>CP092087.1:25740363-25972863 GCA_029203775.1 Neoneuromus ignobilis
GCCGGTAACTTCAAATAATGTCTATGCAGACAGCTGGAGTGCATTGGCACTGCAACATGCAGGCGACGATGCATTTTCTGCATTTGTGTTGCAACATATGTCGATCTGTCATTGATATAAAAATATCATTGAACTTAATCTTGTCTACGAAGTTCAAAACAATTCTGAACTTTAATAATGAAAAGTGTATAAGTATACTCATAAATGTCAGACAATAATAATAAGAGCAGAGAAATGTGTTAAAATTATATTTAATTGAATCGAAATTATAATTTGTATTCAATAAACTGAAATACCACTGTAATCGAAAGCAATCATGAATAATAATATCAAATTACTGTACAGGTAAAAATATTTTAATTTACATTCACAATTCGCCAATATAAAAAAAGTGAAGTGGAAATAAAACAAATCGCAAGAAAAAAATATTTTGGTGTTCATTTACAATATAGTTATAAGTATCTTTATATCTAATAATTAATTTACTAGAAAATATTTGAAATAAAATTAATTAAAACTTAAAAAATTAAAATATATAACAATATTTATTAAATGTATATTTTATCATTAAATATTAATATTATTAGACTATAATTTACTTATTTTTTTAATTTAATATTTTTAGTAGAATTTTCTCAATATTTTTAAGAACATTTATTTGCTTCTATAATAAAATCTGTTAAATTACAATATATTGAAAAAAGAAACGTTACTTTTAGGTGTCGAGAGCAAGTGATAATTTAATGAAAATATATAACAATATATAATTAAAAATATTAATATTATTATAGACTATAATTAACTTATATTTTTACGATTTGATTTCTGTTTCAATTTTGAAGCTGGTACAAAAAAATTATAAACAAAGTATCTTATTACTAGTGATAAAATAATATAAAAAAATAATAATTTAATGAGATTCATTTTTTGATATAAAAATACCTAGAAATGAATTCGAACAATACTAATAGATGAAAAAAATATTTATTTTTTGTAAAATCTAATTTATTTGCAAATATAACAGTTGATTCATGCTCATAAATAGATTTCAATATTTTTAGTCGAATTTTCTCAATATTCTTAAGAGTATTTATTTGCTTCTATAATTAAATCTGTTAAATTACAATATATTGAAGAAAAAAACGTTACTTTTAAAAGTTTAAAAAAATGTATTTTTTTATTAACATTATATTTAATAACGAAAGGAAAGATAATTGAATGAAAATATATAACATAATTAAGATTATAAATTTTTGCAATAAATTATCTTTAGTGTTATTTTGAATGACACTGCAGTTACGATTTAAAAATAACATTTTTTCTTTAAGTTGAAACTTATTTTTACACAATTTAATAATATTTGATTCCATGTTAATTGCTTAAAATCTCTTAATTCACTACTACCAATCTACGTCAACAATTTAATAAATATAAGATGGCCTAAATGAGATTAAAGTGTTAAGACATATATTTACTTGCTTACTATAATTTACTATTTTTTTTCTATCTTTCAATCTCATTTGCGCCACCCTGTAGATGTATAATATAATATTAAGTATTAAGAACAGCGACAAGTAATTAAAAAATAGATATATTTAGTCATACTAAAAAATATTTTAGCAATAAATTCCCTCTGTCTTGTTGATATTATCATTAAATATTATTGCACATAAGTTATTGTATTGACTTAATTACTTTATATATATATATATTTGTTTTTATGAAACATTTTAAACATTCAATTATATTTTATAACAATATATTTTGCTTAACAACTGTTATTATATTTTGTATATTTATTTGTGTCACTAAGAAAATGTAGTAGGAATGTGCCCCAGGAGACAAAATTCTATATATTATTATTGTTCAGACAAATCTGTTTTTTATTTATGTTATCTGATTGTTATGCAAACATAGCACATAGTTTTAATTTTATTAAAGAAAAGAATTTGAAATAAATAAGCAATTAATACCTTAAAGAATTTTTTCGAAGAAATTTAAAATATTTACTATATTTCATTACAAAAAATATTCGACAATATGATTTTTAGATTAGAAAGATATACATATTTTTTATTTTTTTTAATTAAGTTCTAAAGTCAATAATGAAGTATCAGGAATTTCGTATAGGATTGACAGAAATTAGGGAATATTTTTTTATTGAACTTCAGTGTTATAAAGAGAAGATGGAATTAGAAGTTAATATAGTATGAATAGATTGTATATATATGTATATATATATATATATATATATATATATATATATATATATATATATATATATATATATCAGAATATTTTTAAACGAAACCTAAAAAGCAGGTTTGTAAAGCGATTCATGCACAACATTTCAAAATTCATATATAATTTTAAATCATGCATGTAACAAAACGTAAGTCAACAGTAGCAGACGACAAAATATATCAAAGAGTAACGAATTGTAAATGAGAGACAACCAAAACGACAGATATAAATTATATCATGCACCATCTTTGTTCTTGGTGAACTTATATAAAATTTAAGCATGAATGCTAACTGTTCGTAATATACGAGGAAACAGTAGAGTAAATTATTAATAGATTGGAAATTTTGATTTATACTAATTGGAATGTAGTCTAGTTAGGACTCCGAATCGGGAGGTGGATACGCAACTACATTAATTAAATGGAAATGCCTCCGCTAGCCCAAGGGGAGGCAACGCTACGTTTCTATTTTTTCTAAACGTGAATTGGATAGTCCTTTGTATGGGGACCAAGGAAGTATCAAATAACAAATTTATGACCGATTTGTAACTGTGTCTTAGTTATGGTGTTACGGTGTAATAATTTAGTCGAATGCTTTCTACAAGAACAATCATTATACTACCGACAAACAATATTTACTACTAAATGAAATCATGCAAATTATTTACTTTTTCATCTACTTGTTTGTATGTATTTGTATTTATTTCATTACTCATCGATTTTTATTAGTCAGTTAAACAATACAACGATTCATTTTTTTTCATCGATTTTAATAATTTTAATTTATAATAATAAAAACTAAAATATAATAAATTCAATAATATATACACAATAATAGGCTATTAAGCAATATAAAAATATCTATTTATTTGAACAGCACAAAAATATTTAAAAAAAAAGATATGAAAGTACATTTTTAATGAATAAAGTAATTAAAAACACATACACAAAAATAAATTTATTGTTTATCATCATAATAACAATAATTTAGATATGTGTTTACTAGTAAAATAACGTATAATTAAATATATTATTTTTACTGATGTTCGCGTTTTCATTACATAGCAGCTTAGTTGACAAAATCATTGTTTATTGTGTTAATTAGTTACAATATACATTAATTTTTATGCAAATTTCATGCTATAATTAAGGTTACGTATTATAATTTAAAAAAATTATTATTTTTTTAATTATAACGAGAATAATAATATACTATACAAAATTATATATATATATATATATATATATATATATATATATATATATATATATATATATATATACATACATACACACACATACACACACCACTGTGTGATAGAAAACGTGAAGATTGCTTACGTATTCTTTTTTAATGTAAATCACATACACGCTATTATTTTAAATGAATCCGGCTTCACACTTATATGCAACAGACATCGTTTTGCGATTTGCCGAATGTCCAAACACTACAGTTATTGGGTATATAATAAGAAGGGAAGCGTAAGAACGTGTACTTTTTCCCGGAAAGCTTGCCGCTCGTGTTGCTAAAACGTATTCCGGTTCGGCTTTATTTAGTAGTTGTTTAATGCATAATTTCGTACATGATTTTTATCACGTTTTTTACTCTTCGTACACACACACATAAATACATACATATATATATATATATATATATATATATATATATATATATATAAAAATTAAAAAATTATTTTTAATAAAATTCAGTTAAATGAACTATCCTTATATTTTCTAGAAACATCAATCTGCTTCATATATATTAGGTTGGCAAGTATCTCCCTTCCGCTTTTTTTTTTGTACATAGCCGCGAAATTCAAAAGACCAGAAGGCGGAAGGGAGATATTTGCCAACCTAATATAATAAAAAAAATAATATTCAATTTGATAAACTTAACAATATCTACTATTTATTAATTTACATATCTGTATACTATTTATTAATTAACAACTCATTTTTTTCAAACAAGAAATTAAAATAAAATTAATATTTACTTCAAACTCAATTTTTTTCTAACTAAAATACTTAATTATATTTTTTTTATTTTTACATTTATTTTTATGTTAAATAATAATAATAATTAATAAATAAAACTGATTTTTATATTTGAAATTAATAATTCAATACCAATAAGCTATAACTTTGTTAAGCTTAATGGTATTGAATTGTTTAATAACGAATGTTAAGTTACAAAAAAATATTTATTTGTAATAGTTGTTCAGTAAAAATAAATCAATTATCCAATTAAAAGTACGAAGTTTGTATAATATGCTGAAATATTTACATTCATTATAAATGACAGATAAAAATGGATTGTTGTTCGAAATATTTGTTTTATTTAACTATTTAAAATGCTGTCAACATTGAATACTATGAAACGTTAAAGACATGCATTGTTCTTTCAGTATAATATTGCTTATCATCTAGATACAAAATTTTAACTCATTAGTCGTCTATTTGTTTAGGTATCCATTGCAACAATTTCCTAAATAGGATTGTTACATTAAAAAAACGATTACTTACAAATAAATCATTTTAACGATCACGCTTCAATTTCGAGTAATATTTATTTAATTCTTTTGTATTTTACATACATATTATAATTAAAAATATGAAAATATTGAATTGATAATAAGTTTAACATTTGCAATTTTTTATATTTTATTTTATATTATATTGAAGATTTTTTTTTGTAAAAAAATATCAATTTATTAATTTATAAAAATAATTCACAATCGAATAATATCGAATGAATATATCAACATAAAAATTATAAATACATAAAGAAATAATGTTCAATTTTATTTTATTTTGAAATACATTACTTGCTAAAATAAATGTATTTAAAAAAAATAGTTTACTGGAATTTAATTTATTAATCCATAATATTTCAATTGTACATGTCCGTATAGACATATATTTGTGTGTGTAACAATACAATTTTTGGCCGTCGTTTCATTGTATGTTTTTGTATAAACCTTTATAACGTTTATGACATGAAAAATAATATATTCGCATTGAATACCGTGTCCATATATACAATTCATGTTCTTTAATATGACCTCTAAGACATACGAGTCTTGTTTAAATGATGATTCATGAACAATCGCAAAAAATATATAACAACACAACTAGAATGTATTATAATACACGATTTTCTTTTCAGGTAAACCGACCGCTGACAATGAAGAAAGAAGGCATCCAAACACGAAATAGAAAACTATCATCCAAGTCAAAGAAGAAGAAAGGCGGCTCAGCGTGTCTCTCGTTAGGTGGTGTCATGAGCGACATGATTAAGCCTCTGGATCCCACGGGTAAAGGAGCGTTCGGTGCGACTGGATTCGGTGCTTCCATGGGTAAGCGTTATTTTAATTGCCGTATCAAATATAAATAGATGAATTAATTAGAAAAAAAAAACGTTACCTAGTGTATATCGCATATTAATTTATTTCAAATAATAGCTTGTATATTTTTTATTATACTGTGGAGAAGATATCAATTCTTAAATAACGACTTACATTATTTTTATTTAATTAATAAATAATTAGGAATTATGTACATTTAGAATAGTTTTTTTTAATTAAACTTGTCTATTACAGGCAATAACCATCATCACTTGAATCCAGCAGCTTTACATCCACATCACGCGCACGCAGCAATGAGCCACTGGTATCACAACGGTGGTTCCGTTCACCATCATCAAGGATTCGTAGCACCGGGTCCTCCGCCACCTGCACCACCTTCAGCGGCTGCTTCTTATCATCACCACATGACAAGTCTAAGTGCAGCTGCAGGTCTCGGACTTACGGGAGGCAATGGAATGGTGAGTTCGTAATATTTTATAATAAATGCATTTAATGCACGCAAAAAAATCATCATTCTTTTGTAATGTGACTAGCCTTTTTAAATTCATGTCGTGTACAACATACGAACTTTGCACACTCATATCTCTAAGTTAATCTTAAAATGCATACTTTTTAATGGTTATCGTAAGACTATGTTACAAGTTTACTTAATTCTAACATTTTATTCAAATATTTTTTATTTTTTTAATTAATATTCACTCGGTTGCTTTAATTAAAAACGCCTTTAATTAATAAAAAAATCGTAACATTTTCAAAAAATAAGTTTAAAATATTTTTAATAAATTAAATATATTACCAAAAATATTTGTTAAACATAAAAATTAATAAAAAATAATATCTTTTAAAATACTTTTTGTGCATACTTATATATTTTATAAATAAAATAATGTATATATATTTTTTTTTCTACTTGAAATAATTTTTAAATCATTTTAGAAATTTAAATAGAGTGTATAAAACATTAACACCGGTTTCCATATTTAAGTAAACATTCATCTGCATACACGGTAAGCCATTCACTGTATGCAAAGTTATTTACTGTATGCAAATATTTTCATACTTTTCCACAATGATTTCCGTATGTAAAAAGATTTTAGTAGGTCAAAAGACAATCAAATCCGTTTAAAAACTCTATCACATCAATGCACTCTTTATTATTGTGTAAATGACACTTTCGCGCCGTTTCTATTTTCTAGTTGTTTTACAACACTCATATTTTGGAAAATATTTATTCATATATATACGAGTATATATAAATATATATATATATATATATAAATAACTTTTCAAATTATTTTATATAATTTCCTAGTATTTTATATTTTCTTTATTAACATTTTTTATCAAATTTCAACAAGTTAAATTTGGTATTGAAAATAAATATAACCAAATAATTGAAAAAAATTCATCTAAAAAATATCGTAATATATGATGAAATTGCTTGTGTTAATTTACAAATTATATTATTTAAATTGATTACTTCATGTTTTTTTTAATTTTTACTGTTCTCTCAAGTTTCAAACTCTATTTTGATGTTTTTAATTTTTTTAATTGATTATGTATATATATATATATATATATATATATATATATATATATAAGAATTGTAAATAACATAAACATGAGTTTATATAAGTAAATTGTTAATTTTTCTATTTCTTATCATTTAAGTCATATAAACTATTAATATTAATGAAAATCCTATTCATATTATAAACTAATATCATTAATAGAAGTCATATTAATCGTATAAACTAAAAATATTAATTATTATTTTTAAAACATGAAAAGTTAAAAACATATTTAGATATTTGAACATGACGTTTAAAATAAAATTACAAAAATCTATAAGCAATAGAATGATTCCAAAAACAATAAATAAGATAATAATTAAGGTTATTCCTTTGTAAAAAAGAAAATATATGCCTTAATTTTAATATATCAGAAATAAATTCAAATAAAACCAACATATCTATAGTTTTATAAAAATATATATTTGTTTTATAATGAGAACCCTTTTTTTGGATATCTGTACAAAAGTTAATATTTTTATGATTAATATATTCAATTTAAATGTAAGTAAATAAATTAAAATATAAATCACACTTATTTTTATTCAAAATGAAAAATATGAAAATTTCTACATTTTTTGTTCGTTTATTAATAATATCTTTGTTAACTTAAGAATACAAAATAATATTTTTTTAAAAAAAAGAAACGCATTTTATCGTAGTTTATAAAACTAATAATGTTTAAATATAAATATTTTAGCATAATTATAATAACACATACATACACTTCATTACATAAATTGTTTTGTAAAAATATATTTCATAATTATAAATTTATATAGAATATATATATATATATATATATATATATATATATATATATATATTAAAAAAATACATGTTTAATTAATATAAATGTTAGTGAATAATGACAAATTTACAATTATAAATAGAAATCATACATCAAAATTATATCTTATCTTACATTTTGATACATAATTTATATTTAATTATTATTTATAATTAACGTCTTTCATTATTAAATGACAGTCATGTCAATAATATTAAATGAAATCTAAATAGGCATTTTAATAAGAAAGGAGTTTGTAAATTAAAACCTATACATATATATTGGTATATATAAATCATTATTCGAAAGTATACGTACATTTTTCTAAAGCTCAAAATGTACGAATATTTTTTTTATTATCCAGTTTTCAAATAAATGCTAAATATAATTTCATTTATTTCACATGTCGAACGTAAATGAAATAAACATGATATATATGACGCATATGATTGTAATTTCAAAATATAATTTTTGTTACAGACCGGTTGGCGTTCCGAATATACGTGATAAGTGCAAAGAGCCAAGTGAAATGCACTCAATACCACCGAACTGTAAATGTAATATATAGTTGTCAATGTGTACAGTTTTCGTGTAAATAAGATATTGTCGAATACAGTACAAAATATATACGATAGACAAATTGTTTTTAGAAGTTTTAATTGATAATTTAATAAGATTTGTAATTGTGTGTAAATACAAAACATTTTGTTTAAGAAATGTGCAATTTATTATAAATAAATAGTAAGTCTGTAAATTAAGATTATTTATAAATTATATTAAACAATAAATATGTTATTGAAAACATTGACTGTACTATAAAAAAAGAAGATAACAATATGTAAATAATTTTAAAACTAATGTATCGACACACAACACTGTGTAATTGAGAAAAATTAATTTTCGATATCGAAATCCGAAATTGACCAATTTTTAAATACCCATTGTATTATATAATGTGTAGAAATAATTAAATTATTGTTCGTTCAGCACTTATATGCGGCAAAGTTCTTATTTACTTAATTCATAATAATTAATTTTTATTTTCTGCCAACGACGACTATTGTTTTTAGACAATTTGCAGACTGTACTCATAAAATACATTAACATTGAACAGCACAGGTAAGTCTTTATAGAACGTATATTTTCTAAAATCTATAAAGTTGTTAATAATATGTATATAATGTTTATAAATAATTTTGCTAGAAATTAATTTTATTTATGTACAGCGAATGGTCATTGCGAAAATATGAGCATTTGATAGAAACAATATATTGTAGTTAGATACATAGAGACAATTATTTACAAACAATATTTACGATATCTTTGAAAATATTCTGAATAGATATAAATCGTATAATGTAGTTTAAAACATACAAGTGATCAAAAATAATATTTTAAGAATATCAATGCCATATAAATATAAACAAAAATAAAGATCTCATAAAATTTAAAGATAGTAATTAAGATCATCTTTCTATGACATCTGATTTTTCTTTTTTTTGAAAAACATTTTATTTTATTATAAATACTTAAAATATTTCTACATCTTTGTAAACTTTTTTTTAATTTAATTTACATATTTTTTAAAAAAGTACGTTTTTAATATTCATGTAAATTCATATAAAATGAATGAAAAATTTAATCTTTAATAAAGAAATAAAATATTTATTAATTATCATTATATAAATTAGTTTTGAATAAAAATTTAGAGAGATTTTTAATTTTATTAAATTTAAATAATGAAATGGAATCAATATATTTTCGATTAAAATTATATTTTTTATAAAATCTTTGCCATTCATTATCTTTTTTAAATAAACTTTTTGAAAATATGCATAGAATGTTTATTAACAGAAAATTGACATTGAAAAATTCTATGCATAAAATTTCATCTGAATAATGATAATTTGAGAAAATATTTGCAATTTTTAAAAATTAATTTTTGTGTAAATTATTTTTTCTTCATTCTAACTTCTTATATATATATATATATATATATATATATATATATATATATATATATATATATATACTTTTAATGTAAAAATGACTCACTGTTTTTTTTAATATAAATTTACAAATGTTTTTGTAATAATATTATTTGAATATAATTAATATACAAAAGTTGAAAGTAAATATTTAACTAGCAAATTTACATATTTGGTCTTTATAATGGTTTTGATTAATTATACGTAATGTTTTATCAAAGAAAATCATTTTTTCTATATCTTTCTTTTTTCAGTGTATATATATATATATATATATATATATATATATACATTTTATTTTATTTTATAAAAATTCAGAATATTTATAAAGGTTGTAAATTTGTTAAAAAGAAAGTAAATTAATTAATATGTTTTATTTATGAGTACAGTCAATTAAAATATTTTTTTTGATTTTTTCCATATGATGTAAAATGCAATTTTTATTTCTTGAAATAATATGTTAATAATAAATAATATTTTAATTCAATATGACTGGATTTTTTTTAAGTAATTTTAGAAATTATTCTAATGATCTCATGTATACATTTATGTAGATTGAAAAGAAGTTTTTTTGTTTTATTCAATGAACACATTCAATGATCGTATAGGTTAATAAAATTTGTTAAAATCCAATCAAATTGAAAGAAATGAAACAGATCGATCGAAACAAATAATCGAATCAAAGACAGTAAATGCATTTAAAAATTAAGTACAGTTACTATTTGAAAGGTGGTATAATTATATCAAGATTATTTCTTTCTATCCATTTGTATGATAATAAAAAAATCAAAATTGAATCCACGAAAATTATATTATTATAAAAACAATTCTATAATAATATCAATATTTGATCATTTCGATTTTGAATATTTATTTTGGCCATATAGTAGGTATGTGTACGACCTACATAAGGAGCTATTCAGTATTTTGTTGCTACATCTGTTCGTTAATAAATATAATTAACGCACAGTGATTTCATGAGACAGGGTAGTTGGTTAGTTTACAATTTAGTGAATAGCTCTTACATATATGTGATCTTGCCACGGAATAGGTGCATTGCATTCCGATAGGTGGAGATAATATTTTTTTTTTGAAGCAAGTGTACGATATTTTATTGATATTATTGATTATATTATTCAAATTGTATATAAAATTCGATGTACGTATTGATATTTGTGTGATAATATATGGAAATTATTTAAACATTGACGTTTCATATTTATTCAAATCATTTGTATATTTTTTCAGATCAAATTAGAAAAACAAACTTGTTATCGTTTTCAGTAATTTATGCAAGAACAAAAATAAAACAATACACACACACACACACACACATATATATATATATATATATATATATATATATATATGCGTTTAACATATAAACTACATACATCTCATTTAAATATTAAAATATTGATATTTTTTATTTACACCAATTTATATTTTCAACTATCGTGTTGCAAAAAAATATTTTTTATAGTCTACTATAATTTTTGAAAATGAATTTATTTTTTTAAAAAAATATTTTCATGAACATTATTAGTATTAACACACATCAAAAATTATAAATAATGATAAATTCGTTCATTTACATATTATATTACCGATATGAAATTTTCGTATACAATTTAATATAAAGAAGACAACATAAATTCATCATTAATTATGTATTCAATCATATATATATATATATATATATATATATATATGTATAATTTCTTGAATTTTATAATAAGCTCAAAACTTTTTTATAAATCAAAATTTTAAATAATATTTTTAAAGCAATTGAAAAGAAATGAAACATTTTCCTTATAATTAAGATGAAATAATTAATATTTATACATATTTTAATCATTTTCATTTGTGAAATTAAAGGTAAGTGTTATAAATCATTAAATTATTAATTTCATTATTCAATTTTATTTAATTATTGATTTATTATAACAAAAACTACTATAATTTAGTATCAATTATAGAAAAATATAAATATTTAATTTTCGTTTTGTATGTTAAAATACTTAAATTATTATAAATTTATCAAAAATAAATTATAATTATCATAATAATCTAATTACATATTTTTAAACAAAAGTTATAAAACATTCTAATTAAAAATTATTAATATTAAAAAAAAATTATAATATAGTCTTTTTACCAAAAAAAATATTGTATATATATTACAGTCTACTTTGTAAAATTTCGAACATTGGAAATTATGTTGAAAAAAGTTAATAAAACTATTACATTAAAATTGAAATAATTTTATTTTATTTTTTGTAATATTTGAGTTTTTAACAGAATCAACGGTAAAATTAAAAAGCAATAGTACAAGATTTAGGAATGAAAACAGACCTTTTTATTTTTAAAACATTAAATCATAAACTATTCATTGAAATTATGAAAATTATTTAAAATTTACTTTTTATTTCGTAACTTTTTAAAATTATTTTTATTGCAATTTTTGTTCTTTAAATGAAAAAATAGAAAATGTGTAATTATTCTCATGGCATATATACGGTATCCCAAATGAGACTTAGGGATAGTAGAGAATAGAAAATGATAATATATATATATAAATTCTATAGTTTCATAACCATATATATATATATATATATATATATATATATATATATATATATATATATATATAATTTGTAGTAATTCATAAATCTATAACAAACCAAATTATTTTTTTTAAATATCAAGAATAAATTTAATTTCTAAACATTTTAATTTAAAAAAGACAAAAATTAAAAATACACAACTTCCCATATATATTAGGTTGGCAAATATCTCCCTTCCGCCTTCTGGTCTTTATATATAGCTATGTACAAAAAAAAAAGTCAAAATCTCCCTTCCGATTGTTGTCTTTTGAACCTAATATATATATATATATATATATATATATATATATATATAATATAATATTTATGTACATATATAGAGCATAAAAAATTTAAATACTAATTTATGATCTCATTAATGAATAAAAATTTATTGTCGATGATGTCATTTCAACAACTGTCGGTAGCTGGTAATTAGCAGTAATTATTTTTAAGTTAAAATACATTTTGTAATATTTCATTGTTGGTTTTTAAATACCTTTGAACAATTATAAATTAATTTAAATAATTATCTTAAATTATATTTCAAAATATGTTTAAATAAACACGCTGTCTAATAAATAAAAATAACAAATTACTGCTTAAAAAAACATTAATAAAAAAAAGATCCCAATCTAAATCGAAATTAAAATGTTTCTATTTTTCAGTTGAAAGAATTATTTGATCTTTCAAAATAAAGCAATTAACTCCTAGTTCTCTTAATCTGAAATATTTTTAATCTTCCAATCTTGTGAAAGATTATCTGCAATATAAAATTACTTGATATCATTTATTTTCATAGCTGAATTTAAAACAACAAAAATATATAATTGTAGTTAAATATTTTTTATAGATACAAAAATAATATAATATTATATTGATTTACGGAAATTTAATATTTTGTAATTTTTTTAAATAAAACTTTTTAAATTCATAACATTTTGCAAAATCAAATATTTATAAAAAATTGGTCTATAAGCAAAAAATGTTGATTATAATAAAATAAATGATTAATTTTAATAAAGAATATATATATATATATATATATATATATATATATATATATATAAACAAAAGTAACAGATATTATAGCAAAAATAAAAAAAAGAAAAGAAAATGAACCGGCTTTATAACAAGAAGAGGGAACCACCGATGATCAAGGGAAGTTATTGACTGGGAATCTTGATATATAAAAAGGCCTAGAAAAAAAACTCATGAATAGATGAAATAGAGATATAAGGAAATTCTGTAGAATGAAAAATTTTGAAAATTATGTTATAATGAAAAATTTTAAGAACCTTTCATCCAGTAATAAATTAAAAGAGATTGATGATGAAGATGATAATATATGTACGAGTGAGTTAACGTAACTTAGCTGTGAAATCTGTGCCTAAGACATATTTTCTGACCGAATAAATTTTTTTTTACCAATATATAACATTTATGATATTAATGATGATTAAGAATAAAAATGAAATCTTAAAATAAATTTCTAAATAACTTATTTGGTAACTGAACTTAATATTGTGTTTAAATTTTCTTCTTTTAACTAAAAATCAATTAAAAAAAATATTAATCATTTTTTGAAAAAATATCACAATATATGAAAAATATTTTCTATTGATTCAAGAAAAATAGCTAATAGTGTTAGTAAATAATAAATTAAAAATTGGTACATGTATATTATAAAAATATTTTTCAAAATATAACTTCTAATCTAAATTATAGCCCTATACAGAATTATTACTTTTTTAGCACTGTTTCTTTACTTTTTAAGAAAATAATTAAACTGAAAATATAATCATAAATTTAATAAACTATTTGTGTAAACGACATTTTCTCCACTCTTTTTATTCTGTTTCACTACAACCAATACCGAATACAATAACAACAGTGACCCAAATGTCTTTTATGAAAGCAGTAATGATAATAACATGTGCACATGAATAGAAATAAAATTTAATCTATACCAAGGATTATTTTAAATTTTCTTTTTGAAATATAAGAAAAGATCTGGTTATGTATCAAATTCCATTTTTTCGCTCTAAGAAAACAAAAAATTAGTAATTTACAATTTTAATCTATGTTAATAATTATATAATTATCGTATTTATAAAGTAAATACTATGATAAAATTTAGATAATTTGAAAAGAGAAATAATTATCTTCCCATTCTTTATTTATTGAAATTCTTTTAGATTTACAATCTATTTTTACTTTTATATATATATATATATATATATATATATATATATATATATATATATTTATAATTCGTACAAAGAATAAACCTTTACTATTGATACATTTTATAAATTATTTTCTCGGAATGAAACCCCGTTTAAAAATGATTTATGACACGTATCCCTACAAATATGTAAAACAAGTATCATCTGTCTTTTCAGTATAATCAAAGTTTTGTCATAAACATCGGACAGCTTTAAATCGATTGAGTTCCAAAATCCTGAACGTAATATTAAACAAAAATCAATCAGAAACAAATCCTAAACTAAGTAGAATTTGATAAAAATTCTATCCGAAGCGGTCATGCGAAATAAACAACGATCATGCATTCGCGGCCGTATTGTAACGTATATTAAGAATCACAACGACATTGATTTCAAACTCCGAATGACCTTCGTCCTGCAGATATTACGGAACTTAATGTGCTGTGAGTAATAAGTTTATCCGGAGAAAACAAAGTCTCTTACACTTGGGGATTTATTCGGACACTAAAACTGACTTTTGTAAGATATCTATAACAAGATATATACGATTGTTTATTTTGTCTGCATAAAAACTTGATTTGATATATCTACTTTTAATACATGTACACAAATGTGTATATTATACACACACATATATATATATATATATATATATATATATATATATATGTATACATATACGTGTAAATGATATAAAGTAGCCCAAATGAGACTGAAGGATAGTAGATAACAATAAAAAATTGTAAACAAGTAAATGTATGCATAAACCATTCAATCTCATTTGAGCCATTCTATAAATATGAAAATTAAACTACATAAATTGATATAATAAATATATTCTTGTTTTTGTGTAGAAAATATTAGCGATGATTTAATTTTATTAATTTCTTTGTTAATCAAATTATTTAACTTGTTTATAATTTTTACTCTAACATTAATTACATTCTAATAAGTTTCTATATATATATATATATATATATATATATATATATATATATATATATATATATATATATATATATATATTTATATGCATGATATTTTTATCAAAAAAAAAATATTTTCTAAGTAGGTTAATTTTGAAACTCAATAAATTATGAGTTTCTTTTTTTCACAGTATATAAAATTGTATAACAAAATCAACTGATTTTATTCTTATTTATTTCAATAAGAGAATATTAATGTAGGGTTTTTCAATAAACACTTCAGAAGTTCAAATAGAAATAAAAGAAAAATGATTTAATTAATTTAGTATTTTTTTAAGAATATTGAATGGAATTAATGATGGAACACAATTTCACTTATATAATCACCACGATTCGCTTGACACAGTGCATTCGTTTAGTCCAATTTTTCACAATCTTTCACATAATTGTGGTTCAATTTCATGAATTACACGTTCATGTTTATTTTTAATGTTTCTGTTGTTTGTGTTTTATTAACATAATCCAGTGATTTCACATAACCTCACAGAAAATAATCCAATGGAGTTAGATCACATAATTTTGGTGGCCAATTGATGGTCCCATTTCGTGAAATAATGGACTCATTCAACTTTTGTTTCAATAAGTCTATTAAAGTTTTTACAATTTCTAAACGTTGTTGAAAATTTAAACGTTCCATGATAATTCGATAAACTATACTGAATTGAAATGTCAAAATGAGCTTGAAAAAATTCAAACATGGCTGCGACAAGCTGTCAAATTTTTGACATTCTTATTGGAAAACCTAAAACTAATTACATAATATATATATATATATATATATATATATATATATATATATATCATCAGCATCTTTTTAACTACTATTGAAAAGTCTGTTATAAAATTTTCCACTTCAACCAATCCAATGCCTCTTTCAGTTCATTCTGACAAATTTCCTTATATCTATGTGGATCTTTTAGTAGATCTTCTTATATTCCAATCAATAACTCCTCTTCTCTATCGGTAATCACCTTTTTCCTGCTATATGACTGGCCCAATTTTTATTTTAAACTTTTCATTTTTATCATAAAATCCATAAATTACATTATCTATCTAATCCATCCATTTAACTTCCTATCTTTTTTGTTATTCCTAACAGACCTTTCAATGTTCCTTTTTGTTATCAAAAGTCATTGATTTATTCTAGAATTCAAGATCCATATTTCATTTTCTTAGATGAGATCATGTACAATCCATTAATCAAAAAAATTCTTTTAAAAAATAAAAATTTGCATATTGAAAAAAAGTTTTTTTTAAAAAACATAAAGGAATATCTGACTTCATAATAAAAGAATTTCTTCCAAACTGACACCAACTAATTTTTACTCTCAATCTAAATAATCTTTTAGTCTTTTTATCTCTTTTTAATAAATAATCTTTTATCTCTTTTTACTCTAATTCATAAATAATCTTTTAGTGTTAATTAATTGTCTCAGATAAACATAGTTTTCAACTTCTATTTCTATTCTTATAGTTCGATTCTTATTTAACTTGAAAATTCATTTTATGTTGAGGTTTGTCATAAGATTTATTTTTGAACTTTCTTTATCCAATTCTTTCTAAAGTTCATCTAGGCTTGTCAAAAAAATAATAGTCATCATCAAATCTTAGGTAACTAAACATCTCTCTATTTATTTTTATTTCTGAGATTCCCTGTTTAGTATATATACACTATTGTGCATAACTCATCGCCATATAAGTAACATAAGCAATTTATTGATATAATTCAATGAAGTCGTTAAATTAAAAAAAATATTTATTTAATTGATAATAAATATAATATTAATTATATTTATTCGTTATATAATTTTCATAACGAATTTTATTGAATTATATCAATAAATTGCTTATGTTACCCATATTGCTATGACTTAAGTGTGCCTATATATATATATATATATATATATATATATATATATATATATATATATATATATATATATATATATATAAATATATATATATATATATATATATATATATATATATACAATTTTGTACATACTATATATTTAATCGTTCCACCTGATATTTTAATTCAAATATTTTTTAATTTGATCTTTTTTGTAAAACACTTAAAGCATAAAATATATCAATATATCTAAATACATCTAAAATTATACTATAGAAGCTTTAATAACGTTTTTTATACAGGTAACATAAGCAAGGACACTGTCACAAATTTAACGTTACATACAATTTATGAATTAAGAAAGGATTTTTTTATTAGACATTATTAAGCACATCATACTTATTTAATAACAGATATAACCGAAATATGAATTAGTGACAGGTGCAATCGTATAGAGATCATAAGTAGCCAAGACATACAGCCACAACTCAGGTAAACTGCAAGATGCACTAATTAAGCTCAGGTGCAAGTATGAGGCGCGTGCACAGAATCACCTGTCCGTCGACAGTTAATTTGGTCACCTGCCTTATTTCAGTTTGCGGCCTCGATCAATTTAATTCTCTTTTAACGTACGTAAATATAAATGTATAAAAAAGTGGAGACTGATCGAAACGGTTTGAATTTATTATAGATTATTGTTGAAAATCATCGGTGATAACGATTAATTAAAAATACATTTTATAGCAGGTCGGTGTTTAGTAAATTATAGTGTCAGATCAAAATTTAAATTATATACACTTACAAATAGACTTAAATACACACACATACTAATATATATATATATATATATATATATATATATATATATATATATATATTACATTGACATTTACTATATTTGAAAAATTAATGAATAAATATCTGTCAAAAATAAAAATTCCAAATTTCAATATTCAAATATTTTCTTGTTTTCTTACCTTCTTATTTTTTTATTTTATTACATTCTTGACTGTTTATTGAACTAAAATATCAAAAATATTACGACATATAAATAGTAAATCGTACTCATATGTTCTTATTTTTCATATGTAATTTTTATATGTTTATTTTCATAATTGAAACTTGATCTTATTTTTGTGTCAATAAATAAATTTATATATATATATATATATTCATGTAACTGAATATTTTTCACAATATGATTTCTTTATTTTTTTAATAAGTTAAAATTTATTCGTACGTTTAAACAATTTTAAAATGACAAAAAATATTTCAAAAATTAAGTACTAATATTTTTGTAATAATAAGAGTAGTTTTTTTAAAAATGTATCTATTCTTCAGTTCTTTATAATTTTTATTTCATTTTATAATTTTTAATATCATGCAATATTATGTTTTTTGAATATCATTTTAGTTATATTAAAATTATTATTTATATTTAGTAAATGATTTTTTTGTCATAAAATAACATTGTTATTTAAATTAATTATATATATATATATATATATATATATATATATATATATATATATATATATATATATATATATATATATATATATATATATATATATATAGGATGATTCAAAAAAAAATAAAACTTTAGATACATATTTATATATATAAATCCTTCAGTTACATTTGGGTCATTCTATAAAAACAATGAATATATTATAATTTTCGAAATTGATAATTTTCTTCATTCCACTTTATTTATTTCGTAGAATATAAATTATTTTCCACTATTTAATTTATTATATATGGCCATCCAAATGTGACGCCTAGGTTTGTGTTTTATTAAAAAGAAACAAAAAAAACTATACATATTTCTCTATACACATGTTTATATTTAATAAAACACACATCTAGGCATTACATTTGAATGACCCTATATTTAACTATATTTTCCATTTATTTCAACAAAAATTATGTCACTGAAATAGTCTTCTTTATTTTTAATTTTGTTCATTAATAAATTTCATTATTTATTTATAAATAATTGTACGAGTATATCTATGTAATATTTAAAAATATGTTTTTAAAATGAAGGAAAGAAAAATCTCAAAAGTATTTTAAAAAAATAAAATATTCATATAAAAAAATATTTGCAAATTCAATTTTTTTCCTATATAAAATAGTGTAATTTGAGTATCAAACTATTAGTCACTTAAAAACCATTATTTATATTTTGATTCAAACTGATCAAAAAAATCGATAAAAATTGATATAGCTTGAAGTAAATTGAACTTATGACTCATTTATGACCAGTTCTTTGTATTAACTACTAAACTAAAGACGCTTCAACTTGTGAGATGTATATTTTTTTAGATTATTTTCCAACTTTTTTTTCTAACAACGAATGTTGATCTACATAATAAGATGCTATTCATGTCACAAATCTCGTTTATTATAAAACTATATATTGGACACAGATAAAAATATTTCCATTATAACCAGCCATCACGTTAAAAGGGAGATGATATCGCATGAAATCGTATTATTTATAAAACGTTTAATCGATTTCAGAATGAAAATTGTAATTTTACGCTTGTCATCGTGTACTATAGATTGTATTGTTAGACTTTATTGATGTAATTAACCCAATATGATATTAATTGTATACATGTACACATCCACACCGTTATCTTGATATAATAGTTAAGACTTAATATCAAAACATTACGCAATATGTTGGATATAATCACAAATATTAGATACGTGTTGATGAAAGTGATAAAACGGTTGAAAAATTAAATCTGTGTCGAATTAGTTTCTCTTTTGGATACCTACTAAAAACAGCTGTTTTATTAAATGAAAATTTCTTTTTATAAACTATAAACAATTAAGGTTTTTTAACTGTGAAATTTGATAAGAAAATATGAATAGATATTGTATACATACATATATATATATATATATATATATATATATATATAAAGAGAAAGAGAAATAGAGAGAGAGAGAGAGATCCTATTGAGAACAGTGTCTCTTAGTTCATATTTTAGAACAATTCACTTTGTACAGATAAATATTTCCTTATGATTTTTTTAAAATCTATATTTTTATTTCAAAATTATTCTTCTGTTTAAAAAAATATTTTTTTTAAAATATAAACTATATTTTTATTTAAAAATTGTTTTGAGCCGTATTTTATTTACAAATACTGATTTTTAACACAATATTGATATTTCAATTGAAACTAAATTTTTAAAATTTCTCTTAGAAAAATATCAAAAATACTTTTTATATTAATTACTCAACAGATTAAGAAAAAAGTTTTAAGTTAATCGTTTCTATTTTTAATTGCATTAAAAATAATTTAAAAATATAAACAAATTAATCATTTTCACTTTTAAAAAAGAATTAAATATATATTAACTTATTTGTTGTTTTGGAACTGTGGCTGATTTACTTTACACAAATGAATTTTAACCCCGACAAAAAAAAACTCTGACGATAATGGCTGATTATGATGGCCATCGAAATACATTAGCTGATATAATTATAAATAATAAGTGAACAATAAGTGATTATTGAACACTTTAAACTATTGTGGTGTTGGAATTAAAATTAATTTGTGTAAAATATATTAATTTTTTTTAAAAAAATAATTTGTTAGTAAAAACCGTCGAATAAAAAAAATAATATATCGTTCATTCCATAATCTTCTACATATTTTTAGTGATTTATTATTGATAAAATTTTTGTTACGATTATTCAACTTTATATTTATTTAATCTACTTTAAAATTAATATTCATATTATCCAAATAATTTAAAAAATTGAAGAATTACACCTGAATTCACATCTTAATAAATTCATCTCTACCGTCGGCTTTATTATGACACTGAACTTATGTTCTCAATAAGACATAAAAAAATCTTTAATTAGATAATATCAAGAAAAATATTTTTCAGAAATATATTCTGCATATATATATATATATATATATATATATATATATATATATATATATATATATATTGTATATCTCCCTTCCGCATATATATATATATATATATATATATATATATATATATATATATATATATATATATATAGTATCAAAAATATTATATAATTTTTTTTCAACAGCCAATATTTAACAAAGATAAAATTAAATACATATAGAACATTTTCGACAATTTTGAAACAAATAGTAAATATGTGTTAAGAAAGTCTTTTTTAGTAATCATAAATAATAGAAAACAATAAATAAATCCAATTACAGAAAAGAATTAAAAAACGCAAATTCTTTATGGATTATTGAATTCATTTTTAGAATACCTACTGTTAAATTTATTTATTATTTTACACTGAATTCTTTATTGACGACCACTAAAAAGGACTCTTTCATCTAGTAATGTTTTCATCTAATTTTAATGCCACTTTCATATGTAAAATATATTTTTATTAATTCAAGATTTTTGTCTCGTATATATACGAGTATATATATATATATAATAAAAGTATAAATTTTTGCATTTTATTTTAACGAATTAAAAATTTTGCGATGTTACACAAAGCTTTTTTTTGTATTAAAGTGAATTAGCCTTAGCATTTAACTTGTATAAATTTTCATTACCAGTATTAAAATGTTTATGTATTCGGTTCAATATTATTGTAAAAAAATGTTAACATTTAAGTTATTAATTTCAAAAAAAAAATTGAAAAATTAATCATATTAAAATGTATATATAGATTTTATCTTTTAAACTGAATAATGAAATGAGACAAATGTTAAAATGAATAACGAGTAAATATTTTCCAGTTGAATTCTATCGACTTGCTATAAAAATAAATACGTTAAATTCGCTTAACATAATTAACATATCGCTATGAATCAATCAATGACTGTATATACACATAACAGAATAAAAAACACATCTCAACATAAATTAAGAAATTTGTTCAGAAATATCTTACTTTGTTACTAGACGTAAGTACAAACTTATGCTAACAATTCTATTTATATATAAAAACGTCGCGTTAATCATTATGATCACAATTAAGTTTTACGAAATAAAATAAAAAAAGGGAATATCGATCTCCGGTGTGCATAAATCACCAAGATGTACGAGCTCGCACTATCTCGCTTTATACAAACATCTTTGCTTTCGGTGAACGTATTGAGATTGTATCAGATCCAATAAGAACGAGGAGACCATCTATTTTAACATGTAGAGAGGTGTCAAATACTAAGCTCCGAGAAAACACTTTTAATTACTGGTCTGACATCGGCTGGCGAACCCACCAATTAAAATACCTACCTTTTAAATGTGTATTGAAGTATTGTATATAAAATAAAAATACAGCAATAGTCGTGTTTCTTACATTTATTAGACAATAGATTTTGTTGCTGATTGATTCAGATAATCGAAGAATTTTACAAATATCGAATATATATATTCTAATAAGGAAATATGTACCTATTTCTACTTTTAGTAAAGATATCTGCCTTTGTATATAAATTTTTTTGTGCAAAATATTAACGTCTTTAAAGACAAATAATTTATAACGATATCATCGATAGTCATAATTAAGAATGATAAATAATATAAATAAATACAAAAATTTAGTATTTAAATTAATCCAGCCCATGTGTGTGGTCGCAAAAATAGTATATTAATAATTTTATTAGCAATTAAAATGTGTGTTTAATCTTTATACATTTTCTATAAATTTTATCAAAAAATTAATAAAAATGTTTTTTTATTCAAACTAAATTTTTTATTTGATTACAACAAAATAAAATATAATTTTAATTCTAGAAAATTTTCTATTACACTAAATTGAAAATTATAATAATTATTACCTTTTAATAAAAATACATTATCTTTATAATTTTATATTTTATTTTTCAATTGTAAGAAGTTAAATATTAGTAAGGATCCAATCAGTACAAAAATTATATATGACATCCTCGTCGTATCAAGACTAACATCATACCAGATAATATTCGAACAGTTCAAGACTTATTGAAAATGAATAGCAATTAACATTGGATGAAATTTATAAATAAATTGGGATATACCATGTCAATGTGCAGTCCATCATTTAGAATGAGGTAATTCTTAAAAATTTTGGCATAATAAGTTCCACGCTTGTTATATATAAATCAAAAGACTGCTTGAATTGAAATATCTGACACTTGAATTGATACAAAACAAACGGGAACTTATTTTTGAATCATATTGTAACCTGTGATGAGATATGAGTGACAAATTATTTTATGAAAAGAATTTCATTGAAAATTTTAGTTCAAATATATAATTAACAAATTTATATTTTAAAGTACAATTATTAAAAAAATAATATATTAAAATAAATATCTTTAAATGAAATAAAATTAACTTCAAAAGTGCAGTACATTTCTCACATTTATTACTTTAAATTATTCAGATTAATTTAAAAAAAGAACGGAGTAAATTTAAATAAATTATTTCAAAAACTAAAGATCTGTCATAAAAATAATGATAACATTACATATTAGATGAAACAACATGTGAAAAGTAATCACGTTCGTTAAACATTAAAAATGAAATCATCTGTACGCATTTATAAAATCGCATTAAACTAGCCAAATATAAAAACATAACATGCAAATTCAGTCATGTCTAGTCTAATGAGATTATACCAGTTAAATATAATGAATACAGACATTTAAGTTATGATTCTGTCATGTTGAATTATGTAATTTTTGAATAATTAATTAAATGTTTTCAGTAATTTCCCACTAACTATCAAATTGCTCTTACATGTAATTTCATTTAATTATCTATATACGTTTTACAACAAATCAAACATTTTAATTAAATTTATTTGAACTACATACACGTAACACGGATTGTTTCCTGTCTTGAAAGTATTTATATAGATCAAATAAAAAAAATCTTCGTGTTTTTTTCATTTTGTCAACATAGTATTTTATTTTCTCATGGGATCAAATTTCAATCTTGCAATATAAGGCAAATTTATACTTTAATATTATTAATTACTCTTTATATATAAAACATTTAATATAAAACTTGTCTTGAAAGTATATACGTTAATACTGATCATCTTTAATAAATAAATGTGCATGTCTAACGAGTATAAAGTAATTAAAATACAGATACACATACATATTAAATTCCACGCTTATACGTCATTAGATGTAAAAGAAGTTTAATTTTTTGAACGTTTTTTTTCTGTTTTAAATTTCTCTTGCATTTGATGTTAAGCATTTAAAACAGTAGTAAATTGAATGTATTAAATAACAAATTTGACTTTTTAATTTGGATTTTAATAAAAGTGATCAATCGAATATATAAACACACCTTTATTAAATATTAAATTTTCTATATTATTTATTTTTAATTAAAGTTTTCAATTTATAAAATCAATTTGTATTTAAAATCATATACCATTAAATCATAAATAATTATTTTTTATTAGATGAATTCAATAACGATAAAAATAAAAGTAACTAACGATAAATAAGAACACATTTTCAGATATCTATTTTATTAATTATATAAGTTATCAGTTACAAAAAAGATAAGAACGTAGATAAAAAAACTAGCATAAAATTTTACCAAGAAAATCAGTTTTAAAATATCTTGTGTTCACCAAATATGAAAGAATATTAAGGATTAAAATTAATTATAAAAATACAATAGGGAAAGAGAGAAGAGAAATTAATAAAAAAGATAAAAAGTCGTCTAAAAACCAACAACTGCGAATTAAAAGTAATGTTATGTATATAGTAATTAGAACACTGTTACTCCACATGGATATAACACATTTATAAATGGAAACTAAAATTTAAAAAAAAAACGATTTTTTGAAAAAAAATATAACAAAATTTCTATTAAATTTATAATTAGGAATATTTTAATGTATATAGATAAAATTCAAGAGTTATAAAAATGCCATAATATCACATTTTTATAACTGTAAAAATTATGATTATTTCTGATGTGATTATATCTCTACATTTTTTTATTATAATATTAAAATTACTGCATTAAATATTATTTTGATAGAAATATTTTTAAATAAATATTTAATTTATTTAAAATGATGAAAAACTTCATATTTGATACAATAAGTAATTTTTAGATATATGACTAAATATAATTATGTAAATATAACTAAATATAAAATCGTATTTTTAAAATATATAAATGAATATAAATATTTTTTAAAGTATATAAACTGTAATTTTAATCTATATGATAATCTGTGCTCTTTAAGGTCTCATGGCCTTAAAATTTAACACACTTCTCTGTTCTAGATGAATATATCATTGAATTTTTGCATAATAATAAAAAATATGTTTAATGTGCAGAATGTGGTTGATAAAGTGACTGAATCAAACGCATCTTATAGGATGACCCAAATGAGACTAAAAAGTTTAAACATACATTTACTTTCTTACTATCATTTACTATCCTTTAGTCTCATTTTGGTATCTTACATAACTAATGCTATAGATTTTTTTGAAAAAATGAAAAATGACTTCTACATAACATTTTTTCAGTAACAGATATAATTCAACATGTATTAATAATTAATTTTTACAGAAAAACAATCCTGTACAAATAAATAAAATTATCATTAAAATTAAATATAAAAAAATCTTTATTTTCACTTCGTAACATTTTTATACTTAAATGATCTTATAAGTATTTTCCATCAAATATATTAATTATTAAATCATTTAAAAGATCCAATTATCAACTGGATTATTTAAGAGAAAAGATTATTCGTGGAATAAAAAAATAGATCATTTTTATCTCAACACTCACAATTCCAATATCACAAGAAAATAATTATGATACATTAATCTAAGAAATATTAACTTACACATGTTATTTTCCTAACTTATTCCTATACCATAAAAATACTGATTGATCTTGTTTCATTGAATATAACACAGTTAGTTAAAAAACTGCCAAAGATGAAAATATCTTAAAGTAATCAATAATTCAATACATTGAAGTCAATTCAATTTTTTTAAAAAAAATAGAAGCTTTATATAGACAGTCTTAATAAATAAAAATATTTTAGAAATGATTAATTTTTAATTTTTCTCTCAATAAATATTTTTAATCACAAAACGTTGAAATTTTTTACTTAACGATACTAATAGATGAAAAATAATGAACTGTAGAAAATACTGAAAGTTATAATTGCAACTATTCAAACAATAAATATTTTTTATATTGTATATATAAAAATAGTAAACCTAACGATGTTATATTTTAAATATAATATAAAAAAATGATATAAATAATTCTATTATATGTGGTCATCCAAATG
Source organism: Neoneuromus ignobilis (assembly GCA_029203775.1). NCBI lineage: Eukaryota > Metazoa > Arthropoda > Insecta > Megaloptera > Corydalidae > Neoneuromus > Neoneuromus ignobilis. Next base: position 25,767,299 of record CP092087.1, read on the forward strand.
TGACGCCTAGATTTGTATTTTATTAAAAAGAAACATGTGTATAGTTTCTTATATCTTTTTTTAATAAAACACAAATCTAAACGTCACATTTGTATGGCCCTATATATATATATATATATATATATATATATATATATATATATATATATATATATATATATATATATATATGTATGTGTGTGTGTATTAATGTAAATGTAAACACATAAACAGCAATATTGTTTACTTTTAAATATACCTACGTACCTCTAAACACAAGTGTACACAATTAATTAAGAAATATATTAAAGTAGTGATGCCAGCTTAGATCATATCAACAAAGATCAGGACAACCAACAAAAGATAAAATCGAATTATTCAAGTCGAGTTAGCTAACTTTATGTGAAGTGTTGTGAAGTTCTAATCTAATCCAACTTCATTTAACATAAGTTAACAACGCGTAACATCAGATCTAACATCGTTTACCTACTTTGACCAGATTGATTTTAAGGGTCACTAATGTGACATGTAATTATATGCTGTAAGTTATATATCTGTTTTAGTTGCGAACAATCATAAATTTACTGTAGACGGAGATAGGAACGTAGCGAGTACTTTTCAAGAACTGCTGTCGATATTCGATTTATGTTGACGAGGCTGTGTATCGATCGCGGGATAATGATATTTTATTCACGTGTTTACTTAATAACAAACCTTTCATTAATTCTTTCTTCTACTCATAAATTTATAGATTTATTTTTGATTCAATATTTAAAGACATAAAAATCGAATTAAAAGTTTCTTTTTCTACATTAGATGCTATAATTGGCATTTATATGTTAAATTATATATACATATATATATATATATATATATATATATATATATATATATATATATATATATATATACATATATATGTAATTTTCTTATACTAAATGAATTAGTAAAAATAAATATTTAAAAAATTTAAGCCAAATATATTCTTTCTTAAAATATTTTTGCACTTAATTTAAAAAAGCAATAAAACATTTCTATTAAATAAACTGAAAATAAAATTTCTAGCACAATACTGAATACTTGACAAAATTTGTATAAAAAATATGAAAAATTCAACAAATATCAGATTTTATATAATAACAAAATGCATTCATATAAAAAATCAATTGTAATAAACATACATCCTAAATTTCATATATATATATATATATATATATATATATATATATATATATATATATATATAATAACAAAAATCTATGTTTATTTATTACAAACTATTAACTAAAATATTAACACACACACACATTAGAACTTTTGATTATTTTTCAAATATTTAATTTTATGAAATATTACAAAATATCTCTTATATATAAATATGAAATTTTAGAAGAATTTGATATATTATTACTATTTAATGCGAGTAGAAATATTTTTTAAAAATATAATCGAATAACAAATAAAATATAACATTTATAAAAATATTAAAAATGAAAATAAATATAAAAATGTATTAAAAAATAATTATTGATATTAAAAAAAATTAAAACAAACTACTCGTCTATTGTTCACTTTTAAAATAGTAATCTATTAAGCAAAAAAGTAATAAAATATTTTAAAAAAATTCGAAAATAATATAAAATATCAGTTTAATAACATTTGCTTCAAAAAATCGACACAACGTGTGGGTTTTATATTAATTCTTCTATATAATGTATGTGTGGTCTGAAATCTTAAAGTGATAAATATTTATAATGTCAATCAGATGTAGTTTTTTTATTTAATACTTTTTAATATCTCGAATGAATAGTGTTAACATCCGCACTTTTGCATGAAGTTTGCATGATAATATATTTGAATTTAATTTTTGCAGGGCAAACGAGTTTGAATAATTAATTCTATTATGTGTTGTATAAAAATGACATTTAGGAGATATGCATCAATAACAGAATACATTATGAACTTTATATACATATATATATATATATATATATATATATATATATATAACATTTTATTTATCAAAATCAAAAAAGTAATTAAACCAAATTGTTCACATTTAAAAATCCGCTTTCTATTATTTAAGTGCATAAAACTTATTGAATGTCAAAATCAAAAGCAAATTCATGTTTAAAATAATATATTCATTATAAAGCATTATTCAAAGGAAATATATTTGGATGTTAATTTAATATAAAAAACAAGTATCATGTTTATTATAAATTACTAACCGGAAAAATTGTATCGTAGAAATTGTATTCAATATATTTTTAATTATATTAAAAATACACGTAACGAAATTGATAATGATAAATAAAATTAAAAAATAGAAAAAATGTTAATAATTTAATTTATAAGTTCTATACTTAACTATCTACCTTTATTTGTCTTTCATATAAACATAATTTACTGGTATGTTATTAAAATCGATTAATTGTCAATAAAATAATATCTTAAACCATTATTTAATTTTTAATATAAAAATAAAAAATAATAAAATAAGGTCATCCAAATGTGATGCCTAGATTTGAGTGTTATTAAAAATTAACAAAATAAACTATACACATGTTTATTTTTAATAAAACACAAATTTAGGCGTCACATTTGGATGATCCTATATAATATTCAGAACTCTTATATTATAAGCAAGATAATTTTTATTTTTGATGTACAATATTTTAATCAAACATATTTATACATTTTCTTACTTATCAGAAAGTATTAATTTAAATTCGATGAATTATTGTAACAAATTATTGTTACAATAATTCATCATTACATAATGAATAAAGTAAATAAAAAAATATTTATAGAATATTTCTCATTCAAAATTGTTTATAAATAGATCATTTTTGAATTTTTTTTTTGTAAATTCATTTATTAAAACAATTATATTAAATTGCATTTTTATGCAAATTCAACAATTATCTGTATTTTGTTGTTCTTAAAATTAAAAAATGTTTACTTATTTATTTCTAATTTTACAAAGAAAATATAAAACACAAAAATTAAAGAACAAAATTATAACTAAATATTATATATATGTACATATTTGAGCATAATAAAAAATATTGGATATTAAATTAAATTGAGATTTAATTTTAAATTTCTAGTAAACTAGAAAACTAACTTTTCTGAAAGTTTTATTTATTACTGCAGTTACGAAAAATAATTCATACAAAATTATTTTAATTTTATGAAATATTCAGCAACGGTAGAAAAAATACCCAATTAACTTTATGCATCAAAAATGGATGAAAAAATGAAAAAAAATTATTACGACAACGTTTTAATAAATCTAAATAAGCATATAAATAAAAACTGAAAAAGTGTAAAGAAAAAATTATATATATATATATATGTATATATATATATATATATATATGTATATATATATATTACTCATTTGCACTTTAAATAAATATTATTTATTTTGAGAAAATAATTAATAATGAACGTTCAAAGGTCATTCGAGTAATAGAAAAAAGACCTTTCTAAAAATCAATATTTCATATATAAAACAATAATGCATAAATAATAATAGTAATTATTACAAAATAAGAAAGATTTATACAGAAAGGTGTATTTATTTCAGTAAGGATATTTGACAAATATCAACATATGCAATATTTTTTTTAAATCTTATTTATGTGCATTCTCTTCAAATTTTGTACTTTCACAAAAAAGGTAATTGCGTATGACCCATAAGTAACACCTTACTTTTAAAATATCGTTAAAAATCACACATTTGATGAATACGAAATATATTATTAAATATAAACACTTTTAATAAATACGAAATATATTATTAAGTGCCATTAAACGAATTACATTCGAAATTATAACATCTTACGAACACACTTGTAAATATTTATAAATGTGAAATTTGTGAGAATCCTCCATTGTATTATAATAACAACAACTTGATAAATACCAAAAGTGTAATAATATGATTATTTTCAATACAAACATTTATATTCGGATAAAATATACAATTAAGAGCCATTAACCCTTTCACATAGGCAACGCTAAATCTCGTGAGAAGGTCACGCACCTTTTTACGATCATAGTCTAACCTTTCTCGATCCACATTTTATTATATAAAAATTAAAATTTAACGAACCGTGTACAACGACCGGTGAAATTTCAAATTAGATTTTGATTTATCGACCGGTCGGGTTAATCGCAAGCCTCCCCGACTTTTGGGTAAACAACGCGCCGCCTTGACATGTTTTTCATAACCTATACTTAGTGTTTTAACGATATCGATAAATATCGAATGGCCGATACATCATAGTTACACATTAGTGGGTGTGAATGCACCATCGGCATCGGAAACACTGAGACGCATTACGATCTGGCATCCACGTACAGAGACGCATTTCGTCCAACAACGGTGTGAAAATTATCAAGACACGAACGTAGCAGCACGTTTAACTACTATACAGAAATATTTTGAAGTTGGTTTTTAAAAAAGACTTCGATAAACCTGACATGAACCGTCTTTTATCCGATCAACATTTGATAATAAAATTAATAAAAAAACACATGGAATAACACTGCTCCTGAGAAAATACATCTTTTAATTCAATCGAGTATTTATGATAACATTTATTTTTAATAATTTTAAAATAAATTTAACATCCATTTTGTTCTTAAAGCTTCTTACATAAAATATGCATTAATTAAGTACTACAAAAATCAATAAAAATATTATAATATTAACAACAATTATTTTTAAAAAATATACTATTTATTTAGATCATTTTTTTCATTTATATTTCAATAATATTAATATAATAATTTTTCTACATTTTTCCATATAGTAGCAAAATTTTATTATATAATAACTATTATTTTGAAAAATCTACAAAAATTTTAAAATCATTTATTGTGAAAATAAATAGCATTTGTTGCTTTACTTGATTTAAATCTTTTCATATTTCGTTCATTTTTTATGATCAATTTTTTATATTTTTTAACTATTTGTAATTTATTACTAATTTTTTCAATAAAAATTAAAAGTATAAAATAAATGTAAATAAAATTACCTTAAAATTATAATAACGTAAATATTTCTAAATATAGGGTCATCCAAATGTAACGCCTAGATTTGTGTTTTATTAAAAAAAGAAGCATGTGTATAGGGTGGTGTATAGGGAAGAATGTGTATAATTTCTTTTGTTCTTTTTAATAAATCTAACAAATCTAGGTGTCACATTTAGATGACCTATATGTCAATTGCCATTTTAAACACTAATTATTTCAAAATTACCTTTATATAAATGTTAACAATTAAAGCATTTAATTGAATATTTAATAAAATCATTTTTCTAATATTTGTTATAATCAATTTGTAAAAATAAATGATCTAAAATTGAAATTAAATCAAGAATTTTTTTTAAGATTTTATTTAAATTAATTTTTTTTCTGAAAAATATGTTTTTTAATTTTAATCTCTTAAAAATATAAAAACCACATTATTTTTTTCAATCAAGATTTTTTTAATTTATTATTTTTAAAAAAAATAATTTTTAAATATATTACATTTAATTGTCATCTTTTAAATATAATATATGTATTATTTTAATTTTTTTTATATTTTATGCTACAATTAGTAATTAATTTTGTTATTTATAATTTATAATATTTTTAAACATTTCAAAAAATATCCATAACTTAACTTCAATATTTCAATACAAAATAGATTATAAAAATAAATACGGCAAATAATTATTAATTTCCTGTAAGCACACTAACAATCTATTAAATATAAATATTAAAACATAATCATAGTACACATAAATAAATTTTATAGAAATATTAATGATATATTATCCTCACAAATTTCTTCTTTAAAGAATATATACTTGGTGCTCAAAAGAAAAATAAACAAGATAACCGAAAAAATTAAAAATTATACAAATAGTTATATTTTATTACTTATTCTTTACTCCTTGTTCATTTTCAATACATTAATGAAAAAATATTGATGCATTGAAGTCGCAATCATTTTTTAAAAATTTATATATTTATACAGTCATCCAAATGTGACGCCTAGATTTGTGTTTTATTAAAAAGAAACATATGTATAGGGTAATGTATAGTTTCTCATGTGTATAGATGACTCTCTCCCTCTCTCTCTCTCTCTCTCTCTCTCTATATATATATATATATATATATATATATATATATACATATACAAACATTAAATAATTTTGATTTTTATGTAATTTTATGAATGAAATATTTTTATTTTTGTTTAAAATGTGATTAAAACAATTAAATCGATTAAATTTTTTTTTTGCATTTAATCATTTAGAATATTAATAATGAAATTAATATTTTCTTCAATTAAATATTACTAAATCCTGACCTGATGTAGAATAAGATAAATGCTTACAGCAAATGGCATCCCGAAGGCAGCATGAAGTCTGGACCATGGAGCACGCGGACCATGGGCTGGCACTTCACGGCCCGTATGTCCCGCCCCCTGATTTGTATTTAGCGTTCGATATTGAACAGTTATGGTTCTTATGCGACTATCGCCTCGGGATTAATTAGAACACGTAACGCATGAGTTATAGAATAAAAATTAAAAAACACCAACTTCGTATTTAACTATCTCATTTTTAAACTAATCTTTTTCTTAATTACAATTTTTTACTAGTACTAAATTAAAATTTATACACGTATTTATTTAAAAATATAAGAGGAAAATAAAATCATTTATTTATTAAAAAAAGTTCTTAATACAAACCACTATACAAATGAGAACACACACACACACACACACACATATATATATATATATATATATATATATATATATATGTATATATGTATGTATGTATGTATATTAAATCTGTAAAAAATAACATATTATTTTTTTTCATTTTAATACATTAGTAAAACACACATGTGTTAAACAAGCAGTTATAATTTTCAATATTTTTGATTAATATATAATTACAGGTTGATTTTCATTTTAAATTTTTAAATTATAAAAATGCTTTTAATGTAATAAAGTTGGACATTCTGAAATTTTTACTGTGATCTAAATATCAAAAATATATAAGATCGAAAATGAAACAAAGTATTTACTATCTCTTAATTTAGAAATCACTTGAAATTTGTTTAAAAATACTTATATAATTTAAAATAATTTATAATATTTGAAAATTCTACATTATATGATACATATATTTATTTATAAAATTACTTTAAAAGTTTTTATTAAACACAATAGACTAAAAGTATGTTCTATCTAGATAAGCTATTACAAAAAAAATATACATTTATTGTATTGAAAAAAATACATTATAAAATTACTTAAAAAATTACATTTTTTGCATTTTACTGAAAACAATATAACTGCATTATCAATTTTTCAAATACATTTATTTCATTCTTTAAAATAAACTGCCTGTATATTTTTTATTATTTAATATTCCTAAATACAAATAAGTTTATTAGTCTAAACCAATTGAAATCTGTGGGGTGCCAGATTATTGAGTTTTCCGGATCACTGGTGGTTAGATAATAATAATTATTAATATTATAAATAATAATAATAATAACTTTGTTAACAAAATATAAAAAAATAATTATTAATTGAATGTACATTTTAAAATTATTAAAAAAAATATTTAGAAGTGCAAAGCAAATTATTTTTTAAATTGTTTCTTATATTTCTAAAATTGTTATTTTACGAATATTATTATAAATAATGATTTTATAACTAACAAAAAATTGTTTTGTAAAAATGATCAGAATGTAAATATGTACAAATAAATTTTTAATTTGTTAATTAATTTTTTTTAAATCATTAATAAATACACAAATAAACATATATATATATATATATATATATATATATATATATATATATATATATATGAAAAACTTTTAAAAACAGAGTGAAAATTCTCTAAGGAAATCAAATATCTGATACAATCATCTATCTGATATAACAAAAATGTCAATTTTTTATTCTGTCTTAATAAATTTAATGAGATACAAAAATAACCTAAGTTTCATTAAAATTATGTACTTAATTTATTATTAAAATTATTATTCCATTTATAAAACTCGAAATTTAATTAAAAATCGAATACAAGCGAACACATAACAACTTCAGTGATTCAAGCGGCAATCTTAAAAGAAAACAGTCATAATCAAATCAAACTATATCAACTCAAGTATCTTTCATATATAAAAAAAACGTTTAAGTTTTTAACCTGACTACGAATTTAAAAAGCTCCTTAAAATCAACCGCTTCGTTAAAAGCTCATAATCAAATTACACCTTGACACAGTAAACCAACCTAACATGTCCACATCAGAACGATATGGAAACGTGGCTGTGATATAAATGAGCGACTGTTCGTAAACTTCATATTGTTTTCAAATCACAAAATCTTAATTTCATATAAAAACGTAATGCTCAGAACGTGTCTGAGAACGGTAATAGTGTATTTGCATATTTTTATGCGGGATGTTATGTAACCAGTGTTGCGCCGCGCTTTTTATGGGTAATGGCTTCAGCTCTTTAACGACGCAATGTATGTTACAAAGAAATGGAATGTTGTCTTGGTTGTAGTTATAAAAAGAATAGGGGGAAGTATACGTACTTGCGTTTAATGCTCATGTTATAGACATGTGCTATTTACCTCGGATATGCATACGCCTTATAATAGCAATAATATGAGGCTTACATAAGATTGCAATTCCGTTAATAGAGATTTTACACGAGAAATAAGCTAACAGCTTTTTTTACAAAAAAATATACAATTTTTAATTGGTATCGTAAAAAAATCATTTCTTTATATTATTGCAGGCATAAAGTTTTTAAAATGAATATACATTAAATCAAATTAAATAATATTTTTATTTCAAATGACCTACTATTAAAAGAAAACATTATTTTCCTATTTCTTTATGATTCGGATAGAAATTAATCTAAATCTCAATTATACAGAAAACATTTCAGGAATAATATATTTAATAAAAAGTAATAGTAATAAAAAATACAAAATACATATTAAACTAAAATCAGAAAAACCAAATAATGGATTTAATAAATCCTACAATACATTTTGCATATGAACTTTTTTTGAAATGGTAATTAGGAGTAATTTAAATTAGAATTAGGATAAGAAACATTTTACAATATTATTATAAATAAATTTATAATAAATTTTAATAATATTGTGTAATGTATAATTCCATTATACTTTATCATTTACTTAATTAATATATATATATATATATATATATTATATATATATATTACTTTTCAACTAAAAGAAAAAATCATCCCTTGATACAGAATTATACTTTAGTATTCCAATGTATTGAAAATATTATTTACTGCAGTTTAAATAAAGTCTAAATAATGATTTTTTTTAATGAAACACTAGGAGATGAATTGTAAAATAAATTAAATAATTAATTTTTTTTAAAAATTTAATCTTACTTCTATATTAAAATTTGAAAAAAATTATATAAACATATATATATATATATATATATATATATATATATGTGTGTGTGTGTGTGTGTGTGTATGTATGTGTGTGTGCGCTTGTGTATTAATTACATATATCATGCCAGGGATTAGATTGAGGCAATTAAGTCAATTGCTTAGAAGGCAAAATTTAATATGATTTGAAAAATATTCACTAATCAAAAAAAATAAAAATAACTGAAAAGAATTATATTGAAGCGCGAGCTAAAAGGAATAATGTACTTCTCTCTATATATTATTTTTGTATTATGTCGTTTAATATTTATTTTATTCATTATTTTTTCTAGAATATTAAAATAGTTGAAATATCTGAAAAATTAAAATGGATTTAGATATCATAGAATAAAAATCACATTAATTTATGTTTAAATTACAAAAAAAAAACAAAATTTATTATGATTTAACTCTCTTGAATTTAATGGAAATAAACTCAACAATAATATTTCTAAAATCTAAGAAATCAAAGAAATTGGTATCTATAACAATTCTTACAATTTTTAATTAATTTCAGCCTACTGAAATTTCTTTTTGTTATTATTATTTATTCTGATTACTGATTAATTTTGAAACTTTATGAAATTTTCCTTCCAGGTGAATGACTTAATTACCTCAATCTAATCCCTGTCACGATATACATAAATGTACACACACACACACACATATATATATATATATATATATATATATTATAAGAGTAAAATATGTTTATTTAATTTACCTTGATACAAAATACGTCAATTATTTTCCAACGAATAAATTAGTGGATAAATTAAAGAATATCACATTTTGTCATGTAACTTATATATGGCAGTGAAATAATATTCTTCAATAATTAGAGCGTTTCATAGAATAAATTCACATTTATTGTATAAATAAATTCATCCATTTAACACGTATTCACTTTTATAAACAAAGATCTTAATCGGAAACACCTTAATATTTGACCAATTTTAACGAACTTTCTCCAATTTGAATGGTCTGAAATGCTTTTATTAACTTAAGAATGTTATAATAAATTCATAATTTTAGTTCTGTCATCTCTTATCATATATTTCAATATTATTTTACCTCAACTATTCAATTAATTAAAGATTCATTAATTAGTTTTTAATAAACTAACTGAAATTTAGTAAAATTTTAAAATATCAAATACTTTCTTTTTTTTCATCAATATCTAATCATATTTTTTAATATTATTTTATTAGATATATATGAATAGTTTTAAAATTAATATAATGACAAATAACGACTAATTTATTAATATAAATAAAATATCAAATATTACTCTCCTAAAAAGACTAAATTAATCAAATAATAATCTGTTATTTTCAATGATATACGATTAAATTTTTCAGTTCTATCAGCTAAACAAGAAGTAGAAGATTACTAATTTCACTTATCTTAATTTATCAACTCTTAACTACCTTTCAATTTTTCGCTTTAACAAACTTTAATTTGTGATAAGTTGAAACTACTATTTTTTTACAATTCAATTTTTATGAATAATTTTCTAAATTTAACATAAAATTTTATCTATTTTTTGTTCATATTAATGAGATATTTCCAATATTTAATTAGGTAATTATTTTTACTCAAATATATATATATATATATATATATATATATATATATATATATATATATATATATATATATATATATATTAGAAAATACTAAATATAGATTAATATAATTTCAATAGTTTTCAATAAGTGTTCTATAAAGATTTTTTATCGTATGTCAAAAAAAGGATAAATTTTCTATCTTATATAATTTCCTAATTATAATTTGTTCATATTATTATATATTATATGTGAATGAAAAAATATTTATAAAATAATATTAAGTACTGTTTATATAGAGTTGTTTAAATGAGATTGAAGGGTTTAGACATACGATGGTCGTTTGATAAGTATGGTAAATTTATTTATTGTTTAATTTAATTACATTTTTCAATTTAGTTTTTGTTACTTTTTTACCATACTTATCAAATGACCATTGTACATTTACTTTCTTACTATCATTTACTATTTCTTCCTATCCTTTAATCTCACTTGGGCTACCTGTATCAAAAAAATAGACATACAGTAAATAGTAATATTTAAAAAATTAAATTAACTATAATAGACAATCCTTTTATGGTACTTATTATTTAATAGGCATTTTTATTTGCTAACTATATATTAATAATATAAATAATTTTTCAAATGATAATGGAAATTTTTATTAGATTTCTAATATAAAATCAGTTATATATATATATATATATATATATATATATATATATATATATATATGTGAATGTGTGTGTGTAAGTATGTTTGTAAAGTAAATATCAATGTAATGTTATTTTCTTATTAATGTTTACTAAATGATAATAATAAATTATGATATTGTATTAAAAAATCTATAATAAAGAACACACATAACTGGACGACATAATGTACACAAAATAAAATAAAAATTTGTAACACTGTTGACTTTTCTTTCAACGTAAACATAATGGGGCTTCATGTTAGTACCCAATTATTGTGAACACGCGGTAAATATTTTCGGATAAAGAACGTCATAAAACACGTCCAACGAGAGCTTGTTGGAAAACACAATTGATACCCAACGTCCACATCGATGTAGGGCAACAAGACGGCGTAGGACGCCGTATTAGGACTTGGCACGCGAAGAACCGATCACGTGGCACTGCACCCCCTTCGCCAACCACTGGACATACATGTTTAAGTTGACAGCATATTTTCTATCCATTTGCATACATAATTATTACTTACGGTCTTGAGACATGACTCTGAGAATATTGCGCAGTTGTTCCAATATATATATATATATATATATATATATATATATATATATATATATATATATATATATATATATATATATACATGTTCTTGTATGGGGTTGTTTTATTATGAATAAGCAACAGCTATGAGACTTAAAATTATTATTTTGACGCATAAGGTCAATGTAAAATAAAAGTATAGTTTTTTCAACTGTAATTTTTTATAAACTGTATAGTTTTAAGACTTTTATTAGGGCTAGATAAAATTTAAAATATTACATAAGTTTATATTGAAAAATAAGTAACGAAATTTTTTATTTCTTCTTATATACATAAATTTATTCACACACACACACACACACATATATATATATATATATATATATATATATATATATATATATATATATATATCATCACATCATTAAACCCATATCAATCCACTTCTGGACGAAAGCCATATATATATATATATATATATATATATATATATATATATATATATATATATATATATATATATATATATGAACATACTAAATTAATATAATTAATTTCATTGAATCATCTCATATATAATATATTATATATATATATATATATATATATATATATATATATATATATATATATATATATATATATATATATATATATATATATATTCAATGAAATTAATTCGAACGTGAAATTACTTTTCGAGCAATTCAAAAGTAAGATCAGATTTCATTTTAACATGATTTCATTTCAGATTCTTAAATTTGAATAAATTCTTATAAATTCAATTTTTCAATATTCTAAAAATAAAAAAGTAGGAAATTATAATTACTAATTGTTTAAACTCAAATAATTATATGATAAAAATGGAAATTAATAACAATAAAATTACGTATTCTTTATTTAATATTGCTTCACTTTAATTATTATTAAAAAATAGAATTACTATTATTATTAGCTTTATTAAAAATAATTGTGGTATATTAAGTAAAAAAATACACATTAATTAAAATTAATTAAATGTACTTTCATCGACTCATCATTTAAATTATTAAATTATATTTATATACAATAAATATTTTTTATTTACTGTTAATTTGGTAGTTATTATTTTAAAAAAATATTTTAAAAATATTTAATTAACTCATAAAAACATTGTTTGAAATGTTCATATAGTTAGTTAAATATTTTTTCTATTGACGAAATTCACAAGGTTTTTATTGATTAGTACGTTAAAATAATAAAATATTTTAATTCATTCCAAATAATTATATTCCATACTATAATATTATATATAAACATACGTTAAACAATTTTATTTAAATAAAAGATACATACAGTTCAGTTCGTAATTCAGTTCTTTAAAATGACCATAGTGGTAATTTGATAACAAATGATCACATTTGTTACCCAAACAGTGATAACTGTAAAGAGAAGTAAAATATTTTCTAGAAAATGCGAAATTAATGCAAAATCATTTGATGTGCAAATTCTTTAAAATTATGTAAAACTTTACATCTTGTAAGAGCCATGGTAATTAATTTGACTACACGGTCTAAATAGAATACACTATTACGAAAATGTAGAAATTAAGTAACATTTAAATAAGTCGCCAAAGCAAATCTTTATTGTGTCAATTGTACAATTGTTTATTTTCTAAATTTTGCTTCGGTGTAATCTCTGATATTTAAAAATACTTTACACTAAAAATATTAGTAAATATAATTTAAATTAATCTATATTATGACCAATTATTTTTTCATTTTGTTCAATTTAAAGAAGAGAGTGGGAAATTTTAAAATAATAAAAATTGAAGATATATATTCTCCCAAGAAAATAAAATGTGAAGTAATTAAAATGTTCAAAATTTAATTATGAAGTAATTTATTTTTTTCCATTATTCCATTTATATATATATATATAACACATTATATATATATATATATATATATATATATATATATATATATATATATATATATATATATATATATATATTTACAAGAGTCATTTGATAAATATGTAAAAAAAGTAAGGAAAACTAAATTGAAAAATGTTAATTAAATAATTAAACTAAACTATAAATAAATTTACCATACTTATCAAACGACCCTCGTATATGAAGTAATTGTAATATAGTAGTAATCAAAAGTTTTTAACACCAATTACAAAATTTACTTTAACAACTTTTTCAACATTGACGAATCATCGTTAATTATAATATTATCATATTATCCATAAAACAAGTACATAAATATTCTTTATAATATAAAATAATAAAAAAACGTTGTACAAGGAACTAGTCCCTTTATTAATTATACAAAAACAGTTATTAATAGACTAAAAAATGTTAATCGAACTTAACGGAGTAGAAAGATACGTATTTAAACAAATAATTATTTATGAAATATTTATAATATTGAATGTATAATATATTAATTCTATCATACACCTATTACATTTACTTATTAATATTTTAAATTATGGATGTTTTTTTTATAACGATGGTAATACAAAACGTCCCTCTTTTATAAATCCACTTCATGTGTATTGAGACTGATGTTGATGTAGAAATAAGTTGTTAATATTTTTATTTTTGTATTGAAATTTTATATAAACTCACACAAACACACACACACATTTATATATATATATATATATATATATATATATATATTCGAGAGTCGTTTGATAAGTATGGTAAAAAAGTAAGAAAAACTAAATTGAAAAATTTAATTAAATTAAACAATAAATAAATTTACCATACTTATCAAACGACCATCGTAGATGTAAAATATTAAAATGTCATTTTTAAAAGAAAATCATGAAAAATAAATAAATTTAAATATTCTATTAATAAAAAAAATGAAGTCATATTCATTATAATTATGTAATATTAATGTTAATTTTATATATCGTAAATTATTTCATTAAATGAATTTTAACTCCTATTTTTTACGCTATTTAAGTTTCTTGTATATTTTACTTAACAAAAAGTATCTATATAAAATATTATAAGTGTATAGATGTTTTTTTAATTGTGATAGAACTTTAAATTAAATCCCTATCGAAAGTTCTATCTAACCTAAAAAAACAATTTATTAAACTTTTATATATATTCATACACACACATACAAACACAAAGGTATGTTTCTTTTGGTGCAATAGAACTTTTGATAGGGATTCAATTTAAAGTTCTATAACACATAAAAAAACATTTTTATAATTAAAACTGCATATTGACAAAAAATGCAAATGTTTGATTTGAACTTATTAGCATTTAAAAAAGAGAATATTTTTTTAAAAAAAATATTTACTTTTACACAATTGAATCACTTATTTCGAATATTGTTAAATTTTCTAAAAGTAATATTTTCTAAGAATCACTTAATGTTCACTTTATTTATTTAAAAACTAATGAGCATTTCGATGAACATACCATCATCGTCTTGAAATGTTGGGAGTGAATAATTCATTAGTGCTTAAGGAATTTACCACAGTATAAAAATGAATAGTGAAATAAGTTGTTTACATTAGTTAGTTAAGCTAGTTAAGGGGTTATACGCACTTGCGAGGCGTAAAAACGACGTTTTTTTAGGAATTTTTTTTAGAAACAGTATTTATTTTGCAATTACAAATTATGGTTATTTGAATAGATCCTACTTTCAAGAATAAAATAGCATGTCGATCATAAAAAAATATTGAAGTGCACCGCTCCTGCAGACGATGTCCCGAACGACCTCCAAAAAAATGCGCTTGGCGGTGATCTCCATATCGGCGGTTTGGATTATTTGAAATCAAAAAGTATGGTCAATTCTTTTAAAGGATAGATTAATGCAGGTATTGAACGAAGGAATAATAAAAATTTTCATTTTTGACAAAATGGCGTCTACTTGAAAAAAAATTTTTCGTTTTTTACTAAAATTTTCGCTCCAAATTGTTTAAAAAAAATAGTAATAATTTTTGTAAACCTTATTCCTTCGTTCAATACCTGAGGAATATATTTGAGAAGATTGTGTGAAAATTTGAGACCGATCGGTTCAGCCATTTCTGAGATATCGAGATCACCGACTATGAAAACACCGTTTTGAGATAAACGCGTTTGAAGTTTCGGAAGTAGTTTACACATAGTTAAAAATTTTTTACAAATTCAGGTGTATGTCCGAAAATATTTATCGGATTTACTTCAAATTTTCAGAGAATATACTCAAATATATGTGCATTCCGAAAATGCAAAAAAAAATCGATTTTTTGAAATTTCTAAGTGCGTATAACCCCTTAAGTTAGTTAAGTTAGATAAGTTCATCCACATTCACTCATACGCAGGTTTTGAAAGTTTTCCTGCAATTTGGACTTAAAACTAAACTTCCTACTAACATTAATCAGTCATTCATTTATATTAGCAAACTATAGCCTATAAGAAGCTAAAAATAATTCAATCACATGTACATACTACTGTACAAACACCTTAGATCAATAAAGCATCTTTTTATTTTTATTTATTTTTTATTTAAGTTGCTTATTTACATCAAATAATTCTTTATTATACATAACGAGTTTAATTATTATTATTATTTTTTATTATTTTAATTATAAACAATTCATTTCGTGTATTATTTCTATCTAGTTATTTTGTATTTTTGAAATCAAATCAATTTAAATTGAATTAAACAAAACATTCCATTATTTTATAAAACATGAATTATTTTCCTAAATTGTTTGTACATTTATATGAAATTATTTATATTCATATATATTATATTTGAATGTAATAAAATTCAAATAAGTCTATTCGCTTGACATTTTACACGTCCATTTACAATAGTCGATTTCGTTTGTGTCGACTCCCACTTTAAACAATTTTACGAGCAAAGACGATCCGTTTTGAAAAACGAGTGTCCCAACACCTACAGTATATATAATTAACCATATACTAACCTAACATATGTTAAAAAAAGCTAACGGATATACTATGCTAATGATTGAATAAATTAATATGTTGCATGCATCCATATGCATTGACAAATAGCTCGGCTGCGTTCTCAATCTATTTATTATTCATCACAATAGTTTCGGCGTGAAGTTTTCATCTGGCCGAATGGACGGACATTATTTTTCTTTCCACTCGCGAGAGTTAGTGAAGTTTAAAGATTTCAAGATAATCCTGAAAATTAACACATGAACAAAGACGTATGCTCGTTATTCCGTTTCGCTCGTTTCGGCATTTAATTAGATGATCAGGAAAAAGATGTCGAGCCAACGAAAGTTGTTACATCGCTGCGAAAATAAAAATCCATTGTAGTCGTTCATCTTTTTTTATTTACTGCGTCCCGGTTCGGTTGCCGTAGTTACCGGACTGTAAACGTAAATAACAGTGTTTTGTTTTGAAATTAACTCTATCTTTGCTTTATTGCATGTAATTGTAGATGTTTGTATGTGTTGTAATGCTGCCATTTCGCGTTGTAATATCTAACACAGCTACGTGTATGCATTTCTGTCGTGTAAAATATTTAAATTCTTCTGCTTTACTTTCGACTGCACTACATGCTATATTATTATTTATTATATATATATATATATATATATATATATATATATATATATATATGCATGTATGTATGTATTCGCACTAATATTGGAATTTTAATGAAGTCAACAGACCAATTATTTCTATAAAAAATTCGTATAGTTTTATGTCGATTTACATACTACTTATTCATAACGAATATTCTATATATATATATATATATATATATATATATATATATATATATATATATATATAAATTCTATTAAAACAATTTTAATAAATCTTCTCTATATTCATATATAAAACGTCTGCAATGTTAATTGACTTTTATCTTTCTATGCTAATAGCATAATTCACTGTAACTTGAAAAATAATTATTACATCTCTATATATACAGATAAAACAAACTAAATAGTTGTTTTTTATATAATTTATTAGTTGTTATTTATGTTTTAATTATCATTTACGCTAATATACATCACTTAAAATTATGTGTGATTAATTAGACTTTAGAAACTATTAATCTATACAATTATTTATTATTCGTACATAAGATAAAAGTGTTTTAATGTATCAAAAGTATACCATCTTATAAAACTAAAAGTATTTGTTGAATATCAACAGTAATTATTTGTAATAAGAGTTATATTTTAAAAACATTATTTTCCCATTATCAGTATAATGAAATATGAAGTCTTAATCAATCGTCAGAAAGGCTCTGACGATGATGGTATCGCCATCGAAATGCATCAGCCGATATAATTATAAATTATATAATTATAAATAACAAGTGAACAATAAGCGATTATTGAACACTTTAAATTGTTGTGGTGTTGGGGTGAAAATTCATTTGTGTAAAGTGAATCAGCCACAGTTCCAAAATTACTAATAACTTAATCAATAGATATAACATTTTGTACTAAAAATTGAAATAAATTTTCAAAACGTTCTAATCAGGATATAAAATCATATTTTTAATGTTAGTAAAATACATGTGTAGGAATTAAGTCCGTTATAATAATATTGGTGATTTATGTGATGGTTATTATTGTTAAAAATTTTAATTCTGTCTCAACCTACAGTTACATTTAGCAAATTAAAAAAGGATGTTAAATATTAAATTTCTTTAAATATATTTTAGATATATTTTTTACGAAAATGTTTTTAAATAATATTTAAATAAAAGAATTTAATGAAAAATGGCTTTATTATTCCAGTAAATCTTTTGCAATTTGATCTATTCTAATTTGTAAAATAATTCATTGGAAATTGTAATTATTAAAGGGGTATTCTAGTCTAGACGCACGAATTTTAGGTGTTTTTTCGGGCGCTATAAAAAAACAAATATTTTTACTATCCATTTTTTATCAGTTATTTATTGACATTTTAAGAGTATAAAAAAGTATTATTAAAAACAAAAAATTCAAAATTGAAAAAGGTACAGGCTGGCAAAATGGGGGTTCGAAAAAAAGGTGTCTCCTGGTAGTGGATCCAACCCTTTCGGTCATATGAAACAAAAAATTTTTGTTTCATATGACTTTTTAGGTTGTAGTAGTATACCCGCCTAGGGAAATTTAAAAAAAAAATTCGCAAAATGGTAGCAGTGTGAAAAAACAGTCATTTTTTGCCCTATTTTTTTCAACTTTCGGAATTTTTTAAAAATAGTAAAAAACAAAATTTTCAAAAAATCCTAGGCAGAAGCAATCACTGTTATATTGAGAAGCTCTGTACCAAATTTAAAGTAAATCGGTCCATTAAAACTTGAGATATCACGTTAACCGTATCGAAAAAAGTAGTTTCGAGAAAAACGCGTTTAAAATTGATTCATTCCGACCTGACCGAATTGATTGGCGCGTCACAAAAATAGCTGTAACTCCGAAAATAATTCGAATTTCAAAAAATCCTCTTAAGGACATATTCTTAAAGGTCTAAACTTTGAAAATATGCAAAAAAATCGATTTTTTCGAAATTCTCAACTAGAATACCCCCTTAAGTCTCTTATAATATTGGTGATTTATGTGATATTTATTATTGTTAAAAAAATTTAATTCTATCTCAACCTACAGTTACATTTAGCAAATTAAAAAAATATGTCAAATATTAAATTTCTTTAAATATATTTTAGATATATTTTTTATGAAAATGTTTTTAAATAATATTTGAATAAAAGAATTTAATGAAAAATTACTTTATTATTCCAGTAAATCTTTTGTAATTTGATCTATTCTAATTTGTAAAATAATTCATTGGAAATTGTAATTATTAATAAAATAATAAAAAAAATTAAAAAAAATAAACGACTTATACGTAGTTAGATAAGAAATAAATGCTATTTTACTTTAAATAAAAAATATTTATTTTAGATAATCCACATATATTTCTCTCCACTAACTAAAAAGTCATCTAAATGTGAAATCTAGAGTTGTATTTTTATTTAAAAAAAAGAAACAATACACATGTTTTCCTATACACTACTCTATACACATGTTTCTTTTTAATAAAACACAAATCTGTGTTTCATATTTGGATCATCTTATATATATATATATATATATATATAAGTGTGTGTGTGTGTAATATTTAGTGATATGTATGACTTCATAACGTTAAATATTTAAACAAAAATCGCAACCGTGTTGTTTGAATTCATGACCTTTTTCAAAAAAAAAAAAAAAAAATAAAAAACCTTTTGTATTCTCACTATAATCAACTCAAAAATTGAATAAATATCTGCGCTCACTTGATCTACAAATTACATTTAAAACCAGTCAATCAGAAACGCATTGTACTATAGTTCATATTTTGTCACATCACTGTTTTTCAAATAATTGAAAATTGAAAAACAATTGGACGCTTTTGTATACAGTAACACTGATTACAATTGAATCGGTGTTGTATTTTCATAAAATGTTGTTGCTCGCAACTCTTCCATTTGAATTTATTGATTTATATTACTTGTAATGAATATGCACACGTTTTCGACACCGACAACGAATGCAAACAGAAAAAGTAAAAACACGATATACAAATATTTCAGTTCATATCAGTTAATGTAGAATTATTAACAAATAAGTGACTAAAAATGATACAAATCAGTTACTTCAAATTCAATTCATTAGGTAATATAAATATATATATATATAAAGCCTATATTAATACAATATATACCTATATTACATACACACAGAATATTTACTGTAATAAGACCGAATGTTTTCAATTATGAATTTTTGATTAAGTATAAATTTTCAATTATAATTGTAAATATACGAGTACAAAAAAATCATTCTTTATACCAAATATTATATGTTTTCATTATTTAAGGGGGTATTCTAGTCTAGAATTTCGAAAAAACTGATTTATTTTTTTGCATATTTTTAAAGTTCAGACCTTTAAGAATATGTCCTTAAGAGGATTTTTCGAAATTCGAATTATTTTCGGAGTTATAGCTATTTTTGTGACGCGCCAACCAATCCGGTCTGGCCGGAACGAATCAACTTTAAACGCGTTTTTCTCGAAACTACTTTTTTCGACACGGTTGACGTGATATCTCAAGTTCTAATGGACCGATTTACTTTAAATTTGGTACAGAGCTTCTCAATATAATAGTAATTGTTCCCGTTTAGAATTTTTTGAAAATTTTGTTTTTACTATTTTTAAAAAAATCCGAAAGTTTAAAAAATAGGGCAAAAAAATAACTGTTTTTTCACACTGCCGCCATTTTGCGAAAAAAACATTTTTAATTTCCTTAGGCGAGGATACTACTACAACCTTTTTTTTAATAATTTCAAAAAAAATAATTATTTCACATGACCGGAAGGGTTGGAACCACGTCAACCAGGAGACACCTTTTTTTCGATCCTCCACTTTGCCAGCCTGTACCTTTTTCAATTTTGATTTTTTTGTTTTTAATAATACTTATTTTACTCTTAAAATGTCAATAAATAACTGATAAAAAATGTATAGTAAAAATATTTGTTGGTTTTTTTTATAGCACCCGAAAAAACACTTAAAATTCGTGCGTCTAGACTAGAATACCCCCTTAATACAGTTAAGTTTTTTTATAAACAGTCACTTTATTTATTAAGTCTTATATGAAAATTAAATAATGAGAACTTTTAGATACAAATAATATCTTTTTTTGATGATAAACGTAAGTTTATAAATTAGTAACACAATATTTTTTTTACTACTTATTTGAAATTAAATGAATATTTGTTTATATAAATACATTTTCCTCGTTTTCAATAAAATTAATTATATTCTTATAATCGTTGTTGCTAAATTCAATAATAATTAAAATTACCTTATTTGTTGTTCTGGAACTGTGGTTGATTCACTTTAACACAATGAGTTTTAACCCCAACACCATATTTTATAATCATCGTGGTGTTGGGGTTAAAATTCATTATGTTAAAATTATCTTCCTATTATTAAAATTATAAAAAAAATATTTATTTTTAAAAGTTGCTATTATAAATCAGACGTTTTTATTATCAATAAAAATTATTTTCTTCATAAGAGAAATAAATATAATCATATGAATATTATTTTTGAGAAAAAAATTGATTTAAATATATTCTACTTAACTTGAAACAAATACTTCTGTGGGATTTATTAGCAATTTAAGTCCAAAATTTATTTTAAATAAAAATTTGTACATAATCACATATAAGTCGAAATTTTTAAGTATTTTCTTTCAAGCTTAATTAAATGTAGTTACAATGTTTTTTTTTATATTTTAAAAATAACCCAGATTTTTTTTCATTTTAAAATAATTACTATGTAAATGATTTTGTTTTCAATTATATAAATAAAAACTATAGAAAATATTTGAATTTTTATGAATATATATACTCTGACAATTTTGTAAAAATAAAAATGAAATTCAATAAAATTTATTAATTTCATGTTGGAAAAATTAATTATATGAATAAAAATTTTAAAAATGAAATTAAATGAAAAAATATCTTCGATATACAAATTTAATCAAATTTTAACTCATCTCCGAAAAAATATTTATATTTTCAGAAAATAACAGAAATATTTAAATACTTTTTCAAGTCACAGAATATATATATATATATATATATATATATATATATATATATATAAGTACATATGTTGAAGATAAAATTTAATAATTTTTAAAATCATCAAGTATTGTAATTTGTCTATTATGAAGTAATAAATGCTTAATGTTTTTATTAAATTAATTACTGACCATTATTTAAATAAGTTTTTTGTTCATTTCTTTACGGTTAATTAAAACAGTTTATAAACTGGTCACTTTATTTCAAATAACTAAATTTAACAAGTTAAAAAATGTAGATTATATATATATATATATATATATATATATATATATATATATATATATATGTATGTATGCATGTATGTATGAATATAAACAGTAGGTTTCATTTACAAATAATTCTACTGCGTGCTTATTTTTTAAACTCTTATAATAAAATATATTCTACAATAAATAAACACAGAATGATTAAATCCCTTATATGTTTTCTCAAACGAACTACTAGTAACACATTTGAAACACGTAAAGGTAAAATCATGTAACACAACCGATTATAAATGGATATAAATGAGTGTAAGGCACGATGGAACAGAAGGAAACCTAACTTTAACACATCTTCAGTAGTTAGCCTACGGGTCTCAACGGTTAAAACGTTTAATTTTATTGCACGCTGCACCAGTAGCTGACCACATGCGGTTGAGACACGCGAGTACAGCACGAAAATTCGAAACTATAATGAAAAAAAGTTCAATTTTGACATGTGCATTCATATTTTTTGTATAGTTCACTATATTCAATATAAATTGTTATACTTCGTATAGAACTTTCTGAAGTTCTATGAATACTAATTCATTGTATTTATTTCAAATGACTATTAGAAAATATTTAGTCATAAATCAACCGTTTATTACAAATATATTACATTTCTTGTATTTTTTTTATAAGCTGAAAACATGTAAGTATTTAAAATGATTTTGTATCAATTTGCCACTCGAAAAATGTGTCGATTTAAATTTCTTATAAAGTCAAATCATAAAAGATAAGTTAACAAAATTTAAATTAAAAAAATTTCAGTTTCTAAATTTTATTTTGTAATCCTAAATAAAAATTAATTAATTTTAAGAAAAAACATAAACAATAATCTTTAAACAATTGTTATTTGAAAAAAATATCTTTGCAAATCTTAAAAATACATTAATAACCGAAATATAACGTTATCCAAATGTCACGCCTAGATCTGTGTTTTATTAAAAAGAAACATGTGTATAGTTTCTTTTTAATAAAACACAATCTAGGCGTCACATTTTGATTTCCCTATATCACACCTATTTTACGCCATTAAAAAATAATCAATCTATGATTAATAATCATTTTTATTATCTTTTTAATGACCAAAATAAAATATAAATAAGAATTATAAAAATACACATCTAAAAATGCACACAAATATATTTCTAAATACATACACAAATACTTTATTCTAAAAATAGAATTGAAAAAAATATCTATTAAAATGCACATTTATTTTAAAGCACGTACCTGTATAAAGTAATAATCGATTTTTTGACACTTAATTTTTACTCCGTTTAAATACATATATATTTAACTCCTCAATTCAAATTTCTTCCTCAATTTTCTAAAATACAAAATTATTAATTATATAATCATATCAAAACTCTTGAAACATAATCCTCTATTAATATTTATTTAAATTGCCTTTTCTTAATAATAAATTCATAATTATATTTTTTCTTATTGATAATTACTTCGTTTATGTTAATCTTAATAAATTCATAAGTAGGTTTAAATATTACTATTCCTTTCTTGTATGCATATACTAAAATACTAGTGTAATGTTTTAAAATATATATTTACATAAGAAACAAATTATCTATCTTAATTTTTATTGTAATTATTTTGAAAAGTAGTTATAGAATCACCTAATTTAAAATTTTATTTCAGTCATAAAGATACATATTTATATATTTTAATATTAATTTACTTAACGCTTTGTTTAATTTTAACACTTCTTATAGCTGCCTTTTCATTATTTCATTTTTATTTATGTTTACATAGTTGCGAAATCATGAATAGAAAGTGTTAACAATAATTTTTGTTTAATATTTAACAAGTAATATTCATATCTATATGGCATTTTTATTGTAGAATTTTAATATGTCTTAAAATATACTAGGTAGTAATAAATATTCTTAAACAGTAATCTATTTTTTATGCTTGAGTAATTTTTTGTATAAATATTTAATCATTACAATATACAATTTGTTTTATAGTAATAATATGTATCAATGTTTATTTATTTGCATAAAATGAAAAATTGAGAATTCTATTTTTCAATGTAGATAAAATCTCAGATGATCATTTTATCGATTATAAAAAAATTAAATAACTTCATATGATACATTCTTTAAATATTTTTTTTATTTATTATTAATAACTTCCAAATTTCTTATATATTTTTAAAGAAAGCAAATATTATAAATAGTAATCATAAAAAAATAATTGAAAATAAATTGTATAAAAATTAGAGATACGTATATATATATATATATATATATATATATATATATATGTATGTATGTATGTATATTGTTAAATTATTAATTTTTTTCATATCGAGAAATTCTATTACATTTAAAGATTTTTATCTTAAAAATAATAATATTTAAATTTAATTATTTGTTCTACTTAAAAAATATTAATATATGTAATTATTAAGTAAGCTTATCTATATATTATTTTTTTAAAAAATTCTAATATGTCTTTTAATATTTTTTAATGTTTAATTATTTTTATAATTATCAACAGGAAGCTAGTAAATTCGTCATATCTTCAATATATATATATATATATATATATATACATAAATATATATATATATATATAAAGATAAATGAAATACAAATTATTTGTGCACAAATTATTAATTTTTACAAAAACTATACAATCGATATAGAATCTGATGTATAATTTTATTCAATAACACACTTTTAATTAATTTTGTTTAATTAATCGTTTCACAAATAAAACCAACCTTGGTTTAGTGATTGTTTGAAAATTAAAAAAGTTTTATTAAAAGTAGAATTAATTTAAAAAATACTAAATACTTTTAATATAAAAATAAGAAAAACTATTTAATTTTAGTTAAACATATGGTTCAAACAAAAACGAGTTTTAAAATGTAAACTTCAAAATTATTTAATTATATCATAGAAAGTTTACTATATAATTAAAAATAATGAATAAAAATCTTGAGCAAAATTTCATGCCGTACTTTATTTCATGTTGAGGTGTTTATGTACGTATATATATATATATATATATATATATATATATATATATATATATATATATATATATATATGCTGCATACCTTCATGATTTTTAAGCAATTTTTATTTGTTAAACTTCAATACTGTTTATTGATTATTAAAATCGATTTTGGTTCTAGATTCATTTTGAATTATAATTAATTTTGTTATTATTCTTATATATTTTTATTATGTTGAATATTCAACAATCATCATAAAAAAATAACTAGTGATCGATTCAAAACTTCAACCAATTGCAATAATTAACGAAATAACACCGAAATTGTGTAGATAAAATCGATAATAAAAAAAATTAGCAATTTGTAGGTCTTATAGTCACATTCTTAGAATACATTTTAAAATAAATTTCGGTATTTTTACTATTTTCAAAAATATATACATATTTTATAGAACCATCTAAATGTAACGCCTAGATTTATATTTTATTTAAAAAAAATAAAAAAAAATATCAACATGTTTCTCTATACAACTGTTTCTTTTTAATAAAACACAAATCTAGGAGTCACATTTGGATGATCCTATATTCTTAGTATTTAAAATAGTATAAGAATATCAAAACAATGTTTTTAAAATATATTAGAAATAAATTGATATCATCTAATTTCTCAAAGAGTTAAAAAGCATTCAAGTACCAACCTTGCAATTACAATTTTTCGTTATGCAAATTTTTAACAATTTGCAAAGATTAAAACATTTTCTTTAAAATTTAGAGCATTTTTACAATTTTTAGTAAAATCTTTTAAAATGTTTAATTGACAATACTCCAGAATATTCATAAGAACAGTATTATACTCTCTAGGATTATACCAAAAATTATCACCTAAATATAAAAATACAAAAAATAAATTCAATTACGTTATTTGCAAGTGAATTAAGTAAATGATAATTCGAAAAATATTATATGACATACAACATAACCAACCATAGTTATTTTTTTGATATTAACTACCATAATAGAATTAATTTAATCTTTTTTTTCAACATTTTTATTTATCACTGCCTTTAGTCAACCTAAACATCACTTTTTTAAATAACTATAAATTTTAATTTTTTTTCTTTGATTAATTATTTCTATTTTTTTTTATTTTATTCCAACCTCGTCAAATATCAATCCTGAAAAGTTTTAGATGAAGATCAGCACTAAAATTTCATTAATAGATATTTTTTATATTGTTTTTTTAATAATTTCAAAGAATTCAACATTCTCAACAAATAAATTATTTAAAACCCGTATATATTTTTTAAATGAATATAACATTTCATAAAA
This sequence comes from Neoneuromus ignobilis, assembly GCA_029203775.1. Lineage (NCBI taxonomy): Eukaryota > Metazoa > Arthropoda > Insecta > Megaloptera > Corydalidae > Neoneuromus > Neoneuromus ignobilis. The sequence goes on from CP092087.1 coordinate 25,794,779, forward strand.
AAACGTTTATACTATCATTTTTAGAAAAAATAAAACAAACTTTTATTGAATTAATTTATAAAACATACACATATATAAAATTCTTATACATTATCTTTTTTAATTATACATTATTAATCTATGTATTATACAAACAGTATATTATTTTGTTATATAGAAAAATAACAAATTAGAACAATCATATATGTTGCAAAAGAAAAAACTAACATTTGCCAATAAAATTAAACAGCATGAAAATATTCAACTTATCTTAAATTTCAAAACATCGCATAGAATTTGATTTAGAAGTGTATAAAACCTGTATTTGAGTTCAGTAATTTGTTACGCATATGATTCTACTACATCAAGAATTAAAAGCAGATAAGATATTTATACTATTATTCAAATCAGGAACAATGATAAAAAAGGGAATATGTAAAAATGTTTAAAGCATACAAATGAGCTATTTTTCTCCAAGTACGTTAATATAAATAAATAGCAGAAACAGAGCTGTGCAAAAAAAAACACATTCAAATAAAAAATCTATTTGTCAGCTAATTGTCAGACCGAAACTATCTTCAACAGTCACAGAACTACAGTAGTTTTCATATAAATCTTTTGACATATGTGGTTTCGCGATACGTTGAAAATTTACATATTGTTAAAATTAGACATAAAGCGCGTGAAACAAAGTAATGAAGTACTGAATAAGAAAAACAAACAATAAAGAACACTTAACATTTTTTTTCTGATATCGTTATTATAATCAGGGTCATTTCATGTTATGAAAGTGTTAGAGATAGACATAATATACATCAAACGAATAATAAGAGTTTCATGAAGTTTTGTTTCCTGCTAGCAATATTTTTCCTTTTTAAGGTAATTTACCATGGACGAAATATGATTGTTGATCTTTTTCAACTTGAATAATGCAAAAAAAACAATGTTACTACGTCAAACAATCTTTTTTGAAAGAATTGTGATAACGTGAGCTCTAAACTACGAATGTATTAATGGATATTTATGATCTTTTAATGTATATATATATATATATATATATATATATATATATATATATATATATATAAACATTTTATTTAATAATTGATATCTTGAAAAGTAGAGTTTTTTACTTATATTTAAAAATATATAATTGTAATTTTAAAGACATATATAAATAAATAATATAGATAAAAATATTTTTTAATTTTTTATTATTATTATTTTCAAAATAAAAATAAAACAAATATCTACTTTAAATATAAAGAAAATAATTTACTAATGTTTTTATTAAGAGGAATTTTATAATTGTAGAGTTGAAAAAGAAATTATATAATTTTATAAAGCATTTTATAATAAAAGCTAGTCATTTCAAAAAATAATTAACGATTAGATTCATTTACATTGTTACGAAAGAAAATATTTTTCACTAAATGTTAAATAAATAAACTTAAAAGTTGTTTTGGAACTGTGGCTGATTCACTTTACACAAATGAATTTTCACCCCACCACAATAATTTAAAGTGTTCAATAATCACTTATTATTTATAATTATATAATTTATAATTATATCGGCTGATGCATTTCAATGGCGACACCATCATCGTCAGAGCCTTTCTGAACACATAGACCACACAAGAAAAGCTCTGGCGATGATGGCGTCGCCATCGAAATGCATCAGCCGATATAATTATAAATTATATAATTATAAATAACAAGTAGACAATAAGTGATTATTGAACACTTTAAATTATTGTGGTGTTGGGGTGAAAATTCATTTGTGTAAACTTAAAAGTACTTTTTGTTATTTATAAACTATACAACAATGCTACTGTTATTATATATATTGCTAAATTTATATACATATAATATATATATATATATATATATATATATATATATATATAAAATCATCCAAATGTGACGCCTAGATTTATGTTTTATTAAAAATAAACATGTGTATAAAGTGATGTACAAGGAAATATATATATATATAGTTTCTTTTTAATAAAACAAAAATCCATGCATCACATTTGGATGACCCTATATAAATATATATATATATATATATATATATATATATATATATATATATATATATAAATACATATTATTTATTAATATTGTTTAAAAAAATCAAATTATTAAAAGTGAATTTAAAAATTCAAACAAAATGTCAATCTCAATTCTCTTACTATATTTTACAGTAATAATATCATTATTTTTATTATCTTCAAATTTAAATAACGATCTATAGGGCAGGTGAGGCTTTTAACAGAAGTAAAGGTAGCCTGTTTAAGGGAGTAAACTTTGAATAAAAAATCCTCACCAATCAGCCTGGTCAGCGCGATAAACGTAACTAAATACCAGTGAATGATTTACCAGTGAACATTTAATGAAGCTTTCGTCTATTGTGGGCTGATATAAACTATATATATATATATATATATATATATATAGAGAGAGAGAGAGAGAGAGAGAGAGAGAAATCAAACACAAAATAAGCATAAAAATATCCATCCTATGAACAATACATAAAGATAGGGAAAAAACGAGAGAATAAAAAAACAATTATGGATATTACAGCAATAATGAAGAGTTTAAAATGATAATGATCTATTTTTGTACCAATAATAGAAGATCACCAAAGGACAAAATAAATTATTGATTCTAAACCCATAGTTAAAAAAGGCCTAGAAAGATATTATAAAAAAGATGAAAGATATTTATAGGTAGATATTCTGTTCAATCTTTGAGATCTCTTTCTGGACCATCGACGGATAGTATAAACTATTAATTAAGAATTTAGAAGTACAGAAAGCTCACGAAGAGTTTTACAGATAGGTAAAATAAAGATGTAATAAAATTCGTTCAGGTGAAATAGAAGAGAACAGAATTGGATTGTTTGAAGTGAAAAGTTTTAGAAGAGATATCCTTTTACTCGAGAATACAAACAGGCTAATAATATACATATATATATATATATATATATATAGATAGATAGATAGATAGATAGATAGATAGATAGATAAATAGAAAGAGAGAGAGAGGGAGGTTTTTATTCGATAGTGGATTGAATTTTTTTTAAATAATAATAACGATATTATATATATATATATATATACAAATATATACATATATATATTTATTTATTTACACACACACACACACACACACATGTATAAAATAATTATCCAGAAATTATAATTAATACTTATTAAGATATCTAGAAATTAATAATTTTTATATGTTAATGATCTGAATTCAAATGAATAAACGATTTGTTTATATATAACTACTTTTTTATAAAATATGTAATCAATATAAAATAAAGAATATATATATATACATATATATATATATATATATATATATGGATGGGTGTATATATTATATTTAATCGTAACTGCTTTTTCCATCAAAATAAAACTCAACATCAAATAATTAACATATCAAAAAATCAATTTGAATTTAAATCATTTTATTATAAATTTCATTAACATAAATTAATATTCCTAAGCGTTTACTTTAAAGTTTTATTGTAATAAAAATAAATTCTTAAGAAATATTCGTGATTTCCTTTTATACACAAATTTACCTCCACACCGTAATGATCATTTCTGTATTCGACCGCGCAGAACCACTCGAAAGTAAAAAAAAATGTATTTAATTATTTCCATAAAAAATACTTACAGTAAATATTAAAGTATATTTATAGTTCATTTGAATGTTGAATTTCCGAATAATACAACTTAAAAAGGTAGCCTTTTAACATTCACGAGCAATCCCCGAAAGCAATAGGAAAAATCCGATAGTTATCTAAACAAAATTAAGTTGGACGTGTTTTTAAAATGCGTGCTCAAATCCCGTGCAAGTTAAATGAGTCCATTCTTACACCGTTAAAATGTCTTTTAAAATGTGTAAATTTTAACTACAACCACCTACGCGTTTATGTACATGTATAAAGACACAAGTCCGTAATAGGAAATTTGTTCAGCGAGGGTGGAATTTACATCATTTTATTTTATTCTTTTAAAAAACGAATACAGATATTGTTTACCCTTTTCAATACAATACAAGTATTAATTTTTATATTGAATATGTGGATCTTGTTTCAATATTGTATTATTTATCATTTTATTATTTTATTATTTATCATTTTTTCTTGAATTTTATTTTTCAAAGTCAATTCATAAATTCTTGTTACTGATGTTCCAAAATAAACATTTATTTTATGATTTCAAAAAATTAAATGTGTGATTTACTAAGATATTGTAATTATTTTTATTAATATTTATAAAAAAATGTAAAAATTTTAAAAATTAGACTTAATAGTTTGAATAAAATACAATTGTGTATAATTTATCTAAAATATTTGAAGAGTTAAAAATATTAATAAATGTTTTAAAACTTAAATAAAAAGAAATATAATACTTAAATAATGTTTTATATTTAAATATAATCGTCGTTTTAAATAAATATATTTATGTTTTAAACAATAAAATAGTTACTTTTAAAAAGAATAAGAAAAATATTTATCATTAATTTTTTGTTATTTTACTTCCATATTTTTAAATATTAAGTTGTAGCAGGAATTTGAAATAATTTGGAAATTTATTATAAAGAGTGAAAAAAATATTATATATATAAATGGAAAATGCCGGAAAGACGCAAGATCGAGAGACCAAAAATGTATCAGAAAGAATTTATAAATTAGGTAATACAAGACAGATAATTAATGAACAAGGATGTTCTGGATCGACTGAAATAAAAATAGAGGCAGAAAGGCGACGATCAAACATATAATAACGTATGTTTTAATTTTCAGAAAACTAAAACTTTACTATAGTTGAAATAAAATCATATTTTTAAACTATTTAATATTATTTTAAATCACTGTTCAAAATGAAACAAGATTATATTTTCTTTTTTCAGTATTTTTTTTAATATGACTCAATGTCATTATTTGTACCATAATCTTCATTTTTTACCCAAATTTTTTCAACATCTAAAAGATGTTTCTCTATCTCATTAGAAAATCATTTAATTGTATATTCAACAACAATAACATAAATACATCATCCTCAACACTACAAGATTTTATTAATATTTAATAATCACTTATTTTTTACTTTATTCACTAATATATTAGGTTGGCAAGTATCTCCCTTCCGCTTTTTTTTTTGTACATAGCCGCGAAATTCAAAAGACCAGAAGGCGGAAGGGAGATATTTGCCAACCTAATATATTTCGATAGTCATGCTAACATCGTGAGAATTTTGTGTTCCAAAATATTTAAATCGCTTTGATAATAATAGCATGGCCATCAAAATGCTCATCAGCAAATAAAATGAACAATATTTAATTACTGAATACTCTTCTAAAATCTTGTAGTTTTGAAGATAAATGGGTTTATTAAATGAATTTGTCAGTGCCGGAACAAATAATGATTATCATATATATTTTTTTATCACTTCCTTAATATAACTGAAAATCTATGTAATATATATATGACTAAAATTTATTTTTCTTCTGTCACTAACGATTAATCTAAAATTAGTCAATGATTAATTACTAGTAATTAAATCTGTCATTTGTATAAAATGATTTAATTAGTCAATCAAGTTTTAATCTGACTAATGTTTAATCATTTATCATTAGTTAGACAGTTTGAATGACGATTTTATTTTTTTAATTTTTAGCAAGTTTCTTTAAAGAATTTCTTGACTAAAAAGTTTTGTAAATAGAAACTAAATAAAAATCAGCGGCTTACAAGGAGAATTTGAGATTGTCACAAGAAAATTTACAATTGAACTGAGGATTAAAAAATACAGATCGAATATAGTAATGTTTATAATTTCTATTCCTCCTCAAACGTAATATTTAGAACAAACAGTGATTAATTACTAATAATTTTTGTTTAGTCATGACTTATGACTAATATCATATATGACTAAAATTATATTTGAAAACAAACTAATAAATCCGACCAATGAATAAAAAATATCTATGACTAATAACTAATTTTTTTCTGACTAATCATTAGTCAAAATTCTGTATCCAAAACTGTTATTAAACCATAAAAATTTTTTTAGAAAAACAATGATATTAAAAATACGATAAAAATATTCATTTAATAAAAAGCATATTATAATTATTTTACTTATAAACCACAGAAAACATTTTTATAAACCTATAAATGAAAATTAAAATTTTACAAATACATTTTTAATTTTTATACATATAAGCTTTCTCAACAACACTCAATAGTTTTTTGGTTAAATTTAAACTAATATTGATTCTTTTATTCTCCATATTTAAAAATGTAATAGACTACAATGTACTTTATTTTTATATGATTATACAGAATAATACATTTATTAACGTTGATTACTTGTTAAACAATAAAGTTATATATTTCATTTATAAATAAATGTATAATCTTGATATTTAAATTATATATATATATATATATATATATGAAGAAAAACAGGAGGGGTGTTCAACCCTTAAATTCTCTTTCCATTGCATACGGCCTAGTATAGACGCTGGTATTGTTATTGCATGCGACACGCAAAATAATAAAAACGTTTCAATTGATTTTCGTCGAAAAGTGAGTTGAGCGGATGTGCTTTTTGTTTCAGTCGCCGTTCGCCATTATTGGATATGTTTTCAATTTTTGACGCTTCGCTGCGCTGATACCGCCACATTGTGATGACGTGTATGAATTTAACCTCTTTCGTTTAAACATTATTCATCATTTGTTTACAAATCATCAAACTTCGTTCAGTGACGAAACAATGTACACGTTAATAGAGTACTGGATTCATTTCGTTTTTTTTTTTTAGGAAAAAGAGTGGATCGACCCGAGGCACAAACACCGCAATGAAAATATATCGTAATTTTAGTTGGTTACACACAAAAAAGATCTGTACAAATATATCTATCCATTACACATATACACACGTTTGTATGTACGACGAATATTTCATGAATTCGAAACAGTTTTTTTTTATTGGAATCGAATTGACAGTAAACGTAACAGTTACTCTTTTATCTGTTTATATTTTTTTGCGTAATGAAGAATGCAGTAACAATATATATATATATATATATATATATATATATATATATTTGAAAATTACATTCATATTTACAAAATATAGTTCTTAAAAAAGTCATAAGTGAAAACTATAAATTATTGTTTAAAATAATAGTATATTAAATAAAAATAAGAAGGATGGTACATTCTGGATGACAAATAGTTAAAAATTAAGATAGTTAAACTTATATATTTATTAATTTAAAAAATTATTTCGCACTTTTTGATTGAATAATATTATTTATAATTTAATTTATAAAAGTTCTGTTAACACATATTCGTCCGCTTGACGAAAATTCGTCATCTTCCAGAGAATCACCCACAGCCAAATGATGAAAATTCGTCATTTGTATATTACAGAGAATAATTGATTTCTGTTCTCTTAATTCTGAGTATATTAAATTATAATTTTAACCAAACAGAGATAATGCCATGAGAGAACTGATTTTAGCTTCAGTTGCATCGCATAACAGTGCAAATGTAATCAAAAACAAAGTAAAACTGTATAAGTCGATATTGGGTATAAAAGAATTTTATTCAAAGTTGAAGCGCTCGGGTGTTCGAATAACTAAACAAATTTAGTTGTATTATTGTTAATTTTTTTACCCTTTCTTATCAAATAATAAAATACACCTAAAATGGAGGACAAAAATGAAATATATGCAAGCATTTTATCTGATTGTGAGGCAGATTTTTCACAAACTTGCGTTAAAATAGTGTCTGCAGGAAAGACAAAACATTCTTTAAAATATTGCAAAGTTTGCAAAGTCCACAACAAAAAAAGTAGAACTAGCTACGTATGTGACTTTTGCAACATTCCCCTTCATACTGGCACATGTTTTGAACAGTACCATTCACTGAAAAATTATTAATTATTTATAAAATTAAAGACTCAAAAATAATGTACTTCATCTAAAAAAAAGAGAATAATAACTTTGTGTTTTTAGAAATTCATTTAAACTTTTTTATGAATTTAATTGTTTTTTAACTAAGGAAAGCCAAAAAAAAATAAAAATTTATATATAAAGATAAATTTGTTTTATATCATTTTCCAAGATTTCACTGAAAAATATATGATTTCTAATAAGTTACATTAGTTTTATATAGACCATATCATTTCTACAGATAGTGTCAAAAAATGCCGGCATTTGGTGAATGGCGGTGCAAAAAGTTATCCGACGAATATGTGTTAAGACAGAATTTTATTTTTTTTAAAATATATTTTTAAATTAGATTTTGTATATTCAATAGTAAATTAATAATGTATAACAAAAATATCCTAAAAAAATTAAATAATTCAAATTCAAATCTAATATGTAGCTAATTTTAAAATAAAATCATTTTCCCATCAATGACAATAATTTTTATTTCTCTTATTGATACATAAAAAAATCAAAAGAAAATATAGTGATTTTAATAGAAGAAAAAAATGTTCCTTTTTTAGAAACTATATTATCATAATTCTAATTCTCATAATACAAAAAAATTTGCATGTAATTATATATATATATATATATATATATATATATATATATATATATATATATATATACATAGATAGATAGAAAGATAGAGAATATAACTTCTTTAGATGAATCAATCCAATAAAACGGTTTTCTTTTAAAATCATAATTAAAATCTAACATATATTTTGTACTTAATTTTTTTACTGAAGACAAATATAATTAAAAATGGGTTTAAAATGCAAAATTGATATTCATATGAATTTTTTTCATCTCTGCATATTTTATTTTTTAACAGTGTATTTGTATATACGTATAAACATATAATATTAAAATTCTTTTTTAGTTTTTTTATTGTTTTATATCAACTTGCATTACATAAATATTTATTTAAATAATTTTCAATGCATTATATAAATATTTATATATAGATAATACCATTGATTATAATATCAATTAAAAATAAATAACAAACACAATTTCATATGCAAATTTCATCGTTAATTTTGTCTAAAAGATGCAGACCAAAAATAGTTATAGTTAATTTATTGTGTAATTTTTTACTAACTATATGTTATATATTTTTTTAATGCTAATATAAAATATAACATCTGTATTCAAATACCTAAATCCACAAACTTGTATGTTTTGTATTCGACGATGTAACTTGAATTCGATTAATAACATTTCAATTTTCATACCTGTTATCCCTAATAAAAAGTAATTTTTATTACCAGAATTGTAGTTTCTTTAAAAAAACATTATTTAAAATCAATGTTAATTTTCATATTACTACCTTTATAAAATGACCTAAGGCAAGTAAATAAAACTTATTGTTTTTTCAATGTTCGCCACACTATAATTATGTTAATCATAAATTTAAGAAATGTCGTACAAGAATAAAAGACTCTAGGCATTTTCCATTCCTTTGTAAGCGTGATTTTTTTCGTTTTATTCTTATAATATTTGCTATTAAAATATGTTCCTATATTGAAAATAAATTTAAATTTGGTTATTACTCAGTACAAAATTATTCGATAATTTAATTAACGAAAGCAATATTTAATCATATCGAGATGAAGTGTTTCAAGTGTTTTAAATTAATGTCATGATTTAGATTTTGATAAAATTCTGTAAATTGTTATGAATTATTGTAATTTATATTGAATGATGATTTTTGATTCAATGTTTTAAAAGGATTTTTTTAACTTTTATTTATATCTGAACATATATATATATATATATTAGGGGGACCAGAAAATAATGTCGTTTCTGCGCATGTCGATATTCGTTAGTCATTTATCAGCTCATTGTGTACTTCAAGTCGTGCCAAAGACATTTAAGGTTAGAATGACTTGTTTACTCGTAAATAATAAAATCTTAATTTTTTTTTTCAATTTATGATGAAATGGCCAGCCAAATACCAGAAGAGGTACATATCCGGCATTGTATGCTTTTTGAGTTTCACAAGGGTAGTAACGCAACGGTTGCTACCAAAAACATTTGCGATGTTTATCCAAATGCATTAGACTTTCATAAATACCAAAGATAGTTTTCTAAGTTCAAATCCGGTAATTTCGATCTTTCCGACTCGTGCCAACAATCAAGAATACAGATCAGGAATACCAACAACTTTAGACAATGACATGTTAAGGGCGGAAGTGAAAACAAATCCGTATCAGACAATCGAGGAACTGTCAAACACTGTTAACCAACCTTGATCGACCATCCAAGAACATTTGCAGCAAATTGGTAAAGTAAGCAGAGCAGGTGTTGGGGTCCCGCATAATCTGTCCGAAGAAAACAAAGCTAACAGATCCAATACATGCAACTTATTGTTTCAGCGGCACAATACAGAAGCGTTTTTTGATAGCTCGATCACTGGAGATGAACAACAGGTCCTCTATGATAATCCAAAACGCAAAAGGCAGTGGCTCTCTCCGAATGAATCGCCACGAAGTACAGCTAAGCCAGGTTTACACCCCAAAAAGACGCTTTTGTGTGTTCGGTGGAGTATTCGCGGGGTCGTTCATTTTGAAGTGCTGAAACCTGAACAAATTGTGAATGCAGACCTTTACTATGAACAATTGGATCGAATAAATCAATCTTTAATTGAAAAGTGTCCAGCGATTGTCAACAGAAAAGGTGTTATTCTGCAACACGATAATGCAAACCGCACTTGCACAAGACGAACCCTGGAAAAAATTAATGAATTGGGATGGGAGGTATTGCCTCACCCACCATACTCGCCCGATATTGCGCCATCGGATTTCCATTTATTCCGATCGCTACAACATTTTCTAAGTGGCAAAAAATTTGAAAAATCGGATGATGTCCAAAATACCATCTCCAGATATTTTACTCAAAAACCAATTGATTTTTATCGATCCGGTATTGAAAATTTGCACACTAGATGGCAAAAGGTTGTTGATAACGAAGGTGATTACATTATTGATTAAAAATAAAAACTTGCTAAAAATTTATCTGTTTGAATTTAATGTAGAAAAACGACATTACTTTCCGGTCCCCTAATATATATATATATATATATATATATATATATATATATATATATATATATATATATATTTAAGAATATTATTTACATAATACTTTGTAATAGAAAAATATCACTGACTTTTTTTTTAAAAAAAAATATCATGTAACAAATAACGATTTGTATAAAACCTTACAATGTATTATATCAACTAATAATAATAATAATATCAAATTGTACTGTGCGGTTTACTCCAATGATTTAACGCTTCTCTGAATATTGAATACAAAACGGAATTGCACGTAAGTCGGACCCTCAGTGTAGGAACGAGGAGGCCGGTACGGTGGCCAACAAGCAAAGAGTATCGTGGGAGGCCATGACACGTTTAAAACAAAAGAGTATTGCGTGCGCACGGTTAATATGGCCACCGCGGTAAATTAAGTTTGCGTGTTCGAGCATTATGTTTTATATATTAGCGGTCATAAGTCATGTGTGCACGGGGTAACCCGCGCTTCGTTACCTGGTGCTCTGGCCCCCAACTGGGGCGGTGGACGCCTCCACTCCCGACCACGGGCGGTAAATGTTGTAACGCCACTGGTGGCGGCGGTGTGAGAATTTTATTGCAGTGATATGTTCTACCTTTAATTTAGTTTTGGAGTTGTGTTTCGTTTTTGCTTATGTACATTACACGAGCTCGATAGAAACTCGGAGGAATATATTTTTACGTACAAAATTAGGTCACACTTGATTGTATAATTAAAGACGTATTTTATAGCTCAACAAATCAATTTTTTAATTGACTTATATCAATGCTACAAATGTAAGTAATGTAACATAAACAACAGTAACATTCGAGAGAAATGAATATACATCAGTGTACAGTAAAATATAGTATTCTAATACACAGGCACAATTGCTACTTTATTTCATGTATATTACTTTATTTCATGTATATATAGGCATATTGAGTTATATTTACATATTTTTTTATGTATTCTATACATATTGAGAAAACATGTATATATATATATATATATATATATATAGAAAGAGGGCGAGACAGTTTTTAAGCGTGATAGAATTTTAAATTAAATCCCTATCGAAAATTCTATCTAACCTAAAAAAAAATCCTTTATATATATGTGCGTGTGTATGTATTGATAAAGGTATGATAAAGGTGTTTTTTAAATTAGATAGAACGTTCAATAAGGATTCAATTTAAAGTTCTATCACGCTTAAAAAAACATCCTCCCTCTCTCCCTCTCTCTCTCCCTCTCTCTCCCTCTCTCTCTCTCTCTCTCTCTCTCTCTATATATATATATATATATATATATATATATATATATATATGGAGAGAGAGAGAAAGAGGGCGGAAGAGAGGTAGGGAGGCAGGAAGAGAGAGAAATAGAACCACAAATATCACAATCGTTATAAAAGAACAAATTCCCTTAATCTGAATTAAAATATTATTAATGAATAAATATGAGTATAATAGAATTTATAAATTCTAAAAAATATTAGCAAGCATTATTTTATTAGAAATGAAACTTCAAAAAAATTTATAAAAACATATATATATGTGTGTGTGTGTGTATATGTATGATTACATTTTTTTATATATTAAGTCATTTTAATACAATTTTTTTAAAAAATTATTTTCAACTATACTAAAGAAATTTGTGTATAAAAAATCACTTATCATTCATTTTTAGCAAATGAACATTTTGATCGCTATAATATCGTCAGAATTTAATAATATCTTATAAAGTTAAAAATCGATCCTATTATTAAATAGTAAATTATATAGTCAAAATACTATTTCTTGAAAAGTTATTAAGTAAATTTAAGTGGATATAAATTTTATTCATAGAATTTCTTTAAAAATTATAACAAAATAATTGAATTTTAAGAAAAAAATGGAAATAAAAAAAATATTTAAATTAAAATATTATTCTTATAATTACAAGTGTTTTTTTAGGTTTGATACAACTTAAAAAAATTTAAGTTCTATCACACTTAAAAATACAACCCTAAATATAAATATACATATAAATATATATATATATATATATATATATATATATATATATATATATAATTTGTCTGTCTACGTATGTATTCGAAATGGAAAATTTTGAGAAGAGTCTCCATCCAGCAATAGACTGAAAGGGGTTAATACAATGCTTTATATGTGTGAGAGAATGTGTGTGCGATAGTCCAAAAAAACGTCTGATATCAATAAAATTAAAAACATATAGATAACATATAACGTTTAAAAAAAAGCTTTCCTAGAGCAATACGATATTCGTATATAGGGTCATTCTAATCTGCAATTTATATATAGGATCATTCAAATGTGACGCCTAGATTTGTGTTTTATTAAAAAGAAGCAAAAGAAACTATACACATGTTTCCGTACACACCACCCTATACATATGTTTCTTTTTAATAAAACACAAATCTAGGCATCACATTAGGATAACTCTATATTATTCATAATAAAAAAGTATATTAGATTAGGTAATATAATAATTAAATAATGAAACATGTTACATAATTTATTTTAAAAACATTTTCAGTAACTCTTTATAAAAATTAAAAATAGTAATCTATCAATTGTATGAAAACCTTTTAAATAGAAATTATAATATTCTCACATATTGGCAATTTACTAAACTTAAATTCTTTATACATGACAGGTGCATAAAATGAAGATAACCTACAATTGTTTTCAAGAGTAAAATAAGATTGTCTCTGAAAGTAAATAAAACAAAAATTAAAAGTAAATTAAACTGATATCTAAGAATAAAAAGTGTACAAATCTTATCTCAAACGAGTTAATGAATTACAAGAAGGGTATGAGTTATCTAAAAGAAAATGACGGTGAACAAAGATATATAGGAAAATGATAAATATAAAACAGTTTTATCTGATAAATTACAAGTAATAAATAACAAACAATACTAACTATCTCTCTCTCTCTCTCTCTCTCTCTCTCTATATATATATATATATATATATATATATATATATATACAGGGTCATCCAAATGTGACGCCTAGATTTGTGTTTTATTAAAAAGAAACTATACACTTATTTCCTTATACACCATCCTATATACATGTTTCTTTTTAATAATACATAAATCTCAGCGTCATATTTGAATGACCCTATATATATATATATATATATATATATATATATATATATATATATATATACATATATAAATAATTTAAATTATTCTAAACTAGCCATTAATAAAAATTGATACAAAAATTATTTACACTCTTTTCAAACAGTATCAGAAATTATTGAATGAAACACGAAATATATATTTATTCAGGTAAATTTATTTTATCCTCTTCAAAATATTCTCCATCTCAAACAATACACATATGGCAACGTTTAATCCAGTTCTGGAAATAGTCTTCATAAACCAATTTAAAAATAGCTTTAGCTTCTTTACCAAATTCTCTTTTATGACCTTCATAGTTTTAAAATTCTTTCCTCGCAATGATAATTTTAGTCTCGAAAAGAGAAAAATGTCACGCGGTATAACTGGTGAATACGGTGTTTGGCCGATTACATGTTTGGCCAAAAAATAGCAGGTTATTTTAGTAAAAAATAGCAAAAAGTCGATGTGTGCGACGGTGCATTATCCTGATGCAAAATCCATGTTTTCTTTCCACTAAAATGGCATGAATAGAGTCGAGAAATATTTTTAAATGTTCAACAATCTCTCTTTCAGTCACACAACAATTTTCAATCATAATTTCTTTACATTTTCAATGTTTTCTTCGGTGATTGATTTTGATAGACGTCCAGAACGCTGCAAATCTTCAACGACTTTACGGACCTTTCTAAATATATTATACCACTTATATTCTTATATTTTTGACTTACAAGTATCACCATAGGCTTTTTTAACATTTTTATTGCTTTGGGACAAGAAATGTCATTCAGAACATAAAATTTAAAGCAAACTCTTTGCTCAACAATTTATTCATTGCAAAAATCAGTTTTGGTACCTGTAATCGACTGATATAAACAGCTGACATAAACAAACTAAATAATAGATCCCGCCAAACTTGACAATAATTCAACTGCAGTTTTACCCACTTATCCACAAAAAAATTGAAGATTCCTTTAATACGCATCTTTTAAATAAACAATTCCCGATACTTTTTAAACAGACTATTTATATATATATATATATATATATATATATATATATATATGAAGTTATGTGTACTTATGTGTAAGAGAGAACATTTTAAATTGTTTATTCACCTGTTGAAAAAGATGTATCCAATATTAAAAGACTTCATGTAATATTAGATGCAAAAGTTTCCGTTTAGACATCATTTAGTCAAACCTAAGTGCATAACTGATTAAAAAACACATAATTTATAATTATGAAATATTATCATAAACCCATATGCCTCCATCTCATCCTCATTTGTACTTTTCAATTTTCATAATGATGTTCAAACATGATATGGCACATTAACGAGATAATAAAATGCAAAAAATGACTGTTTTAATAAAGTGTGTGTGCAACCATTTAGAATATCATGAATATTTAAATAAATGTAGGATTGCAAACAAGCGGGTATAACAACAATTCCATCAAGATAATTCTTAGATATAAGCTTGCAAATATACACTTTTAATAGGTACACATGAATATATTTTATCATTTGATAATTGATCGCGCACACGAACTGGCGGCACACAACAAGCGAGCGGCGCAACACAACGCACGCCACATGCTACACGTGAAATTGAGCTATTTTTATAACAACGCCACATCAAAAACGTCAAAAATCGTGCACGCGAATCACTACCCACTGACTCTGGGTCTTGATATTTCATCGTGGTAAAATTCTATATGGATATATTGATTACAATATACAGTTCCTACTTGCTAATGCCAACTCATTTAATGAGGACACGGTTAAAATCTTGTGCGAGTTCTGTATTCATGAGACAAACGTCAACTGACTGATTTTATTTTATTCAATATTTTTATATTTACACATGTAAGTTTGAAGATGATATTTTTTTTAAATATTTTATTACAGAATTAATAATAATTTAAATAAAACTACTCAATAATTTAATCCAATTAATTAGTAAACTCAATATTGTTTATAAACTATTATTTATTTCAAAAAAAAATATTTTTTTCTTAAAAACCATTATTTAAAAATACTTTAACACTTTTTTATCAAATTAAATATCTAAGAATATTATTCAAAAAATTATAAACAACTCTTCATAAAAAGGTAAATAAAAAAATTAAAGAAAATTGCAAATATTAAAAAAATCATTATTTAATTACTAATCTTTTTTTAAAAAAATGTAAATAAAATTTAACTGAATTTAAATATTTATATTTGACGTTTCTATATCACTTTTTTGTTTTTAAAAATAATTATTATTATAAACTACATATATATATATATATATATATATATATATATATATATATATATATATATATATATATACGAGGTGTGATCAAAAAATAAGGTGAATTTTTATTTTTTTCAAAGAATATTTATTTATTCATCAATTTTTATTTTGTCCCCTTCAAAGTAATCCCCCTCGGATATAATGCACTTGTGCCAACGCTTTTTCCAATCCTCAAAGCATTTCAAAAAATCATTTTTTGTGATCTTGTTCAGCTTCTCTTTCGATGCCGTCTTTATTTCCTCAATCGTTGCAAAACGCTGTCCTTTCAAGGGCCTCTTCAGTTTCGGGAACAAGAAGAAGTCACAGGAGGCCAGGTCTGGGGAATATGGTACCTGCGGCATCATTAGTGTGTTGGTTTTAGCCAAAAATTCGCATACAAGCAACGATGTGTGAACGGGGGCGTTATCATGGTGAAAAAGCCAATTTTTGTTCTTCCACAAATTCAGACGTTTCTGGCGGATTGCTTCGCGAAAATTGCGCATAACTTGCAGGTAATATTCCTTATTTACTGTTCTACCCTGTGGCAAGAACTCATGATGCACCACGCCCCTACAATCAAAGAAAACTGTAAGCAAAACATTCACATCTGATCGAACTTGGCGTGCTTTTTTTGGTCTTGGTGATCCGGAATGCCTCCACTGGGACGATTGAGTCTTAGTTTCGACGTCATAACCGTATACCCATGTTTCGTCACCTGTTATGACCCTGTCGAGTAAATCTGGGTCGTCGTTGACGTCATTCAATAGCTCTTGGGCGATGCTCATGCGACGGTTCTTTTGGTCGAAATTGAGCAATTTCGGAACAAACTTCGCTGACACACGTCTCATGTCTAAAACACCCGTTAAAATTGATTGGCACGAACCAAACGAGATGCCAATATCATCAGCAATTTCTCTAATGGTAATTCGACGATTCCCCAACACTATTTTCTTCACTTCTTCAACGTTCTCATCAGTTGTTGACGTGCTGGGGCGTCCAGAACGAGGTTCGTCGTTGTTGGTGTCTTCTCGGCCTTCTTGGAAGAGTTTATACCACTTGTAAACATTTTTTTGGCTTAAAGTAGACTCATCGTATGCCACTTTCAACATTTCAAGTGTTTTGGAGCACTTGATTCCATTTTTCACACAAAATTTAATGCAAACTCTTTGATCCATGATTTTCGACAGTGGAAAATCGTGGAACCTGCAAAACACTTCTAACTTTTATGCCTCTCACCAACAAACTAAACATGCTACATAGCTGAAATTTGGAACATATATTCGAGACGAGTGTACCAACATAAACAAATAAAAAAATCGAAGATCGAACGGATGTAGCCCGCTAAATTTCAAAATTCACCTTACTTTTTGATCACACCTCGTATATATATATATATATTAATTCAATGTACATATATGTATATTAACAAAAAACCTGATATCCAAACTGAGGTAGTCGTACTGAAAACATTATCAATACGATTAATCGATGGATCAAAGGATCAAATTCCATTCGATCAGATATGACAAAATGGAATATGATACAATATAAAAACAAATAGCTTTAAATACGATATTTTCAACTGCACAAATATAGTTCTCAGTTAACTCACAGATGCATACGTTTTTTTTTTAATTCGATTACGACTATTTTAGTACTTAAATACATAAGATCGATATTAGTTTTATACTATCATGAAATTGTACCTATGAATGTGTTTTAAATATATTGTTGAAATATTTTGAATTTTTCAATTTTGTTTACATAGAAATTCAACGTCAAAACACGACGTTTACAAAGAAATTTTCTATAGTTGTTTGTGAGTAAAATTATTACTTTTTTATTTTTAAACTATATTTTATCTGTTGGTTTTATCAGATACAAAATAAATAATAATTGATTATTTAGTTTCATTTTAAATCGTTTTAATTTAAATAATTTACACTATATTTAATTATATTGATTTCTATTTTTATGTAAATATTTGATACATCAATATAAATTGAATTGATTTTATTAATATTTAATTATATTACCTTATGTGAATTTCAATCAATAAAATGTTCTGATTTAATATTTATATTTATCCTTTTTAAAATGTTATATATATATATATATATATATATATATATATATATATATATATTCTCGAAAATAAAAACAAATTAACTTCCATTAAAAATAAGAAATAATATATGTGTAAAATCCAAAAAAATATAATAATAAAAATATCTTTTTGTATAATATCTTCTACTCGTATTACATGATAAGATGTCTACAGAATTAACCAATCTGAAATAAACAAAAAAAAATTAAAATGAGTAAAAAATTCAATATACTTAAAAAAGAACAAATATAGGATCATCCAAATGCGACGCCTAGATTTATGTTTTATTAAAAAAAAAACATGTGGATAGGAAGGTGTATAGGGAAACATGTGTATAGTTTCTTTTTAATAAAACACAAATCTAGGCGTCACATTTGGATGACCCTAATTAATATTATTTTACTCATGGAATGATATTTTTTTAAACAATTATAATTTAGTTCATATTTTAAATTATTAATGAAAACAATAATATAAAAAATAAATACAACAATATATATGTATATATATATATATATATATATATATATATATATATATAAAATACTTTATGAACAAAAATCAAATAACATAAATCTTCAACTATGATAAGAACTGCATAATATATCGTTAAAACTCTTCCTGTCATGCAATAATTTACAAATCCTAATAACCAATACACCTATAAAACTAACATCTATTTGAGATTAACGAGTTTTACAAACGGTTTGTTTTTAATAGAACTAAATTAAAATGACTTGTAACATAAAATATAATCGTACTATAAATTTTATATGAGTTGTGTTAGTACTATAAAAAAGAATAATTATATTCGACAAACATTTTTTTTAAATACGAGTACTTATTATTTGTGATTATCTTTTTATCTTATCAACTAAACTTAAATTATAAATTCACCACATATCTTATTTGGAAAATATAAAATATTTTATTAACATTAATTTAATATTGTAAATTATATTAATAATCATTCATTCCTCTTGCATTTTATCAACAAAAACTAGAAATATTTATAAGTAACTTTTTTTTTAATACCACAATGAATATCCAAGGAATCAATCTATACATATTAATATAGATTGACTCATTCAAGCTTTAAAAAACACGCCGCAAATAAAAATATAACAGGATGTATCACTAACTCATTGTTCGGTATTGATTTCTTTGTTGATATAATCCGAAAAAAAACGTTTCTCGTTTATAATAATTCTTTACAGAAACAAATCTTTTTAGAATACAAAATGGAACATAAACAAGTACATGTACACGAAATTTGTTTTTGCTAGATTGTAAAACTTCGACTATAAACTTAGATATCTTATCAAACTTTTGTAGGTGTGTTTCAATGCATTCGTTAATATTCAATCAAATTTTATGATTACTTATCTTCTTCTGCTTAAGAGATCATGTGCTATGAATATAAAATGAAATAATTTAATAAATATAAAAATTATTTAAATATACGTTACAACAAAACGTTCAAGATAAAAATGATACAATCATAAATAATTAATTTATATATATATATATATATATATATATATATATATATATATATATATATATATACACGTGTGTATATTTGTGTGAAAGGGAAGAAAAAGGAATATTTTATTGAAAAACAAAAATAAAATTAAGTTTAATAAGAAGCAATTTTAAAGTAATATTTTTTTACTTTCACGAATGAATTTTTATTTCTAACAACACATTTTTTTATCCATCTGTTCAATATGTTAAGCAATGTTAATAAATCGATAAATTAATAAAGGTCCATTCTAGTATTTAAAAATGATAGTAATAGCACGAAAATAAACAACTTCAAAATTTATATATATTAATAATTATCCTAAATGAATAAATTGACTACAAACATGCAAATATAAAGCAATGATCATAAAAAATACCTCAAATTATTTAAGAGGAAAACTATTATCAGAACTGCTTCACATTTGAAATTTTTACGTACACACTGAAAATAATTGAACCATAAATAAAATATGCTATCCAAACCAATGTGAAATAAAAAATATATTTTTTCATTATTAATTATTGTATTTTATAGATTCTTTTAATAGTAAAAATGTTGACACTTTAGATGGCACAGAAAATAACATTAAATTTTTCCTCGAAATACTTGAGTTCTGGAATAATCTTCAAGATCTTAAAATGAAGTACATTTACTTATATATATATATATATATATATATATATATATATATATATATATATATATATTAATATATTTATTTATATTTATACTTTTAATCAGATTCTGAATCAACTATTTTAATATGAAATAAAAAAAATTGCTTCTTTTAAAATAAGCATACAAATGATTGAATAGGAAAATAAATCAAAAATAAATTAGAAAAAAATATATAGAAAGAATGACCCAAATAAGACTGAAGTGTTTAGACATACATTACTTGCTTACTATAATTTACTATCCTCCTGTCTTATTTTATCCACCCTATGATTTATATCTATATATAAAAGATACAAAAATATTTATTGATAAAAAATGTGTATATATATAATTTACAAAAATCTTATGTACTACAGAAGTTTTCTATGTAATAATTAACCCAAATAAGACTAAAAATTTAGACATTACATTACATTTATATATTGCATCCTTCAGTATCATTTGAGCCACCTATATATTAAACTTATAACATTTACTTGAATTTTTCTTGTGTATTAAATGTCTTGTTAATGTGGTTATTTACAGGGAAAATTTACAAAAATCTATCTCTCGGCGTTGTTAAACTCGAGAGATAATTTAAAACTAACTTAAACAAAACTAACTTTAGAACTAGAACTTAATTTGTTGATATGTTCGTGGTGCAATTTGCGGTGACTGAGTATAGTGGTCAAATTCAGGATTGAGAAGATTAGACAGAATTGTATTTGGATATATTAGGGAAGAGAGTACATCTTACTTTCTTGGATTTTTAAATAGGGTTTTTTTCGTAAATGGATTAAGAAATTAGGATGGACTTTTAATCAGAATAGGTGATCAATAATGATACGTGTTAGAAATTCGTCTATGATTTCAATATATATATATATATATATATATATATATATATATATATATATATATATATATATATATATACAACTTAAAATTACAACTACATATAAATTTGTTGTTTTTGAATTTTCGTTTAAAATCATGTAATCTGTAATAATATTCATTAAGAAAAATTTACTTAAGGAATATTTTTTATTGATATTTATATTTTCAATTATTACAATACTATTTTGTATTTATTTAAATAGGCCTTATAGCAAAATATTGAATCATATATAATAATATATGGTAGCTTAAATAAGACAGAAAGATAATAAATGATAGTAAGCAAGTAAATACACGATGTTTTTTAAGCGTGATAGAACTTAAATTGAATCCCTATAGAAAATTCTAGCTAACCTAAAAAACAATTTCTCTCTCGTTATATATAATATATTAGGTTGGCAAATATCTCCCTTCCGCCTTCTGGTCTTTTGAATTTCGCAGCTATGTAAAAAAAAAAAAAAAAAAAGCGGAAGGGAGATACTTGCCAACATAATATATATATATATATATATATATATATATATATATACATATGTGTGTATGTATATATATATATAAAGGTATGATAAATAATGTTCTTTAGGTTAAATAGAACTTTCGATAGGGATGAATTTTGAAGTTCTATCACGCTTAAAAAACACCTTATATAACATTTATCAATTTTATTTGAGTAACCTGTATTATAAAAATATACCGATTTTGTTAATGTAAAATTTAAATTATAAAAGTACAACACGAATGTTTAAAAAATACATTATATAATATATGTATATAAACGATAATGTGTATATATAATTATTTATATAATTCCAACTATATACAAAAGCTATAATTATAAAAGAATATGAGCCTGTGAAGTTTTACGCGTCAATATATTTCAAGCGCATTATAAACATATACAATTTATTGACGTCTCGACACACGAATGAATAATTTAAACATAAAATATATCATAAACTATACAAATATAAGTATAAGAAAAAAAATATAAAATATTGAAAGAATTTTAATGTTAAAAGAGTATACAATTATTTTACTCACAAATTTTATTGATTTTCATATATATTCGTCGTAGCAAAAAATTAGTCTCCTCAACATTTATACGATTAGATAAAAAAAAAATTCAATCGAAAATTTAAAATTCTATTTCTTATCGATTTTTTTCATCGGAATCTACAAATTTATGTACCGGTTTATCGTAACACGGATACGACACACAGTCGTATGTGCGTTGCTGTCGACAAGTTGATCGGCAACGAATCTCTTACTGAAACGGTAGTCGATGATCAGAACAGGTTTTAAAATAAATATAAATACAATAAATTAGATATTAACAGCAATAAATTGTCAAACTTTTCGATATATGTCGGATAGTTTGTATTGTTTTATTATTTTTTTTTCAATAAATTTTTACTCCAGCAAGAGTTCCATCAAATGAAAGTGATTTGTTTTTTGGAAAGTATTTTTATTAATCACTATATGTTTAGTAATATCTATATATGTACAAATTTTATACAAATATATATACAAATTTTAAAATATATTCTTGATTTATTTTATAATTCAATCCATTTGTATGCTTGTTTAAAAATAATCATTTTTATTTCATAATATAATAGTTAATTCAAAATCTGATTAAAAGTAAAATTACAAATAAAAATACTTATATAAATACATGTACTTAACTTTATATATGTAGATAAAAATTCTGTTTATTTTATATAATGTACATAAAATTTCATTTCTTGAATTGTAAAAATATTTTTTGAAAAAAATGTCCTTTATTTATAACTTGATTTAAATTATCATAGCAATTCGATTTTTTATTTACATGTATTTTTATTTTGCAATTAATTTTTTCAATGAAAATTGTTAAGCATATATATATATATATATATATATATATATAAATGTTTAAATAAAATGACAGTTAAAGACCTAATATAAAATACAAAACGAGTACTGTCAAGACCTGATATGTAAATAATATTATTTGCATACACTTCGTAAAACACGAATGAAAAATTCGAAATCCAATTGAGTAACTGATTTATATACGAAACAAAATTTATCAATTGAAACTTTAGAATCTAATTAATTAATTCTAATAAAAATGCGCAACAAATCGACAAATTACAATATACATTGAGAAAACATAGTGAAATTAAGGTCAAAGAAGCGGGCGGAATTTGATCGTTCACGGCACAGACACTTGTCAAAACTACAAAACAGTTCTCCAAGCAGTTAACGCATGAATGAATGCGAAAAACGAAGTCGGCGCGCGATTCGATCAAAGAATTCGATGTAATTAATTCCAAACAAGTTCAAACTAATGAAAGTATGTAGGTATCTGACTGTCGTAGAAATGTAATCTCATGGAGACAACGAAAACATCAATCATACGAACGCATACCATCATCGCACGGCATTCGCACAACAAGTACTACCTAATCTCCACATGACTTATTAGCATATTAGCATGTTCACTGCGTCTACGTATCATTGTGGATTGTACTGTCCTTACGGTTGGAACGTGTCCTCATCAATATCGAAGAATATCAATGATGTCTTTTTTACGATAGATTTTTTAAACGCTCGAAATATAATCCTAACATCCTATACTCTATACACAACACACACACACACACACACACACACACACACACACACATACACATATATATATATATATATATATATATATATATATATATATATATATATACTTTCACATTTTTAGTTAAACAAAAATAGTCCTTGAAAAAAGATAAACACTTTCTTGTTAATTTTAATTGTTATTTTGTTCTCACAAATTATTTATAGTTACATAATACATGTACTTCCAACACTTCAAACAAAAACAAACATTATAAATTATTTATTCATATTTAGATTATGCAAGATATTACAAACAATAGTAAGCGTATAATTGTCAATTTCGTACTTTTAATTGTTTCAGAATTCAAAAGTGATTACATTGAAATAAATGGAATATAAAAAAAATATATAAAGATTGTCTTAAAGGCTAATAGAAAAAACATACTTTTTTAAAAAATCACATGTATTGTATTATTCAAAAGAACAATAATAATCTTACTGAAAAATCAATATTCAGACAATAATTTAAATAAAAAAATTTTTTTTTCATATTTTATCATGAAAAGGTGTTTAATATTTTTTTTAAATTCGAATAAATGATGAAAAAATATATTTATTTAATACCTTATTATTAATTTTTTGATATTACTTCAACATAGTATAAAATAAAACATAAAAATATCAAAACACTAATATTATTCTTTTTTTAAAAAATAAAATCCAGATGTTTTTTCTTAACAATTTTATTTAAAATATTTTTATACTTTCTTTCAAACCATTCAATATTAATAACTAATTTTATAATGAAAATATAAAATATATACAATAAAAATAAAAAGAGCAATAAAAATTAAAACATTATTTGAAATTATGATTTATTCATTTTTCATTACCAAGTACTCACCACCCTATAACTATAATTTTTTTTTAATAATAAATTATTGTTTATTCTATGTTGCATATACATATTTTTCTAGCAATTTTAATATCTGGGTATATAATATCATCCAGATAGAAATTTCTTTATAATAAAAAAATAATTAAAAGCATCATCCTTTTAATTCCTTATATATATATATATATATATATATATATATATATATATATATATATATATATACTTTTCATTTTTGATATATATATATATATATATATATATATTTTGACGTCTTTACTTGAAAAATTTTTGTATTTTTGTTTAAAAAAATAGTAAACCTATATATACTTGATATATATATATATATATATATATATATATATATATATATATTTATATTTATATATATATATATATATATATATATATATATATATATATAAATATATATATATATATATATATATATATATACTTATATATATATATATATATATATATATATATATATGTGTGTGTGTGTGTGTATGTTCATATAAATCCACTGATATAAAAATAAAACATTTTATTTTTTTACAAATCTTATAATATTATAATTATGATAAGTTGCAATCAATTTTTGACTTGTGTATAAATTTTATAATAATTTTTCATTTCAATTTTCATCATCAAAAAACATCATATAGAGTATTAAATAATATTTCATACACGCAAAATATTAACTGATACGTACACACATAAGTACAATTTATATTCATTTTATGTTTATAAGAGGCGCCATACTTACCAGAAACTAAAAATCTAAAAATTGTATAATCTGATATTTAGATTTACAAAACGTGAGTCAGATGATCAACAATTGTTATCATCTGAAAAATATTCTATTTGTTTCACATACACAAGTATATACTGTAAAACAGATCTAAACTCTATATAAAAAAATCGATTGTTCTTAATACAAATTGTATTTTTCACTTTTAATTGGCATTAATCTTATATTCATTACACATCATATCACATTTTAAAAATACAAGGGGTGTCTGTATTTCAATTTGAAATTCATGAATGATATATCTCTTAAATTTAATCTATGAATTCAATGTATGTACGTATATTACACACACATACACACACACACACATATATATATATATATATATATATATATATTTATAATTTCAAAAATACGTACATAAAGATATAAAATGTAATTCAAAGCAAAAAAATTAACCCCATAATAATAAAAATTCCATTTTTTCCATTATAATTGTTTTTCAAGTATGAATTCTTAAATGCCATTTATGATTTTTATTTTTATAATATCTGATTTTTTCTCTTACAATAACATATTTCTAAAAATGCATATTATTTTAATATGATTCAATCTTAATAACTCCATAAAACAATGTTCTATTTTAATGTTATAATGATACAATTTTATGCATTTTATTTTACTACTTATTATAATAATTAATGGATTTATTGATATTCCAAATGTTCAAATTCCAAAAAAAATATGTCATATAATTAATTATGGACAATTTATTATTAACTATACATTATTAACAATGAGCATTATTTATATTGTAAACTATTTATAACTGGAAATAATTAATATTTTACGTATTTAAAAAGTTCCTATTTCTAGGGTCATATAAAGTTTATTTTATTTTCAAGAACATATTTTAATATTATTCAATAATTTTATTCAAAAATGTATTACTCTGATTATATACAAAATCCTAACGGGAGGCAATAATTAAAAAAATATATATTCGAATACAAAACCTAATATTCACAAAATCTGGATATTCTAAAGAAATATTTTGCATTAATAATTTTATACAACTAGATAGTCACTGGTAAAATGCATTGTAGTTACAAATAACATAATAATAGAATTTTTGTAGTATAATATAATTTTTCAACATTTTTATTCTATTTTTGTTAAAAAAATCAGTTATTGAATTTTTAGTTTTAAGTTTATATTGTTAATTTTACTCAAAAGTTTATACTCTGATTATACACAAAAGACTAACAAGAAACACTAATTCAAAAAATAATAATAATATTCAAATTCAAAACTTAATATTCACAAAATCTGGGTATTCCAAAAAAATATTTTGCATTAATAATTTTATACAACTAGATAGTCATTGGTAAAATGCATTGGAGTTACAAATAACGTAATAATAGAATTTTTGTAGTACAATATAATTTTCAACATTTTTATTTTATTTTTGTTAAAAAAATCAGCTATTTAATTTTGAGTTTTAAGTTTATATTATTAATTTTACTCAAAAGTTTATACTCTGATTATACACAAAAGACTAAAAAAAACACTAATTCAAAAAATAATAATAATATTCAAATTCAAAACTTAATATTCACAAAATCTGGATATTCTAATATTTTAAATAATAACAACTATTAGTCATTAAAATGCAAATGAATTAATATAACGTAATAATGTAACACTTAATAAACATTTTGGTTTTATTTTTGTTTTATTGAATTTAAGTTTTAAGTTTATATTATTAATTTTACACAAAAGTTTATACTCTGATTATACACAAAAGACTAACAAGAAACAATATTGAATAATAATAGTCATTACTTAAAAATGCATTTTTGCATTATCATTATATTAGATAGTCACAGTTAAAATGCATTGGAGTTACAAACAACGTAATAATAAAATTTTTGTAGTACAATATAATTTTTCAACATTTTTATTTCATTTTTGTTAAAAAAATCAGCTATTGAATTTATAGTTTTAAGTTTATATTATTAATTTTACACAAAAGTTTATACTCTGGTTATACATAAAAGACTAACAAGAAATACTAATTAAAAAAAAATATTCAAATTTAAAACCAAATATTTACAAAATTTAGATATTTTGAATATAACAATATTGGCTTTAACACAAATGAATTAATATAAGTGATTATTGAACACTTCATAAACATTGTGGTGTTGAGGATAAAAATTCATTTGTAATAAAAAAAAATTCGCCACAATTCCAAAACAAACAATAACAATATTTAATTAGTAGTAAATTATGGATATTTAGAAAAATTTCATATCATTATATTGTTACTATTAAAATGCATCGAAATTGCAAATTGTGTTAATATAATTATGTAATATTATAATTTTTCAGTGTTTTTATTTTATTTTTGATAAAAAAATCAACTAGTGAATTTATGGTTTTTAGTTTTAAAATAGATTTTAATTGAAAAAGTTGACATTTATAAATGAATTTTATTTAAAATTTACTAGAATAATTACCTTTATGGAATATTTGATTACATCTCTTTTTACATATAATCAGATATATATATATATATATATAGTTAACCACACAATTATCATTTTCTATTTTCAGAGCATGTATTATTCATAATATATCGCAACTCTAAAAATCACACATTACGGCGTCTGTCAAAAAACTGCTAATGCATCTGTGTGCCCCATTCATACATAAACAAATCGTCGACCAATTTATTCATATATGTATATCACGAACCAATAGAAATAAAATACCTCCTCAAACATATGAAGAAATACGAAAGAGACTCAATTAGTTTTCAATTAAAATTCGCTAACTCTTGCATGCGGCGTCAAATATGTCGAGCGGTGTTGATGACAACGGTTTAGAGGGGGCGCGGGGCGAAACACCGGAGACAATGCTATCTATTGAGACATCGTGCTAACTTCACACCGTGTCGCCGACAATAGTGCCGCCGCCGCCACAGCCTTCCAGATAGCCATCGTCATATGTATGTATGTTCATGTGTGTTAGTGTATGTGTTATACATGTATATTATATATATATATATATATATATATATATATATATTCGTGTGTGTGTGTGTGTTTTGTTCCGCCGAGAAGGTGGAGGACAGTGTGTGTGGCGTTTACACGAGATATGTGTCGGTATCATTTCCATATATACGCATTAAACCCTGATCACACGACAAAATAAATACAGTACGAAATCTTACATTGAGTACACACATACATACACACAAAGCAAACAAACATACAAAATGTTTAATTCGCACGATGCGCTGTTCGACAACATAGAGGATATTTTTTACAAGAATAGCACGGCATGTACTTTACAACAGATAAGCATGCATTACAAAAACATGACTAACCGAACTTGAGAAGAACAAAGGTTAACATGAATATGAACGGACATTTTAAGAATATATTTTGAAAAATTATCATGTTTTACGTTATTTCCATACGACTTATTTGCTAACAACGAAAAAATCTCCTAATATACATAATTTTCATACTAAAAACTTACGTTATGCTAGTCCTGAGACAATACCTAAAAAATACAAAAACTGCATATGGCCCGATTTAGAATACATAATTGTTTTATGAAATTCACGTTTTTAAGAAGTCAAATGCAAAAAGATGATCACAGACTGATTGCAGTATGAATAATAACAGAAATGTAATTACATAACTTTTTATATCATTTTTATTAATATTATACGAGGGTAGTCCCATAAGTACCCGGCCTGACCTAGAGATGGCGGTAGTTGTTTGAAAAATATCACTGTATTAGAAAGTACACAATCTATAAAGCATATGTTTCAAGTTTGAGGACGCCACGTTGTTTATTATTTGTTTGGCAGCCATCAATAGTGAACGTTTTCAGTGAATTTGTAAAAATGGAGAAAATTGGTCATCGTTACGTGATACAATACTTTTATTTGAAAGGCCTCAGCCCGACCAATATAAAAGCTGAACTGGATTATACTCTGGGTGAGTCTGCTCCTTCGTTTACAACAGTGAAATATTGGGTAACAGAGTTTAAACGAGGCCGTACGAGCTGCCAAGACGAGCATCGCAGTGGTCGACCAAATGAGGTGACGACTCCAGAAATGGTGAAAAAAATCCACAAAGCGGTACTGGATGATCGTCGACTGAAAGTGCGCGAGCTAGCAGACATAGTAGGGATTTCAAAAAGTGCGGTACATTGCATATTATCTGAAAATTTGGACATGAGAAAGCTGTCTGCAAGATGGGTGCCGCGTTTGCTCACACTCGAGCAAAAACAGTGTCGTGAAGATGTTTCAATTGAGTGTTTAGCGAAGTTTCACAGCAACAAAGCAGAATTTTTGCGCCGTTTCATAACCATGGATGAAACATGGGTCCATCACTTCACACCCGAGACAAAAGAACAATCAAAACAATTGACTGAAAAGGGAGAACCGGCTCCAAAGAAGGCGAAGACCGTTTCATCTGAAGGCAAGGTCATGGCGTCGGTTTTTTAGGATGCGCATGGGATAATTTTCATTGACTATCTTGAAAAAGGAAAAACTATCAACGACGAGTATTATGCGAACTTATTGCAACGTTTGAGCGAAGAAATCAAGCAAAAACGGCCGCATTTGGCTAAGAAGAAAGTGTTGTTTCATCAAGACAATGCACCAGCTCACAAATCCGTTATTGCAATGGCCAAAATTAATGAATTAAAGTTTGAATTGCTACCTCATGCACCCTATTCGCCAGATTTAGCCCCCTCGGATTAATTTCTGTTCACAAACTTGAAAAAATGACTCAGTGGTCAAAGATTTCCCAACGATGAAGAAGTGATGTCGGCAGTTAATGGGTATTTTGAAGAGCAAGACAGTTCTTATTATAAAAAGGGTATCGAATTCAATAAGTTGAACATCGCTGGGAAAAGTGTATAGAACTGAAAGGAGATTATGTTGAAAAATAAATATATTTTTTCCAAAATTTTTGTGTTTTCTTTGTTGGATCGGGTACTTCTGGGACCATCCTCGTATAATACCACATACAACTTTATTGCAAAATTAATTTTTCTTTTATTACAATTATAATAATGCCAATATAATTAATCTTAGAAAATTATATTTAATTAATCAAAAATTTCAATTATTTTTCCATAAATAGCTCTTTCTCTCAAATGTCAATATTTCATTTTTAACTTAATTTATCTATAAGATTTGGGTAGTAATTTTTTTTAAAAAATGAAACTGAAGTATCGACACTAATTTTTTAAAATCAAAGAAATTTAATTTTTATGCTATTTCACATTCATAGTAACAAAAACTGGAAATTTAGCTGAAAAAAATACCAATGTTTAGATATTTTAAACTGATTTTTCAAAGTTTAACATTGAAAAATGTGTGTTTTAAAGATTCTCCAGTAACTAAAATACTTTTTAGTTAAGAGATTAGTATATAATTAATAATAATTTAGTAAATACACATTGCATTATTAGACAATCTGTCTCCATAGCTCTAAGACCACTAACTGAATATTTGGTGAAAGTTGTTTACGTACCTCATAATGAAATTTCAGTGTCGTATAAATTAACTGAGAACATTTATTAAATTAATGGTATTAATTTAACATAAAGAATTAAATTCGATTTTTATTTAAAAAAGAAATTTTTTGATCCATGAAAAGTTTTCTTTTTAAATACAAAAAAAAAATCAAATATATTTATTTACATAACTCGATAAAAATATTATTAAGTTTCAAACAGTATAACCATTTTAACAAAATTATTTCATGTATTATTTACATACTAATGCTACTCTGCAAAGAATATTTTATTTTTGTTTGATACATTTATTATAATTAATATCTTTTTTCTTTTGTGTTTAAAATTCGTTTGAAAAAGAAATAACTTTGAATAAAAAAAATATTTTTCAAATGAATTTATAAAAAAAATATATATTTAAATTAATTCCACTATGCAAATATGAAAAATAGAAAATAATAAAATATCTTATTTACCTATGTTATTATTTATATTTATTTTTTAAAAAAATTATAATTTTTTTTTTTTATTTTTTAAAAATTCTTTAATAAAAGTTAACATGTTAAATTATTTATGTTAAATAATTAAATACATATATTACATTTTAAATCAAATATTTCATTTATAACAACATATTTTTATAATTTTTTTATTTAAATAACAAAATTCAAAAATCGGTTCATAAACATTTTTTTCACAAAAATAATATTTTAATGGAAAAAATCTACCAGATATAAAAACTTCTTATAATTATTATTTTTCGTGAAATAAATGACAAAAATTTCATTTAAGTAAAATATAAGAAATATATTTAAACAGTTTTAAAATACCCAGAAATAAAATTACGTCGTATAATTTCAACTGTATAGACATTCTTTCAACACGAAAAAGAAAATGCCTACGAATTCTTAACTAGTGATAAATTTCGATTATAACAAAATATTGATTAAACGATACCGTTGTGTGACTATGGCTTTTATTTATTTATTTTTTTCTACGTATGGAGGAAACTAGCCAAAGGCTTGACTGTGTCACTTTTTATTGTCCGTTAATGGATGCGTTTCATTTATTATATGCGAGTGTGCGACTAAACTCGTATAGTCGACGTGATAATTTTCTTCTCATATATCTTTGTCGCGTTGAAAATTATTTGCAACACGAGATGTTATTTACATTAAGCTGTAAATTTCAAATGAATAATCAGTGTGGTAGAAGTATTTGAAAGCGTTATTTACGCATAAACGTCGTACGTATAAAAACACATTTATATGCATATAAATATTTTTACATACATACATATATATATACAAAATTTGTTTATAGAAACATATTTTTTTAAACAAATACATTAACAAATAATTCAAAATACAAACCAACAAGTAAATAAAATAAAAATTCTCTTGAAAATATTAAATGCATTATTTATTTAATATATAATAACTATTTTCAAAATTAATAACCGAAACAAAATTATATTATTTTTAAATATAAAAGTATTCCTCAACCCGTTATCAAATGATATATTAATACTATACATATTTTCTATTAAAACATCAATAACATTTTTACTCAAACGAATCACTGATTCCAAAACCACAAGATTTTATCAAAATGTTCAATAATATCTTATTGTTCACTTTATTCACTAATACGAATTTCGAAGGTCATATCATTATCGTCAGAGTGGTGTAGTATAAAAAAATTATTTTATCTAAATGTTAATCAATAAATAAAATAAAGAATAAATAACTATTGAAAATATAAATTCTGATAAAGTTGGAGGATGGAATTCATTGGTGTTAATGTGAATTTTTCACAGTACTAAAACAAATACTGATTACATTTCAGATTCCATATTATTAACACTACAATATTTAGCATAATATAATTCTAAAAATATTATTTCTTAATATGGAAATTAACTAAAATTCATTCACTATAAAAATGTTAAAAAATTAATTCAAAAATTAAGAAACTATTTCAAAAAAAAAAATAGAATACGTTTTGCTTGACTAAATATGATTTTGAAACACAAATTCATTGGTATAAAGAAAAACTGCATTACTTTAAAAATGTTAAATTCTATTTTCATATTTTTTACTATAAAACAATTTTATAGAATTTGTTAATTTTTTTTGATAATTAAAATTAATATAATAATAATTAAACTTATTATATTTTAATAAGCAGATTTTTTCAAAATCATTTGAAAACAGTCCAAATATTTATTAATTTGAAATAATTAATTATTTAAAAATGTTATCTTTAAATAGATTACATTTTTTTTGTTGTAATAATAAATTTATTTTACATATTTATTATTTTCATATATAATTTTGTTTTAAATACAAATAAAATATTTTTTTTTTAAAAAAAGAAATAAAATATTATTGGAACTAAGCAATAAGAAAAAATGTTTGATTCTGCTTTCTTAAGATTTTAAAAATGTAATTTTTAATTATTTATTATATTTTTTATTTACCAAAAATATTGAAATTTATCAATGTGTAAACTAATATATAAACTCATTACTAATATTCTGTTTATTTATGAATTATTACATTTACAAAGAAGTAGATAATTTATTTCAAAAACAATAATAAATATCCATGACATATGAAAAAATGAATTACTTTATAAATTTAAGTAAGTTGTTACAAAATAATCTATTTAATATAACGATTAAGTTACTTAATAATGTGACTAAATAAATTATATTTTTTATTGAAATATCTTAATCTTCGTATTACATTATCTGCTTGAAGTTTAAATATATGTAAGTACAATATATAAAATCACACTATAATTTAGCTTTGTTGTGTTCTTTATGTGTCTTTTCCATATGTTGTCATTTACACTGATAGTGAAGTTAACTTTATAGTAGATGTCGTCAAGTTTTAATGGATATCTTTCCTTTATTGCGTTTTTCTCTGTAGAGATTTAATGCTATAGATAGAAATAGAGATAAATTTTATTCTACTAATTTTAAGTTCTAATAACAATAAGTATAAAAATTCGTTTAAAAATATTCTCTACTTATGAGATGAATTTTATATCTAAAATAGAATCATTTTAATTGTTTAAGTAAATCTAAAATGTATTATTAAAAGAAATGAATTTCTCCTACAAAACTATTTTAGGAAATATAGAAAATATTCAACAGATTATTTAAACTAATTCAATTTTCCTTCTTTACATCAATGAATCGTTTTTTTTCTAGTTGAAATCATTTTGTTCAAGCAAAAATTTTATTAAAAACACTTTTTTGTTTCATACAAATGAATTATCATCCTCAACATAACAAGATATTATAAAGTATTAAATAATTATTTATTGTTCAATTTATTTGTTTATATCAATAATAAACTAATGCACATTTCGACAGCGATGTTATCATCATCAGAGTGTTGTGTTATAAAATCAAGATAATTCATTTGTGTGAAAGTGAATTACCTACTGTTTCAAAACAAATAGAAACACCTTTTTTATCATTTTGAAAATAGATTTTTTAGTTAGATTTCAATTTTAAGAAATAACATTTCAAATCTCACATGGTATTATTTAAAATTGATAAATAAGATACAACATCTACGAGGATCGTTTGATAAGTCCGTGTAAATTCCGAAAGATGGCACCACTGGTGCATATCGAGGTTATTTTTAATTAGTAGCACCTCTTGGAAGAACACACATCAAGTTTCAGCCATATCGGTCTATTCCTTTGTGTTTGACAATCGTTGGAATCAAGGAAATCGAGTGATTGTCAAATAATGGACGAAAAAGAATTTCGCGTGTTGATTAAACACTACTTCATTAAAGGCAAAACGCCTCAGGAGACTAAACAGAAGCTTGATAAACATTATGGTGACTCTGCACCTTCGATTAGTGCGGTTTATAAGTGGTTTCAAAATTTTCGGAGTGGCCATATGAGCACAAGAGACGCTGAACGTTCTGAACGCCCTGTTGAGGTCACCACTCCAGAAATCATTGATAAACTCCATGATATGGTGATGGATGACAGAAGAGTGAAAGTGCGTGAGATTACTAGTGCTGTAGGCATCTCGTGTGAACGGGTACATAATATTTTGCACCAACATTTGGACATGAAAAAGCTATCCGCCAGGTGCGTGCCGCGATTGCTCACGATCGACCAAAAACGAGGTCGTGTGAAGTGTTATAAGAACGGTTTGCAGCTGTTTCAGCGAAATCCGCAGGACTTTAAGCGTCGTTTCATCACTGTAGATGAAACATGGATACATCACTACACTCCTGAGACCAAAGAGCAGTCTAAACAATGGGTTATCAAGGGGGAATCTGCTCCGAAAAAGGCGAAGACAATTCCTTCGGCCGGGAAGGTTATGGCGACTGTTTTTTGGGATTCGCAAGGAATAATCTTTATCGACTATTTGGAAAAGGGTAAAACCATTACAGGTGCATATTATTCATTGTTATTGGATCGTTTGAAAACCGAGTTGCAAGAAAAACGTCCCCGATTAGCCCACAAAAAAGTTCTCTTTCATCACGACAACGCACCAGCTCACACCTCAGCAGTTGTGGCCGCAAAACTAATGGAAATAGGGTTCCAAATCGTTTCACATCCCCCCTATTCTCCAGACTTGGCTCCATCGGACTATTATTTGTTCCCTAATATGAAGAAATGGCTCGCGGGAAAAAGATTTTATTCGAACGAGGAGGTGATTGCAGGAACGAATGACTATTTTACAGACTTGGACAAATCCTATTATTCGGAAGGGATCAACAAACTAGAACAGCGTTGGATGAAGTGTATAAGCCTAAAAGGAGACTATGTTGAAAAATAAAAACGATTTATTCAAAAAAATGAAGCAGTTTTTATTTTTACACGGACTTATCAAACATCCTCGTATATAAATATTTGTTTTTTTCAGCAAATTTGTTCATATTATCAACATTGACAATTCTTTATTAAACAAAATCCTATTTTAATTTTATTTAAGTTACTAAGTTAAATTACCCAACACCTTTCTTTCTCAAGCAAATCAAATTTATTTTACTCTTTATATATATATATATATATATATATATATATATATATATATATATATATATATATATGTAACCTCAAGGTGTGCATAGATTATCTACATAGATACCTTAAAGGGATTGTAATTCAATGCGAACATTAGCATCTTTAATTTATGACAAAACATTGTTACCAAATAAAATCTACACAAATAAGTTTTAAGGGTGTACTTGAAAAGTAAAAACGTCAAAAATGAAAAACACAATTCAAAAATATATATTCCCGGAATAGTGCATATGTGACACATGCACATGTATGTGGAATAGTAAAGAATTTCAGTTGACCTTACACATTTTTATGTGTTCTGTAAGTATGTATAAATTATTTTTACCCTCCCGCGCCCAGAATCTGTTTGAACGTACCGCCGCTATGAGGGAAGT
The DNA here is from genome assembly GCA_029203775.1 of Neoneuromus ignobilis. NCBI lineage: Eukaryota > Metazoa > Arthropoda > Insecta > Megaloptera > Corydalidae > Neoneuromus > Neoneuromus ignobilis. Next base: position 25,831,704 of record CP092087.1, read on the forward strand.
GTGTTGTATCTTCGTACGTGTATACATGCCGGCACTAGTGTTACAAGGGATCCGACAAACCGCGCGTGCGCGTGCTTAGCTCATAAGAAATGCCTTTATTAGGCAGCGCAAAAGGCACTTTGTCATGGGAAGTCATTCTAACAGTATTGTGCACATTTTTATATGAATGTCGCGAAAAAATGCAAACGTTTTCGAATGACATCACATTTCTAAAATATATTAACTTGAATAAATATACATACAAAAAAAAAAAAAAAATAATATAAGAAACCGTAGACCGTATAGCGCACCTTGCTATTTTACTAGACAGATAGAATGACATACATTAAAGATAAAATTTCGCGAACAACTGTTCATTCAGTAAAACAATAATACTCACCGGTAGTCTACTTATTAAGGACAACCAGTTCGTTATCTCAATTTATTCCCACAGGCAAAAATATGCATATTTTAACACATTTCAACTGATACAGATATTTATACATACATACATACTTATATATATATATATATATATATATATATATATATAAATATTTTTTTTAAACTACAAACAGGTGTTAATATAAATATAAATAACGATTGTTTGCAGCTATAATTTCAAGATAGAATTTTATCAAGTAAAAATTTGTCTAAATATTAATATTTGAAAGCAATAAAATTTAACATGTTTCTCAAATAAAATAACGTAATGTAAATTAACACTCATTCAAATATATTTTAAGAATAAAATGTTTGTGTTGTATAAAATTTAAAATTAAATCAATAAAAAATACAGACAGTAACCTTCAGATTTTCTCGTATATGGGCATTAAATAATTATTGATTTTAACCACATTTATAACTTCATTATATATTTGTTGTTCGGTGTGTATGAAGATTCAATAATCGGAAAATACACCCATTCAATGTTTATTAAAAATGCTGAACACGATATATTTTAAAAATAAATAATTTATTTTTCGTACATCATTTTAACAAAGTATACATAAATGTATATATTTTTAAATGTTTAACAAACCGAGTTTTTTATATTTTAAACAAATAGCTATCTATAAATAAAATGAAAATGCATATAAAATCTAATCTTATTGTATACATGTAAATTTATTTATAATAAATTGTATAAAACCATTCTACTTTTTTATTAATTTATATTCACATCGAATGTAACTTTTACTTCAAACAATCGTATTGTTTCAATTTATTTAATTTGATATCAAAAAAATATTTAAATTAATTTAAACAGAAAATAGTGTCAAACGTATGAAATTTTATTCATACATTAAAAATAACATGGACTTGATTGAAATTTATTTTTGTATTTTTTCTTTTCATATATATTTCTAGTTTTCTATACACACTAATATTATCTAAAATAAGTATAAAAAATAAATATATCTTGTATTGACCAAAAAGACAAATACCAAAATAAATCATTTTTGCCACACTTCTATTATTCAATCACTTAATACAAAATACTAGACTATCTTTATCACTCCAATAAAATTCAATATACTCTTTAGAGATTATCAATATTTTTAACTCTTTGAAGCACGTTACTAGAAATTTTTAAAAACCTTAATTTTTTTTTATTATGTGTTTGAACTCATAAGAAAATGTTTTTGAATTTTATTTATTAATAGAAAATTATAGTGGTGATTCCATTGTGTAACCACAATGTCGCTAGAACTTTTGGGATAGAGGGAAGCAGAGTTATGCCGAAAGGGTGGTTTCATAGTGGGACCTGTGCAATAAGCTGGAAATTGTTTCCGAAGAAGTGGTTACATTGTGGAACCACTGTACTTTAAAGAGTTCAAGTTTTTAAACATTTTATTTTTGGAAAAAATATCAAATTTAATAGTACTTAATTAAAAAATAATTGAAGACAAATTCTTTACACAAAAACTATTCATATTTTAATTTATCTGACAGTGAAAGATTCTCAAATCCATCTATAAATTTATTTAAAATTCTCTTTCATCTTATATTTTATACTCGCTATTATTTATACGCTTACGATTATTCTTATATATTCACTTAAGATTTGATTTTGAATCAACTATGACCTTTTTAATTTTTGCAAACAAATAAAATACCTTACATTGATTTTAGATATTCAAAACGATTCACCACTCATCCAACTATAAAACTCGATTTGGAACTGTGACGAATTTACTTAAACACAAATGAATTTTCACCCTTAACACCACAGAATATTATAAAGTGCGATAGCCAATTATGTCGTAAACAAAAAAAGTGAAAAATTAGTGATTATTAAACCCTTTATAACATATTGTGTTGTTGGGAATGAAAATTCATTTTTGTTAAATATAAAACTTGAATTAATATTTCCTCAAAAATCAAATTTTAATAATGATGAAACATCAAATCAAACAAAACATTAATTACATCAAAACTTTCTTTTTAAAACTGAGTTCTTTTCGAAAAATCAATCTTAAAAAAAATATATAATAAACTTCAGATATCAATATAACCGTTCGTATTTACAAAATGTTCATATTTCAAAGTATTTGTCATTATGCAGTTAAAAAAACATCATTTTGATTTAAAACTCATTTTTATTTTCGCCTTAACACCACAAGATAGACAATGTTTTTTAGGTTAGATAGAACTTTTGATAGGAATTTAATTTAAAATTCTATCACACTTAAAAAAACATCTATACTATAAAAATACTTAATAATTACTTAATGTTTACTCTATTTATTTATAAACTGATACTCATTTCAATAATCATACCATTATCGTTAGAATAGTAAATTATTTTCTTGTATTGAAAAATAATTTTTTAATAGGTGGAAAATAATATATTTTTAATTTTATTTTAATACGTTTAAATTATCTGATAAATATATATCGCATCAACTAATAAACTAATTAATGTATAACATTTTATAAAAAATAATAACAATAAATATTAACTACAGCTTTAAAAAATATAAATTTTGTTCCATAAATGTTTCTTTAGCTAAAAATATACTGATTTATAAAATTAAAATTTTTGAATATAAAATTTTACTATTAACATATATTGAATTTTCATGAATAAGTTTCTAGCTTTTTTAAAAAATAATAAATTTTAAAATAGGTTCATAAGAAAATTAAGTTGTATTAAAATTCTTATAAATAATCACTTGAATATTTATTTCTCATTAATAAAACTGTTTTATTTAAAGGTCATATTATATTTAAGGTATACATAATTTGTAAAAAAAAAGTGTATAGAAAATAATCTTCATTTTAATATAGATGTATATTTATTTTCACAATAACGAATATTTTCAAAAATAGTTCGCTCTTGGACAAGTTCAATTCTTATGTTAATTTATTATTAATAGTTTTTTCAACAACGTGGTATTTTAAAATTAATAATCTGTTACAGTTATCTCGTATCGTTTAAATAATATTAAATTACCTTGATTGACATGTCAATCGTTTTATTATCCCGGAAGTGTTCCTTTCGGAAAAGTACTATTTTAAAACCGGACTTTCTCACACTTCCACCACGATTTTTTCGATCTCCCTCAACCCCGTCGTCTACTATTTACTTACGTATACATGAAAGTCCACCTGACGGGTCTTCGCCAACCCGCGTATTTTACATCCTAACCTAATTACCTAGCGTGTGTTAACTAATCAAGATATGAATCTAAGATGGTTGGCCAGTGATAGAGCCATAGGAAACAGATGCCGGGGCGTTGGCATAACAACTAACGTACAATGTTTTTAGCTACCCGGTCATAGGTATGAGAAGTATAATACGACATTCGGTGGCGGTGAATAAATATATTCGACCATCTGCTGCTCCCCGTGGATGAAACGGACCAATTTTATATGTCCAAGGTATATACGGACGTGCATGTATAAATTCGAAACATATTTTTAACACTCACTTATTAATGTAGGTCCACTGAACCGGTATGTAAAATAATACAACCACCAATATTCATCAGATCGGGTCTAGTTTGAATTTTTTATACGAAAAACAAATCAACAGACAATACAAAGGACGTGTAAATGGTTATACATAATGTATTACAATATATTTATCAAAGACACGAAAATATCGTGCGATTTATCATTTTTTATGATTATACTTTTTTTTGTCCTATATACCATATTCAAAATTAATTGATACAAAACGATCTACACTTTGATTAACAATGTGTAGATTGTGTAAGTCAATAAATTTTCAAAGATAACTTAAATAAAGTCATTAACATAGAACAGTTTTTTTTTTATTTTAAATTATTTTTAAAGTATGCGTGTATGAAACTGCGTGCAAGGATTTGTATTTACCGTATAAATTGAATTATTATAATATATTATAATAAGATTATTAACATGTTTATATATATATATATATATATATATATATATATATATATATATATATATTCATATATTTTGTTATTGATAGGTACAATATTTAGTGTCTTCAGTTTTTTGACACACATGCTAATTTATTTCTTTTAAGAAATGTTCACATTATTTTTATCCATTTGTTGATTTTGTACAGCTTGTAATTAAAAAATATAACTGACAAGTATTAATCGATTGTACATTTCACGATATACATTAAAAGAAAATAAAAAGAAATAAGTATTAACACATATATATTTATATTACATTTATAATACATCAAAATATACATCAGATTTTAAGCAAATAAAGTAAGCAAAAAGTGATTATTGAACGCTTTTAAAAAAAATTATGATATTGGTAATAATTCATTTGTATTAATATAAATAAAAAGATTATTATTTAATGAAGTTAATAAATAATGATCTTTTTCTATTATATTTACTATCTTTATTTTTGCAAATGTAGGGTCATCCAAATGTGAAGCCTAATGTTTTATTAAAAAGAACAAAATAAACTATACACATGTTTCCCTATATACCTCACTATACACAAATTTATTTTTAATAAAACACAAATCTAAACGTCACATTTAGATGATCCTATATATTCCAATTTTACCAGTATTTTTGTTTCAAAATTAATGGTTGTCTTCAATTAAAAATGCTTTTTTGTATATACAGTTTTATAACTTTACATTTCGAAAAAGATAGAAAATCAATATATATATATATATATATATATGTGTGTGTGTGTGTGTGTGTGTGTGTGTATTTATATATATAGTTAAAGGTAGAAATATTAATGAAAATAGAGGTACTAAAAAAATGTTATGTTCAAACTCGAGACATGTCATTTAAAAATAAGATTAATTGTTAATATTACACAAAAATGTTTTTAAAAACATTAAGTTGATTTATGAAAACAATTTCTGAAATTCTTTAATCAATCTAAAAATAAATTACCTAATAAAAAACTCTAGAAAATGATTCAAACATTTTAAATAGCTTGTGTTAATAACTTTTATGTTTTAAATGGATTTTTGTATAAAAAATCGAAACAAAAATACTAACCTTTCATACAACAAACAAACGCAGATTTCAAAAATCTGGAATAAATAATTTAAATTTATTAATCGAAAAATATGACAATTTTTATGATAAAAATTCACCATAATTAATTGTTAAAAACACATCAAGGATTATTTGCCAAATATTCAATATAACTAAAAAAAATTGTATTAATACAATTTATACAATATTCAACAAAAAATATTTTTTCTTAATTTAACATTTTATGAAAACTGAAATTAAAGTCTTAAAACTAAAAATTATATATATATATATATATATATATATATATATATATATATATATATATATATGTGTGTGTGTATGTGTGTGTGTGTGTATGTGTGTGTGTGTGTGTGTGTGTAGAGAAAGATAAAAAAGATAGTTATATGTAAAAAAATTAAATATAGAAAATACTTTTTTTTAAAAAAAATTTAGAAAAAAATAAAGTAATATAATTGAATACTAACATTTATTTAAAATGTTACATTAAAATATCTAAATATTTAAGTTTTCATCACATTATTTTGATTTTTAATAAAATTTAAACGTTCGATTCAAAAACATTTTTTAATTTAAATTAATACGTTCATGTATATATGCATACATACATACACACACACACACACTATATATATATATATATATATATATATATATATATATATATATATATATATATATATATATATATATGCATTACTAATATTGTTGAAAAATAATAAAAGTTAATCATCATCCATAAAAAAGCAGTACAACTTTTCTTTGAAATGATTTCAGGCGTTTTTATTTTTTTAATGATATACACTTTCACAAACAAAAAAGTAGCTTTAATCATATGTAATAGTTTTTTCCTCTCCGAAATATAACCCCGTATAGAACAATAACAATACGTCGACTAACAACAACAAAAAAATATTAATCTAAAAAATGTAAATTTAATGTGATATAGGACCACCAACCTAATAAACTACAAATTATAACGTTTTAAAGCTCGAAGCAATTTTTTATCAGATCATTCTAATCCACTTTCAGACGATATCCTTTCCAAATATATTATTTATAACCATGCAAATCGATTTCATCATGATGGAACACATTCAAAAGTGTTAGTGAAATTGGCATTTTTTTGACAAATCCTAAACATAAGCATATAGCAGCCAGTTATATGAAAAATAATAATGAAATTACAGAACACAATTTCTGGTCTGAAATTAAAGACCGCACACGTAAACTTTCATCATGATAAGAGGCCATTTCATATTTCGTGCACACTTCTTCTAGATCATTCAGATATGCGCCACGCACTTTGAAATAATGTTGAAAATGAGATGCAAAACGGTGCATTCATCAAGACCAATGGTTCTAAACATGTTAAAATAAAGAATATTTCACATCGATCTATTTAACGAGGGTCGCCGTACTGCATACTAATTTCTTATAGATGTGTATATTTAAAAATGTACATAATCAATCATATTGCTTTGTAAATATTTACTGAATATTTATTTAGTAGACATTTTTTTCCATTAATACAAATACATTTTTTTTCTATTAATATATATATATATATATATATATATATATATATATATATATATATTGAAATAAAATAATTTAAGCAAATATTTATACCTAAAACAGAGAACTTTGCAAAAATCCATAAAATATTACTTCATTTCCGTACTTAATTACATTTTGAGACATGCTGTCAAACATAGACAAATGTGTCTTATTCACGACTTATGTACGATTACATGCAAAGGTTAATATAAAATAAACTGCAGTTATTGCCGACTGATAATCTCGTTACGATTATCAGGTACCCGTATGTCTAATTAACACCTAATCATATTCTGACCTGAACTCTTATACGCGGTATACATAAGTCGATCCAATCTGTCAGTTATAATTCTCATTCATAAAAAAGAAACATTTTTCTACATCGCCGTTTCTAATCTTGATATACAAAGTTAATTTCTTTCAACACCTTTAGCCTCAGCTGAACATCATCGTACTGTATTAATCAATCTCCAATAAAAATTCTCACGCATTGTCAGTGATTTGTGTGATGGGATTCCGTATATCGATGTTTAAACATAAATGATTTGTCTTCAGAACATTGAATATCTCATTTTAATTCAATAAAATGCAATCATAAAAAAATAAATAAATACTTTTCTTATGATAATAAAAAAAATATTTACACCACATAAAAAAGTAAAAAAAATATGTTATTATCTTTATAAATATTTTTATTTTAAATTGAGATTTATATAAAAGGATACTTGACAGAAAAATAATATTGGAGTAGTAAAAACAAATAAAAAACATATTATATGTGATTATTTGTAATAGTAGTTTTTTTTAATATAACATAAAATAAAATAATAATTTTGGGTCCTTTTGATTAAATGCTTTTTCACAAATTAACTTTTTCAAATTTTTTTATAATATTCAATAAATAATTATTTTTTATAATTTTATACACACACACACACACACATATATATATATATATATATATAGAGAGAGAGAGAGAGAGAGAGAGAGAGAAAGAAGTGAAATATAGATGATTTAGATGTATATTTACTTGCTTGCTATTATTTCATATTGTTTACTATCCTTCAGTCTCATTTAAACTACTCTATATAAATTTATGCATAAAATCTTATTTATTTATAAATGTTAAGTCACAATTATAGTGTCTATTATTATTCTTATGAAAATAAATATAATAAATTAGTGTTATACCAATATATACTTACAATTTTGAAAAATTAGTATTGTATCAAAATATATCTTTAATTTAGAAATTAAAAATTATAATTCATAACAAAATAACTTAAATACTAACTCTAATTAAAATGTATATTGTACATTAAACATGTAATAATTTATAATTTTTTAAACTATAATTAATTACTTGAAAACATATAAGACATAAATCACATTTAAAAAGAGAGAATATACTTACACTTAAAAAGTAAAAAATATTTCTGTTTTAATTTGAAAATTAAAATTATATTTCATATTTTCTTAAATATTTTTTAATAAAAATAATCAAAATGATTCTATAAATGAAAATATTTTGATAAATACTTTTTAATACATTTATTATATTGATTAACTCTTTAAAATAAGAAATTATAATTAAAAAAAATCAATTAAAATGAGATAATATATTCTAATTCTTTTAAAATATGATTATAAAGTATGCTGATTCATTAATATTTTTATTTCGTTAATTAAGTTCCACTTCTTTAATAAATTTATCTAAATAAAGAAATATGTTTAGGCTTGTAGATTTGAATATTCATAGTATCAAATATTTCAATCTCTAATGTACATTGTTTTATACAATATTTAATTATATTTATTTGAATTTTTCTCAAATATATTCTTGTAAAATGTGTACATTATAATTATATTACCTAATAAAAACTTAGATATGAGATATGTCAAAAATTTTAAAAACACTAATTCAGTTCTATTAATTTTTGCATGTATATTACATTGTTCACATTTACGAACATATGTATATATATTGAATAAATAATTAATGTTATTATAATATAAATATACTAAAAAATATATATAAAAATATTATATAGAACTTCATTTTTCGTTTAATAACAACCTCAAAATTTTTGAATATAATTAAAATTTATATATAATAATATTCTCTCTTTAGATTTTATATGAGGCAAAAAATGGAATCTGAATAAAAAAAATAGGAAAGAACTGTTAACTTTTGAGAATATAGAAATTAAGAACTATATTTAGGCCTGTATAGAAAAAAGAAAATATTGAATAAAAAAAAATGTACAGATTCAGAATCTCTTTAAGAAAGTGGACGTAATAATCACTATAAAAACTAAGAGAATAAAATTATTGGATCTTATTTTAAGGAGGGATGATAAGATAATAAAAAAGTTTACAAATAAAAACCTGAAGAAAAACGGTTTGTTGAAAAACCAGAACTAAGATGAAATTAAAAGTTATTTACTGATGTTAAGAGCAAATGAAAATCTTACACAGGACAGAAAAGCATAGAAGAGACTCAGGAATGAGGAAATATATCGACCTTGGTTCAAATGACAGGTTAAGTAAGTAAATATGTATTTAAATTAAAAAAAAGATATTTAAAATGAAAAAGATTTTAAAGTTTGTTAATATTTGATATACATATATATATATATATATATATATATATATATATATATATATATATATATATACATATAAATCCAAAATACAATGCATTAATAGGTTTCGAAATAAAATAAATCTCATTAGAAGTAAGGAATTCAGACATTATTTTTTATTAAATATTTTATTTCACATTATCAATAAATTAAATAAAAATGGAGACAAATTATAAATTATTGACAATTTATATTATAGTCAGTATTTTATTTCTACTATTATTATTATTATTTCAAATCATTAACAAACTAGACAATAACGTTATTTTATTCACAATTAATTTGACATTGTGGCTAATTTATATTTCACAACTGATTCAATCTCCAATAATATCAATATTGTTGACAACTGGCAAAATTTTGTAGAATTGAAAAGTGATTCTATTATGAGAAAAAATATTTCAATTTCAATTTGCAAAATTGTTTTAAATTAAAAAATTAATTAACTGCGATTAAAAATTAGTCAAAATAAATAAATGTTAATAAATAAAAAAGTATATTAAAAAATTAAATTCTTTAAGAAAGTAAATTGAAGTCTACTCATATACATATATATATATATATATATATATATATATATATATATATATATATGTATGTATGTATGTATGTATGTATGTATGAAAAAAAGTATTATACTATTCTCCTATCAGCCATTGACAAATGTGATAATAAAACCATAATCTAGTTTCATTTTTAAAAAATCTGCACTTGACATATCTGGAGATCAAGAATCCAAGTCAAAGATGCAATCAATCTTGCTGGTAAACGTTTGTAAGATATGTTAGTGCGTTCGTACCTTAAGACGTTACATTATTACAATAATATTCTTTCGTTCAGATTGTATGAGATACCCGGTGCGCACAACAAGAATAGTACGATCGTTGAGTTATTCAAAAGTTCTGTGGATAACAATTCAACACGGCGAACGTGTTCAGTATCCAGATGCATAAGTTTACTAAAGTAAAAAAAATCGTTGTGTTTTTATAGAAGAGATAAATGTTTTAAGTCTTAACTCCGCCTACCGGTCCAGACAGCATCCATAAACATCTGTTTAACAGAATCGTTTGGACCAATAGGCTCGCTGCAATTCATAAACAAATACGCCTACAAAGATTTCTTATATTTGTCTCACTAACGATGACTTGTACTGATAACTTCGTTTATATACAAATCATATGGTGAAATCATCTTACAATTTGATTCTCATCTCATCTGATAGAGTTTTCGCGAAATTTAGTATGAAATTCTCATAAACACAATCCTTTTTACCTGTACAAATAACAGTTTTATATACAGAATTAAATAAAATCTCAGTGATAAGTAAAACTTTCATTCATTAAAAATAAATGACTTGAAATTATTCAAATGATTAATACACAAATAAATTCATTAAAATAAATATTTAATAATTTATCGATTAATAACATTATATATATTATTAATCGAATTTGTATATAAAAATATATTGTTTTATATATATATATATAGATATAGATAGATAGATAGATATATAAGTATGTATGTATGTATATATATGTAAAAAGAGAGAGAGAGAAAGTTGGTTGATATGGGGTTGACAACCACATGTCATATGAATTTTAATAAGAAAAACTCTACTAAACTAGAATTGTCAGGAAAACTAAGTTCCTGCATGTATAAGGTCATCCAAATGTGACGCCTACATTTTTGTTTTATTCAAAAGAAACATGTGTATAGTTTCTTTTGTTTTTGTTTTTTTTAATAAAACACAAATCTAGGCGTCACATTTGGATGGCCATTTACTACAGCGCCGAGGATTACATGATATATTATATATGCAGTGGCTCAAATGAAATTCAAGGATAATAGAGAATAGTAAAAAATAGTAAGCAAATAAATGTATAGTTAAACTCTTCAGTCTCATCTGGACCATCCTATATACGATTGTCGTTTGATAAGTATGGTAAATTTATTTATTGTTTAATTTAATTAATTAATTAAATTTTTCAATTTAGTTTTTCTTACTTTTTTACCATACTTATCAAACGACTCTCATATATATATATATATATATATATATCTATATATATATATATATATATATATATATATATATATATATATATAGGGAGGTTTTTAAATATGTATACAAAAAATAATACATAAATGTCTATTAAATAATATACATACTGGCAATCAAATGATATAGACAATTTTTTTTAATAATTCTAAAAAAAACTTATTTGTTTAAAAATAGTTCATACCTTTTGTTATATACCAAAAATATTTCTCTTCATTTTTCAATTCTTATACACAAATTACTAACATTTTTTTAAAAAAAATATTTTGTGTTTCCGAGAAATATTTGAAGCCAATTGAATATTATCAAGAACAAATATTACAATTATTTTTTTTATTATGTACATTATTAACATTATTATTAATATAAACATATGGAAAAAGAAAAAATCACTAAAGATCAAATAACATGTACCAACATATGTGTATCGTATTATAAACGATATGAATTTAAAACATAGTCTTCCGTACATTTGCGACGGACTGTAATTCAAGTGAAACAAGTATTAGCATTAAATGGTCTAAAATCCTGTAATTAAAGATAAAATTGTAAAATATTATCAGTATAAAATGTTCATTTATCTTTATTAATATGTAATATTTTAAATATTATTTAAAATAACGTACACATATTTCACAGGATTTCCAACGCTCAATGATTTTTATTCTTCATAACAATGAACATTTGTTAATAAGTACAAAAGAAAATATAATAATAAAACAGATAGTTATGAACATTTATTTTTTTATTTATCAAAAAAAAGTAATATTAAAATTCTAATTTCTAGCACTTCCTTAACAATAACATTTTAGTGTTTATTATTTTTGTAATAAATAAAACCTAATTCTCAATTCAGTCGAAATGTGAATCTTTTATATATGAACGTATATGAGTATATATATATATATATATATGTGTGTGTGTGTGTGTGTGTGTGTGTGTGTGTAATAGTAGAACATGGTTTTGAAATTCCAGAATAATCCAATGACTCCAGATAATACAGTGAAAAATGAAAAGTATATGTTAGTATTAACAATAAATAAAAAAATAGTGAATTTGAAATCACAGTTACAAAATTTATAAGGATAAAATTTTTAAAATAAAAATAGATTGATTATATAACAAGAAAAGAAGGTCACTGACATACCACAGAAATGGATTGACAACTCAGAAATATAAAAAATGCAAAGAAAATTTCCGTAAGTAGATCAAATAGAAAGATATTAGAAAATTCTTAGATATAAAATGAAAAAGAAAAATATCAAAACACTGGAAGTGAAAAATTTTGGGAGAACCCTTTATTAAGCATATATATAATTTACAGCATTATGATAGATTTTTTTATTTGTACATTTTTATAGATACAAATATGGTTTTATAATTCATATATTTGAAATATGTTCAAAGTTAAAAAAAAATATTTTTTTAATTATTTACTTATTAATTTTGATATTAAAAAACAGATACGACGATAAATTTATAGTTAGTGAATACAAAACAGTATTTAAATTTTAATTGAAAATTAGTATGTATAAAAAAATCAACTAAATTTAAAACTCCTATTGTATAAATTATATAAATATATTTTCATATAAATTTCAAATCACCCTTCTTCACTCGAAACTCATTTATCAATATTAAATTTTATATTTGATTATCTAGACATAAGCTATTGCTTAAAGCAATACAATGTTTACAGAAATAATTTCCATACGCATAAATTCTTTACAACTTCCTTAATAATAAATATATTCGAGAGTTTCAAATTACGCAACATAATATTAATACAATTTTATGTTTATTTTAAAACACGGCAGCTTAGAAGATGTAACACTCAGATAAATATAAAATCAAGATTAAAAAATTAGATGTTTCATGCTTAATATCCTCCATGTTCAAGAACTATTTTTTTCTTCATTCTCTGGTTCACTTACTATAATTTGTATTAGAATTAGGTGCGTTATATGCGTTACATGAAGTGTAAAACTGAGTGTAACAATTTATGTTAATATGTTTCTCGAACCTGATAATAACACAAATTTATAAAATGGGATTAAAAATAAACATATTTTTCACGGTTTTTACAATGTACTGAAAAATTCAATTAAATTAATATTAATTTTTTGACAACTATTTATGTTAAACAGTTTCAATTTACATATTTATCTTTAAATTTGTATGATAAGTATATATCTTTAAACGCATTATACAGGACGGACATGTACTCGAACTTATTAGCTGCAAACTCATTAAGTCTTATAGACACGCATATATATATATATAACACTTCTATAAATCTTAATAAAAGATAAAATTTTAAAAATAGTAATTTAAATTTTTATATATTAACATTTTTATATTTTGTATACTTCTTTAAAAAATATATTTTATTAATATGATATATTGTACAAATACTAAATTTACATCCAAAAGTTCTGTCTGCTTAGCTCATAATTATTTTAAGTATGTAGAAAAATCAATATATACTGAACAAATATTTTATCGTCAGTATTTACCAAGGAATAGGGAAGGAAAGATGTCTATCAATATAGTTCATTTATGACACTATATACTTTTCGAATATCAAAAGGAAAGAATCCTTCAGAAGCATAGAAAATTTTGTTTTTCAGCATATATATATATATATATATATATATATATATATATATATATATATATATATATACACAAACACCTCGATTGGTCCAGCTTCAATTAGTTCGGTTTGAAATTTCCAAAAAAAATTTATATACATATTTACGGTTTTTATAGAGTCTGTCGATGCTTTCCGCTATTCGGGATTTACTCCCTTCTCGACATTTTTTTTTTTTACAAGATGAGTTTGTCGGTCTTCATGCTCAACCCTAGAAAATGAGGGACTCTCCGACTGGGAATCGAACGTAATTTTCCGCATGATATACGCAGTGATGCAAACCACTGTGCTACCCAGTCGGTCTCCAAAAAAAATTTATTTGAAAAAATCCTACTAAAAAGTTTTTCTTGAAAAAATTCCAAAAAATTAATACATAACATTATTTTTATACGCAAATTTTCAAGTTTTTCCCTTTATTATGAGAACATAATAAAAAAGAAATCCGAAATCCTATACGCACATTATGCGCAACTCATGCGCAGTTCTAGATTTGTGGTCTTTCTTTTTTTATTAGTTTTTGATTCGCAAATCTGGAATAAAGTCGATTTTTTAATAATTAAATTTTAATAAGTCATTTGAAAATGAATTGAAAATGTATTTATAAAAATTTTAGATGAATATATAAACCACTGATTTTTTTTTGTTGATACATACAAACATTTGAATATATTATCCTTGTTTTATTTACTGAAAAACAGGGAAAAAAATTTGTTTGGAACCAATTAACGTTTTTTGTATTTAGTTAACGTTGGATTAGTCCGGTTTCAAATAGTCCGGCTAATCAGTTCCACTGATTAGCCGGACTATGCGAGGTATTCCTGTATATATACACGTGTGTGTGTGTGTGTTTTAAAGTAATCATATTCAAGATAAAAATAAAATAAAATTGGATGAATTACATCTACACTTTATTTTTATTTTAATTCATTATTTTTTTTATATTACAATGATATTCAGGAAAATCTTTTTATTGAAGTCAAAATATTTTCCTACTAATATTAAATTAAAACATGTACAAAATTCTTTATTCAATTAAAATTAAGATTACTATCCAGATCAATAACTTGTAAAATATTTATGTGATTATTTAACTAAACAAAACAATTATTTTAATATAATCGTTAAAAACTTATATATTTTATGATACTATCGTAGAAATTACAGTTGATTATTTCTGTTTTGTTATTATCACGAGTATATTATAATCTACTTTGTGTATCAAACTTGAAGTAAGATTTGCTTTTCAAACACTGTATGTATGTATATGAAATATTCAAGTAACAATCGAGCACGATACGAACACACATAGGTATTCATGAGTAAAAGAGAATCATTAATTAAAACATAACAATTACTTCAAAAACTACATATTACCATAATTAAAACATGTGCATAAAGATAAATTACATGGAAAAATAAACATTAAATGGATTGGCATCGCAAATGGTAAGATGAATAACAAGTTGTAATTTAAATCGTATCAAACACAACATAGGCCTGTATATATCTTACCGAAAGCCATATTGAAAATTCGTTAAATTTAGTCATTTAAACATGCATATTATCTCTCACTGAGTTCAGTTAACGCTTGATATTATCTTAATAATGAATAAAACTGGATTATCGCCGTACGATCTAAGCAGCCACGTCTCCTTATGTACGAATGGCAAAAGAACTACATTTGGTCGGATCTAAATATTGTAATATGGCGTGTTGCACAACAGTCTGCTGAACTTGGACAAATGTAAATTATAGTTAAAGAGAGATAATTGTTGTATTTTGTTTTAATGTAATACTTGTGTTTCGTCTTCGACGTGTTTAATTTCTATTTATAGATGACGACGACGACTCTCTCGTGCGATCACATGTTTACTATCGGAATGAATTATGTTATAAGGTGTACGTTTAATTCAATATTGATACATTACATTTTTATGATAAATTATTATTTAATTTATATACTAATGAATGATAGAAATTCGCGATAAGGAAATAATGTCAATAAATACATGGATGAACTTGAAATTGTCTAGTTAAATACGTGAACGATAAATGTGGCGAATGCAAATAAATGCTCGTTAATGGATTGATAAATATTTAACATAGATAGTGCCTGTACACACCTTCAAAGGTCGCTGAATAATATTAGATTCGACCATTATAATTTTAAATTAAAATAATTCATAAATAAACGAAATACATAATTAATAAATATTCGGTTTGCAAAGAAAATAATTATTATAATTGTAATTCTAATACACCTGCTTAAGATAAGAAATTAGATAATAGGGATTTCAATAAAGAACAAAGCTTTAATTTTTTAACTCCATTCTTTAAACAATTCATAAATTATTTCATAAAAAAATAATAATTCCAGTGTACAAGAATACTTTATGAAATATAAAACATTTACAAACTATTTTTAATTTAATAATATAATTTTCAATGCATAATCATTTTTTTCTACTAAACTAACGAAAATTGATTTCTTTCACTTGTAAAATAATTAAAATACAAATACCTAAAGACATAAATATATTTTCTTTTTATAAGTTTTACTAAACGTACAAACACACTTACATACATATATATGAAACATTTTTAATATTTAATAACGTTAATCTTTAATGATAAATATAATAAACATTTATATTTAAAAAAATAAATATTTTTCAACAAATGTTATATTTTTTCTGAGACATTTTTATCTGTTATATTTATTTTTTGTGAGTAAATATTTTTATTTTGATATTCGCAATATTTTTTTAAAAATATTAAATATTTACATCAAGTAACAAAAATCTATGACTGTAAAATTTTATTCATTTGAGATAATTCAATTAAAAACGCCAAACTCGATAAATAAAGGCGTTTTCAATATATAAAATTGTTCATATTCCTTATTCTTTTTTGTTTCAAATGTACCTATTTATACCTTGCTTTGTAACTGAAAACATATATTTTATTTACTACTTATTAATATCCCCAAAAGTTTATTTTTAAAGTTTTCTTTAACTCATTTCTTATTTAGAAAATGATTCATTCTAAAATATTTATTAAAATATGATATCTCATAAATACATAATTATTTTCCTTTTTTTCCATATTAATAAATAAATTTTTATAGAAATTTCATCAAAAATCCTCTTAAAATCCACATATTATTACCTCTAATGTGTTTCGACTTTTTTCAAGTCTATATTTTCTTTTTTAAATGAAATAATACAAAGAAATATTTTCAGTCTATATATATTTTCATTTTCAATCTTGTTTTAAACTAAATTAATCGTTAAAATATAAAAATTACTAACAAAATAAAAATAAATATTTATAAAAATACCTGTTTTATAACAAATATATATTTCTTATTTTATTTCAGATTTATTGATAAATAAAATCTCATAAAATTAATTCATTTACTATTGAATGATGTTTAAAGAACTATATACTAAATAAACCGAATATAAATAATACACTTACTTTTCCTTATTCATATTTTTTTAATAAATCAGAATTAAATTTTTAACAAATTATTTATATATTGAACTTTCTAATTACTATTTTAAACATTATTATAACAAGGCACTTTAAACTTATACTAAACTATATATATATATATATATATATATATATATATATATATATATATATATATATATATATATATATATATATATATTTATACAATAGCATTTATTCAAAACGAATATATTTGTGTACACAACTACTCATACATATATATTTGTATTAATTTTGAGTGTTTACAATTTACTTTATAGGTGTGTTAATGTATATTTGGATATAATTACTTTCTTTATATATTTAAAAAGTATACTTTTTATACTAGTTAAAAGGAAATTAAAATAAAACCATATATATATATATATATGTATGTATGTATGTATGTATGTATTGATATTTAAATTCTCTTTTCTCCATACCCACCAAGTCAAATAATTAACTTCTATAAATAAATGATATATTTTATTTTTATTGTTTATTAAATAGAGAAATAGAAGGCCTTCGGTATTTTCAGTACACCTGTCACTACAAATTGAAAATAACACATAATGACTACATGGAAAACAGAGTAATATCTTGATGTAAGTATAAAATTGATGAGTTTTGTATGACACACAACGTGTAGGTATGAATGACTGTATAATTATTATTTAATAAATATACATTCGATTCGTTTCTATATATTTATATATCTTTCATCAAAAATGTACACTAGACAAATTTAGCTTTAAATTTACAAATGTCAATATTTTAGTATATATATATATATATATATATATATATATATATATATATATATATATATAAATTAAACTACGAAAATTATTAAAACTTATATTTACTTGAAATTTTGAAATACATAATTAGTATTATTTAAATATTAAATAAAACATAATTGAATGATTTGTTTGATAAATTATTATAATTTCTAGACTGTAATATATTGTAATATTCAAAAAAATATTAGTATTTAAAACCAATCAGTGTTATAAATGCAACTTAATATAAAAACTAGTTATATTATTATTAATTATAAATTAATATTAAGATAGAATCATCAATATACTAAGGAAATTGATCAAGAAATACTATTTTAAAAACGTTATCATATTAAATACAAAAAAAAAGAAAATGAATAATAAAATAGTGTTTAGTTACACATGAAAATATAAATGTCGATATTTTTTTACAGAAATTTTAATGTAATTAATTATTTAATAAAAATATAAAATGAATTTACATTTTCCTTAAAATTTATTTATTTATTGTTGAACGTGTAATTTCTAATAAAATTCTTAATTAAATGTTCCTAAAACATTTTTGTGAAAAAAAATCAGTTGTAATAATTCTAATAATAAAAACATAATATGTTTGCTTAATATAGTGCCAAAAATAAACAACAAATTATTTTAATTACAAATTAAAGAAAAAGCTAATACACTTTTAATTAGTATTTTTTAAATTAAAAAAAATAATTTTATTAAAAATGTGACATTTGATATATTTATCAAAAAATGGTTATAGTCTATAAAGAAAAACTTATTTGATTAATAGTCACTTAAACATGTATGAATATTTTCAAAAAATATCAGGAAAAAAATATTAATATTTTTTAATCGTTTTTAAATTTTTAATAACATAATAATTGCAAAACACTTGTTTTGAGCATAAAATTTTACTATCCTTCCCGATAAAAATAATTTTAATAATAAACAAAATATTTTTACTTTTCTCTCTTCTTTACTGTATGTATTCTTAAAAACATACATTAAAACTAGTAACCAACAAACTGGAATAAAGAATATTCTAAGCATCAATATTTTTATAAAAGAATAACCATCACTCACAATTTTTTATATTTCTTAATTTTAATTTTTAATACATACAGTATATTCTACAATATATTTAAAAAAATTAAACTCCATAATTTTTTAGCTATGAATTATAAAATTTCACGAAACTTATCTATATAAAATTTTCTTATCAATATCTCAATCGTT
This sequence comes from Neoneuromus ignobilis, assembly GCA_029203775.1. Taxonomy (NCBI): domain Eukaryota; kingdom Metazoa; phylum Arthropoda; class Insecta; order Megaloptera; family Corydalidae; genus Neoneuromus; species Neoneuromus ignobilis. The sequence goes on from CP092087.1 coordinate 25,851,605, forward strand.
TATATTAAACGTTAATTTAAAAACGAACCTATTTCAGTAAATTTCAAAAACGGAATAGTAATCCTTTTGATAACATCAAAATTAGCACACGATTTGAATTATAATTTATTTATTTCAAGTTTCATCATTAGTTTTATAAAATCTACTTCACACGTTCAACTATATACGTGTAAACTAATTGGTATGTAAAGAATCACACAATAGAATTTTTTTGATAAATTCAACGAAAATCATCGATTTGTCTTTAGTATTTTTTATGAATATATATATATATATATATATTAGGTTGGCAAGTGAATATATATATATATATATATATATATATATATATATATATATATATATATATATATATATATATATATTAGATAGGTGCAAGCAAAATGTCATATTTTCCAATCTTCCATAAATAAATGTTTATTATAGAAAAGAACAATTAAAATTTCAATATAAATCTATGATAAAATTCTTCAACTTTTTTAAATCAATAATTATTTTAGTTTGTTAACTGTTTTATCGCTTGAACTATTTTAAAGAAAAAAATAAAAACTTCCTATTTAAAAAATATTTTAAATATGTTTTCTTAAAAAATCATAAAATTAAATTATATAAATGTTATTGTACATTGAATATATCATTATACTCTAAATTTGTTATCTATAAAGCATTGTATTTTATTATTTATGAAAAAATAAAATATAAATTCAATTCATTTATTATTGAATAATATAATTAATGTATATATACATATATATGTATATATATATATATATATATAATTAAGTATAATTCTACAAAATTGGTTACTACATTATTAATTATTTATAATTAAATTTTTAATTAAAGAAAGCCCATCCGAATACGTTTTTATATTGTCTTTCCATTATTCTCAATTCTTATTTAATTACCAAGTAAGTAGAAAATTTTACCAAATAAATTTAAAAGAATTAAAAAATGAAGCAAAATATAGTTTTAAGACAAAGAAAATTTTCATTTACTTTTATTAATATAATTCCATATCATTTTATTATAATTATTAGTCTTCTTTTTTTAAAAAAATATCTGTATATAAAAAAAATATTTACTTAAATATTTTTTTATAAAATTTTATAAAATAATTTCATCAGTGTAAATAACTAACTTTCCAATTTCCATTACTTTTATCAATATATATATGTATATATATATGCATGTGTGTATGTGTGTGAGTACATATGTTTATGTATAAAATTTCTCAAGAAAAAATTGAGTTAAAAAATTATTTTAGAGATTTGAATATTAAAACTAAATTCACTACAAACGAATTATAACGTGAACCCCAATATTAATGTTTGTATTAATAAAATTCAGATTTGTAAATATTTTAATTCTTAATATTTCAAAGTTTCAAATTTTCACTTAATATTTTATCATCCATCCAAAAATTTAATCGTTTGATACAATAATTATTTTAAATCATTTTTTGCTATAACATGTATTATTGTTTATGTCTATTATATATATATATATATATATATATATATATATATATATATATATATATATATATAATATTAGATTATTTAATTGCAACAAGCATTCATATAATAAATAGAATAAAATCGTGCTTTAAAAGTCAAAAATACTTAACACAAATATTTCTTAGCTGATAAATACATATGTACATTTATACACAAACAAATATATATATATATATATATATATATATATATATATATATACATAAAATCAATGTATATGTAATTAATACACGTACATTTAAGTCCTATGTAATTAAACGTTAAAAATTAATACGGTGAAAGTCGCAATCTACGTATTTAAATACATACGGTATGCAACAAATTTCATTAAATTTACGATCGTACATAGAACAAAGAAATATCTTATCGCTGATAAGACAAAATACATGAAGAGATTATAGTTGTTATCTGAAACCACAAATGTAAAACCCGACTTAAACATGCGAATTCCGCATAGTCCCTAAATAATCGACATTAGAATTCCCTTCGTTGAAAACTGGTACGAAGAAGGACTAACATTACAAAGACACTAAACAGACCCTTCTAACGTGTCACATTAAAATAATTGTACCTCTTTAGTTAGTGTGACAAATCTTACGACGAAAACATCAAAAAACACAAAAGTTTTCTTTAAATATTTCACTGCAACCCTTAACATTCTTTGTACGTGCAATATATTATCAACAACGTTCGTTCAGGCTGTATGTCTCTTTCTAGACAACGACCGTTATGTTGGACGTTCGGCACTCGACGTGCTGTACTCGATTGGATGTCATGGTAACCCTCGAATAAAACAAAACGGCTGGTTCTAAACGATCACGTTAATTTTGAAATGAATGTCAGACATGAACTGCAGTCACAAAGCAGTGATACATTGGACACTGAAATTCTTTCTCACGCGCTGGCTCTTGCACAGGTGAAAAACTGTTTCTCTATTCAAATTGTTTTTTATGCACTTCAGAGCGCACATCCATTTCAGTTCGAGAAATACCATTACTCGTCAAATATCTATGTTTTTAAATTGGGTTCGTTTAAGAAACGAACGTTAATAAAGATTCATTCGTGGTCTCATTTAACATTTAATAAACATACATCTTTATAAATGTACAGTCTAAGATATATATATATATATATATATATATATATATATATATATATATATATATATATATATATATATATAGGGTTATCCAACTGTAATGCATAGATTTGTGTTTTATTAAAAAAAACTTGTATATAGGGAGATATATAGAGAAACGTGTGTATAGTTTCTTTTTAATAAAACACAAATCTAGGCGTCACATTTGGATAACCCTATATATTAGGTTGGCAAGTATCTCCCTTCCGCTTTTTTTTTTTTTTTGTACATAGCTGCGAAATTCAAAAGACCAGAAGGCGGAAGGGAGATATATATATATATATATATATATATATATATATATATATATATATATAAATTGTAAATAATAGTACTTTTCATTTGTCCTGTCTTTTAGCACATTTTCTTTCACTGTTTTTTAGCCAAATATTTATTTTTGAACTAAGTTGTATTAAAATGAGTATTAATAATAAAAAATAAATCAAATGTAATAAAAATATTCCAAAATACGCATTAAACATAATGATTTTTTATATTTTTACACAAATCATTATTAGATCAATTTACACAAAGTACATATTTGTTTTAAATTTATTTTGAAAAATCTTTACATAAAATAAATGTATCATTTCAACAAATTTAATTTTCTACTAATTTTGAATTTTCGTTTAATTCTTTTTAAAATTAATTATCAATTTTATTGTGACAAATATTTTAAATCTACTAAATACACACACACATATCATCATTATCATCAACAGTCTCTTTTCACTGCTTGATGAAGGTTTCTCCCAAAACTTTTCATTTCCGGCAATATAATGCATTTTTCTTCTGTTCTAATTTTCAAGCAACAAATTTTCTGTATTACCGCTCCCATCGTACTCGCCCGAAAACTTCCACATGTTTCGGTCTTTGCAAAACTCCTTGAGTGGTAAATCGTTCAATTCCAATGAATTTCAATTCCAATTAAACAGTACCTTGTCCAGTTTTTAGCTAATAAAGACAGGTCTTTCTAGAACGTGGAATTTTAAAGCTCACCGAAAGATGGCAAAAGGTCATCGAACAAAATGGCTAATACATTATTGATTAAACTTTGTACTTTATATAAATAAATGACTTTTGAAAAACTTAGTCAAAATACGTCATAACTTTGTTGACAACCTAATATATAAATAATGCTTAAGTTTATAAGTCCTTTGGTAAAGGTTTCAATTTGTGAATAGTATTCGATTAACCAGTTGCGCTGGCAATTAATTTACATGCGCGCGTGGCAAATCCATCCAAAGCAATTCACAGCGAGTTAGTATTTGAAATCATTTTTTTTATAAAGTTTTAGACACACACACACATTAACATTATAGTAAAACTCTTAAATTGATTAACAAATTTATTAATAATATTAATAATTTTTGAAAAGGAGTATTTCTTGAGTTTTAGTACGTTTGTTATTTTACCGAATAGAATATAGATATTAAAAAATGCCATATCCATTAGATAAAAGAATATTTTTCTGTAACTTTTTGCAAATTTTCTCATTAAAGGAAAAGATGATAAGTAGATATCTTGCAGGTCTACTCCACCCATACCATCATTGTAATCTAAAACTATATTAGGTTTTGTAATGTTTCCATTTTGGTCGGTATAATTTCTACATTTTTTTTTTTGTTGTAATAATTTCTGCTTTGGAATGTTTTGAAGAAAACAAATATATATCTTTTTTGTCCTTCAATTTTACAGCTAAGATACCATTACAAGGTCTTGAAAGAACTTCAAATCTTCTCAATTTTGTCGTTGCGAGATCTTTTATCATGTTCTTTTTATTAGATCTGACTGTTCTGATAGTATTAATTTTTTGCAAATGTAATTTCCGATACAGTTTTGGTGACGAATACCAGTTATCTAAAAAGAAGGTGTGTACAAAATCAACTAAAAGTCTACATAAATCCAGTACAACATTTTCTGATGCGCTATTACCAGAATAAAATAATTCTCGAATAAAATAATTCTTTATAATAATAAAAAAAATATTGTGTTTTGTAATTACTTGATTATTATTCAATGAAAATATGTAAAATTAATGAAGTTCTATAAAAACGCACTTGTATGACTTCAAAACAGAAGTGTGATATTTGTTAACTGAATTCCGATGTTATTTTAACTTAGCAAAAATCACACGACGTGCTATGTACGTCTTATCAGCATTTGGTACAGATAGCAGTTGACGTACAAAGCACGTCATTCCAGAGCAACTGGTTAATTAAATATAAACCCATTTTATGTTGAAAGATCTTTTTATATATTTATTTAATATATATATATATATATATATATATATATATATATATATATATATATATTGATTTTATGTGATTATATTTATAAATTTAGCTGAATATAAAAAAGATATAACATTTATTTCAAAAAGATATTTCAACAATAAAAGTTTTTCCATGAACTTACATTTTTAGGATTTAAAAATATGTAAATCATTTACTGTTACTTGCCTTCATTATTTATTTTAACCTTCATAGTAATCATTTAAATCTTGTATAAAACCAACATATATATCCATAAACGTAAACATAAGCATAAACAATAATAATAAATATATACACATAGATCAGTGAATAATAAATTGAATTCACACGTGCGTGCACGCACGACTTGACACATACTTCACGTACGTGTATAATACCCGTGCACGTACGCACGCATGCTGCATAGCTCGCGCTGCAATCATCGATGATAGTGAGCATATTACAGTTTTGTTTTGTGACCCGTTGACAACATGAAATAGTATTGTCTGAGCAACGTAGTTAATGGTGCATTTTATCTATGGGGACATCGCTTGTGGAACATGCATCCCATTCTGTTTCTTAGAACCGGCTGGCAGCGGTAGCACCCTCCGTACCCTTCACGCCATCAAAATATCCTCGGTCAGAGAACAGAATCTTCAGCATGTTGCAGGAGTGGAGACTGCACCGCGTTCTCTGACAATTTATTTTATAGTGGATAATAGTGGGTGTGTTATACAGGTCGTCGTGTTGTTTCTATACTTCTTCGCCTCTCAGATCCTGATGCTGGGACTCAAATCTTCAAATGATGAGCAGATGTGTTATTTCATTTTGTTACACTCTTAATAAACGTCTCTTATTTTTTTCTCATCGACAATTCTCAATCAAAATGTTCCATAAATATTAAATTTTTATGAAGAAATCATTCTGGTACTTTTATTTTAAATCTTATCAAAAATAAAAAAAAATATTACTATAAAATTACAAAAATATTTTTCATTTTATATAACTGTTTGACTAACATAAAATCTAAATCCCTAATTTGACAAAATAATCACAATCACAGATTTTTTTCATTAATCACTTATTTTTCATATTTTTAATTATACAAATTTCAATAGTAATTCCAATAAATTAATTTTCAAAAGTCCTTAAAGAGAGTATATTATATATTTAAAAAATCTAAATTTCAAACTCTAAACACAAATAAAGTTTTAAAATTGCTAAAATCAAATAATCTAAGAATAGTAATTATTTAATAAAAAATAAATTAACCAAACTTTAATATGTTGTACTGAAAAAGTAGTTATTAATTTTTCTTCTTAAAAAATACATTTCTAATAATTAATTCATAATTAAATTTGATTAAAAAATAGATATCTATAAATATTAATAATAAAAATAACTTGCATTTCTCAATATTATTAGAAATTGAAACAAGGACTTGAAAAAAATCCAATTTAAAACGTGATTTGATTTTCAAATATCCATTTCAAAAATATATTTATTAGTTGAATTCTATTTCATCAAAATAAATAAATAATAACAAATATATATTCATACCATATCAAGATACATAATTAAAGTGAATTATAAAAAACACTAACTCAATATAAATATTTCCTATATTTTTTAATTAAGATTCGTTTTGTACGTCAATAATTTATATAAATTTCTATTAACTTTCCTAATTAATATACTCTGTTTAGATATGCTATTTGGCAAATCAATTATCATGTACGATTCATAAATTTGCAATTTTAATGATATTTATTACCTTAAAGAAAATGAATAAATCTCCATCAGTAATTATTTTATAAAACATATATATATATATATATATATATATATATATATATATATATATATATATGTGTGTGTGTGTGTGTGTGTGTGTGTGTGTTTGTATGTGTATTCATTTTTTAAAAAATGTTATTTTTACAATAAATAAAAAAAACAAAATACTTTAAAATATATAAAATATTTAATACTAATTTTAAATTCTTTTATAAGTAGCAGTATTATAAAAGGAATTACCTCTAAAATTTGTACATATTTATAATATTACATATATTTAATTTTTACTACTTAAACAAAAATAATGCAAAATAATTTGCTTATGAAAAAATATACACATATGCACTCATTACTTCTCATTGAAATTTAATAAAAAATATTCCAAGATATTAGGAATAAACAAAAAATAATATTTTTCATTTATCTTAGTAAGAATACATACTTATTTTTAAGTAAATATTAATTAAGTGTTCAATACTATATATATATATATATATATATATATATATATATATGTGTGTGTGTGTGTGTGTGTGTGTGTGTGAGTGTGAGTGAAAAATTTTCTAAATTAAAATGCCATAAATATAATTTTTTAATTCGGATTTTTTACTCGACAACAGCATTACATGCAAAAATTTTACTTAAAAACTATTTTATATCTCGAATTTATAATACTCAAATTATTCTATAAATCAAACAAAATTTTCGTGAAAATACTGAATTGGTAATTTGACTTAGGAAAGTTCAACAGTAAGGAAAGTTCAAAAGTCAATAACCACTTAATTGAGATAATACAATTGTGCTATTACAATATCTGAACATTTTTGTTAACAGTGTACCCATACATACAATCTAATCGGGATGATGTAGCTAGTAGCTGAATACATAAGTATAGATAGCTTTAACTGGAATAAGAAACGATATTCGTGAGATGATTGTATGTACCAATACCAACAACAATGGCATCATCAAAGATAACTAAAAACAAGACAACAAGACGTTGACAGAAGTTGTGTCAATGTTTTCAAGTTAAAGACAGATTCAAGTTCTTACAAGATTTAATTAGAATTTCCTAGTACTGTTAATTAAAAATGAACAAAACTGCTTGAATTATACATTTGATAAACTGTTGACAGGCTGTAACGATGTGTACTATTTATGATTTAGACATTTGACCTAATTAACCGTGTATCGCGCTTTAGAGGCTCTCGCGCTGATGTTGATAAAAATTTCAGTTAATTATACATTTTAATGATATTATTCAAACAGCTCAGTTACAAGTGTAATTGAACTAAAGAGTGGAAAATAAATTTGATGAAATATGTAATAAATGTACGTACATCACAGTTTGAATCGTGTGGCGTGACGAGCAATAAAATATAGGAAACAACTTTTATCAAACTCGTTCTCATATGATTTAATTTCTAATTAAATATATATATATATATATATATATATATATAATAATTTACTGTGATTTATTTTTAAATAACACTCCATAAATACAGTCTCATAAATATTTATGTGTATATATATATATATATATATATACATATGTAAACACCAAAAAAAAAAATAATAAACTAAAATTAAAATCAAATGGACTAAACATACATGACAGGAAATATAAATATATTTCAATTCAATTTTACATCATGTAACAATTTTTCAGTTCTTCTGATTTTACTATTAATTTAAATAGTAAAATCAAGATATTTTTTCTTCAACTCAATTAATACACATATATTATTAAAATAAAAATAGTACATAATTTGTAATACTTAAAAACATACATATTATTGAATTAATATAAAAAAATATACATACAAAAATATTTAACTTCTTTATGTCAAAATATTTATTTTATACGAATAGAACTATTGAAAATTTCAGTATTAGAAAAAAATTCTTTGCCAACTTCTTCTTTTAACAATTTTAACCGATTCAATTATATGCATTAAACAAATTTAATAGATCTCTTAAGAATGATTTCAAAATAATTAAGATTTATAACTGGAAATGTTTTTCTTATAATTATATTCTATTATTTTTTTTTTAATCAAAATAAAATTCTGAAATATCATTCAATATATAAAATATGAAAAGAAAACCTCATCATCTAAACTTGTGTACTTATATATACATATATTGTGCATATACATATTGTCATACTATATTCATATTTTATATTACGTTATACATATACATATTTTAAATTTTGAAATATAATAATTCATATTATTAATTACCATAAAATAATTTACTTATTAAAAAAAAGAGATATTTGAAATGTGAACAACTAACTGTATTAAATACTATATATATATATATATATATATATATATATATATATATATATATATATATATATATATATATAGTCATCTGAATGTGACGTTTATATATGTGTTTTATTAAAAAGAAGCATATGTATAGGATGGTGTATAGAGAAACGTGTGTATTGTTTCTTTTTAATAAAACACAAATCTATACGTCACAATAGAATAATCCTATATATGATTGGAAGAAAAAGACATTAGATTGATCGAACTGGAAGATTTTGGGAAATGTCATCATCCAGTAGAAAATTGAGAGGGGCTGATAATGATGTTATACACATACACACACACACATACACACACATACACACACATACATACACACATACACACACATACACATACACACACACACATACACATACACATACACACACACATACATATATATATATATATATATATATATATATATAAAATCTTATCTGATCTCTAATTGATCACAGGTCTTAAATAACAGAATAATTCAATAACTCTCTACAGTATTCAGAAACGTGAAAAAATATATGTTAGAAGTAACATGTATAAACGAAAAAAGAAATAAATTATTTCGGAAAAAAAATTATTATAACTAGAGTAAAAAGTTTAAAATTTAAATATGTCGGTTATGTACAATAGTAAGAAAACTACTAATACATAACAGAAATTATTGGATCCAGAAACTATTCAAAATATAACAATAAAGAATATTACTAGTATTACACAAAACTGAATGAACATATTTCATTTAAAAAAATATATACGAATATTTTTTCAAAATATATTAATTTAAACATTATGAAAAATATTCCAATTTCTTACTAAATATATATTTTTAATTATTTGTTGTTTTGGAACTGTGGCCGATTCACTTTAACACAAATGAATTTTAACCCCAACACCACAATGGTTTAAACTGTTCAATAATCACTTATAATAAGTGATTATTGAACACTTTAAACCATTGTGGTGTTGGGATTAAAATTCATTTATGTTCAAATTTATTTTTAAATTTAATTTCTTACTAATCTCATTTCTGAGACCTTTTTTACAAGAAGAATACTGTTAATAAAGAAATATAATAACTTAATAATGAAACTAAATAAGAATAATAAAGATGAAAATAGATAGTATATAGAAATATACAATACAATATTATTACTAATTTCGAAGAAAACTCAACGTGAATTTTGCTGAACGCATTTTTAATTAGAAAGATAAAATTCAAACTCTCACAATTACAAAGTGTTATATTACACTATTGTTGATTAATAATTCATGTATAAAATGCGTTTTTGTATAATAATGTAATTTAGAAATTGTACTGCATGCAAATTAATTAACGTAATGTAAATTTTATTTATTTATTATGCATTTCCGTAAAATATATTCCGTATATATATATATATATATATATATATATATATATATATATATATATATATATATATATAAATATATTATTTTCAAGTGTTACATTTACAATGGTCACCAATTAATTGTACATTGAATTATATTTATTCACAATTTCTCACATGAGTAATATTGTGCATAATAGTATCGTAAAGAGATTAAAAAATGTTCTACGCGATTTTAAATTTAATCTCTTTAATTTTATTTCTCACGGGTTATATAAATAAATAAAATTATCATGAAGTACATTAAAATGAAATTAATTTCAACAATATGTCACAATTATAAATTCGCACATAATTTATAAATACAAAAAGTTAAATTTACATCATATATATATATATATATATATATATATATATATATATATATATATATATATATATATATATATATATATATATATATATATATTTACGAAGAGCCAACAGCATTCGATAAAGCTTTCACCGAGCAGTAAGCTAATAAAATCTTTTATGAAGATGATAATATATATTAGATAACCTAGAAATTCTGTCGTATTTGAGATTAAACTAAAAACGCTTGTATTCTTTACTTAAAACAACTTTATTCATTAAAAAATCAACCTTCACACTGATCTACCCTCTCCCAACGAGAAAATAATTCATAAATTCAATTTCTATAAAATGCAGAATTTTTATTTTCAAAAAATTAAAATATATCTGCTTTTAACTTTGTATCATTACTAAAATCTTTACCAAAAATTTGGTTATCCAGAAACAAAACTGAATTGAAATTCGATTATAATATGTCTGGTAAATACGAGGGATGAAGGAAAATTTCCCATCCTAAATTTATTACCTTTTCTCTTTTCATTACCGCAACAGACAGAGCGTTATCTTGCAAAAATAAAACTCTTTGACAATTTACCAACACTGGTTGTTTTTTATTGTAATACAATGTTCATTATTTATAGCTGTTTACTGTATATGTTTGTTGTAAGGGTTTAACCAATTTGCAGATAATTATAATAAATAATTCCTCTTTAAGTCTTCTAAACATAGAGAATTTTTCTTAGAATTAATTCTGCTTAAGATGTTTATAGCAAAGGATCATTTGATGACAGTCAGTGGTAACTACGTTTATAGTTAGAATAAAGAATCAATTTTTCGTCACAGATCAAAATATGGTTGAAGAAATTTTGTTAATTTAATAATGAAATAAGGGATGCACTTATTTTGAACTTTTCAGTGAATTGTTGATATGTTCGATTTAAATTTGTTTCAATCACTGTCTATAATTCGTCGATATTTACATTTGATAATCTGCCTGATTTGATTTCATCTTCGAATGATTCATCCCCTAAAAAAATTGTTTAAACCACCTATTGGCAATTGTTGATATTACTGCTACTTGTACAAACGCGGTACAAACTTTTCTTGTAACTTCAGTAGCATTAAAACTAATTTTAAATTCGTAAAATAAACATCCTTGAATTACACTATGTTGCACAGACATTTTAAAAGATTGAAATTATATTTTAAATTAAAATATACACTTTGAATAAATGAAAAAAAGTATGTACTTTGTTACTCAGTTAATGTACCTAGTATAATGTCATACGAAGCATAAACCGCTCTTGGAATTATGTAAGCAAAAAACAGAAATATCTTGGTTAACTAATATACAGTAAACTAAAAACTTTAAGTATAATTAAAAAAAATATTTTATAAATTTCGATATTATTTTCTTTTCCAGCCGGTTAATTAAATAATAGTATAGTTTGTTAATGAATAATAAAATTGGAAGAATCAATTTATAATTTAATCAAGAAAAATATATAATTTTTGATATTGATTTTTTTAATACATATTTATAGTAATAATCACTATTTTCTTTTCAATCTACATTAAACTAAATAATAATTAAAAATATTTATAATTAATACTTACTTCATAAAAAATACATTAAAATATTATTCTAAAATTCTCATTTCAAATTACCTCTGTAAATTTTTATGAGCCATTAAATTAAAATTTGAATGAAAGAACAGTTGGGCTGTTTTAAATCATCACTATTATTGTTCTTTTTATTACTTCTTACCTTCGAACATTTAGTTTTCAAAAAAGAACAATTTTAATATTATTTTTTATGTAGAAGCAATAGCGTTTTAAAAAATGAAGAATATGTTATTAAACACCTGTATATATAAAACAGCAATGACATGAAAAATTAGCAATTCCATCAAACCATTATACCTTACAAGCATTATACAGCTCATGTTTAAAATGAAAAGATTATCTTTAAATTATGTTTTTATTCTTACCCTATATAAAAAATACTCATTATATAAGCATATTCAAATCACTGACTTAGTTTGCTAGCGTACTAGCGTAATAATAATCAATTAAAACATATATTCATAGACGCACGCAAAAGTAATTTTTCACATTTTCAATTTGAAATTTTTCATAGCAAGAACTTGAAAAAAAATACACCCAGCTGGTTAGTATAAATGATAGATGAACATGGTATCCTCCTACTCATTCATTAGTATTTCATTCCGAATAGAATGTTAGCCATATCTGCAGCTACAATGACCGTCCTGCTGCTAACCTAATCACTCATTGTGTATGTGTAGTAAGCTGATTGTAAGGTACGATATTGAACCAACATACAACACAGAACGGTCGCTATGATTGATCGGATGCCATTAATATTGCTTTTAGTTCAACGATAGCATCAATTTTAATTTTAACTCATCTCGTACACATAGTTTTTAATTGACCAGTATTAATTATTTCTATCGATACGGTGAAAACTCGGTTCCATTTTTCATGAATTATATCTTTTCGATTGCTAAATATTTCATTACAGAGTGACATTATATATAAATGTTCATAAACACTTGTCGAAACTAATTGACTGCAAAATTTCATATCAAATGGAATAATTTCTCTTTTTTGTTTTAATATCATTAATTATTTGTATGTACTGCATTTCGCTCAAAAATAACACTCACATCGACTATTATAGCCACAATATAAATTTTGAAACTATTATTATAAAATCTCAAGTTAATATTTTTTTTCTAAAAAAATAATAATAAACAGAATGAAATGTATCTTCTATTTAACATATAAAGCAATTCTAAAAAAATGTATATTATACTCTACAACAAATATTATTTTTTAATAAATAAATATATTAAAACAATAAATATATAAAAATTATCGTTTTATGCAAATTCATATCGTTTTACACTAAAACTAATAACTCAAAAAGTAACCATAAAAATGTATAAAATAAACAATTGTTAATTTACAAATTTTAAATTGTTAACATTTAGGTGTTTTTTTCAATGTTATTGTCATTTTCATTATTTTTTCCAGTTTTAAACATTTTTAACAAACTGTATATTATTTTTAAAGCTTAAATTGATTTATGTAAACTTAAAATGATTATAAATATCAAAATACATGATTATTTTTTTATTTTTTAATTATTCTCAAATATTATATATTTTATATTTAATTCACAAATTTTGAAAACTTTATATAATTACAAATAATAGCATTAATTCCACCTTTAATATAATTTGTTATAAGAATAATATTTTTGGAAAGTAAAATTTCCTTTTTTTAAATAAATTTAGATACACTCTTCTATTATATGTCATATCAAAATCAAACTATAGTTTATTTTCCTTTTATACTTTTTTATATTTTTCTATGAGTATAAATATGAAATTTAATACAAATAAAATATTATCTCAGAAGATTACAAAAATGTCCAATAATCACTTATTATTCACTTTATTAGTTTAGAAACTGATGCGCATTTCGATAACCATACCATCATTATCAGAAAACTATGAAAAATCTCAGATCTGATCAATCTAGATTTTAAAATACAGCGTTATAGCAATGATAACTTTTAAACAAATATAGTAAGTAATAAATGGACAGATAATATCTTGTGATATTGAGTGGTAATTAATTTTTGTTAAAGTAAAATTTCCATAGTATCATAATGAATAATATTAACGCTTTTAAAATCGTATTTTTTTAATTTTTTTTAAAAAAATATTCCTACTTTTGTAATTTCAATTTAATAAAAAAATATTAAAATAGATTAAACATTTTTAAATTCATTGTTATATAAAAATTTATATAAATGGTAATTCGTATAATTAATTATTAATTATATTAAAGAAGTAAAGGCAAATTTTACATTTAGTAATTTGAAATTATTTGCTAATTAACCTTGCCTCTATCATTTCTGATATATATATATATATATATATATATATATATATATATATATATATATATGTATATATGTATACACATAGTTAAATAATTATCATATTATCAGTATTTTTCTAAATTTAAATGCGTTTAAATACTAACACATAGAAATGAATAACAAAATAAAAGTTTTCAAAATATGTTTAATTATTTTAAAGTAAACATGTATTCGGTTAATACACATGAAATATTAGATTTATTCACGGTAATAAAATTTAATTTTTCGAAACATAATAAAAGTACGAACAGAGTAAATAAAAAAAAAATAAAATATATAACATCTTCTTTACAAAAGCAATTTCGTTCTATTTTAATACCTTCTCCGATCTTTAATTGTTATTTTTTATCATTTTAATATACACTAGCATTAGTATAAACTGTTAATTTAAAATTTTGTGAAGCAATACAAACATAAAAATGAATTGTGATTTAAATATTTATTAATAGAGTAATAAAAATTAATTCACTGTGAAATTCTTAAGACCTAATGAAAAATAGATAATTTAAATATAATGACTACCCAATAAATCAATAATTTAATATTAATTATCTTGTAAATTTACCTAAATTATATATAAAAAAGATATCAATAAAGAACGTATAAAACTAAATATTTCTTTCAAGATTAATCATTTAATTTAGATATAGAAATGACAATTTTAAATATGAATTTAAATAGATGAAAACTACATTCTTTACTGAATATTAACAACATTAATTTTAAAATCATTTAATATTATCAATTTAGACTATTAATATTATATATATATATATATATATATATATATATATATATATATATATATGATTTTAAAATTTGTTTACTGCATAAAGATTGAATTAAATCTCAAGAAAGTCAATATTATTTTAGTTTTATTGATATTTCTTATACGTCAATCGAACTGACATATTCGGTGAGACAGCAAGCAAGCGTCTACAAGTCAAACGGACCCATGTCGCGAGGAGACACATAAGAACAGACAGGCCCACACATAAACAAGTGAATTTATTTTTTCTCTAAATGGGAAAGAAAACAACTAAAACCTTAAACAATGTGACTGTGCAAATCGGCAATTACCTATACAGGTTGTTCCATTCACATTAAATTGCACTTGTTCAACGCGAATTTACACAATGGAAAATAAAAAATTGTATTATATCTGTACTTGTAAATTTAAATTTATATATGTATATAAAATGAAAATATTTTTACACTTGTATGCATATAAATATATAGTACTTATTAGCATTTTAATTAAGATTACTTCAACTCTGCTAACATTTTTAATTTATATCTTTTATTACGTGATTTTTATGTTTAGTTAATTTCTTCGTCTTACTCTCTATATACACTATTATTGTCTTTTTCTTTTATTGCTTTCTTTAAATATTCGTTATTTTTGTATATAATATAACTTTATGCTACATTTATTTACTAAAATTAACAATATATACATAATCGCAATATGTAAAATTTTTATTACAGAAATAAATATTTTTTAGTAATTATATGCATAGTGAAAACTTATTTTTTAACAATAAAATAGCTTTCTATAATATTAAAAAATCTAATTAGACGTAAATTACTTTTTACAAATATATTATTTACTTTATAAATACATACATGTATTTAGTATTTACACACACACACACACACACACATATATATATATATATATATATATATATATATGTATTTATATATATATATATGTATTTATATATATATATATATATATATATATATATATATATATGTATTTATATATAAATACGATTTAAAACAAACTCTCACTTTTCTTACCAGTCTTTACTTGCAGCAAATGAATATATAGTACAAAAATAAATGAAAAAATATGTACAAAAGTAAATGAATATAATGTCGAAATAATTCAAGTTTTAATAACTTAAAGAAAAAAATACATATTAGAAATAATAATGGTAACAAGAGGAGAAGAAAATGAATACAAAGACATGACTTGCAAATACAATAGAAATGTTAAAGAAATTAAACATTTTATTGGGATCCTTAATAGATAAACAGACTAACAAATAAACATATATAAGAGAAAGAGAGATCAAAAAACAAAATAAATAAAAATATAAAAATTATAATAAAAATATTAAAAAATATTTATTCTTATATTTTCTAATTTTATGTCACTTTTTGAAATAAAAAAGCTGATATACATAAGATTTGTTTAATTGAGTTTACAAATACATTTTTAAACAGCCTAATTTTATTACTCTAAAAATTTCGAATTAATTTAACTTTTTTTAAAAAAAAATAATTAAATAACATTATTATAAAACCTGAAACACATATTGGATCTTATGCCAGCAACGTGTAGTATTATTTGAAGAACCTTATTAATAATATTTTAAATTAGAGTTTCAATTTAAACATTCATCATACTTATAACTTATCAATAAACAAATCATATACGTCAATTTCCGAAAAGAAAAACGTTTATAATTGAAACACACACCCTATACAAATATCTATTCAAAAGCAACACACTGAAACAACATATATTGTGTATGTGTACCTGTTTAACTTTTTGCTTTCGTGGGTATAATATAGGCTACATATAAATTACAATTTGTCGAGTAGGCTAGAAAACTGGCTACCAACCTATATCTGGATAATGGGCAAAAGTGTTTTCTCCCTATGTGGCCGTGGAATTAAAAGACTCCCGCTGTTTCACTACGGATGCAGGTTGTTGCAGCCAAAGCAGATTTCAGGATAGAAGAAATTGAGAATAAAATAAGTCTGTCGGTGTGAAGATATTGTTTTGACAGTGCAGATAACAAATCACTTTTATTCACATTGATTAAATTATGGATGATAACAGATAATTAACACTTCATTTATATATGCTAATACGAAATAAAATTAATCTCGTGCACGGAATTATACAAAATTATCTCTTACTTTAACATTAGTTCATTCGTTCATTTATAAAAAAAATTATACGATTTATCTTCAAAATATAAAAATAAATCATTTATTTTTGTGAAAGTAGTAGTAAAAATACTACTAGTTTTACTACAAAACATAATATCACACAATAAAATGTTCATATATATTTCTTCTTAAACACACAAACATATATGAATGTATTTATATATATTTATATATATATATATATATATATATATATATATATATATATATATAATCATACTAACTTTTAAAAGCTTGAATAATATTTAATACATAAAAACACAAATATAAAACAATAATTACAAACGTAACAAATTAAAAAAAAACATTGTTTGTCTATTCTTACTGAAAGAACAATATTATAAAAATATTTTCTGATTATTTGAAGTAATATAAATCAAATCAATAAATTTGAACAAAATTAAAAAGTTGTAAACTAAGAAATATTACCTTAGAAATGAAATATAATATTCATTCACTTCATAATGAGTTAAAATTATAATATTAATATATAAAATTATTTTAGTGCCTTAGTTTTTATTTCTGTCTTTTTTAAATAAAACTATTTATATATATATATATATATATATATATATATATATATATATATAAATATAGTTTTATTTAAAAAAGATAGAAATAAAAACTAAGGTTTCTAAAATAATTTTATATATTAATATTATAATTTTAACTCATTATATACATATATATATATATATATATATATATATATATATATATATATATATATATATATATACAAACAACCAGAAAGGTACTCAATTAAATTTAAAAACTATAGATTCTAAAAAATTATCAGTTTTAGAACAAATTTAAATTTATATTTTTTATATGTTTACTTTGAAATTAATGTCATTGATATCTAAATGTTGGTAACAAACAAAATTTCAATTACAAATAATTATAGAAAACTTTGAAAAATCAAAAAAAGTGATTTTCTATCAAAATACATATTTAAAACAGAAATTATTCATATTAGTATAATATGATATTGCGTTATAAAATTTAGTCTCAAGTATTTATTTATTACATTTTATTACCTTTATTTTTATTTTAAACTATGTATATTGCTTAAGTATGTTAATTTCTTAAAATATATATGAAGAAACCTTTAAAAATAATATATTAAGAAGAAAATTGAATTATATTAGGTTGGCAAGTATCTCCCTTCCGCTTTTTTTTTTTTTGTACATAGCTGCGAAATTCAAAAGACCAGAAGGCGGAAGGGAGATATTTGCCAACCTAATATATGCATGTTTGTATACATTTATATATATTTATATATATATATATATATAAATATATACTGGGTAGTACAGTGGTTAGCATCCGGGAGATTGCGTTCGATTCCCAGTCGGAGAGTCCTCGTTTTCAAGTCGAGGGTTGAGCATGAAGGCCGACAACCTCATCTTGTAAAAATAACTGTAGGTAACCCCGAATAAAAAAATCTTCAAGCGTGGTGAATATGACCAAATACCAATGAATGGTAGCATTCATTGTGGCTTTCGTCCAGTAGTGGACTGATGTGGGCGTTATGATGATGATGTTGATGATGATATATATATATATGTAAACCAATTCTCATTTCATAATACTTAACCAATTTTATAAACAGAACCAATAAGAACATCAAATCAATTAAGATATTTGAGCTTTATAGCTCTCAATTCATTTTTTTCTCTTAATTTAAATTAGATATAAAAATGTTCTGAAAAAATGTTATTTTAAAAAATTATATGCTTCAAGTTAACTTACTGTTAAAAAAAAAGAACTTTAAAAAAATTATAACATAATTTAAAGTAATGAAAATGGTTCTTCAAGATTTTGACCAATTTTTAAACAAATAACACCTATATTTTTTTTATTTGTCATTTTGGAACTGTGGTTGATTCACTTTACACAAATAAATTTTAACCTCAACACCACAATTGTTTAAAGTGTTCAATAATCACTTATTGTTCACTTATTATTTATAATTGTATCGGCTAATGCATTTCGATGACGACGTCATCAGCATCAGAGCCTTTCTGTTAAAATCTAGACTTGCTCGACGTTTTTTAAAAATAAAGACACAAAATCACAAATTAGTATATATTTTAAAAAAGTCAAATAACACCTATGTATCTTTTCTAATACAACAGTATTTGTTCTATAACAAAAAATAACAATCTAATAAATAAAAACATTATAATTACAGTACCTGTTGTAGAATAAATTAAAATTACATCGTAAATAAATACATAATATGACTTTATTTCAATGAAAAAAAGTTCAAAGAAAATGTTTGTACATATTAAGAATTATTAAATTGCTACATTAGTAGCTTATTGATATTAATTTGGACTATCCACCAGACTGGAACGATGGAGGTCACTATCGGCCATATACATACATTCTATATATATATATATATATATATATATATATATATATATATATATATATATATATATATATATAAATATATATATATATATATATATATATATTTAATTCCAATCGCAATTATTATACGTTAATTAAATTGATTACAAAGCGTTTACTTACACAAAAAATAGATTTACATGTTTTTAAAACATTTAAATAAATTAAATTACTGTTCCTTAAAATATATATTAAATTTTTATACAATTAATATTGAATTATTGAAATGGTCAGAATTACACATAAAACTTGTTATATAATATTTTTCTATGATCTAAAACTGATGATCTTTTGAAAAATAGAAATTTAAGAAATTTTGATTGTCATTTACAAATCTACTTTTACAATTTCTCCAGTGTATGTACATTTTTTAAAAAATATGAACCAAAATTTCGATTAGAATCGTTCTTTCATATCATCAGTTGGTGTTTTTTTTTTCGTAAAAAGATTGCTATAAAATATTTCTATTTTGCTTAAATACATTGATTATTATCATTATAAGTAAAATGTTTATAACATAAAAGTTATTCATATATAGCTTGAAAAGTTTATAAAACATATTTTTTTAAGCAAATAATAAAAAGGATTTTCTACTCTACAATTGAAATTCTAAATAATTTTTTTATCTAGAACAGAAGAATATCTCGTGTATATCTATAATAAAACTTTTGTATATTTTTCTAAATGTCAACTTATTCTATTTATTTACTTTTTAAAATGGTTAAAACTATTTCAAGAAAAACATTTCAAGTTAGTTTATTATTGAAATTAAAAACGATTACAAAATTACCCAAAATTCTAAAAAATCTATTTTATTAACAAATCTGAATTGTTTCCTATAATATGATATCATTTTAATTATAAATTTAATGCTATTAAAAACTATTTCATACAGTTTACTAATAAAAATCATAACTAAATTATTTTTTTTATAATTATCTAAAAGTTTATGAAACTAGAACTTTTTTTACTTATTTACTATATATCAGTAATTACGTACTTTATTTTACATCAAAAATATTTAAATTTCATATGCACTACGTATGAATATATATTTTTTCTTCTTGAGTTTTTTTAAAAAAAAATAATGTTGATTCCTTTAAATAGTAGGATTATTTCTGAACGTTATACTCGATAAAAATAAACTATATATTTTAATAATCATTTATTAAATATATTGAACGTTTTCAGCAATTTAGAATTTATTTATCTCTATATTTAGCTTTAAAGTATAATTATACAAAACCAACGATTCAACAGTTAATATAAGCATATATTATTTCATATATGTTTTATATAAACACATGTACAAGATAATTTAATATACTTCTAAGAATACTTTTTTAATAAACGCCAATATTAAAAAAATACATGTTAAGAAATATCATTTTTTAATCAAAGTCATAATCTTGGAAAAATATTATGAGTTTTATAAATAATTCACGCATATATAAAATCATTATTAAGTACTTGTACTTTTGGTAAAAAGTCGTCTTGGGTACTTATGATTATATATATATATATATATATATATTTAACAAAAGTGTACCAATAAAGTGTATTTGAATAAATTGAGTATAATTTTCACATTATGATAAGCGAATTATAGCGTGAGATTATAACCTCCATACACTGTACTTTGTAGTGGTAACAAAACGCAAATCCGTCTATGTAGGTTTTCATCTTGATACGTAACTGCAAATGTTAGTATATGCTGTTATTAAATTGTTCTTTAACAATGATGGAGTTGCTCGTCGTTATAAGATGACAACGTTGTTTCTAATCGAATTTTGAATCTAATATTTTGTAAGAAGATTTTTCGATTCACTGGATATAATTGCATAATTTTTCTTTATTTATTTTCAATTTATACAGTTTCATTATTATATATCCGCAGATGAATTACGATATGCAATTAATATGATTTATAAGATATTTAATTAAGTTATTGTTTACTTTCAATAGTTAATTAAGTTATGTATTTACTTTCAGTAAAAAAAATGTTGATTGTATAATTATAAGAATAAAATATTGAAATAATTAATTTAAATACATATTTGAATTTATAATTTAAAATATTTTTAAATAAAATGTAGAATTATATTTAAGACGTTATTAAATAAAAATATTGACTACATAATAAAAATATTGTAATTATACGTTCTTTTTAATATATATATATATATATATATATATATATATATATATATATATATATATATATGTTTTCCAATAGGAATATCAGAACTTTAACAGCTGGTGGAAATCATGTTCGAATTTTTCTTAAGTTCATTTTAATATTTCAACTCAATACAGTTTAGGAAATTATCATGGAACGTTAAACACTTCAACAACGCTTAGAAACTGTAAAAGCTTCAATAAACTTATTGAAACGAAAGTTTAATGAGTCCATTATTTTACAAAATGAATCCATCGACAGAACATCAAGATCATGTAATCTAACTTCATTGGATTTTCTGTGGGGTTATGTGAAATCATTGATTTATGCTAATAAACCACAAACAACAGAAGCATTAAAAATAAACATTGGACTTGTAATTCATGAAATTGGACTAAAATTATGTGAAAGAGTGACTAAAAATTGCATAAACGAATGCACTATATCAAGCAAAGTAATGTTGGTCATATGAGTGAAATTGTGTTCCATAATTAATGCCATAGAATATGTTTATAAAAAAATAATTAATTAATTAAATACTTTTTGTTTTATTTTCATTCAAAATGTTGAAGACCTCATTGGAAAACCATAAATATATATATATATATATATATATATATATATATATATATATATATGTATGTATGTATGTAAGTATATATAATTAATTAATAAAATGAATTGCTGAGGAATGAAATATAATCATAGTAGAATTTCGGGAACTCTTAGAGAGAAATATCAAATAGCAAACTACAACATAATTTGTTTTTATAAGATTTATTTAATGTACAGTAATTACATTAATCATATAATTATAGATGTTATTGTACGATATATTAATTTTTTCTTGTACACAATAGTCGTAGAATATATTATTCGTTATCTTAAAAAGGAGTATGTATTTTTTAATCTTATAAGTTTCATTGAACATTAATATAGAATGGGGTGTAAGAATAAAATGGAGTTTGGAAAAATCTCTGATACTTATTTAATTTGAATTTCACACGACAATAATACATATCGTTTAACCCATTTCCATAAAATTATTGTTCGAAATCATGCGAGATTAATGTGATAAGTAGTTATAATAGTAATCTATGGTAGTTCTGAGGTGCTTGTACATTGAGTAAGGTCCAATATATGCACCAACCTTGACGTAAATACTTTATACATGTACGACATATACACGCACTTAAACATTTATGTATGTGTATGTATGTGTGTATATATATATATATATATATATATATATATATATATATATATATAAATTATAAAATACATATATAAAAATAGTTTGATACTAAGAAATATTTAAAAATATACCAATAAAAAAATTAACAACACAATATATATATACATACATGCATATAATATACATATATATATATATATATATATATATATATATATATATATATATATATATATATTAATCAAATAACACAGCTGTAAAACTCGATAGATAATTTAATTGGCTATATAAAACTGAGTATTTAATAACATTAAATAACATGACGTAATTTTTCAATTTAGTGCAAGCATTAACAAATAAAAGAATTTAATTACGTTTATATTTTTTTATTTTACAATAAATCACTTTAATTTAAAAAAAATTAAAATTATGGTGAAAAATCGTATATTAAATAATAAATTTTAATATAAAAATTACCCAGAGTCCTTGTTGTAATATTAGTTGAACTTGAATTAATCTACAATAAATATATAATTTTGAAATTTCGATAATATTTAAAGTTATTATTTGTTTTTCTGTTATGTACATTTTTAATATTGTTCTCTTTTAATATTATTTGCTTAATGTTAACGCATTTTGACACAATCTGTTTCTATACTTGCGTCATTTGCATATATATATATAAGTACTATTTTAAAATACAATATTAAACTATTTTAAAACAACATAAATACTGAAATTCGTTACAACAAAACACATCAATAAAGACATACACAGACTATAAAGCGACAATAAAACAAACAGTAATGTTGAGAAACAAAAATATATTAATTTTTTATAATAAAGTTTCATAATAATTTTTATGCAGTAAAATATTTTTGAACTTTCAAATAATTACACATACATACACATACACACATATGTATGTACATATGTATACATGCATACATACATACATTTATAAATATATATACATAGAGAGAAAGAGAGAGAATGAAAAAGAAAGAGAAAAACTGTACTCCACAATTTAATTTTAAAAAATTACATATTGAAAAATCTATAACTTTAAGAAAAAAAGATTATAAATCTTCAATCTATATTTTGATATTAATATTTTTTATTAAACATAATATTCATTGATTCTATATCAACGTCAATATTATTTAATAAAAAAATAATTGTTGAAAAATTATAATTTACTTGTTAAATTATAATTAGATCTAAATTTCATAACAAACTTGTTATTTTATAAAATTATATACTTTTATTTAATAATACACACACACACACACACACACACACACACACACATATATATATATATATATATATATATATATATATATTAATAATAATAATAGTTTATATAGAAAAAAAGAAATTTTCCTTATAATATTAAAATAAAACATGACACGATAACGGTTCGTTTCTATCAATTAACACTTAAAAAGAGCTCGTTAAATGAAACTAAGGAAAAAAAACGAAAACTAAACCTTCCTAACGAATTTGTCTCGAACAAGCCCAATATATATAGCTATGCATTTTGCGAACTGACACCAAAAGGTTAAAAAGTCAAATTGATATCGTGCCTGAATAAATAAATAAATACATTGCTGATAAAAATCTTTGCGTGCGACTGTACCGAGCGACACAACGAACAAACATAGAGGACCACATAAAAATATATACATATATAAAAAAAAAAAAATAAAAACAAAAGCTCACCTCTATACCTGCTGTTGGAAACGATATGGCTGTGTGAGCTACCTGACGTTTGTTACGTCAGCCACGTAAGCTACAGGTCATTTATTATACTTGACAACTGTAACCCTTGTTAGCAAGACCACTGTCCTGTACCAAAATGAAATTTCACAAATTCCGATTAGAGGACATCGACCAACTACACACTCACACACACAATTGATTCGTAATGATGTGAGATTGTTTCATGCTGTTGGATTTGTATTTTTTAATATATTGATCATTATAAATGTTTGTACTGTGCAAGAAACATTCAGAAACATAACAGTGCAGATAAAACGTTCTAATGTGATATTGACACATTTCAAACTTCATTTGTAGACATTTAGGTCTGTCTCCGTTACCGCAGATAAATCTCGAAATGTCTTTACTATTCTCAATTGTTGTCAAGACAGTTCTAGGTAAGACAACTTTTTTATAAATCGAATTCCCCGCGAATGCTAGATAAAAACTGCAATGTTAAATATGCCAAGAATTGCAAATATATAAATAACAAGCTTATTTTTCTTAAGAAATAAGTGTAACATATTCAATCTTAACGTCAATAAATATAATGTAGAAAAAAGACGTATAAAAATAATCAATAAATAAATACAACACATTTCACTATAAACCAACAGGATGTTTTGAAAAATAATTGAAATACTTTCTCATTCTAATCAAACGATATCAAAACATATTTCAAGTTCATGTCAAATGTGTTATTTTTTATTAAAAGATTATTTTAATGCACTTTAATTAGCGATTAAAGTAAACTATATTCTAAATAATACATCAAGTAATTTATAAAATAAAATTTATTAAAATCATTTCGTACAATATTAAAATTTGTTATTCAAAACAAATAAAAATCTTCTAAAATCATTTTTAATAAAAAAATAATATTTAGTAATTAATTGAATAATAGAATCAATTGAAATTAAAGTCCTTTTTACTTTTGTAAAATCATATCTAGATTTGTTTTCTAAAGCAATTATATTATAATTAATATTTTACTTAGATACGATTGTGTATTTGTAGATGAATGTGAAAAAATATAATAATGTAATATAATATAGGATCATCCAAATGTGACACTTAGATTTGTGTTTTATTAAAAATAAATATGTGTATAGGGTGGTGTATAAGAAAACATGTATATAATTTCTTTTATTTCTTCTCACTAAAACACAAATCTAGGCGTCACATTTGGATGACCCTATATATTTATGCAAAAGGGACACTAAAAATATATTAAATGAATTCTCAATTGAATATTATCAGTCAATATTTATTAAAAACATGAATTGGATATTAAAAATGATTCTAATATAAAAATGTTATATTTTTCAAACTCAATACAAAATTATTAAAAAACTTGTTTAATATTAAAAAAATAATATTAAGTAATTCTACGTTTTTTCAATAATCTATTATTTTTTTATCGAATTACGGAAATAATATTTAAAGCCTCTATTTTCAAAATTATCCACAGTTATTCAATGATTATTAATTTAATAAAAACTTTTTTACAGAAATTATTACCTTAACATCACAATTTTTTTGTAAAAGTGATCGATAAATATTTATTATTAACATTATTTATTTATAAACTGATGTGCATTTCGATAAAAATGCCATTATCGCCAAAGTACTGCAATATAAAAACTTTTACTATATCTTGTTGTGTTAAAGTGCATTTATATAAAAATGAATTCACTGCAGTATCAAAGCAAATAATAATAAAAAAAATACTTAAAAATGATCAATTCTACATTTAATCGATTCTTATCAGAAAAATCATATAATTAATAGATTTGTTATGAATTTACTAAAAATTAAATAAATATATATTTTTTCAATTCAATTCAAATACAATATTAATTTCAATTATAACCATTTATAATAATTGAAATACTGAATTAAACGATATCATATTTACATTAACAAATGTACAGTCGTATATTAAAATTATTTAAAAATATTAATTCAAATTTTATATCTCTCATTTTTAAAAAGTCAAAATTAATTAAATGAAATAAATATATGTAACAAATGAATAAATATGAATTAAATTATTTATTAAAAAATATGTAATACTTCCTTGATATGATTCAGTAATTAATGTAATAATTTTTATGCACTTTATACATTATTAATCACGTTATTATTTAAAAAGTCCATCCGTTTTAAAACATGATTGCAATCAAATTAGTACTGGATACGTTTTCAACAACACAACACTAAAAGAACATTATTTATATTTAAACACGAATATATTAAAATCGATCAGCACATGCAATCAGGCAAGAAAATAATTCAGTAATGAAAATGTTATGTTACTTTTATTATCATTTTCGTAATTTATTAAAAAATAATCCAAGGACGGCATTTTTCCAACGGAAGTTCATGATTATAGCAGACTGCAATATGATCTGAATGCATATTTATTTTATAAAATTTCAGAGAATTTGAATATCAGAAAAAAGATATATAATTAATTTTATGAACAAATTTTTTTAATAAAATTTAAATTATTGCTAATATAAAATTATCTTAGGTCTTTATACTAAAACCTATTTTCAGAAAAACTTTTAAATATTAACAAAGTATAAATTTTAAATACAAATTTATAAACAGAAAAATACATTAATTGTTTCTTAAAAATTAAAACTTGTACAGAATTATCAAGTACTAATTTTACGTTTAAAAAATATTAATAAACAGCAAGATTCTTAAATGTTTAATTCTATCATATATTTAATCCTAATACGAAACTTTATTTAAATTCTACCAATATTTTTTTAATAAAATTTATACAAAAAATTATGTTATTATTTTTATATTTGCTGATATTTCAATTATAATAACAGCTTTATTAGCAACTGAATTATTATAGTTTATTTTAAGAAAATGAAATTTTAAAACGCAATTAGGAAAATTATTGTTTATATAATATAAAAAATATCGTTTTTATCTTAATTTCCAGTCTTGAATTTATTCGTGTTTTGAATATTCAAATTATTTCTTAATAAAAACTATAATTACTTATTCGACTTATACATAAGCAATACGTATTATTAAGTTGAAAAAATCAATATTCCTATTTGATAATTGAAATAATTTACATTTATTTTACATTTTTCAATACCAATTCATTCAAATCTGTTGTTTTACTTAAATAATTAAATTTATATCGATATTTTATGCATTCATTATATATATATATATATATATATATATATATATATATATATATATATATATATATATAAGGAGAAAATATAAAAGGATAACTGAAGGAATCAGAATTATAATTATATCAAACAAAAATTATATCAAAAGTAAAAGTTTAAAATGAAAATGGGTCGATAATATGACAAAAAGAAGAGATCACCAATGGACAAAAGAAGTTATTGATTAGGAACAAAGTTATATAAGAAGACCCAGGAAGAGTCTCATGAGTAGATGGGAGAGATATATAAGGAAATTCATCATAATAAACTGGAAAAAACATAAAATTGGGTAAAATGGAAAATTTTGGAAAAAACCTTCATCCAACAATGGATAAAAATAGGTCAATAATGATGTATATATATATATATATATATATATATATATATATAAATATAAATATGTGTGTGTATATGTATAAATTTTCTATTATGTCAATTCAATTTTAATAGCTTTTCTAAAAATATATTCCCGGAAAAAACAGAAACTCTACACATATTTTACTACTAATTTCTTTAAAAAAATAATATTCAAAATTATATATTTGTGACCTAATATAAGATTTAAAAAAGAGGTCAGTATTAATTATAATAAAAATCGAGTAAAATTTGTAATCTTATTATTACATTTAATATTTTTTATGAAAAACTGTATAATTTAGGGTTATAAACAAGTGTATACAACAAAATTATATCAAAATCAGTACTTTATTATAAATCTAGTTAGCCACATAAACACAAAAAATTCTTTGTTTTCTTCAAGATGAAAAAAAGTATTTTTTTCAAACCCAATTATTTATTTTATGATTTTAATAATGTATTTAATGTTTTTATCAGATAATATAATGTTTAATAATTAATTACTTCCGTTTAACAATAAATATTTATTGCATATCAAAAAGATCTCTGTAATTAACTGACTTTTACTGTAACTAAAAACACAATATATATATATATATATATATATATATATATATATATATATATATATATATATATATAAGTGCTAATATTTTCTAATAACAAAATATTGTAATAAAATATTTTACAAATGTTTCTTATCTTATGACAAAGAATATTCCAAAATTATGCAAATATTTTTATATTCATATACAAACATATATATATATATATATATGTGTGTGTGTGTGTATGTGTGTGTGTGTGTTTGTGTATAAAGTATTAAAATATTACTATTGTTATAATGTGGGATGATAAAAAAAATTCTGAAAATTTTATTAGTCATATCCTCCAAGATGGTTTCAATTTGTTTTTAAATATCAATAAATATAATTTTTCAACTACTGAAAAATATTGAATGAATCAGTTTTTATTTCATAAAATAAATAAAAAACAAACTGTACTTAATCAGGTACATAAATTGTATATATAAACTTAGTTATCTGCTTTCTGACCAAAATTTGTCACTGAAAAGCATTATTAAACAGTTATCTTAGTAAAGAATCCAATATTTCGATTAGAATTCCATTTTGAATAAAAATATATTTCTCATTTTTATTAAAATCTTGGTATTAAAAAATTAAATTATCCTTATTTAATTTCTGTTCTAAAAGTAACTAATTTCATTTATATTAAGTATCTAATATATTTTTATTCTTATCAATTCTTCTATAATTATACCATAAAAATAACCTCGTATGATAAATAAAAAATCATTTATAATAATAAATATGAAACTTCAAAAGATATTTTTTTCTAATTTGATAAAAAAGGAATATTAATTCTTTCTTAATATATAAAAACGTGTCTAATTTTTATTAGTCCTTTTATAATTATTTATCAAATTATGCACCGTCTAACAATCTTTTTTTTAATCATTTTACTTTTTATATCTATGAATAAAAAATATTTTCTTATTTATAAATGAATTTTCATAAAAACAAATATTTCATATGAAATATGTTTCCTTTCTGCACACATTCCGAATTTTTATTCATAATAAAAATAATGTGTAGCTTTAAAACCCCATTTGACTAAACTTCATTATAAAAACGTTTGAAATGTCAAAGATTAAACTATAAGTTTTATGAATTGAAATAATCACGACATTTTATCCGAATAGTACTTGTTATGTAAGCAATCACTATAATAAAATCAAAAGATCAATAAGGAAATTAATATGCACAATATGAAAATATATTTCATTAAAAAAAATAATACAAGTACATAATTGTTTACGATTTCGTGAAAAATATCTGATTTGAAAAATGAAACTACAACATTGAAATACTTATCATAGCCACACAGCGTCGATCGATCTTCAGAAGAATGTAAATGTTAAGTTTAAGAATTTTCAAATGTAAATTTATGTTGCATGTTTTAATTATATTTATTATTATTTCAATTTTTAAATTAACAACGAATATACATCGATGTTAAATATATTTCATATATATATTTTTTAATGTTCGGTCTACGATATTAATAAATAAAAATCATTCAAATATCGAAACGTGAATGATTGCCGAATACGTTGCGTGAAAGAAAAATATTTTCAATGAAAATTTCAAACCAACGCAAATGTTTTGTACACTGAACGATATAATTGATGTAATATACATATTATAAACGAGAGTATGTTTTATACTCGAAAAATAATTGTATAATTATTGATTGAATAATCAATTATGTACTGTTCAAACATTACCTTGCAAAACATGATGGATGTTTTGTGTAAAACCGAGTTTTGAAATTTGAATAATTTTCATATTAACAGAACTCTAGAGGTTTTCAAAATACAATTAATTATTTTATGAAGTACATATAAATATTTTATATACACGCACAGAAACCATAATGAATCCTATCATACAATTGTTTTAATTTCTAATCAAGACGAAAATATTTACATATCAACATATTTAACAATACAAACATACATATGTGTGTGTAAATAAATAAATATCGGACGTATATTTAAATATGAGCAGATGTGATATATTTAAAGTAAACAAAATTATTATTATATTTGAACTTGAAATATTTCTGAACATAAAAAATATGATGATTAAATTTCTCATTTTAAATCATATTCTTGGAAATGTAAACAAAATTAATTATATATATTAATACTTGAAACTCATTTTTTTTCGATTTTTTGAAATTAAAAAATTATTAATGGCATTTATCAGTCAAAAAGTTAATTTATTTACAAATGAAGTATATTGCAAATTATTTTCTTAAAAATTATCATTAGTTAAGTATACTAATAATTGTAAGAGCACTATATCATAGAATCACTCATGAATTTTATAATACAGGACTTTAAAGATGATAACCATCAAAATAAAAATCAGTAAGTAAACATTAAATAATTATTATACCTTTTTATAAAATCTTATGATGTTTAGATGAACAATTCATTTTTCTCAAAATAAATTTAAAAATTCTACAAATTAATTTTCACAAAGAATTTGTAAGTATAAAAAAAACATAAACTTCATAAGATTAAATACGATTTCTTCATAATTATTAAACATTTCATCCTTTAAAATTTATTAAATTTGATTTTAATTACTCCCTCCTTATTTTTCATAATCATTAGCGAAACTAAAATAATCTTCTATTTTAGAAACTTTTATGTTAAATATATTTAAATTGTATTCATAGTTTTTTTAATTACTATCATAAAATTAATTAAAATATTTTTTTGCTGACGTTCTATATTTTCATTGAAATAAATTTATATTCGGTCTTATTTTTTTACTGATATTTAAAGGATTCAAAATATTTTTTTATTTTTTCCAAATTTATTCTTTATTTGACTCAAAAATAATCGTTTTTAATCGAGAATTCACTGATAATGAAAAAAACAAAAAAAATATGAAGAAATAATTTTTGATATACTAATATATATATATATATATATATATATATATATATATATATATATATATATAATTATTGTTTATTTTATTAAATGTACTGAACCACATTTCAAAATCTACTTAATTTAAATTGTATTTAGAAACAGATAAAAAACTGTTGTAAGTAATTAAAATTTCTCAGAACAACAACAGCATAAAACTGTCATTTGTCAATAAATTTTAGAGACATGCTTCGCTTACCTGTTGAGATCAATTAATTAAATTACCTGTTTCAGTATACCCTACGAACAAACGAAAACAAAGCCACTGTTCTGAAATGAATAAAGCACATCATTTACAAAAACAGACTTGTCAATTAAAAAATATTTTAGCATTTTTTTCTTTCGAAACGGTCAGTTATTTCTGTCACAACGATAGAAAATATAAGACGCAGGCAATACGTTTATAAATATATGAATGTGTATATATGTATATGTATATATATATATATATATATATATATATATATATATATATATATATACCATAAAAAAATTTCATTAAGAGTTGAAATTGGCAGTTTCTTATAATTGATTAGAACTTATTAATATTAAAATTTACATTAAGAAATAAAATAATACACTGATATGCAAATTAGTTCTCTTTATTTTTTGTTGATTTAATCAAATACCATGACTTATTTTTAAAATTATTCAGTATGAAAACTTATTCGTTTGTAAATTATAATATACAAGTATATATATATATATATATATATATATATATATATATATATATATATATATATATATACTGGTCATACCAATAAAATATATATATAACGTACAAAATATCAATATTAATGTAAAAACTTTTCTCAAACGGAATTTAAGTTTATTAAACTGAAAATTATTACCAAATAATTTTAAAATTATCAAAGACAAAATTGAAGAATTTAGTCAACAAATATTATAAGAAAAACTAATATAAATTTCTATTAATGATATATTTAAAAAAAATATTTACTTCTAACGACAAAAATATTATAGTAAACTAAATGTAATAGATTTTAAATTATATTTTCTAATAGTTCACTATTTTAGTAGAAATATTAACTTGTATGTATGTGTGTATTTATAAACAAACTTTATAATTGTACATACAATTTATTATGTACTAAAGTTATAACCAAAAGATGCAAATTATTAATCTCTCATCAGTATTTAAAAAAAAATTCAATGCTTATAAGTAAATTTTATAAACACTGTTCACAATAAATATATTTATATTAAAAAAATATAAGTACACATTGATCTTTTTTTACTCTTTTCACCTTCTATTATAACACAGAATATTTTAACAAAAATCAAAAGTGCGTTCATGAAATTATTTATATATATATATATATATATATATATATATATATATATATATATATATATATATATATATATATATATATATAGGTATTTTCAAGCTTGATAAAAATGTATATTGAAATCAATTTAAATTTCTATCGCACTTAAAAAATACCTATATATATAAATTTCTATTTTACTCCCTAAAAATAGCAAAAATGTGAAAATAAAATTCTGAGATCTTTACGACATTTTTTGAATTTTGGAAGATTATACTATGCAAAGAAAACTTGAAAAATATTTCCAGTTAAAATAAAGACACTAACACTCAAATGGAAACAGCGTGGTGATACGAGCTTAAACGTCTGAAAACTGTATAAATAGAAAATTTTCAGAGAAGTCTTCATTCAGCAGTAGATAGAAATGGGTTTTTGATGATATATATATATATATATATATATATATATATATATATATATATCAAGTGTATTATTTTTTATTAAAATATCGTTTTAATGCAATTTAGTTAGCGATTAAAGTCAACTATATTCTAAATAATACATCAAGTAATTTATAAAATAAAATATATTAAAATCATGTCATTATTTAATTTCGTACAATCTTATAATTTGTTATACAAAACAAATTAAAATCCTCCAAAATCATTTTTAATAAAAAAATAATATTTAATAATTAATTGAATAATAGAATCAATTGAAATGAAAGTCCTTTTTACTTTTGTAAAATCATATCTAGATTTGTTTTCCAAAGCAGTTATATTATAATTAATATTATACTTAGACATGATTGTGTATATGTAAATGTAAGTGAAAAAATCTAATAATGTAATACAATATATGGTCATCCAAATGTGAAGCCTAGATTTGTGTTTTATTAAAAAGAAACATTTGTATAAGCTGGTGTATAGGGAAACATGTATATAGTTTTTTGTTTCCTTTCAATAAAACACAAATCTAGGTGTCACATTTGGATGATCCTATATAATGCATAAATACCAATTGATTTAAAATAACTAAATATTCTTATACATTTTATAACTTTTGAACAATTTTACAGCTAGATTATTATTAATATCATATAACCTTTTATAAACTATATTTTTAAAAAAAATATTACTGAAATTTTATTGTCATTTTTAATAATAGAATTTAAAAATTGTATATGTATATATAGATAAATTTATATATATATATATATATATATATATATATATATATATATATATATATATATATATATATATATATATATATATATATATATATATATATATATATATATATATATATATATATAATTGAATTTATGTATTATTCAAACTATTCTTTGATGTAAAATTCTTAAGTTATTTAATTATAAACTATCTGAAAATAATATTATTTATAATAACTAAACTAATTTACAAATATTTTTTTTAAAAAAAAATCATCTTAATCTCGGAATAATGCTTATAAAACCAACATTTTTTTTTAAAATATTCGTACGTAATAGAAAATATGTTTCAGTTCTTGGGAGTACCATACTTGTGATTTTTAATAAAATGTATAATAATTTGAATTTTTGAGATCTAATAAAGAAATTAAATTTACCTACTTTATAGTTTAATTATTTACTATCACTCATCACATATGTGACTATAAATATATATATATATATATATACACATACGCATATGTGTGAGTATGTGTTGATTTGCAAGTATATTCATCCGTTTGCAAATATGTGTGTATATGTATGCATGTATTGGATTTATATGAATTTTTCATAGCAAACAATAGTGAACGAAAGATATTGTATCGTCGAACGTAGCAACTCGTGTGTAACGTCGACTGAGAAGTGCGACTGCTTTGTGTCAGGATCATTGTATTGTCTGAGCTGTGTGTAGATACCTCTTCACACATGTTCACAATTATACATGTGTGTGTCGTGTGCAGCATGAGAGAATATATGCACTGATTGGTCGAAACACCTGTGTTTTACAAGGCGTGGCTTGCACCATGCGGCCGCATTGGCCGTACACGGCAGTCAAACTAAATAATAATAATATGTAATTTTCAAATAGGTGTGATGTGTAAAACAGACATGTGTTTCGGGTGATATACAGACAAGACACGCGATGATGTTTCAGTATTCGAATTACGAACTGTGTCGAACTTGAATGAAACGAACGACTTGCTGCGATATAGTTGTGTAATTCTTCGATTTTACTCAATTTCGTAACGAATTTTTAGTCATTAGAAACTAATATGGACACATGTACCTAAACACATACATATAACATAAAATCATTCAACTTTATTGTTCGTTTTGGAACTGTGACGAATTCACTTTAACACAAATGGATTTTTATCCCCAACACCACAATAGTTATTAATTGTTCAATAATCACTTATTATTTACTTTTTATTTATAACAATGCCGGCTGATGCGCATTTCGATGGAAATGCCATCATCGTCAGAGCCTTTTTATTGATAACAAAAAGGCTCTAACGATGATAGCATAACCATCTAAATGTACATTATCCAACATTGTTATAAACAATAAGTGATTATTAAACACTTCATAACCATTGTGGTGTTGTGAATAAAAATTCATTAATGTTAAACTTTCAACTTTTCTTAACACTATTTTTTTTTCTTCACTTAATCTTGCAATGAATATATTTAATAATGTACTTATATATTATTAATAGTTTTGTTATAAACAGACACAATTCTGTTTAACAACTTACAAGAGTAAATAAAAAAAATAGTTAAAGACATCCAATAACACTTGGAATAATTTAATGTGTCCTAAAAGAACGATCATCATATTCATAAATTAATCCTTTGTAAATACATTTTAGATATCTTAAAAATAATTACATTTTATATAATTCAATGAAAGAAAAATAATAAAAATAAATATTCTACTGCCATTTAAAATAACATCAGATGTTAATAAATATGATATACAATCTTTCAACTGTCCATGCGAAAAATGAAAGTCACTATTAACACAAATATATTACAAAAATAATTATGTGATGATATACGTGTTAATCGTTTTGTTTATTGTCTTATATTTTTTACTGTAATTATCAACAACTTTGTTGAAAAAAATAACATACAACAAAAACCAAGTACCAATATTTAATGTGATATTTCCATTATATAAAACCAATTGAACAAATAAATAATTATTTAAAAAATTATGATATAAAACTAAAAAAAACATTTTTATAATTTTTTTCTGTTAAATATTTGAAAAATCAATAATTGTAATTTTAGTATAATTTCAAATATTATATATATAAAATAAAATAGTATGAAAAAAATTTATAACGTTAAAAATTTTCTTATTTCATTATTTAAACTGTTCTATCATACTTTCTAACATTTTTTAGGACAACTAAGCTTATAATATCTATGGAACATAAAACAACCAGGTTGTCTCTATATGTGATCAATATTTTAAGTTTTATATATGCTACTCGAACCCTCTACAGTACTAAAAAAATGATTTCATTAAAATTAAGTAACTAGAATAACCTCTTTTAATTTTAGCTTAAATTGCTTAATCGTTTTTGTGTACAGTAACTAAAAAAATATTTGTATTAAATTCCATACTATTAATTTTCATCCATTTGAAGAGACTGTATATGAGTTGTTTAACTACCAAACCCACAGAGATTTTTTATATTAATGTAACAAATAATAACAGTAAACAAACTTTTCCTAACACAAATAATTACTAAAAATGAAAAATACTGAAACATTTATTATCAGAATATATATGTAAATATTAAAAAACATTTTTTTCACATTTATAAATTAATTTTAAAAATTCATTTTTTAATGTATAAAAAATTAATTATTTCATTCATAAAAATAAAACTTAACTAACTATAAAAGAATTCAATATATATAGAAAAATAATATAGATTATTTATAACAAGAAGATTCTAAAAAATTCATTTATTCATCTTTGAATATTTTTTTTTTGTCTTTTTAATATATATATATATATATATATATAAATATATATATATATATATATATATATATATATATATATATATATATATATATATATATAAAATGATATATAAAGAATATACATATATATAAATATATATATAACAATATATATATATATTATTTTTAAATATCGATATATAAATGCACATATATTATAGTATATATCTATCTATATATATATATATATTATAATATAGAATAGGTCTCGTAATGGCAACTTATCGGACGAGCATATCTTCATACAATCTTTCTCCGCCTTCTGGTCTTTTGAATTTCACAATAAAAATTATTACTATTTTTTTAAAATGTACAAAAAAAATAAAAAAAAAAAAATTATTCATCATTCAATACGAAGGACAATAGAAGTTAATCTATCCGAGATAAGCCTTTTCAACCAAACCGCCGATATATATATATATTTATATATATTTATATATATATATATATATATATATATATATGATCATCCAAATGTGACGCCTAGATTTGTGTTCTATTAAAAAGAAGTAAAATAAACTATACACATTTCCCTAAATAAATGTTTCTTTTTAATAAAACACAAATCTAGGAGTAGCATTTTAATGATCCTATATGTAAATAAAAGATAGATAGAAAGAAAAATTGATAGATAGATAGCCAAACAAATAGATAGATATAAATATAGATTTTAAATCATATTTTAATAAACAAATTCACACACTCACAAACATATATATATATATATATATATATATATATATATATATATATATGTATATATATATATGTACACATAGTGGAAAATAAAAGAAAAGGCATTCAATTATTGAAAGTAGAAAGTTTTACAATGGATATAAAAGGCTGATTTTATATATATATATATATATATATATATATATATATATATATATATATATATATATATACATTCGCGTAACTCAACGTAGTTGTACGTGCATGCGAACTATTTGCAACGGAGTTTTTTTTCTAAATTACAACTTTAGTTATCTGAAATCCACATATATGTTTATATATGTATGAAATATTCACGTATTTCACTTAACGAACCGATGAAATCCATACACAAAAAGCGCATAACCACGCAAAACCCATAAACGGAGAAAATCTCATTATCATACAATCTACATACACGACGATACAAAAATCGTACACATCATCTTGATAAGTTCATAAATAAATAATAATATATATTTACACCTAATGCTGTTTGCCTGTGAGGAATAGCCTACCTGATTATTATGATTAAGGCATAAAAAAGGGGACGATATAAAATAAATTACCCACGGTCGATCGGACGAGCATAATTCTCGTTAGGAGGTGCACGCTCGGTTTAGGTCCATATAGTCTAAACTATATCAGATGTATTAACACCTTAGGTTAAACATGCATCCTGCGATACAAGAACACACTTACGTGTGTGTACATTACTCACATACTCACACTTACCACACACACATTGAAACGCTCGGATAAGCGATGGAAATAAATAAACATCAGTACAACTTTAACCTCGATCATCAACTTTACCCTAATTGTTCGATTTACAAATAAAATAGGACTATATATTTACAGAAAATTTCACTGAATGATATAAATTAAATTTCAGAAATAAATATTTTATACAATCTTATTTTTAGAACTTTTTTTCATAAATATTATATACATTTCATCAAATATATATTTTTTTTAATACTGTGACAGATTCACTTTAACACAAATGAAATTTTATCCCCAACACAATGATTATGAAGTGTTCAATAATCACTTATTATTCATTTTTTGTTTATAACAATTATCGACTGATACGCATTTCAAAAAAAAAAAAATTAACAAAAAAAGCTCTGACGATGACGGCATCGCCATCGA
This sequence comes from Neoneuromus ignobilis, assembly GCA_029203775.1. NCBI lineage: Eukaryota > Metazoa > Arthropoda > Insecta > Megaloptera > Corydalidae > Neoneuromus > Neoneuromus ignobilis. The sequence continues at coordinate 25,891,148 of CP092087.1, forward strand.
AATGCGTATCAACCGACTATTGTTATAAACAAAAGTTAACAATAAATGATTATTGAATATTTCATAACCATTGTAGTATTGGGGATAAAAAAACATTATATTTAATTTTCTTTCAAATGTCTCTTCTTTAATTTATTTTTACTAATTTAGTATTATTATTCCATTTGTCCTTTTTTTAGTTGTGTATTTTTTTTTAAATATTTATATTAAAAAAATTAATACACATATTTAAAATAATTAAGACTATAGTAATTTTATATTTTTCATCAATTCATTTAAAAATATGTCAATATTTTTAAGCTTTTATTCAAAATAAAATTAGTCTTTCTGGTCATTACGTCTCTTAATTTTTTTAAAAATATAAGTTTTCCATTCATCTTTTCGCATCTTCTGAATAATTAAAATAATTATTTTACTTACAGTTAAGGTAATATTCTAGTAAGTTATAAATCAATAATTTATTTCTAACAGAAAATTTGAATTAATTAAAAGCTACGTTGGACAATAGTGAAAAAGCAATTAGTAACTTATATAATCATTTATATCTAATTTATTTACCTTTTATATATATATATATATATATATATATATATATATATATATATATATATATATATATATATATATATATACAATACATAATAATAAAATAAAATAATTCAAATCGTTCAAATTATTCACCATTTATAAATTTTAAAATTAAATTTTTTAATATAACATTAATGTATTTTATTTTTATCTAGTATATATAATATCCACATATACATAATTTATATAAATACATCGAAAATTGTAAGTAAAGCATTACAAAAAGCAATTTTCTGTAAAAATCTCTGTTATTTTCTTTTTCAATTACAAATCCAATTAATCAATAATCGAAACAAATTAAACGTATGTCTACACTAACATTACACAGATCGCATTTTTAACATACTATCGAGTTTAAAGCTATCAATTATGGTTTTATATGATAAATTATTATCAGAATGCTTATAGCTAAATATGTATATATTCAAATATAATTATATGTTACATTTTGTTATCGGTTTTCCAAAGAAGATGGTATTCCGTTTCAAGCAAAGTATGAAAGTCGTTTGATCACAGTGGTTTGCATTGATTATATTTATTATTCTTATATGAAAGGGCCTGTCTGTAATTTAAAATTAGTTAATGTGTATAAATTAAGTGGCCGACTGTATTTTATGGCTATCAAATCAGCATACATTATGCAATCTCGTTTAGGAGGAAGGAAGTGTCTGACAAAATTTTGGAAACATTTTAATAGGACCATAGAACAGCAGCGTTGATACTAATAGGCGCGTTATAATTTTTATTGGACGTTTTATTATGATTAATTGTATTTTAATTTATATTCTAATTTGAATGATATATTACAAGAGACTTTTATTATAGGCAATACGAACGTATTGTGTACGAAAATGAGTTTATCAGAAATGAATAATTATGTCAAAGTAGTTTGCGAACTTTATTCAAATACGCACTCAAACACATACACACACACACATATGTATATATATATAGACATACTACAATACAAAACATGTTTCCCTAATTATTATGCATATAAATTAAAATAAAATTACATTTATTAAAAACGAAACAAGTGTACCTAATTATTGTAATCATAATATATTTTCAAATTCATTTTTAATACAATTGTCTAATATATATATATATATATATATATATATATATATATATATATATATATATTAGAAATAAATTTAAATTTGATAACTGCATTTTATAAAAAAAATCAATACACAAAGAAACATTCAGTTTGAAGAAGGGGCTAAATTACATAAAAGTAATCATAAATTTTAAGGTTATACTCTTAAATTACATTGAAAAGCATATGTACACAAAACATTTTCAAGAAAGATAAGGATCAATACAATATACTTACGGCGATTATTTGCTAACGACATAATTATTATCTTCATTGCTTATAGAGAACAAATCGTATGAATAGACAAATAGTTATCTGTAACAAATAAAAAGTGTTTAAAATAAAATTCGAAAATATGTGTAGAGATAAAATCGAACAGTAAAATGGAAAAAAACAGCAATCATTACGTTCATGTATAATGAAAAGGTCGTAAATAATAAACAATAAGAAATACATTATAAGAATATAGTCAAATATTGTAAACAACAATTTTTGAATCAAAAATATAAATTATATTAAATTTGAAAAAAAACTAAAATAGATAGTACATTTCTTTAAAAATTAAATATGATTACATAAACACACACACACACACACACATATATATATATATATATATATATAATGAAAAAAATAGTTTAATTATGAAAATAACTTATACGAAATGGCAAATTTACAAATTGTAACAAAAAGATAAGAAAAAAATTTTTTTTAAAGTATCTTGTGATTTTCAAATAATAAAAATGAAAAACATAAAATATGTTAATAATAATATAAAATAAATAATAATATTTTGTAAGAAAATTTAACAAAATCATCATCATTAATATTTTTTATTACATTTGTTTATAAATAAATAAATAAATAATTTAAAAAATGGAAATTAAAAAATATCTTTTATTTTCTAAAACATTTTTTTGAAAATATTTTTATAATAGATTTTTGATAATTATTTACACACACACACACACACACATATATATATATATATAAATTATATATTAATTATTTTTATAATAAATTCCTAGTTAAATAGTATTAAATCCTTTTTCTTATGATAATAATTATTGACAGTCATTATCAATTTTCAATAAAAAAGAACACATCAAAATAGAATCAAAAATACTCTCATATACATTCGAATCTCGTCACCATATCTCATACGTGGTCTTCTTTTCAATAACTTAACATTCTAAATGCATTATATGAGTATTATTCTTATGAATAAAATATTTCTGTAAATATTTTAAGAACAAATAAACACAACTTTATAATAAATTAAATCATTTAGAAGGGATGTCCACATTCAAAAATTTAAAATTAATTTCAAATGAATTATATATATATATATATATATATATATATATATATATATATATAAATTTAAAGAAATTAAAAGTCTTTTAATGTTTCCAATTATTATAGAATACGTGTTCTTAATTATAATCATATAAAATAATAGTAATTAATATTTCATTCGGTGTATATTGTTTTATTTGAAGTGTACATTAATACCTCATAATAACAATTCTCACATTTTTTTCATTCGAAATCATAATATGACCACAATAATAAAAGACTTCCGTTACATAATCCGTATATTATCTAGATAAACACTGGAAATTTAATGGGGCAATATGTAACTAATTAACTTAATAATTATAAAAATAATGACACATAAACAATGGTAAACGTGTGTGTGGGCAGCTTTAAATTAACGAATACACAAAAATGAACTAATTTTATCCTCCGGTAATTTCACTAGTTACAATTTAATAATATTTAATTGGCACATCAGTTTAGCACAATTATTTTATACATAAACATCATATATTATTGGTAATTACTAGTAAAGAGTTTTTTTGTTTGTTAATTAGATTTTTTAACGAAGAAGTAATGCAATTCTGTAATTGTAACCGCCAGATTTGTATCATGTGAAGTATTTACATAAAAAATCACATATTTATATACATGTATACAAGTAATTATACAATACAATGTTCAATGTATATATGTATATAAAGAAATATTATCTAATATATTCCTTTATATATATATATATATATATATATATAAACATACAAATATAAATTTTTAACCACATGCAATTGTACTCCATAAACTGACAAAAGTAAAATTTCAAAGGCAATATTCCAACTGAAACAACATTTATTAAATTAATAGGTTCTCTATTGACTTTCCTATATTTTTTCCAAAATAATAATTTACTTTATATTTCATACGTATTTATAATTTTTTTATAAAATTCTACATTACTAGAAATGATAAATTACACAAATATTTCAATTAAAATCGTCTGATTATATAGGTGTCCCAAATGATATTGAAGAGTTTAAAAATGCATTTACTTCTTGGCTATCATATAATATCCTTCAGTCTCATTTATGCTACCCTAGGAAAACTTTATTTTTTTTAAAAAACTGTATTTTTGGAAAATACATGAAATATCATAACTTAGTGAAAAGTCAGATAAATAAAATAGTTTCAAAAAAACTTCATCAGATAATTATTAATTCGGTTATAACTAATTTTTGGAACTACAATAAGTGATGTACAATATATTATGACGTCGTATAAAGGAATCTATTTACAACTTTACAAAATCAGTTGAATGATAGTTATTATTTGATTCAATAATTAGATTTATTTACAATATGATTGTAATATATTTTTTATGTAATAAATAAAGGTCAAAGTGAATTATGTTCTTTGTAAATTGAAAATAATTTATTGTAATTTCTTTTAAACGAATACAATAAATAATGACTGTACTCATTTATCGTAGTAACATTTAATCAAATGTGTATATATATATATATATATATATATATATATAGAGAGAGAGAGAGAGAGAGAGAGAGAGAGAGCAATAAATACACATGTACATACACACAAAATACAGAGGATTTATATGATTGAAATAAATACAAAAGAACTCAAAAGAAATAATTTCCTAAATTCATATTTTTAATTTCAAACTAAATAATTATAAATTCTGAAAAATTATAAATTTTATTGAAATTATAATTTTTTCATCGTTTTTGTCACATCATTTTAGAAAACTGAAGTTTTTTAAAAATCATTCTTTTATTCTTATTCTCATTTATACACATGTACATGTACATACATACATATATATATATATATATATATATATATATATATATATATATATACTATGGTCGTTTGATAAGTATGGTAAATTTATTTATTGTTTAATTTAATTAATTAATTAATTTAATTAAATTTTTCAATTTAGTTTTTCTTACTTTTTTACCATACTTATCAAACGACCCTCATGTATTTATGTATAGTTTGTACGTGTATATAATTATATACTTTCTTATAAAGTAACGCCCACAACTAAACATTTCTTTTCTACATCAAATTAATAAAATAATTTGCTTTACACGAAAAAATCATTATATTATTTCACAATATAAAATACGTTATCTTTTATAGCTACAAGTTAAAACATTTTACCTACACACACACACACACACATATATATATATATATATATATATATATATATATATATATATATATATTTATATATATATATGTATATATATTTATATATATATATATATATATATATATATATATATATATATATATATATATATATATATATATATATATATTACCCATCTAATGATAGGTCATATTAAGGAGGTATACAACAAAATATAATAATTACAGAAAGTTCAGTTATAATTCATATAAAAATATAACGAATAAAAATAATTGTATTGATTTAAAAAAGAGGATTTAAAAATATGTAATATATTGAAAAGTAAATTTCTTCATATTTAATATTTATTTATATTCGTATTTGAATACAGACTCAACTGAAATCAAATAAATGAGACTATACTATGTGTAAAATATATTTTATAATTTTAAATTTTGAAATTTGTATTTTAAAAAAAAAATATTTCCATTTTAATAATCACGTTAGTAATTGAACAAATTCATTCTTCAAAGACCAATTTATAATTTAGATTATTTATATATATATATATAATATAATGATATAAATTGAAAATTAAGATATAATAAAATACTAACAAGATAGATTAAATATTACTTCCTACATAAATATGATAAATACATACACACACACACTAATAAATATATATATATATATATATATATATATATATATATATATATATATATAGCAATTGTATATTTAAAGTGTAACTAGTTCCTTGTTCTCATGTACAAAAATCAAAATAGTAGCCGAAAAATAATTCAAAACAAGATCGAAATGAGACCGAAGTACGTTCAGAACGTGATCGAAACCAGATTACTATAATGGTTCAATTTTTAACTCTGCAGGACACCCATTGTTATAACAATGCAGCTTATTATAAGCGCCGATGGTTCACAATAGAACTAATAAATATATATTAATATCTTAAAACGTTGTTTATTTTTCGTTTATTTATTAATGTTGGTCCACTCGTACGTGTTAAATAGCAACGCCATATTCTTGTACAATTTCATATATCTATAGCAGTTCTCAAACGAAATATTCATGACGAATCGTTAATTTGAAGAAGGTAATATTCTTATATTAATATTATAATTCTTAAATAAATAGTCAGTATAATATTGTTTAAATATCTTAAAAGAACTTTATTTATTTGGTATAAATAAAAAATAACAAACGTGAGTATGCAGTATTTATGTTTTTATTTAAATAATATTCAACTGAAATTTATACCTTAAATTACACTAAAATAATTTTTAATTGAAAATACAAGAAATTCGACTTTAAAGGTAATTAATATAAATTTTTCAAAATACGTTTTAAACTCCTTATATTTAACAAAATTTAAAAATATATTCGTATATATAAATGTATATATATATATATATATATATATATATATATATATATAAATGTATATACAAATGAATAACATAAACATATCAAATTTTGATATTTGTATAATTTATTATTTAAATTTCATTTATCTTTTATCACACTTAACGAATATGTCTTTCAAAAATTTAACAATCATTAATTCACCTATACTACAAATAAATAAATTATTTTATAATTATACAAATATCATATGGAAAAATAGTAACTCGAAGAAAATTTTCTCTCCACATATTTCTCTCTGTCTGTTTCTCTTTCTCTCTCTCTTTATATATATATATATATATATATATATATAATATAAACAGAATATTATAAAATAGAATAATAATTTAAATGAAAATATTTATTTTAAATATAATTAAACTGAATATTTACATCTTTGTTTTTAAGTATGAAAAAAATTTTCTGTCACAATGAAAAATAGCAAATATTAATTATTACAGAAAAGTAATAATTTCTAAACTTTTTAACTAATTTTCAAATTATAATACTGAATTATAACGAAGGCATATCAATTTATTAACAATTTGTCGAACCAATTTCTATATCTAAATTCGAAAGACAGATGTGTACATAAAATTAAATCTAAAATTCTTTGTCTATAAAAAATGTTGAAGGCAACTGTATATATGTGATTATAACAAAAAAGTGCAAGTAATGGTCCATGCATTTTTGATGAATGAGATGAGGCAATATTGAAAAGTGGTTTATGTTAATAAGTATCAGATTATAATACATACAACTATTCTGAAATAATTCAGAGGCAGATTAAGAACTGCAAAACTTAGACGATTTCTCTCACACCGACATTTTATTTATAAAATTATAATGACCTAAAAATATGTTTGAAAATATAACATCTTTATGAAACAATGAATTTAATTTTGGTTTTCCAACAAAAATTTCGCTCAAAATTCACAAAATATAAAATTATCATTTCAAAACGTATTTTCATAAATAATGGAAATTGAATATAATTTTATTAATTATTATTTTTTTATAATACAAAACCATTTTAAATAATAATACATTTATTTAAGTATTTAATATTATTGTCTAATACAATTTATATTTTTTTTGTAAATAAATAACACAAAACTCAACCTGTTTATAATTAAAGAAATTGAAATCTTAATTTTCTATAAATATTATATTATAAAGACAACAAAAATATATTAAAATAAATTGAACTTAAAAATTACATTTCAATATTATATTAATTACTTGAAAAAAAATCTTACCCACTATTCTTTATATCAAAATCACATTAATTTCTTTTCACTTTCAAACAAGAAAATACTATACACAAATGAATTTTAACCCCAACACCACAATAATTTAAAGTGTTCAATAATCACTTATTATTCACTTATTATTTATAATTATATAATCTATAAATATAAGTATAATTATAGATTATATAATTATAAATAATAAGTGAACAATAAGTGATTATTAAACACTTAAATTATTGTGGTTTTGGGGTTAAAATTCATTTGTGTAAAGTGAATCAGCCACAGTTCCAAAACAACAAATGAAAAAAATAAAATACTACTTACAAATACTTAATATCAACATTATAACAAATAAATAAATACTTATACGTCATAATATAAAATTTGTATTTTATTCTAAACTCAAATTAATATTTTTAATGATATTTCAAAATTATACATTCAATTAAATTATTATTGTAAATGATGAAGAATTAATTACTTAATTGATAAATAATATTTGTTTATAATCAATTAAAATCATTTATATATATATATATATATATATATATATATATATATATATATATACATAGTCATTAATTTATTTTGAAAAACATCGATAGTGAATTAAATGAAACCTAAAGAAAACAAACATAAATCCAATTATAATAATAATGAGAAATGAATTCAACTTCAATTAATCCGAAATAACAAACACCATCATATGTTCGAGTCTTAACATTTTGAATATATTTAAAAGTTAATATCATTATGGAGAAAAATAATAATCCATTATTAGTTATTAAGTACGCCATTATATAATACAAACTATCAGCTAACGTACAGTATGTATTCATTTAAATGTGGTATTCATATTTAACATTGCCTGAATATATTAACAGATTACATATGATTGTTATCAAGCAAAAATAACTAGCTTACTTTTCCATTACAATAAAAATAACTACAATACTCAATAAGACCACCGGGATACTTGAATGACTACTTAAATATTTAACGAAATCCTAAAGTGAAAGTATATATTATTGTTGTTAAGTATGCTTTAATAAACCCTCAAAACGAAAATGCTAATTCCGAGACAAAATGACACTAAATGTTAAAATATTCATAAGTCTAAGAGACATATGACTGCCACCGTAGACGCACGTTTACACCATGATGGCGACGAATGAATGTATAAAATCATAACCGAATAGGTAACAGGATTCTCTATTCAATTTATGTCGTCGAGAATCTTTCACATTGTAAGCACATTATAAATATGATACGCATACAGACATGTATATATATATATATATATATATATATATATATATATATATATATATATATATAAATAATCGGAAACCTTGTAAATTTATACGAGAATAAACAAGAATAACTGATATAATAGAAAATTAAAATTTATGGAAAGGATGTAGGCAAGACATAGCAAGAAGAGAAAATATTTTTTTTTTTTTTTGCAAGGACAAAAATAATTATGAAATGATAACCAAAAGACAAAAAGAGACCAAGGAAAGGAATCAATCAAAGATGAAGATAATATTTTGTGATGTATAGTGGAAATGAAGTTTGGATGAGATTAGCCACGGATAAGAAACAATGGAAGAATTTTGAAAAAATAGTTAAGGGGATCTAATGATATCTGATAAAGTTTTCACCCAGCAATAGGCTGATGTAGGCTTTTATGATGATTATGCATATATATATATATATATATATATATATATATATATATATATATATATATATACAAATACAAGTTAATATAAATCATATTTAAATTTATTTTAATAGAACAAAAACATTAAAATTATACATAAAAAATATTAAAAAACTCAATTTTTTAAATCTTTAGATTATATTATATTTATGTTATTATTTATTTATCATTATGTATTAACTATATATATATATATATATAGAGAGAGAGAGAGAGAGAGAGAGAGAGAGAGAGAGAATCATCCAAATGTAACACCTAATTTGTGTTTTATTAAAAAAAAGATACTATACACATGTTTTTTTTTAATAAAACACAAATCTAGGCATCACATTTGGATGACCCTGTATATATATATATATATATATATATATATATATATATATATATATATATATATATATATATATATATATATATATATATATATATATATATATATATATATATATATTTATATTTATAATTTTACTATCATTACATCAAATTTGCTGCACATATAACATATTTATTTTATATATGAATGATTTACTTCCAGAATTTTTTGTACTATTTAAATAATATCTAAATAAGTATGAAATAATTTTAATACTTTTACTAAAAAAAGAAACAACTACTTACTGTCAATAATGTTTTGTAATATATTTTCATATTTTTTTATATATATATATATATATATATATATATATATATATATATATATATAATAATTTATACATATATAAATATATATGTTTATTTATGTATGTATAATATGTATAAATCACAAATTAAAAATAATTTTATAAAATACACTTTAATTGTATATCATTAAATTTTCCTATAAAAATTGTGACAAGATAGAATATAAAAATAGTTGATTTGATATTGTTATCACTAATACTAGCTTATATGAAAATTTACATAATAATATTTTGCACTCTAGCAAATGCAAATTGTAACTTAAATAGTAAAATAGTATTAATAATATAAATAAAAAAATTCAAATCAAATGATTTTGTGTGTCCAACAAATTACATCAAAATCAAGAAAAAGCCAAAAAAAAATTTTTAAGAAATAACTGAATATATAATTAACGTGTTTTTAAGTGTGATAGAATTTTAAATTGAATCCCTATTGAAAGTTCTATCTAACCCAAAAAAACATCTTTATCATACCTTTATATATAAATACACACACATGTACACATTTATATTATAAAAGTGTTTTTTAGGTTTTTTAAGTTAGATAGAACTTTCGACAAAGATTCCATTCAAAGTTCTATCAAACTTAAAAAACACCTATATATACAAATATAGAAATACAGATAGATAGATTAGAAATGATTGAAAATCCAAAAAAATAAAAAACCCAAGCAGAAACCTTTACATAGATACAATAGACGTAAGAAAATTTGCCAGTATAGAAGGGTAAGAAATAAAATCGCTAGAAGGAAGTATTGAAAGATGCCTGCATTTAGCAATGGATTGGATAATGCTGTTGCTGATAATGATAATGAGATTAACTGATAGATGTACCTATATATAATTATATGCAATTTACAAGAAATATAAGATATATTAATTTGAAATTATAATTTCAAATTATTGAACGTTTTAAATTGAATTTAAAATTCTATAATATTTAAAGCAATTATAAATTAATAAAAATAATAAGATTAAATTTAAAATAAAAAAGGATTAGAATAACATTGAGAATATTTTTTTCTAATTTAAATTAAATATTCTCTAAATTATTTTCTTACAATATTATAAATTTATATACAATATATATCAATTATCATATGTCCAACATATTGTATGTTCTAAATTAACTAACGAATACTTTTAATTCGGAAATATTGTTTTATTTTTTACAAAATTGTCAAAACTTTTCGTTAGAAATAAACATTATAAAAAAATAGTATTTTTTCACACAAATATTATAATAAATATATATATATATATATATATATATATATATATATATATATATATATATATATATATATATATATATATAAAACTAAATATTTATAAGGCTATTATATATTTTTTGATATATTTTACTCAATAAAAATTACACAATATGAAGTATAAATAGAAATAATTCATTTTTCTATATTATTTGATTCTAGCAAATGATTAAAAAAATATATAATAAAAATAATAATATAAAAACTGAAAAAATAAGTGTGCGCCCAAATCAATGATAATGTCTTTACTTAATTACAAAATAAATATAGAATTAAGAAACGGTAAACCAAATAAAAATAATTAGTATTTGGAAAAAAATTGACTAGTAAAATAACAAAGTATTTGATGTCGTAATTTAAACTTTAATACTTCTAATATGTATTCATTTTTTTATAGATTAACTGTCCTGCTTTGAAGAAAAAATATTAAAGAACGCATATATAATGATATTTTAACATAATTTTAAGTCATAGCATTTTTAATCGCCACTAATAAACACATTTAAAAATATAAATATATATAAATAAAAAAATTAACTCGCTAGTAAAAATTAATAATTATATTTCTAATAAAAAGTTTCAAATAAATAATTTAAGGATTAACAAACTTATTAAGGAAAATATGAAATTAAAAATTTTGGGAATATTTTTAAATATAAACATATACATATATATATATATATATATATATATATATATATATATATATATATATATATATATATTATATATATATATATATATATAATAAAAAATAATATAATACTTTTTATTGCACTAAAATTTTTATTTCAATTTTATATTAATATTTATATTTTTGACATATTATAACAAGAAATTTATTTCAATTATCTTTACCACACTTTAAAATAAAAATTTTTTGTACTTATAAAATCTGTATTAATAATATTTGCTTCAATTATTTTAAAATCAAATTTCATAATTGTTAACTTAAAAGTGTAAATTAATACTCGTTTTTATGAATTTAAAATACATTTGTTATCAATTTGTTTTGAAAATTACTTAATCACGACCGTCGCTACTTGAATTAACACCCAAATCAATCGAAGCACAAATTGATAATATTAGCAAATAAAATTAGAAAAAAATATTGTGAAAAAAAATATGTGCTCGTGCAAATATAAAATTATAATAGTTATTAAATAGAACATTTTAATAAATTAAATTAATTAAGTATATGTACTCGTATGTGTGTATGTTCATGTAATATATATATATATATATATATATATATATATATATATATATATATATATATATATATATATATATATATATATATATATATATATATATATATATATATATATAAATATATATATATATATATATATATATATATATATATATATCAAAAAACTTGTAGCTATATTAATTAATATTTTTAATTTTTTAAATATTATTATTTTAATATATTTATAAAATTAAAAATTATTATGAATATATATATATATATATATATATATATATATATATATATATATAAAACAAATCAATTTATTCATTTAAATAATTAAAAAAAAATGTTAAATATTAATATAAAGTTAAAATTAACATTTAATTTATTTAAAATATAAATTAATAAACAAATGTTAGTAAAAAGTGTATATTAAAAAATAATTTATAAAATTGTATGTTGCAACTTATTCTTATTAATATAAATAGATAATCAAGCAATTTTTTAAAAAAAATCACTTATATGGAATACAATTTACAAACATCAAATAAAACTATTATATATGTTCATATTAAAAATTCTAGAAGTAGTAATACTGACAAGTGTTTATATATGTGATATAAAACAAAAAGAACAAACATATTCTCTTATAAAAATCAAATTTTCAATTTTGAATACAAACATTTTTATTGATGAAATCTTTTAACTTCAACACAATATGTTCTGTTAATCTTTTTTTACAATTAGTCGTAAAATACAACAATGTGTGTGTTTAAGCTACATTAAAATAAAACTCTTTATGTATTATATATAAATATTTATACATATATAAATTTATTAAAAGTGTTACATAGTTTAATTTAACACCATCACAAACATTTTTCACAGAAATAACAAAAACATTCACCAAGCTTAAACAAACTAATAAATTTTCTGTTTATAAACATTCTTCATTTACTTACAATAAGATACTTTTATACAAAAATGTTTTATATTTGTACTTTAATTATTTATGTGCACAATCTCTAGTTGTAGTTAATGGAATAAATTATATGCATGCTTGAATATTATATATATATATATATATATATATATATATATAAAAGGTAATTTTTGATTATCTAAAAACATATATTATTTTTTTTATTTCTAATATTTTATCAAAAAAAGCATAAAGATAATATTATATTAACAAATATTTTTTCTATAAATAACAGTTATGTATTAAATAACTTTTTTAAAATATGTTTATTGAAAAAACATTTCAAGTTCACAGCAACACGTGATTTAAAAAACTATAAATTAATTACTTTCAAAAAATCTATTTTAAAAGATGTAACTAAAAATATAATAATTACAAGTTATCAGAGAAAGGACAGATATCAATCTATCTGATTTCAAAAGAATTTAAAATAAAATGGTTTTATTTCTAATAGTATTTAAATGAAACTAGTTTTAAAACAGTTAAATAAATTATCTTTATTAGCAGACCACACGTACTATAATTCAAAATATAAATTGAAATATTTCTTTTTATAAAAAACTAATTGTGTTTAATTGTTCATTATATAAATATAATTGATCCTACCTGTACATTTATACTAATATACATACATACATACATACATACATACATACAAACATATATATATATATATATATATATATAAATATTGTATTTTTAATTTTTAATTATTTATAAATGCTTATTTACAAACACAAATATGATAAAAAATAAAGTCATTAATTATATATTTTTTTAATAAACTTAAATCTATACATAATTACAAAATAAAAATATTTGTAAGACTTCGATTTTAAATGAATTATTTAAAAGGATAAAATAAACTTTCTATTTCGAAAACGTATTTTAAAAAAATAGATAACACATGATATGTTTGAAAATGAGTATCATTAGTGTAACGTTAACACCTAGTGAATATATATATATATATATATATATATATATATATATATATATATATATATACATATTCATTTTTTTTCTAAAACAGAACGTTCAACAAACAACACTGGCTCGTATCATTCCACCGTATTAATCAATATTCCACACGTTTACCTAAAAGGTGATTTTTCTTCGAAACACAAGATTTACTAGGGTGATACATGACGAAGCGACGGAATGCTAACGCCACAAGTTGACTGACGCATTTGACATTCAATTTCCAATTGTAATTCTCCACCTCGCTAAGCGTGTATCGTACAGGCATTTCCCTTTTAAGGGTCACTGTTTATCTTATACAAATATGTATTGTTTTAATTCCGAGGAAAAATTATAAAAATAACAATGGCCATTAACGATGATCTTCCAGCTCATTAACATTTTGCTGTGTTGTTTTAATAACAATTTTAGGAATGCACAAATATCCTGGTGTACAAAAAAACGCTGAACATTTTATCATAACAGTATGTCGGATATTCCAGGTAAATTTAAAAGTCTAATTCACAACATAGTATCTATTTACACGGTGACAATTGTTTATAACATGCTTTTTACTTACATGGTCAACAATTTCTGTTTTTCAATTTATAAACATAACAGTTTTTAATTATATACATAAGATAATTTGATAACTAGAGAAAAAAATGTAAAACTGATTTTTTATTAATCAAATATAAAAAAATAATAGGTTTAAAACAATAATATATTTTCTAAAACTTACAACTAAATTAGTTCAGCGTATATACAAATTGAAAAAATAAAATGAAATCATGTCGTTTTTTATTCAAGAACAAAATATTATAAGACATAAATTTTTCATCACGGATATAAAAATATATCGAGAAAAGCATATAAAACTATATCGTCATTAAAACAGAATCTAGTCAAAAATAGTAATCGTACAACTTTCTGCAACTCAAGATAAATAAATCACTATCCGAGTTTGAAATGTCGATGGTATTTAATTGGAATTATTTCGTGTAGACACTAGGACAAGTGGGCTGTAGTGGACGATGTTGTGCAGTTTGTAACTAGCCATGTAGTATGAGGACAAATACCAGTGTTTGGTGTGTTGTGGCCACGATTCCAGGAAACGCGGCGGCGTGGGAACCGACCCGACTATTTGAAAGGTCGTCGCAGGCGCCCACTTTAAATTGATTAGGTACCATCCGACAGGTATAAATATATTACTAATATATATTATCAATATATATATATATATATATTTGAGTCTAAAGAAAAACAATAACATATGCACACACACACACACACACACACACACATATATATATATATATATATATATATATATATATATATATAGAGAGAGAGAGAGAGAGAGAGAGAGAGAGAGAATTTTCCAATAAATGCTTCAGAAGTGTAAATAAAAATAAAATAAAAAATTTTAATTAATGAGTTATTTTTTTTTAATTTTTAAGTATATTCTATGGCATTAATGATGGAACACAATTTTACTCATATGACCACCACGATTTTGCTTGACATAGTGCATTCGTTTAGTCCAATTTTTAGTCACTCTTTTACAGAATTGTGATCTAATTTCATGAATTACACGTTTAATGTTTATTTTTAATGTTTCTGTTGTTTATGGTTTATCATCATAAATCAATGATTTTCCATAACCATACAGAAAAAAATCCAATGGAATTAGATTACATGATCTCGGTGGCCAATTGATGGGTCCATTTGATAAAATAATGGATTCATTAAAATTTGTTTCAATAAGTCTATTGAAATTTTTTATAATTCTAAACGTTGTTGAAGTGTTAAACGTTCCATGATAATTTTCTAAACTATACTGAGTTTAAGTGTCCAAATGAGCTTAAAAAAATCAAACATGGCTACTACCAGCTTTTAAAATTTTTATATTCTTATTGGAAAACCCTATATATATATATATATATATATATATATATATATATATTCATTGGTATTTATATATATGAATATATATATATATATATATATATATATATATATCATTATTTTTATTAAATCTCAAAAAAAAAATACTTAACACATTCATTTCATTTTATTTAATAAATATATTATTTGTAAAAAAATAGCACATTCTTATAAAATTACTAAATAGAATCAAATTTCATACGAGTATCATCTGAGTATAAATGCGATAATAAGGTAAAAGGATGCTCAGAATGTTATCAGATAAATGTTAAATTTAAATTAAAAATATGTAAAAAAATCATACAAACTAATTCAAAAAGAACAAATTCAAACAAAAAAAGTCAAAAAATATTATCAGAATTTTTTATGATTATCTTATATTTAATGTTTGTATTTCTGAAACGATTACCTTAAAACATCATTCTTATCCAAAAAAAATGTATATTACAATATTTATAAAAATATGAATTCAAGATAAATAGTACAACGAAACTCACATATTTTTGTAAAAAAATGTGCTACAGAAAAACTTATAGATTAGCTAATAATAGTAAGAAAATTAACATCTACTACCAAAAATAATATTAGTGTAAGTAAATGAATAAATAAATTATAAATAAATAAGTGATACCTTTTTAATACTTTCTAATAAGTAATCAGTTACTTTTATAATTACTTATATTTTATTTTTAATATCGCTATTCATCTACTTCTATCATATATTAAAAATCAACAAGTACTGTTAAAATATTAAAGTATATTTAAATAAAAATTACCAAGCTAATGAGTAAATAAATAATTTAATTTATAATTATGAAACATATTTTGAATTGACGTCATTTAACGTATAATTTAACTATCATATTCACTCTTAAGAACGTATTAATGAATTTAATTAAATTAATACCTTAATTTATTATATTAAAAAGTCGACGTTTATTTTACATAGTGACTTCCGTAACGGTTTGGTTATTTTTTTTATGTATAATATCGGTTACGTTTAGTGAAATTTTTTGGATCATTAAAAGTATCATCTTGATTAGAAACTATAAGTATGAGTCAATTATAAATTAAATTTTACTTTTTAGTAAAAAATTATTCCACATCATCTATATATCAAAATGCAAATACAAATGTATGTAAACATATATATATATATATATATATGTATGTATGTATGTATATGTGTGTGTGTGTGTTTATATAATAGGTATATAAATTATTTACTTTGAAATTTGTTCTAATAAATAAATAAAACATTTCTTCTCTAAACGAGGTTTCTACTAATATAATGAATAGTGAATCAAACATACAATATTTTTTTGATTTTCATAATTAAAATTTCAAAACATATAATTTTTAACTAGAAGAAATATTGGGATTTAAAAAAGATTGATATTATGTTTTGCATAATTTTCAAAATTAAAATACATAATAATTTTGAAACATTATATATATATATAATTTAAATTAACATCTATTCCCCATTTTTGGGTTGATTATTTTGCACTTTTTTGCTTTTTTAATCAATTTTGGATTTAAAGTCATTTTCAAATAAACTTAAACTGAACTTCTAGAGAATAAAAATGTTCTTTATATACATTATTTAATTATTTCTCAAATATGTTTAAATTGAAAATTCCTAGGCAGTATTTAACCTATTATCCCATAAATATTAACTGAGTGATTGCATTTAAATTAAGATTATTTTCATTACTCTTAATTTAATCTTTCAGAAAAAAGTTAAAAATTTGAAACAATTTTCAAAAAATGCCACTTACTGTATATACGGTTAATAAGTGATGGTATTATTTTTTTCATGTTAAATATAAACTCTGTATTTATTAAGCATATACTTGAAAAATGACATTACAGAAACAATAATTACAATATAGCTATACTGATAATAATAATGTGCGATAATTAAAGAGGTTAGAAAAAAAATCATAAATAAAAATAATATATTAAACTAACATACATTTAAAACTGTAATGTAGTTGGAAAAAAAGAATATAAAACATTACAAAAATAGATTCAGAATTATTATTTAACTATTTTAAAAATTAAATATTATTAATAACCCTTTAAAATATCTACATAATAATTTAAGGAAGATTTTAATTTAAAATATATGTTAAAAAGTTATGATCAATGTTATAATATTTATTATATTTAACAATGACAAAATATTAGCAAAAAAATAATCAATACAAATATCTGAACTACTTTTCTAAATTCTTATTTTAAAATCTAAGCAACGTATAAAAAATAATCCATAAAAATGTCAAAAAAAAAACTGTGTTCATTAACAAATTATCGATTATCACACATAACATAACATATAATACATTAAAAAAATTTAAGAAAAACATACACCATAAATTGATTCCTCACAAGTGACTTAATCAATTTGTAAATTTATTTTATTTGTTTGAAAAAATCGAACAATATTGTACATATATAAAAAAAATACATATTTCTTTTATACAAAACGATGACTATGAGTTTTTTTTAAAAAAATCTTAACAGCAATCACTTTCAATAAAAAGAAGACATCTTACATGCTGATTACCTCAAGATCTTAAATGGGTAGCCATCAATAGCACAGTATTGGCACCATTAAAGGCATCAAGTGCTAATCACAGTACGCGCGTCAAAAAAAACAACCACTTCCATTTACATCAGATGACTACATTCGTGGTAAGAAATTCACAACACAGGTCAGTATTTAAAAGATTAACAAAATTTTGTATATATATATATATATATATATATATATATATATATCATATATATAAAAAATAAATAATATTCATTTTCTCTCATCAGAACTAATTAATTGGAACTTAAGAATGCTTATATTTATATTGAAAAACAACTCCTGTATTAAAAAAAATCTTCAAATTATATATATATACATATATATATATATATATATATATATATATATATATATATATCATATATATAAAAAATAAATAATATTCATTTTCTCTCATCAGAACTAATTAATTAGAACTTAAGAATGCTTATATTTATATTGAAAAACAACTCCTGTATTAAAAATCTTCAAATTATATATATATATATATATATATATATATATATATATATATATATATATATATATATATATATCATATATATAAAAATAAATAATATTCATTTTCTCTCATCAGAACTAATTAATTGGAACTTAAGAATGCTTATATTTATATTGAAAAACAACTCCTGTATTAAAAAATCTTCAAATTATATATATATATATATATATATATATATATATATATATATATATATATATATCATATATATAAAAAATAAATAATATTCATTTTCTCTCATCAGAACTAATTAATTAGAATTTAAAATGCTTATATTTATATTGAAAAACAACTCCTGTATTAAAATTTCTTAAAATATATATATATATTATATATAATATATATACTATATTATATATATATATATATATAATCATATATATAAAAAAATAAATAATATTCATTTTCTCTCATAACTAATTAATTGGAACTTTTGCTTAAATATTGAAAAACAACTCCTGTTTAAAAAAATCTTAAAATATATATATATATATATATATATATATATATATATATATATATATATATATATATACATACATACATACATACATACAAAACACAATTTTGAATTGTATGAGCTTTTGACTCATTTGTAAAATATTTAGTAGTTAATTATTTATGATTTAAAGAAAAAAATAATAATTTTATGATGTAAAATATTTCAAAACTAGCATTTACTTAAAATATATTATTTTAAAAAATGAATTACTATATTTTACATTAAGAAACACATTTTATATAATTGTTAAAAGAATTATAAAAAATTATCAATATGTATATATATATTAAAAAAGAAAATATAAAAAACTACTCTTTTATTATATTTTCTAAAATATATGAGAAAATTATTTTTTTATTATTCCAAATCTTATAAGTTTTCGTTTTTTCAAAAAAATAATTGAAATTATTTATAGCTCTTTTTATATAATAGTTTATTTTTAGCACAAAAATAAATTTAAAAAATAATTATAATCCACTAAGGTTAATAAAGGTAAAATTTTCAACAAGGGTAACTTTATTTATAATTTATCGATTTTAATTTGTACCTATTTCTTCCAAACCACATATTTGAATATAAGCGAGTTTCTAGAACGGTCCTGTAACGAAACGGTGTGGAAATTTGCGCCTATATCACGTAAAGCAATAATGGGATAAGAACACATGAATAAGAAGTGCAGAGTTTAAGAACAAAAACAAAAGTTTTTCAGTTGTCGGTGACGCGAAGAATTCTGTCAATGTAAAGTATGTGAGAAGTTAGTACTTAGGTGGTCTGGAGATGGGAATACAGTCGCTCAGATCGACTGATCGCCATACCTGATATGTACATGGATAAATGATGTAAAGGTGGGCGATAATGTAGGACTGGAACACGTTTTACACAATAGATGACTCAATGTCACTCACTTAGAGGAAATTGTCACTTTAATTGATTGCTTCCAATCGAATTCCTGTGCTGTTATTGTAGGTGAAATGCACCTTGATTGCTGACTTCTTTTATTGGATTGCATTTTTTTATTAGACAAAAACGTGCATCAGTATCATAGAATGGTGAACTTTGACATTTCAACGCATCATTTTTTTTAAGTACGAAAAACTTCGATGCGTTAATATTGTCACCATCTTTAAAACCATTTTCAAAAAAATACCTATATACGAGGTAATTTCATTTATATATCAAAGTATATCTCTATGAAATAAATATTTCGATAATACATCTTTCTTGTTTTTTAATAAATATTCACCTTTATTAATATACTATTAATCAATTAAGTAATAAAAAAGCTTTTAACAATATATTATGTTGTCAAGTATCTCCCTTCCGCTTTTTTTTTGTACATAGCCGCGAAATTCAAAAGACAAAAAGGCGGAAGGGAGATATTTGACAACCTAATATTTATGTAGACAGATAATACAAAATTTTATTTCTAATAAATTTGTGGTTTTGGAACTATGGCTGATTCACTTTAACACAAATGAATTTCAAAATATAAATTTTAATTTATTTTATATTTATTATATATAAATAATACAAATAAAATTAAATATAAATATATGTGTCATTCAAAAATTCAAAATACCTTAACACGTTAAAAATCAATATTATTTATATCCACATATTACTAACTCATGTAAAGAAAGAAAAATGCAAATACGTTTCATAGTTTAATTTTTTTACAATCCGTAAAATCCATAATACATGTTATATACTAGCATGTAATAATGAAATATATATTTTAAACGTGTGTGTATATGTATATGTATGTATATATATATATATATATATATATATATATATATATATGCATATATAAAGATATATAAAAAATATGCGTTGGTGCACAACTATATGTATTAACGAGAAAAAAAGTCCAATTCAAAAATTACATTATTCATAATCCGTATTATTATGTTTCATTACGTTGGCGTTTGCATTTTAGATAAATAAAAATAATCAACAAAATATTACAATCAACTCCGTTTTTATTAATAATTAATTTGAAACACCCAAACGGTTTTTCATTTTAACATTCGTTTTGCAGACACGCCAAAAAAGCATCACTAAAATACTTATTGTTTATTATTATTGAAATTTCAAATAAAAAAGTCGATATAATAATATTACTTATAGCCGTCCATTTATAGAAATGGAATCATAAACTTGATATTCAAAATATTACATAAAAAATATACATATGCACACACAATATGTTTTTAATGCGCATGAAATAAATTTTAATAAGCTAAAGTAAGCCGTATGCAGGCTAAATGTGTACTTATTAACTATGAAGTAATAGTAATAAATCATTAAGTCATTTTCCAAATTATTATATTATCATCATATACATATACATATACATATATATATATATATATATATATATATATATATATATATATATATATATATATATATATATATATAAAGGATGATCCAAATAAAACTGAAAAGTTTTGGTATACATTTGCTTCCTTACTAACATTTACTATCCTTCAGTCTTATTTGGATCACTTTATAAAAGGTCATCCAAATGTGACGCCTAAATTTGTGTTTTATTAAAAAGAAACATGTGTATAGGTGGTGTATAGTTTCTTTTTAATAAAACACAAATATATGCGTCGCATTTGGAAGACACTATACATATTTTTATGATAATTATGTTCTTCTTTGAGCATGAATTAATTGAATCTATGACAAAAAATATAATATTCTGGGTAATAATCCCTTTTGTAATAATAAATTTAGCAAGAATAAAAAATTAAATTATTCAATTTATATCAAATTGTGTAGCTTACATTTTTTGATAGTATATTTAAATTTGACACTGAACTTTAAAATAGTAATTTAAAATCAATATAAAACATGGTTTATTTTAATTAATTTTTTATTAAAAATATATTAGTCATTACAGTTATTAATATCATTTATAAAGAAACAATTTAACAAATGTATTTTGAATCTACTTATGAAAATGAAATATTATAGATCATAAAAATAAATGAATTATTCAAACAATAAAAACCAACATCAAAATTTGTTATATTTAGAATCATAAAAAAATAATTAAAATTCAATTACTTTAAAAATAGAAAATAGTATAATATTTAATTAAAAATAAACGAAACCTGTTTTAAAATAAAAATAAATACCTAATGGAAATCAATAAATTTTAATATAAATCAATAATTTAAATATCAATTATGGTAAATATTTTTAGAAATATTGATATGTCTAAATAAAATAATTTATCTCGAAATGCACTAATACGTATTAAAAATTAATCGAATTATCCAAGTTGGAATAAATACACATCAATTATTTAATAAAGGATTATCAAACAATATAACTTAGAAAGAAACTATTATTTAAAAAATATTATCACATTTTCAAATTATATATATATATATATATATATATATATATATATATAACAGATTTTGCAAAAATATTGAAAAATACTACTTAAGTGGAAAATATTCTTAACTGATTAATAGTTTTATTTAAAAAATATCATTGTTTATTTCAACCTCGAATACAGTTCAGAATGCAATTTTTCAATTTAGTAAAAAATTATTCATTCGATTAATATTTTATAGTTTTTTTTATTTTATTTAAACAAAATATTTTAATATTAAAAAATTATTATGTGGCAACATAAAAGTTTATATATATATATATATAGGATCACCCATAAGTAATGCAATATTTTCGTGTTGGTCAGAATAAATCTTTAGTCTTAATTTAACTGTGGAATAATAAGTCAACCCAAATAACCCATTAACATTTAAAAACAATTGGTCAAGTTTCAAAACTGGGTCAGTGAGTTACTTATGAATTATCGGAGTTTAATTTGAATCAATGGACATCTGCACTTCTCATCTATCTAAATTAGAAGGAAGCCCATTTTTGAACTGAATTATAAATAAAAAAAATATTTGTATCGCTGAACAAAAAAATGGATTATTTATAACAATATTAAAAATCAAAGACAATAAGTCAATCACAACAAAATACCATCCCATTACCGAAAGGAGAACTCTATCCAAGGAAGATTATGCTTTCTGTTTTGTGATATATGACTAAAATTATCAATTATGAGCTGATACCAAACAATCAACCCATTACAAAAGCGTTATATTGTGAACAAAAGGCCAGCAATATCCAACAGAAACGATGTAATTTTTTACCATGACAATTCCCAGAATCACACAGTACGAGAAATGCTCCAAAAAGCAATTTAAATGGAAAATTATCTCATCTACCGTATTTTTCTGATCTGACACCATCATATTATCATCCATTTTCAAATCTCTAAAACCTCATTAGTGGAAAATAGTTTAAAACAGAGAATGATATCCAAAAGGAGCTCAATTTATTTTTTTACTAGAAATCAAAAGAATTTTATCACCAAGGTATTAAAAATTGAAAATTAAGATTAAAATAAATTATGAATTATAATGGAAAATATATTTTAGAATAAAATTAAAATATCATTTTTTTTATTTCATTTCAAAACTTTTTCTAAAAAGACAATTATAAAATGACTCTCTCTCTATTTCTCTCTCTCTCTCTCTCTCTCTATATATATATATATATATATATATATATATATATATATATACACGAATTACATGTGCGAATAACTAAATATGAAAATCTTAATTTCATTCTATTTAACTCTGCTATACAGATAATCCGAGCACAATTTCTGCAGTAGTAGGAAGGTAGTTGATGACCGCTAGTATTTATAAATGATTGTGGCCGTTAAGAGATGTTGAATAATCTAGAGACACAAATCGAACATCGATCTATTACTGTTTTTAATTTATAATGATTTGGTTGTATTGCTCGCTTTGAATAAATTGGCCTAAAACTAGAGGACGTGGGATTTCAAAAGCGACATATTTATTTTCTTTACAACAGAGCATGGCTTGTCTTCCCTTATAGATACAAATCCAAATTAGATTATTTTCAAATTAACCAGCCATTTTAAAAATGTAATTGATTCTCATTGGTTCAATACAAAGATTACTGAACCAATAAATAGTCATACGTACTTTGAGCTAGTTAGTTTATATATAAGGAAAACATTTTTTTTCTCGTTTATATTATTTTAAACCGCTGTCAACGTTGACACCTTATTTCGTTTTCGAATCTGTCGGGTTTTAACCAATATATTACTTGAAAAACATTTCAGTATGTAGTCCAGTTTCTATATCTGTTAATACTTGAACAAATTTAAAATATAAGAAAACATAAATTTATTTTACTTAAAAAATAAAATAAAATGTAAAATCTAATGTTTGTTTTCATATTTATATAATGAACGAGATTTAATTAAAACGAAGTAATCTTCTATAGAATTATAAAATGAATTTGTGCGCTATACAAAAATATAATTTATTCATATATCATAAATTACAAACTATAACTGTTCAAATTACAAAAGTTAATATTTACTATTTACTTAAACTCAAACAACGTCTTCTTTGTTTTACACGATAAATACAATTATCTGAACACGCTAACATCTGTTTTAAAAGCGTTTTTATGTCATTATGTTCTTACACGCATTTTTATCGTATAAAAAATTTGTACCTAGTTTTTTAAAATACCTTTTCAATACATTTAAAAGCACACATTATACATATATATATATATATATATATATATATAAACATATATTACAGAATAAATTGTAATTACATTATTTTCTCATAAAATGAGAATTACACATGTTTTTAATTTACTTTTCTAATTATTTTAAAAAGATATTACAGAGTAATATCCATTTTTTTAAAAATCTGGTGTTTCACTAAATCAACATCTTTTCTTATTGAAAAATATTATATACATTAAAAATGATATGCAATTATATATATATATATATATATATATATATATATATATATATATTACTAATTATTAATTATTTTGTTATCATTACATTTTAATTTAATTTAATATACAAAGAAATGAGTTTGAAAAATTAATTGAAAATTTTCAGTTTTTCTCATAAAATTAACATATTAATTATAAAATAGTCAGTGTATTGTAGACTTTAATACTAAATTAATTATCTAGGTTATAATAATATTCTAAATTAATTTTCTGGGTTATAAAAATAAGTTAAACGTTGCATCGGTTCAAAATATTAAACTAAAAAATCTTGCTAAATTTTAGTAATATTCTTTTATCACTAACATGTTACAAAAAATAGAACAATTATTTCATAACAATTACACAGTACAAATATATTTCAATTTATTTAAAGGATCATGCTTAGCCTGAAGGTCAAAAAATCCAATTTTTGGATTTTTACATTTTCTGTAAGTATAATATCTGGATAATATTTCCGAACGTTTCAAATTAATTTGAGTAAAATAGGTGGAAGGTATTTAAAATATATGATCCACTCGAATATTTGAAGTAGGTATAGTGTGTAAACTAGTTTTGGAATTTTTAACATATTTGTCTGAAAATTATATTTTCAAAACCGATGACCAAAATATTTCGTAAACGACTGCATCGATTTATTTCAAATTTTGCAAGTTTATTATAAATACAAAAAACTAATCATTAAACTAAGATTTTTTCCGTTACAATTTTTTTATTAACTAAAAACAAGCGATTTTTTATTGAAAATTAAAATATTAAATTAGAATGTTTGTCATCTTGTTCCAAATCGATATTTCGAAAAATTAATCTTTCAAGGACTACATAATTTAATGTGAAAAATAAATCTTCTTCATTTTTTGATTTCATACGACATCATTGTCAGCATGCTATATTGCAAAATCTATAAAAACTATTAAACATAGATTTAAATCTATATTTTTTAATGCAGCATTCTTACAATTATTGAAAATAAGAGCAATCTTATTATACAATCATTGAAAAAAATGCATATCTGTGAATAAAGTGAACAATACATAATTATTGAACATTTTCAAAATACTGTATAGTATTGAAAATAAGAGACTCGCTTATATTAAAGATAAATTGTAGTCAGTATATAATATTAATCTTACATTTCTTCTAATTTTAGAATAAGTACAAAATTTTTTGTTGAATTCTAAAAATTAACAATAATAAATATTAAGACACAAATATCAAATTTATATAAATTATTTCAATAAAAAAGTACTTAAAAAATATTTTTTCATGTAGATCATTACTTTTCATATAAAGAGAATTTCTATTTACGACACATAAATAAGTTTATATTTATAATAACTAAATCGATAGAACCTATATGTTATATTTTGATATTGAATTGCTAATGTGTGGTAAAGGATATGTACCAAAATCAAATTTTAATATTTGTTTTTAGCATTGACCTTAAAATTCTTCATTTAAAATCAATTATTTATGACAAGTCTGTTAATACTTTGTATATTTGTAATTGTTTGGAACAAAAATAATAAATGCAAATATTTAAAAAAATATGTAATAGAAGTTTAAAAGTAATCTTTTTACTATTAAAAGTACTTAAATGTATATATTTGATAAAAAAAAGATATTATTAAACGAATGATATGAAAATGATTCCCAAAACACTATACTTCATGTATTAATAATAAAAATAAAACTTAGAAAAACAATGAACTAATTTTTATCACAAACATGAAATTTTATAAATTTACAAATTTCTTTACATGTAGATCATTCAACAATATTTTTCTATATAAACGAACTTGGAAAGTTAAAGAAATGATTAAGTAAGTAGTGTTTTACTTATCAGAGTGCATTAAAGTTCAAGTTATAGTATATATTTCTACAATACATATTTCAATAATGTGTTGAATTAATTAGATATTTAGTCTAAGATAAACATATATGTTTCAAAATTTCAAATTCATTTATTATTTCTATATAAAAATTGATCTATAAAAGGATATCAAAATATTATTTCTCAAATGAGTAACAATTTATTTATAATTTTTTAACTATATATTGTAAATAATGAAAAATAAGACTCAGATTATCAGATTATTTTAATAAATATTGTGGTATAAGAGTACAATTTTTTAAAATTAAAAATCAATTTGCTAGTGTCAAAATAATTAAAAAAATCGTTTGTTCAGCCATCACAATTAAATAAATATCGTAAACTGAAAAGAAAATAAAACACCATTAGGAAAATTATTAATTTTTTAAAAAAAGATATTATTTAACATGCCATTATTTAATGTTTTTGAAGACTACTTTTTCAAGTCATTTAGTTTATATATATATATACATATATATATATATATATATATATATATATATATATATATATATATATATGTGAATATATAAAATCGACCCCATTTAAAAAAGACATGTAATGTAGTTTCACACAAAATCAAATCGTCACGCACACATACATAATCAGAAACATATAGACACACACAAATATATTAACATACATATATACACACATACATATACACATGTACATACGTTGATTATGTGTACGGAATGACGACCGAGACCGCGGACGCCTGAGAGGCTAAGCCGCGTCCCGAGGAGCTGCGTTCGGGACACCCGCAGCTCACCTAATACCGCACCATGACTGGGCAGTGCGCCCCACGGCTTACCATTGTAACTTTAAATACCTCACAGCGTGGGATTTCCATACCGCATTTCGTGAATTTCTGCTTAGACGGTGAATGTACATCATACGCGCAGTACATCTTTGATGGTCCTTTGCGCGAATGATAATGATGAGGTAATTGATGAAATCGTAATGGGATTGTGTGGAGTAGATAGGAGTACAAATGTAGCTCAGTGTGAAGAAATTTGTTAATTAGTTATCTTGAAATGGCGAATTCATCTCGGAATTGTTTTCGTTACGAGAAGAGAAGAGATGTCGGGACATTTTACATTTTGACGAATCTCTCTCAACTGTTTTTGTAGATAGATAAATATTAAGATAATGGTGCACTAAACTTCAGCTTAATTATTCGTACAAAAACACAATCACACGTATTATAATATTTAAATTACTAATCAGAAATTCTATTCTTTTTTCAATGTACGTTAATGAAAACAAATATCATTTAATTGGAATCATTGTGATTTATTATTTTCAAATTATAGGTCAGCTTTAATATTGAAAATATCTAACTATACAAGATTCAATAAACACACACACACACACACACATATATATATATATATATATATATATATATATATATAGAGAGAGAGAGAGAGAAGAAAAATATATATATATATATATATATATATATATATATATATATATATATAGAATTATCCAAATGTGATGCCTAGATTTGTGTTTTATTTAAGGAACAAAAAAAACTATACACATGTTTCCCTATGCACCACTCTATACACATGTTTCTTCTAATATATATATATATATATATATATTAGAAGAAATAAATTATTTTACTGCATTATACAATTCAAAATATCTTTCCAATTTGATTATTTCAAACCCTGTCAGATTCATTAATTACAAACAAATATTTCTATTTTCTTATAAAATAATCAAACTTAAATACATACATACATATATAATTATATATATATATATAATTATATATATAAATATATATGGTACCTCATAAACATTTATATTCATTACAATAAATATAATATTTACTGAAAATGTCACATTTATATAATTACCAATCAAAACTAGCATTAATTCGAAAATTGATTTCCTGTTTTGTCAATATTTCTTAATGACACATCTTAAAATTTCACATAATGTCAATGAAATAAGATATTTATATATAAGATGAATCCATATGTCAGGATTATAATTAAAAAATAATAAAAGATAATGATGAAAAAAATAATTATTTTTTTACTAAAACTAATTATAAAACGACCTCTAAACAAATTATGATAAATAAGTTCAAGCTTTGAAAAAGTCTTTATATTCAGTAGTTTTATGAAATGTAACTTTGTGTTTGAATTGTTTTATCAAAATATGTTTTAAATAATTTATGTATCTAAACACTGTGTCTCTATTGCTAAAAGAACATATTTTTTATAATTTAATTAAACTTGTAAGAAATATAAAAAGAGTGTAAATCCATGATGAAAAAAGCTTTCTTATCTTAATTAAATTTATATATTTTTAAAATGTATACAATCCATAATTCATTAAAAACCCCGAAATATTTAATTTCTAAAAATAAATATTATTCACTTCATTGTAAACAAATGTATAGTACAACTAAAAGAATATAAGAATTTCTATGAGAATCTTTAGAAAATTGTCAAATATTCACACATTTATATCTAACCAATTGTCAAATATCTAAGATTAGAGAAATTAATTAAGAAATACCTTCTCTTTATTTTACAAAAATATAACGGGGATGAATTCTTGTACAATCTAGAATGGAAAATTATAAAAACAGCCTGCATACTTAACTTTTCATTTTTTCAAAGGCAATTATGTTCGAAATAAAGTTATTACCTATACATATAAATTGAATTGATTTGTAGCCCAAATAATATTGAGGAGTTTAGACAATCATTTACTTGCTTACTACCATTGACTATTCTTAACTATCTTTAATCTCAATTGAACCATCCTATAGATAATGTTACTCTATACATACATATTAGAAAATCTAAAAACAAAGAATTTCAAATTTTCCATCCTTAAGTTATATTTATAAATTATTAATAAATAAACATATTTATTTATATAAGTATTTTAGTAAAACTGTAATTTATAATAAATCTGCATTTGCAATAATATCAGTCATTCAAATGTGATACCTAGATTTGTGTTTTATTAAAAAGAAACAAAATAAACTATACACATGTTTCCCTATATACCACACACTATACACATGTTTCTTTTTAATAAAACACAAATCTAGGCATTACATTTGGATAACCCTATAGAAATAATATTTAAGCATTATAAGTACTGCTTTTACAACATTATATTTAGATCTAACACCTGAATTAATAATTTAAAACAGTAATTAAAATATCTTATTTTTACTTTAGTTTGTTACATTTTAAAACTATATTATTGTATTTACAAAATAAAATACTTTAGAAAATTTACTTTAAATGAAGATCTGTACATATTTATGTGTCTTAAAACAGTGACTTTATTAGAATTATTTATTTATATTTTTTATTTATCATTATTTGTTAAATTATCTCAATTATATTAATGTAGTGTTAAAAAATATTTTTTATCAAGTTTCTTAAACATATCTAATTAAAAAAGTCCACTTTTTAATTAAATAATATATATGGGATTATTTATAAAAAAAATATTTGCTGATTAATAATATCAAAAATATTTTATTTATATATAGGATCATCCAAATGTGACGCCTAAATTTGTGTTTTATTAAAAAAAAAAACATGTGTATAGGTTGGTGTATAGAAAAACATGTGTACAGTTTATTTTGTTTCTTTTTTATAAAACACAAATCTAGTCGTCACATTTGGATGACCCTATATATATGTACGAATACATATTATTTTATAAGTAATCAAAATAAATATCAATCGTAAATAGAACTGAATATTTATAACAAATAAATCAACTCGATCTTAACTACAATAAAATATATTACCAACTGATATTTTTCAATGGTCATTAAAAACAAAAGTTGATTTAAAATATTATTACATTGAATAAATTACTACAAGCATGAGTAAACTATATGCATATATATATATATATATATATATATATATATATATATATATATATATTCGTGCGTATGTAAATATAGTATATTATTATGTTCTTTAATCAGGAGAATTTATTCGTATGTAGATCAAAATACACATATATAGACTAAACAAGTATTTTGCACAATAGACTGGCCGACTGTCTCATCTGTTATTTATAAGTGATTTACAAAGCAATAGACACAGCCCATATATACGCCCATCCACACATAATAACAGATGTATTTATGAGCGCATGATTACAAAGTAATAAACAAATTAACAATACGAAAAAGTCACATTCTGAAGACGACAGTACGACGTTGTTTAGAATAAAAACATGTTACTTGAAATAATACCAACACTGCATATATTCATGAGCACACCTCCACATTCTGATGTACGAGAAAAAGGTATAACACAGTTGTCCATCGTGTTTACTTCCGTCATCGTACAATCGAATCATTAGATGTAGAAGATTGGTCGACTGCTTATTGATCAGAAACGAATGTTCGAAATGAAATAAAAAAAGTACATGGCTTATGATTTGAACAGTTGTAACTGATTTTGTTTATCACGGTCCTAATTAGTATTGTTATTAATATGATAGAGGAGTTTATGTTCTGTTTTTATTTTCGTATAAACTTGCGTTCGTACATTGGAAATATTATCGCCGGTACTTGTATTGTTTAATAACCATGATACGCACTACAAAGCATAAACATTCATACAGACGATCGATGAATTTGAAAATATCACATTTAATAAAGAAATACCCACCGAATTTCGTATAATGCATGTTTATACCAATGATATAATTAGTTTTCTTGGAAAATATTTATTCCATTAAAAAAATATTAACTCATTAATTATATTTCAATTGACATATTCAATACAGGCTATTTTATAATTATCTTGAAATATGATATAAATATGTAATGAAACAATTAAAATAATTAATTCTATTAAGATTTTTTTTATATCATAAAATTGAATATTCATCTATGTTTGAAGAAAGAAGTTTTTGATCAATACATTTTACCTATTCGCATTTATAGTAGTAAAACATGTGTCTTAAATACCAAAATAATTCAACTACTTGAGACAATAAAGAGAAGTATGAAAAGATGTATTTTGAGAATAAGATGTAGAGATAACAAAAGAAACATGTTAATTTAAAAGAAAATCGATGTCATGGATATTAAAATAAGAGTGAAAATTTAAAATATAGAAAGAAGATAAGATCACCGATAGACAAAAAAGTTGCATGAATAAATAGGATGGAGACGAAAAAAATCGTCTAGATGGAATGGAAGAAAAATGCAATAGAACTCATAAAACAATTTAATACTTTGTGTTAAAAATATTTTTATTAGACATTTTTAATCAAGATATGTTTGTTAAATTTAAATATAAAGATTTTATTAAAAACACAATAAGTTAAATTACATTTATATTTTTTTAAAAAAATATGAACATACTTTAGGTAATATTAACCAAACTTTAAATAAAAAATACTTCTAAGCAAAAATTGTCAAACACAAAAATCACTCAAATCGATTATTTGTTCCTCTAAAAATAAACCTTCTAACATATAAAACTAAATGTAAAAAAACTCAAACAACGAAACAAAACTTAATCTAAATTAGTGAGAAAATCAACAACAAAGAATCACGACAAAGCGACAACCGACAGCGCCTTCGAAATCGGCATTTAAGAATTCAAATTTCTTCACATTATATGCGTTCGCGAATACAGTGGACCACCATTGATCAGATTCCTATTCAGTTATGTTTAGTTTTCATATCGATACAAAAAATTGTCTGGTGACGACAAATACCACCCGAGAAGCGCTTCGATACCACTAAAACAAACACCGACCGTCGCAGACATATTAAATAATAAATCCGTCACATGAGGAGAGAATCGGAATTATTCTGCACACGTCCGTGAGCCGTTCTCTATGTGTATATATATGTTTTTTTATGTGTAGCGGACGAGGGTAAAAAAGAACAACGCGGAAAAATATATATCATCAAAAAACGTTGCGCAGATAAATCTCTGGTAAGCTGAACGGCGGTCTATCATAGATACCTACTATTTGCTTGTTGGTGTGGTATTATTTACATACATTCGTGCTTCGAAAGCTTTTCGAATTTGGATGATTCATAAATCACTTGACATTTATAATTGAAAATCGTATGTAGAGTACATACAATGACAATTAACAATAAATACGACAAACAGCAATAAAGTAATTGAGCTAATAATTGTTAAATAGTTCTTAAATGAAAAAGTTTATCGCTTATTTTTTTTTTGGAACTGTGGCTGATTCACTTTACACAACTGAATTTTAACCCCAACACCACAATAATTTAAAGTGTTCAATAATCACTTATTGTTCACTAATTATTTATAATTATAGATTATATAATTATAAAAAATACTTATAAGCAAAAATTCTCAAACACAAAAATCACTCAATTCGATCGCTGATTATAAATAAATAAATAAGAATTTTCATCGAGTTTATATTAACCATTATATATAATATGTAAAATTAATGCAATTTACTTGCATGCATAAGAATACTAATTTAAATATGAGATTTGATTTTCAAGATACATTTTAATTTCTCTCTCACAGATAAATATATTCTTTATATCTTACTAGCAAATCATTTATTACAGTCCAATCTTGTATTTCTGTATCAAGATATAGTTAATTAGATTATAATTACATAAATACATCTTACTCTACTTCTACCATATCAAATGTAAATTGCAATAATGATATCAGCTCAGTAAAATTATAATTTTATTGCTAAGAAAAATTCATTTACATTTATTAAATATTTAAACAATGTACTAATTGCAAATATATTATATTATGAAACAATCCCTTGAATGTTAATTATAAATTATTTAACATATTTAATAAAGTATAATATGAAATTCTGATTTCACCAGCTATAATATTTCTACGAATCCATTTAGACAGATTATATTATTTAACCAAAAATACTGTTAATATCTACATAATTTTTAACTTGTATAAAGGACATGAAAAAAATTTGAAATCATATCAGTGTTCTATCATTTTTAACATAGCTTTTTTGTATTAATTAAAATATTTTTTTGTGGTATTATTTCAACTCTTAAACAATTTTAATCCATTCTTTCTAAAATTTTATATACTTTTAATTATAATGATAAACTGCAAAAAAATGATGAATATACAAAAATATATATAAACAAGCACGAACTCATAAAATGCAAATATTTCTTTATCTATAAACATTTAAAATTAAAAGTATATCTTAAAGCCGTTAAAATGAACAGAAAAATTATAAATAAAAAATATATAAAAATGTTATTAAATTATTAAAACGGTAAATATTGTTTTTAATTTTTAAAAATATATACATTAAACATTTTTTGCTAATCTTAAAGACATTTGTCAAATTATTTTCACATTATATTTACTTTTACATGTCATATATCCTACAATTCCAGTAAATTAAAAATTATTCCTCTTATATAAAATAAATTCTACATATTATGCATGTAATTAATAATAATCTCAAGTTAATTCAATATATGAAAATTCTTAGATGGTGTTATCTAAATGAATAAAAAATGAAAATTTTCTTTTAATAAAATTTAATATATTTGTTACGTCTATTTATTTTATTGAAATAAATTATATATATAGAGAGAGAGAGAGAAAGAGAGAGAGAGAAAGATATATATATATAGAGAGAGAGAGAGAGAGAGAAAGAGAGAGAGATCTCACAGCCAAACAGAATAGAAAATAAAAATTATGAACTTTATGACAAAAGTTCTCACTTTTCAATCTTCTCAGATTGAAATAAAAATGGGCCGGCCATATAGCAAGAAGAGCGGACCACCGATAGACAAAATATATTATTAGTAGGGAACCTATATATATATATATATATATATATATATATATATATATATATATATATATATATATATAAGAAGGGTTACGAAGAGTCCCATGAATATGTGAGATAGAGAAACAATGAAAATCGTTGGAATGGACTGAAAGAAGAAAGTAATGGATAGGTCAAAGAGGAAAATGTTGGGAGAATCCTTCATCCAGTAGTGAATAGATAGATGCTGTTACTGCGGATTATATATATATATATATATATATATATATATATATATATATATATATATATAATGTGGATTTAAGTTGACGTATTTAAAATCATCCATATATAATCATACATCCTTTCCGATGTTGTTTTAAACGCCTGTTTTTGAGATAGCAATCTCCGCAAAGTGGGCGTAAGTAAAGACCAAACATAGTGTATAGTCCTTTCTAAGTTTATCCACGATAAAATATCAAATTTATTTCTAACAATTGCTAATTCAGTCTAAAAGATAAAAAAATAACTGAAATATATTATTTTTTCCTAACGTTAAGGATTTTTTATTGAAATTTTTATTTATTTTATTATAATTTTTTTATTAAAAATTTGCAAATAAAAGTTCATGTATATATATATATATATATATATATATATATATATATATATATATATATGTATGTATGTATGTATGTATGTATGTATGTATGTAAGTATGTGAACATTTGCATTATCCATTTACTGCACTTTTTCGTATTCTATCGACATATATAACAATCATTTATTCTTGGAGCAATAAAAATTAATCTAGATATTCTAATCATAATTCTTTTGTCCGATATTCCAGCCTCCAATGGCAGCATTCCGAGAACGGAGCAAGTAAAATAAAAATCCAAAGTATGCATTTATATCACAATAGTCAAGAACATATAAAAGTCTCGCGCCAAAACACAAATCGGCGTGCGTGGAAACATATTTTACATATTTCAGCCGCCGTAGTTTGTTTTTATTTCAGTTAACTTATGACAGTTTAAAAACCAGTTGACATGTAGCTGAATTAATCACTGACATACGGACCCGCATTCCTTTCCTCTTATTCTCTCGTATTAATGATTATTGCTCTCTAGTTGTACCTGTGTCGACTTGGGCACGACATTTTTAAGACTATTGTTTCATGAAAGGCATTTTACATTGTTGAAAAAATAATAATAAAATAACATCGACTAACTGGTTTTATATATTATTAATGGTTGTTGCCATGTGAACATCTGGACTGTTTGTTTATTGTTTGAAAATGCTTGTATTATACTTTATGTGCTCCAAATATGGAAAAAATATTGCGTTCATAATAACTTAAAACTTTTAATAGCTTGACAATTTATTTTTGAAAAAAAGACGACGGCATTTTTCTTTGTATTAGAGACGATCATTCTTTATCGGCTACTAATTTATCACAAACATAAAGGTAAGCATCTTCCAACAACTACAACAGATCTTAAACGCTTATACATATATATATATATTTACACATATCCGTAAATTTCTATATAAATACAATATATACATATATGGCAGTAACTCATTCAAATTATACCAATTAAATTTGTTTCAAAATGAAAACAGTTCAATTTTGATTTTTCCATTCAGAAATTTCAATAAAAATCAAATTAAGTTATCACCTAAAAATCTCGAGAAGAGATAAAATTGCCCACAGTTTTTATTTTTTCCTGTATCTACTAAATTTCAGAAATATTTTTAAAATAAATATAATTGTCTTTTAAGATATACTTCTCATTGTACTATAACAATTTTTACAACAAAATACTTTTGACAATATTTCACCATGAGCAAAAATAAAAAACAAGATTCAATGTTTTCAAATTACTTTGAAAAAATATTTATAAAAATAACACTGAAATTAAAGTATTATCAAATAAATATTATGATTTGTCTTTTATTTATTTCTGTGAAATATATTTTATCTAAGTTGTGTTTCATAATGTAATTATATTATTTTTCTTTATAACACATGTGTTTTAGAGTAGCGTACAATCAATAATAAAAATAATTTTTATGCAACAACTTGTTATAATGTTATTTTTAATGCAATGAAATCAATTTTATACATTTTTCAAAAATAAGATCCAAAGAATGGGGAAAGAAAACCCCATGAAAATAAATGTAGATAATTCTAATATTTCTAAAAATTCTAGAATTAAACTAATATGAATTGCATATAATTTTTATTAATACTTATAAATATCTATTATATTATTAAATAATTATTAACGACATTAATGTATGTTATTTTTAGTTAAACTTTGAAAGCGATAATAATAATATATATTTATGTTAACATTAAAAAAAATGAATTATTAAATCCTTTGTTACCTTATATTAACATTTATTACTATTTTTTATCATACAAATAAATATTAAGTTTTGTTAAAAAAGTTAGTATTTATTAATATAATAAGAAAATCATAATTTAATATCCGAAATATCAAAAACAACTAATATTTTTTTATATTTATGCTTAGAAATAAATATCCGTTCCAGAATCATAAAATATACCCAACCAAACTATTACCATTCTAAATTATTATTGCAACCAATGGAATGTTAGGTGATATCAATATTTAACTTGTGCGTTCATTTGATTATCAGAAGAAATTTAGTTCATGCCTTGTCATTTTATTCTAAATTACTTCTCAATGGTCTTGATAAAAAGTTATAAAAAACAGATTCAAATCATTCGTTCAGACATTTTTCTATGTAAGGATTCAGTTGATAAATGGTTGGAAAAACTGAAAAATTTTACAGCATGCATAAAGAAAATATCGGCCATCTTAAACAGTTTTTTTATATTTTATATATAAATTGTATTACTCTTATCTTTTATATTTTACAATTTAGGATATCACATACCATATTAGGAAGAATTCTAACAAATTGATTATTCATTTGAATATATATATATATATATATATATATATATATATATATATATATATGTGTGTGTGTGTGTGTGTGTACGTACATATAGAAGTATTTTGTAGGATAATAAAACTTTCATTTATCACATTGGAAATATTTGAATTATAAAATGAATATATATGTTTCATAAATTGAACAAACAGGATTATTAAAATATTTTTACAAACATTTATGTTTTAATAAAAACTTATATAAATGAAAGAATATTATTTTATATAAAACTAATAAAATATTTAAGTTGTATTTTTCTTAATGACCGAAATAACCAAACCGTGTTAACGAACCCTGTTGCCCGTTTTGTACATTTCATACGAAAATAGCAAATTTTCATACGGGTCGGTCGTGTCATTATCCAAAAATAGTGAATAACTTAAGTGTCATATTTATCAGATTCCAAACACAGAACGTAATGAGACACACTGCACCGTACAATATATTTGAGAAATGAGCCAACCGGAGAGGGTGTCAAGTTACGCGGTATGTGAGAACGCTCGCCAAGCAGAGGCTTCTTGAATTAACTGCGTAATCAATTACAACACGACTACATATCGTAAACACTGCACGGCTCTACCTTAATTCAATCTCACTCTGGTCCATTCATTGGCCCCGTATGTGTTAC
Source organism: Neoneuromus ignobilis (assembly GCA_029203775.1). Classification (NCBI taxonomy): domain Eukaryota; kingdom Metazoa; phylum Arthropoda; class Insecta; order Megaloptera; family Corydalidae; genus Neoneuromus; species Neoneuromus ignobilis. The sequence continues at coordinate 25,930,557 of CP092087.1, forward strand.
TTAACAAACTTAAATTATCCCTATATATTCTCTCATTTTTTTTAAATTAATGTTCAAGCAACGAGAATTTACAGGTGGCATCATGTTTTGACAATATTAAGCGAAAGTTGATTTAAATTGGATAGTAAATGATGTTGACTTCAAGTAGCACCATTTATCTTTTTTTAAGTATGTACATACATACATACACACACACACTCATATATATATATATATATATATATATATATATATATATATATATATAAATTCTAAGAATATACATACTTACCAAAAATTAAACATTTGTAGCAAAAGTTAAAAAATATATATACATACAAATGAATGAATAGAGTTCAAATGTACATTTCATTTATTTTTACTAACCTTCATTAAAAAATTAAATTCTAGAAATGATATTTTTTAAAAAAATCTATATTCAACTTTGAATTTTTTTATTAAGTTTAATTTTTTTGATATATAAGTAATAAAAAAAAATATAATACGCACAAATATTATTTACATTGGAACGAATTTTATAATTAATATAAAAACAGAAAAAATAAATGCATTAAAAAATAAATGATATTCATTTACTCGAAAATGGTGATATATTTTCTTAGAAAATCATATTTTTGTATATTTCACACATTTTTTAAATTTTAACATTCAAAATAAATTTCTACGAAAACTAAACTAGTGTCTAGTTTATTTATTAATTTTAAACTACAATTATCTATGAATTATAATTTTTGTTTTGTCGTTAGATACATTTAAGCATAAATAAATACATTTAAAAATAAATTTAAGCATATATTAAAAAAACCCACCCCCCACTCAATATATATTTATTTCTCAACGAATAAAATCAATTAATTCATTTTTAAATTTTGAATATACGGGTAGTAAATGGGATACTCTGTTAAAAATGTAAATAAATAAATATTTAATAATAAAATATGTTCCTTACCAAATTTTTGTTACAGGATATATAATAATATATTGTTATTGATTCCTTTTTAAATTTGTACAAAATGTAAAATATCTGTTTGAAATTGTGTATTTCAATTTCTTTGAAATAGTGACATGTATTAAAAACTATACTACGTGTTTTCATTAATGAAATTTAATGAATTTAAATACATTATCATTCAAAGTTTGTATTTAAAAGATTCAACAAAAATATTAATTAGTAAAACACTGTTCTTCTGAATAACAAGTTTCAAACAAATGTGTAAAAATTCAGAATAAGATATCAGTTTATAAAATATATTCTTTTCTTGTATTTTACAATTCTTTTTATATGTACAAACACACATATAAGCATTTATAAATACGTCCTCTTACACACACACACACTATATATATATATATATATATATATATATATATATATATATATATATATATATATAAATATCTAGTAATTATAAGAGAAATGCTGTTACTAATAATGTTTTTTTTTTAATATTAGACAATAAAATAGTGCCCCGATACTTTATTTGATTGAAACTAGTGAAAATTATTAAAATTAAAATACATTTCATAAAATATTTTTATAGAAACTATTTAAACCCGCATGTTATAAATTTCAGTCTAATAAATGCTCCCTTAACATACATACATCTATACACTAATATATATATATATATATTAGGTTGGCAAATATCTCCCTTCCACCTTCTGGTCTTTTGAATTTCGCAGCTATGTACAAAAAAAAAAAAAAAAAAAAAGCGGAAGGAAGATACTTGCCAACCTAATATATACACACATGATGTTGAATTTGTGAATAGAACTTACTAAATAATATATTCCTAATATGAAAAAATGCAAGTTAAATTTAGAATAACTTACTTAAAAATAAAAACTGAATATTTTGTAATTACCGAAAATATTTTTAAAAAATTGTACTGTTCTGAGAATGATTTTATATAGTCTGAAGTTTGAAAATAGCAGTTTGATTAAATATCGAAAAATATTTATTTTTAAAAAAGACGTATTGTCACTTATTAAAAATTACTTTCAGATTATTTTCCTTGAAAATGTAACTTGTAAACTTATAAAATATATTTTTTAAATGAAAAGGTCAAATACAAAAATGTAAAATTATTTTTTTTAATGCAGTATTCGATGTATAAAATCAATAAGATAAACATTTTCCTAATTTTTTCCTTAAATTTGAAAATATGAAGATGAACATTTTTATTTTATTTTGATTTAACTATGAATTCATCAATTATCACTAAAATAAATGTTATACATTATATCAATTCATTTCCAAATTAACTGTAAAATTTTAATATCCAAAGATTTAAGGATAATAATTCACAGCGTAGAATTTCAAATCTCTATCGTTTTATCTAAACAGAATACTACAATAAAAACGAAACAAATCGAATAAATCTTGCTGCGATACGACATATAATCGCTGGATAAGAAATCACTGAAATCAATCGTCGATTCAGATCAGCAAGCGGAAGTTATCAATCGCAATCTTCGAGAACAAGGGGGCTGCAGCATCTCCACCGTGGGTCACGCTGCCAAACCATAGTGTTATCTTGCTTGCCGAAGAGCGTGATGGGTCTCCCGTCGAGCCCTCGGATACAACACTACTGATTACTGATGCTATCGCCAGCCAGAAGCTACTTAACTTGCTACATTTCAGAACCCCCGTTGTTTACCCAACATTAAACACCCGAAAATATTATTTTTTTCTTCTTGCATAAACGCCCTGATCCTGTTGTTCAGTCCTTAAAAACATATCAACTATATCTACACCGGTATGATGACAAAACGAACGCCCGTATTAAATAACACAATTTATTCATTAACTAAATCACATATTGTACCTACATACACACAGCCATATATATATATATATATATATATATATATATATATATATATATATATAAATCATTTCATAATTAATATTTGATAACATTTTTAATCAATTGCTGTTGAACATATTAATAATTTGAATTTTTATGAAAAACATCAATATAATAGAAAATAATATAAAATCGTTTATGTGTTTTTAATAGCAATATTAAGACAACATAAAATTAATCATTTTTTTTACTTCATTAATATAATATGCTAATAAACCACAGCTAGTAAATAAACATAATACTAATAAAAATCTAATAATAAAAGTATAACACATTTCTTTTTAAATTTTTTAAAAAAAATATTTTCACTCATATTTAATAAATGATCTAAATGAAACTGAACGATAGTAAAGAATAATCTAAATAGTAAACAAGCGAATTTATGTTTAAATCCTTCAGTCTCATTTAAATCAGCCTATATATGTATATGTTTCATAAAACACATTATTAGAGTAAAAAATATGAGTATAAGTCACAAAATTACATTTCATGTAATTATAATGTTACTCAATTTTTTATTTTAGAATTCTAACTCGAAACAGACTTTTTATAAAATTTATTTAACCCTTTAACTGTTTAATTTTGTTTCGAAAAACTTTTTCTGCCTGCTTAATTATTTTCAGAAGACTATTTAAACAGAGTAAAATGATAAAAAGTAGGCAATTATAATTAAAAATCAAAAGTTGCGTGTTGATTTTTTAGAAATTATATATTTTTATTCGTTGTTAACAAACAAAATTTATTTCATTGATAAAAAAAATCGTTTGTAACGGTACTTCCCCAGAATTTGTTATTTCAGCTTAATACAAGCTATTGTGTATTAAAATAAATAAGGTTGCCAGACTAACGAATATTCTAAAATGTACATTTTTTAAAAGATCTTTATTTGCCCTTTTTCAGGGAAAAAATTACAGTTGATTCGTTTAATAATAATACGAATGCGATTTTTTTTATCTTCACGACGAGTATACTCGACATTATGCGAAAAATTTTCGTTTCGCTCTGACGAGTATACTCAATATAAACAGTTAAAGGGTTAAAAAAACAACAACAAATAAATATTTTACAGAAGAGCGCTCATTTTTAAAATAAATACATGTAAGAAGTTAGCAATACTTTGTACTAATAACAAATTTGTTATCATTTATCTACTTAACGTTAAAAATGGAATAATGTTATTAATTTATTTTTACTGAATCCTGTAAATTATAAATTAATTTACAATCATTTAAAACCGTTGATAATAATATTTATTATCGCAATAAAAATATTAATATCTATCCATTTGAAAATATTACAAAATTTTATTTGATACATAATTAAAACTATGTACGATTTACTATTTTTTTAATAGTTTTATATCTGCATCATATACAGAATAGTAATCAATAGTACAAAACAGATAATTTGTATTATATAAAATAATACTAAACCAAAAAATTTTATTAAAATGCATTATAAATAATAATACTCGATCTACAACCTGCACTTTGTGTTTAAAAAAAATCTTACTGAAAAGTATTTTGTAAATAAATATACAAATAATAAATGAAAAAAATGTATACATAAAATTTCTTTCATCACAAATAAAAATTATTTACCATTGAATTACAAAATCACTAAGTAATACAGAAAATACAACAATATTCAGCACTTCATATTAAAATCTAACAATAGTTTTACTTTTTTCCAAAACAGTTTTTTAAATAACTACTTTTTTATATTATTGAATTACTTTCTTATATTCTTTTATAATAGAATTTTTTTGATTTATAAAAATATTTTTTCCATTTTTCTCCAAAAAAAACTTATTTAATAAAATTAGTTAATATTTCAAAAATTATCCTGCCTAATTATTTTATTCCATTATTAAATATCAGAATATACATAAATACATGATTTTAACTAACTGATAGATTTTGTGTAGTTTTAGCTGGTGTTAACAATAATTAATAGAATTTTAGAACTTTTTTATTTTATTTTTTTATTTATGTAAAATTTCTTCGGTGTTTTTTTATATTCTTATATAAGTACTGTTATCTAAATAATTTTACTTGTATCATGCTACAATACTGCTCGAGTGTTTATCCAAAGATCTGAAAATAAGGACTCTTGAATTGAAAATATTTTTAGCATCCTTCAGATCGAAAATTGTATGACATATCTTAGTTTTCGAATTATAAAAAAATATTTTTATACCAAATAATTAAAGGAGATAAAAAATAGATCACGATAATCCCAAAAATCAAAAATCATGGTGAACCCAAGGTAAATATCAACATCAACTGCAATACCAAATACTCATACCAAGAAGGTTTTATTTATATTTGGTGGTATATGAAAAAAGTTTTATACTATGAAATTTTAAAACCAACCAAAATCATAGCAGATCGTTACAAACAAATTAAGCGAGAAGTTGGAGCTCAAAAGGTTATACACCGGAAAGAGAACGCGAAAATTAATATTACTCCACAACTCTCGACTCGCATCGCAAAAACTCCAAATGATGCTATTTTTAATCTGCTCTGTGAAATTCTGTCGCACCCAATAAATTCACCAAACTTGACTCTTTCCGATTTTCATACACCTCAGTCTATAATATTATTTTTATGACACTAACTTCAAAACCACAGTGGATGTAAAAAAGTGAACCAATGATTTTATCAACTCAAAACCTACGACAATTTTTCATGATAAAATCAGACAGTTGGAAAGTAACAGAAGTAAATAAAGAACGATTGATATTAATTTTGAATTATTTTTTCTGTATATGCAAATTTTCAATTTTATAAAAGCATATCGTGAATTAATTTACAGGTATAAGGTATTTTTAAGCGTGATAGAACTTTAAATTGAATCCCTATCAAAAGTTCTATCTAACCTAAAAACACTTTTTATCATACCTTTGTATATACAAACACACACACATGTATATATAAATAATGTTTTCTAAGCTTAGATAGAACTTTCGATAGGGATTCAATTTAAAGTTCTATCACGCTTAAAAAAACAATCTATATAAAATATAATATTTAAGTTTTTATACACAATACAATTTCAATTTTGTAATGTATTAAAAAATACTTTACTTTGATGTTATATATATATATATATATAAACACCTGAGGCTGTTTTTATGTAGTAGATACATTCCGCAGAAAACAGCATTAAAAAAATCGCACAAAAAAGACTTAACTTACATTGAAAAATTATGGATACGTTCGGTAATTTTCAAAAACCGCATAAAACCAAAGCCTCAAAGTGAAATTACTCTAAGAAGTGCATAAAAAATCAGAAAATAAAGAATGTTTAAAAAAATTTCAAACATTTGCAAAAAATTGATACAAAACAAAGCTTTTTACTTTATTTTTTAATTAACTATTTAATTTTATTCAAAGCAATATGTACATATGTGTAATTTATTTTAGAATTTTTCATACATATTTTCATTATCATCGCAAAAATATCTGCACTGTTTAGAATAAAAATAACAAAATAAAAAAGGTAGTGAATAGCTGCACTGTTTTCAAGACATGCAGGCCAAGTCTTTTTCCAGCAGGCATTTAAAGTGTGTTGTTTTATTTGAGTGATAGCAAATGCAAAATGATTTATACAGTCAAATATAGAATTTTTTTTCCAAGCGTCAGTTACTGTTATTGACTCATTTTCTAGTTTATCCAATATAAATTGAAAAGTTCGTTTAACGTAATATCGTTTAAAAAAATTTGGCATTTTCTTCATCTGCCGATGCAATCGCGCCCATAATCTTCACGTTATGCAGTGCATTTCTTTTTGAAAACCCGATTAACCATCCTTTGCTAGCCGAAAATTCCTTATCAGTTTGAGAAGCGGAAGTAAATGGCTCTGATTCATTCATTTGTTAATAAAACTGAAGAGCTTTTCGTTGAATTAAATAACCACTTAAAGAAATTCTTAAAAAAATCGTATAAAAAGATACTAAGAAGAAATATGAATTGTATAACTTCAAAATCACATTAAAATAATCCGCACAAAAACAGACCCAGCTTTATATGTATATTTTTTTTTCTTTTCAAGCAATCATTTTTTTATATAGTCATTTAAAAATAAATAAATAAAAGTAATCATTGAAACAATTCGTTCTCTATCTATATATAATATATGTAAACTATAAACCGCCTTCATATATTACCTGAATCTATTACAACAGTAATTGATATTAATACAGAATGTCAAACATATAATAAATGAAATTTGGAAAACAATTTAAACACGTTTATATTTTTCAAATTTTAATCTGAACGTTGATGTAAATAGAATTTAATGTAAAAATAATGAATATGGATATTTATATATATATATATATATATATATATATATATATATATATATATATAAACTGTATGTGTTTGTGTATGTCCGCGTATGTGTGAAAAAAACGTACACATATGTATATATGCAATGTATGCATTCACCGACAATAGCCATCAGGGGGTATCATCCAACTAATCACGTGCTGCGGTCCATTCATCTGTAACAAGAGTAAATACGCCTTCGGATCATAGCAGTGGTGTGCCAGACAATTGGAATCAAACTGTTAGATATACGTTTATGATTGTCTGATGAGTAATCAAAAAGAAGTAAGCAATCGAAAAAACTAATTTATTCATGATATATCTGAAACACTATGTGATCAATAATCAATCACAACGTAATTATATGCATTACAATATCAAATAAAATTATTAGTATAACTTTTTATTTCACTAATTATGTGTTTTGTTTATGAAATTATATTTATAAACGGTACAGAAAAGAATTTCCATCTAGCTATTATTCAGAAATCTCGTAGAGAACTCTATTCTTCCATAAACGCGTTTCGCTGAAAAGTATATATCTTTTTAAATAACTACTTCGATAAAATTGTTGAACAAGATTGGAATATAAAAAAAATCGTAGCAATAATTGGATTCAAAAGTTAATAATTTATTACAAAAATCACACATAGATCAAACTACTTTAAAAAAACTTACATACATTACAATAAAAATGATTTTATATACAAAAACTAAATGAGAAATCAAGTCACATCCATGAAGAAATACTGATCATTTTAATAAATTAGGAACTAAAAAACCTATAGAATAATAAATTTTATTTTTTTAAAAAATCATTCATTCAAGAAAGTCTATAAACAGTAACAACTACTTATAAAAAAAAATATTTTAAAAAATGTATTTCCTTATAAGTGAAAAATATATATACAACATTTTTCATTCAAAGTTCCAGCTCACAAAATATTTTATAACTAAATAAATGTACAATAACTTTAGAGCTGTGCTTGATAAAGTCAATAAATTCTTTTACGTTATGGCTATTTACATTCCTATTCAAGTGGAAAACAGATCACATAATGAGTATTTCTATAAACATCATTTTCAGTGTTCAAACAATTACAGAGTTGTTTTTTTGGATGATATAGATTTTTGTATGTTTGTGATTTATCCTGCCAAATTTATTTTTTTAAAATAATCATTCCATTTTTAAAGAAATAAATTTTTAAATAATTCAATATTTTACAGTCATTTTAAATTAATATTAATCATTTATTTTATTTTTTAATATCAATCACAAACAATTTATATATTAACATTAATGATTATTTTTTACTAAATTATGAATAAAATTATTTGTATTTGATTTTTTATGACTAGATAAAAGTAGTAATAAATCAATTATTTATTTAATATTAAATTATAAATTACTGAAAAATAATCATAAAAATAATATAGAATAAGTTTTCTCTTTCAATCTTGAAAAAATAAATGTATGCATGTAAAAAATACATGTATACATACATATATATTTATATTATGTATATATATATATAAAATATTTGCCTCTCTTTCTTACATAAAAAAAATTAAAAATAAACTTGAAACTTATTTTACTACTTATAAAAACTAACTAATAAATTATCTTTGTTCTATTGGAAAAAAAATTATCAATTAATATATTTTTTTAAAAAAATATTTGACACATAACATTTTGAAAATGTAAATTATATCTTATTTTAACATAAACCGAATACCTAATTCAATTTCATACTTTTTTTAGTCAACCACTTAATTCAATATATTTTTTCAATACATGTTTAAGGGGTTATACGCAGTTAGAAATTTCAAAAAATCGATTTTTTTTTGCATTTTCGGAATGCACATATATTTGAGTAGATTCTCTGAAAATTTGAAGTAAATCCGATAAATATTTATTATACCATGTAAGTTAAAAAAAAAATTTTAACTATGTGTAAACTACTTCCGAAACTTCAAACGCGTTTATCTCAAAACGGTGTTTTCATAGTCGGTGATATCGATATCTCAGAAATAACTGAACCGATCGGTCTCAAATTTTCACACAATCTTCTCAAATATATTCCTCAGGTATTGAACGAAGGAATAAGGTTTACAAAAATTATTACTATTTTTTTTAAACAATTTGGACCGAAAATTTTAGTAAAAAACGAAAAATTTTTTTCAAGTAGACGCCATTTTGTCAAAAATGAAAATTTTTATTATTCCTTCGTTCAATACCTGCATTAATCTATCCTTTAAAAGAATTGACCATATTTTTTGATTTCGGATAATCTAAACCGCCGATATGGAGATCACCGCCAAGCGCCTTTTTTTGGAGGTCGTTCGGGACATCGTCTGCAGGAGCGGTGCACTTCAATATTTTTTTATGATCGACATGTTATTTTATTCTTGAAAGTAGGATCTATTCAAATAACCATAATTTGTAATTGCAAAATAAATACTGTTTCTAAAAAAAAATTCCTAAAAAAACGTCGTTTTTGCGCCTCGCAATTGCGTATAACCCCTTAAATCAACAGTTTTATTTAAATCGTTTTACTCAGCAGGAATTGATCATAACTGTAATGTAAAGAGCAATGTAGTGCAAAAATCATATGGCTTAAGAACAAAATCTTAGTAATTCTGTATTTTATTGTAAATTCCTAATGAATTTTATAGTTAAAGTATTAAAAAGTTATTAACATTAAATTAAATAGCTATTCATATAATATACATTATGTTAAATAAATATTGCTATTCAACAATTATGTTTTTCATTCGAATCAGTCAAAAAATATAAAAATAGTGAAATGAAATATTTATGGGAAATACAAAATAATTTCAAATTAAAAAAAAAATATAGATATTCTCTATTACTTTCATTAATTCACATATGGATAAAAGTGCACAAATACTAAACATTTCTTTAAAAGGTTATAAAAGAAATTATTTAAAATAATAACATATTGTTATTGACTAGTACTGCTTAATATGTTGTACATTGTTTTCTATTAATACTGAAATACAAATAACTGTAAATAAAAACGACAGATCGTATAAAAAAAAACGGTGTTCGATCGATGTCACATTTTGTGAATAGATGTTCGAGACGCGATAAAACGACTTTTCTTGTGACAATAGGTTCATTTATTTGATCGTATTTGACCAGTCTAAGCGGGTTATAGTCAGCGTGTATCGTATCATTCTTTTTTTGACGGATACTTAATCTGCAACGGATAAATCGTTAATCATATTTATATGTTTCACGGATTCATAAAATTATAATCGGTCAAATATATTCAGTAGCACCTTATTTTTTACCGACTTAGAACTTCACTTAATATTCTATTTTTGCAATAAAATAAACTATCAAATTATTTACTAATTTCATATAAATAATTAAAATATCTTAATTACATCAGACAGATTAAAAATTACTTTATAATTTATATACTAATTTTTAAACAAAAGTTTAATTTCGTTTTTAAATCACTATTTTAGTTTCTTGATTTATATCAATTCAGGAAATTATGTTACAACTAACCTAATTGCCATTTTTACTGTACATGTATATATATATATATATATATATATATATATATATATATATATATATATATGTGAGTGTGTGTGTATGTGTGTGTGTGCGTGTACAGGAGCAGCCAGAAAAATGAAACACTCAATAATTTATTTTAGATCCATAAATAACTTTTCAAATTTGTTACATAATCGAACTCTATCAAATATCTATAAATTAAAACTTTAATATGAATTATATTAGCTAACATATTGTAATTATTTTATTGTAACTACGAGGGTAGTCCCATAAGTACTCGGCCTGACCTAGAGATGGCGGTAGTTGTTTGAAAAATATCACTGTATTAGAAAGTACACAATCTATAAAGCATATGTTTCAAGTTTGAGGACGCCACGTTGTTTAGTATTTGTTTGGCAGCCATCAATAGTGAACGTTTTCAGTGAATTTGTGAAAATGGAGAAAATTGGTCATCGTTACGTGATACAACACTTTTATTTGAAAGGCCTCATCCCAACCAATATAAAAGCTGAACTGGATTCTACTCTGGGTGAGTCTGCTCCTTACAACAGTGAAATATTGGGTAGCAGAGTTTAAACGAGGCCGTACGAGCTGCCAAGACGAGCATCGCAGTGGTCGACCAAATGAGGTGACGACTTCAGAAATGGTGAAGAAAATCCACAAAGCGGTACTGGATGATCGTCGACTGAAAGTGCGCGAGCTAGCAGACATAGTAGGCATTTCAAAAAGTGCGGTACATCGCATATTATCTGAAAATTTGGACATGAGAAAGCTGTGTGCAAGATGGGTGCCGCGTTTGCTCACACTCGAGCAAAAACAGTGTCGTGAAGATGTTTCAATTGAGTGTTTAGCCAAGTTTCACAGCAACAAAGCAGAATTTTTGCGCCGTTTCATAACCATGGGTGAAACATGGGTCCATCACTTCACACCTGAGACAAAAGAACAATCGAAACAATGGACTGAAAAGGGAGAACCGGCTCCAAAGAAGGCGAAGACCGTTTGATCTGCAGGCAAGGTCATGGCGTCGGTTTTTTAGGATGCGCGTGGGATAATTTTCATTGACTATCTTGAAAAAGAAAAAACTATCAACGGCGAGTATTATGCGAACTTATTGCAACGTTTGAGCGAAGAAATCAAACAAAAACGGCCGCATTTGGCTAAGAAGAAACTGTTGTTTCATCAAGACAATGCACCAGCTCACAAATCCGTTATTGCAATGGCCAAAATTAATGAATTAAAGTTCGAATTGCTACCTCATACACCCTATTCGCCAGATTTAGCCCCCTCGGATTATTTTCTGTTCCCATATTTGAAAAAATGGCTCAGTGGTCAAAGATTTCCCAACGATGAAGAAGTGATGTCGGCAGTTAATGGGTATTTTGAGGAGCAAGACAGTTCTTATTATAAAAAGGGTATCGAACTTATTGAACATCGCTGGGAAAAGTGTATAGAGCTGAAAGGAGATTATGTTGAAAAATAAATATATTTTTTCCAAAATTTTTGTGTTTTCTTTGTTGGGTCGGGTACTTCTGGGACCACCCTCGTATCTTGAAGGATGATCATAACAAATATCTATTATAAACAGGTAGCCTTAGAAATAAAACACTAGTAAAAATATTTCAATATTCACAAGTAAGTAATATTTTGTCTTAATTTAATAATAATTTTGAATTTTTTATGCGACATAAATCATGGGGAAAAATAAACATTACTCTTCCGAATAACTTCGACTGATAATTCAAATAACAAAACAATAATATTTCACATATTGAAATATTCAAAATATATTGAATTCTATTCGACGCTAAAAAGAGTTAAAAACTATAAAATCGAAAAGAAAAACATGTCTACCATGAAAAATAACTAGAACTAATAATAAAGTGACTACACAAATAAATAAGACTAAACAATTTTTAACTTCTAATCAAATTAAATATAAAATGAGTACTGAATGTATTAGTCAATCGGTCTGTATAATACATCGATATTTGAATGAATTTTCATTATAAAGATATATTTCTGTAAAAGAAAACTCATTTCTTTAAAAAACTTAAAAACCCTCATATCTTATACAAAGCTTCATCTTAACATTTGGAAAAATGTATTATGAAACTATGAATTTAAATTTAATCACTTTTAATGAGATAGAAAAATCAGTACTGTCCTAAAAGTCAATCACTAACTCCATATTATACATTAAAAATCAATAAATACAGTGATGATAAAATTCTTGTGTGGAAGCGTAATATACTTGTACAGTGTTGACATAATTTTGAGAATATTTAGTAAAATGGATTTTTTTGATTTTCAATTTTTTTAAAATAAAAAAGTAATATTACTTAATATCTAATTTCTTTAATATCTTATTAATATATATATATATATATATAAATTTGTGTGTAAATGTGTATTTGTACATTCAATAAATAAATAAAATCCAAAATTGTGTAAAAATAAATATGCACTTATGCGAGAAATGTAAATGTGTTTTGAATAAATTAAAACATGTTTACATTGCATAGCAATATATTTGAAATGGAAACTAATATTTTGAAGTAATTCATTGAAATGAGTTCAAATGTAACAAATAACTTTCGAAAAATCGTACGTGCAAAAAATAATAAAGAAAAATCTATCAATTTTACGCAAGAGAGTACTTTGTCAAATTTCAACTTTCATAATAAATTCTTCACAGAGATAAAAATTCATTAACAAAAATATATATGGTATGTGTCCTAAAGAACTTCGATACTTTTAAATAAAAACGTTAGTTAAAATCAATAATTACTGATAAATTTCGAATTCTATATAAATTGAATTATTAGAATCATACAATGTATTTCAATAATTTTTGATAATAGCTTTTTATTTATACTTAATGTAATTTTATGTTTGTTACATTTTTTAGATTTCTAATTTAATATATATATATATATATATATATATATATATATAGAGAGAGAGAGAGAGAGAGAGAGAGAGAGAGAGAATTTGTAATAAATTTTCTTCTTTATCATAAATAATATTTTTGTTACTTTAAAATTATTTTTATAATTTAGATATACAAATTCACGTAAAAAATACTTTTATTGTTGTATGAATGACAAAAAATGCATAATTTTTCATAATGGCAATGCTCAACCTTACATGGCACGAGAAACGCTCCAAAAATAAGGCAGTTTGAATGGAAAATTATGACACAACCACCGTATTCTCCCGACTTGAAACTATCAGATAAATCATCTATTTCGAAATTTCCAAAACTTCAGAATCACCTAAATGTGACGCCCGGATTTTTGTTTTATTAAAAAAAACACATGTATATAGGATAGTATATAGGGAAACATGTGTATAGTTTCTTTTATTTATTTTTAATAAATCACAAATCTAGGCGTCACATTTGGATGACCCTATATATTAGTGGGAAATAGCTACAAAGTCAAATGTCTGAAGAAAACTGGATTTATTTTTTAACACGAAACCAAAAAGTTTTATTGCCAGGATATTGAAATTTAAAATTAAGTTGAGAAAAAATTGTAAATAGTAATAAAAAATACATTTTAGATTTAAATTAAAATGCTAATATTTTGTTCCATTTCAAAACTGTCTCTAAAAAAATCGCATTAGTTATAAGATGACCCATTAGTTATAGAATAGGATCAAAACCACCAATGAAAAAATTAATAGTTAAATATCAATGTATTTTTATTAAAATAAAACAGAAATTTTTATATATTATTTTCTACCGAAAAAATTATACTTGTTTATCAACTCAAAATCTTGAACTTTTTATTTTTTACTATTTTATATATATATATATATATATATATATATATATATATATATATATATATATGTATATATATATATGAATGTATATTCTCAAAAACATCGTTAATGTTATAAAAAATATTGATAAAAAAATAGAACGGGACAATTTTGAACGCAATAAGTTACCTGTAGGATATAAATACACGTGTAATAATTTATATAAACATATAAAAATGTACACCTGAGCATAACTTCAACTCTGACCCAGCCTCGCCCCATCGGCTCCTTTAGTCGAAGTCAGAAAACCTAACACTTAGATCTTATCGTTCATTATTAGATTTAAGTATTGTAATAAAACTGTATATTTGATAGCATGTCTTAAGTAGAATTCACTTAGTCAAGTCACATATCGATATATATTATTACCCGCCATACGACCCGAGTCGAATATCTCGTTGGTCTACTGTCGCGCACAAGTGTTGATATTGTAAAAGTGTAATTTAATAAGCTACCGGATTTATTCCCAAGTAACTATACAAGCTGCTGACCAGTAAACTTACGACTGTTATCTTAGCAAACATAATTTAACACTCAGCTCGGTTATACTTTTTGGACATGATTTTAATGGCATTTCAGTAAGAATATTAAATATAATTTGTATGCTGGTGGTCTCACAAAAACTATTAGGAAATATGCGTTAAAATACTCAATTTACACAGTTATGGAAAATTATTCAACTTTTTTGTTACAATCGTTTTGTTAAATAATTTATATGATTAATTGACTGTTGACAAAAAAAGATAATAAATTTTAATGACTCTTACATTCCAGTAGATGTTTTATATAAAATCAACGCAGATAACATCCTAATAAGCAAATTAATAAATCAATTTATAAACTAGTTATACAATTAGTTTGACGTATCATAGTAGTATAAATTATCACAAACGCTTGAATATGTCATGATTATAAACATAAAAAATATACATATTCTTATATATTATATATATAAATAGAATAACTCCTGCATAATTAAAACTGTATTTAAAAAACAGTGAAAATAACATTTTTTTTTTAGAGAATTTAGTAAAACTTAAAATTATTTATCATTTAAAAACAGCTTTTCGATCACCTATAATACATATATCAATAAAAAGAGAAGTTAACAAAAATAAAAGTAAAAAATTCTATTTTTTTCTTAACGTTATAACTGAAACACTATTTCTAATATTTTGTATCTTTGCACAATAAGAAACTTATTCACTTTATTACTAAATACTTACATTTAGCTTTCAATAACTCATTATAATAATTATTACTTGTTAAAAATATATTTATAAAAATCATATTGATTCTCTAAACAGTTTTTATTATAAAAATAACTTAAATTGCTCCAACTTTATTTGAAAAAACAACTTAAAATATTTTTATATTAAAATAAATTTTAAACTATAAATCCCATAAGGGTTTTTAAAAAAGGAGGATAACCTAAATAATCCTACAAATGGTTTACTTAACAGAAAAGTTTTCAACATAATTAACATAAAATAAAGTTTTTTTTAAAAAAATAAATTAATTAATACTTTAAGATCAATAATATCTATCATTTTAAAATATTTTTTTTAATTTACATATATAAAATACACATAAAATACATTTTTATCGCTTTATGATAAGCAATTAATAAAAATAATAATGAATACCATCTGTTACTTTTGCATAAAATCCAAAACAAAAATCTTTAAAAAATGTCTGAGCGATTAATATTCTTTTTATTATGTAATTAATTTACTATATTTTCTATCATTTTTTAATTAATAATAATAATTACGATAATTTTCATTTCTTAATTGAAATTAAAATCTAGAAAAAATAAAATCACTAAATAAAAATATAATTTATAAATTATTCAAGCATAGATATAATTTGAAATCAAATTCAGTTACTCCATAACTACAAACTGAATTTCAAAGAGAATCTTAACTAATTTTTTCGCTTCACTGATAGAGAAAAAAATATAATGGACAATAATTTACTGCAATAAACGCAGCATCCATTCTTCAGTGAACTTAAAGAGAATTATTTAATTCATTAAAAACAAGATCACTTTTTCTGTAATGAACGAAAGATAAAAAATTATAAGACGATCACCGATGGGCTTCATAAATAATTGATTAGAAATCCAAAATATAAAAAGATTCGAAAACATCCCAGTAAACCAGTAATACCATTTAAGACATTTTCTTAGAATTAAACAAATAAAAAGATAAATTTGTTCAAAATGAAAGTTTTCTCATTGTGGAAAATTAGTAAATATTTATCACACATCATGCATATATATATATATATATATATATATATATATATATATATATATATATATATATATATATATATATATATATATATATATATATATATATATAATACTACATGTAAAATAAACTTCAACAATTCAAAGCACAAAATAAAATAATACAAATGAAAAAGTAACTTGTTTCAAACAAGTGATACTATTTGTGTTTGTATTTTACAATAAATGTATCTTACTTCTACATGGACCTGTTAGGATACGTTATTTCTCTCGAGATTAAAAATACCTCTCTGTTGTATTCTTTTTATATTAAATGTTAGTTGGATAGATATCAGTAGCGCAACATATTAATTTATAAATCAAAATTGTCGTAACTTATTTGAAAATATTATTGTTAATTTTGATAACTTATATTATCTCATACTATATATATACCCATTGAAATAATGCAAAGTACACACAATTTGTTCTAGAATATATATATTTTTTAAAAAAAATGTATATAACTCAAACTGATTACTTTCAAAAGAAGTGTTAAGAAATTATATTTCACGGCCAAAATAACTTGTACAAAATAAATATAATCGAAATAAAGTTATTATTGTGACTTAAAAATATAGTAGCTTTTAATTATACTAACAATATTTTTAAATTAAAACCTCTAAAACAAAACGATAGAAAACAGTTAATAAATATTATTACTAATTATATTAATATGGAAACTTCAATTTATAAATTTGTGCTTAATGTAAAAATTAACTTTTCCACTTATAAATGATAGAAGTAGTAATCGTTTTTTATGTGATTTGTTAAATGTAAGAAGTCTTAAATATTTAAAATACATTTAAAATTAATAAACGATTAATTTGATACTTCAATTTTTAATTAACCATCTTTGGATCATTCCTGCAACGATCATCTTTTACAATTATATCAACTTTCGATTTATTTTATAATATTTTTTTACATATTAGATTCTAATAATTCTTTCTATATCGTATAATCAATTCTTTACATATTGTACAGTTGAAAGATAAGCCATGATTTATTTTATGCGAATCAATAAAAAAGTACGAAAAATTATTTTCAGAAACAAATCATCGTTTACAGACATATGATTACTTAATAAATCTTATTACAACTTATAACTAACAAAAACATTTTTTTAATAAATATTTTATTGTATTAAAATTAAATTCCAATTTTAAGAAAACAATATAAAACACAATTAAAAGTTTAAAAGCGATAAAAAGAATAATAGCGACTTTTCAGAGACTAAAAAAGAAGATTTGGAAAAATAGTTTTAACAACAGAGACATTACATTAGTATAGAAATAGCAGAAATCTATTTTATTGAAAATTATGAATAATTTCTTTTAATAAAAATAAGGTAAACAATAAATTAAGTTATTATTGAACATGTTTTAAATAATCTGTTCTGTTTTTTCACCAACGTCTCTTATATCTTATAAAATAATGTACAATAGAGGCACATTAAAATAAATTAAAAATGTCTAAAATAATAATCAAAAAAGTAACCAATGACAAAAATAAAATAATAAGAATTAAAATTACAAAAAATTATTAAAAATAAAATAATTTAAAAATAAAATAAAAATTATTAAAAATAAAATTACAAAATTAAGTTTAATAAAATATGTAATAAAAAATTAATAAACTAAATTGTAAACAAAATTTACAAGGAAAATTCTATTTTAAAAATGTGTAACATGTAAAAATTATTTATTCGTCTTCCATCGTTTTCATATTAAAGAAATAATTCATAATTTTACATTACATTAATTATTTTAAAATTCTTTAGTAAAACAAATTTCAGATGTATATTACAAATATTTTCACGGGATAATATTCATTATTAAAAGAAATAATATTTTATATCAATTTTGCTAAAGTCCGTAAAATTGAAATAAATCTTTAAAAAATTTTTTCGCTCTACAAAAATTTGAAAATTACAATAACTTTAAATACCAGACAAAACAAATATTTTTGTAATTAATTGTTATTGTCATTGTAATTACAATAAAAAAAATTGCAGAAAAATTAACAGAATTTGAACTAAAATTCGACTAAAAATTTATTTCAAAATGAAATCAATCAGCAATTAAATTGAATTAAATATTACAAAAATATGAAATATATTCCTAGAAATCGAAATCGATACGGCACTGTCTTAACACTGTTGTTTATCTCGAACAGATATAGGTATTTAATGAATTCGTGTAGATACAATCGCTATAATGAAGTGTGTATTCTCTTACTAAATATATATGTTTTCCAAGTTCACACTAAATTTTGTGCTTCAAATTTTGTAAAGACTCACCGATGTTTTAAATATTTTTAATTATTGTAATGCTTGGAATATAAACAATGTTTGTACCGTACATATATATACATACTATACACAGGACATATACAACATATTATTGTGTGTATGTGTATGGATATGTATATATATACGCATACACATATGAATGTATTTGTATATTGATGTTATGTTTTAATAGATAGTACATTTTACTTACATCTATTTAAAGAATTTCCGAATCATATTTGTATTGACATTAAATTGTAGAATTACAAATCATTATTTTATTCCTATCAGAGATTTTCTACATTAAAGATGTTCGTAACAGTCAGTGATAAATTGACTATTTCCTTGTTTATTCCAAATGAATCGTTTACTATCTAAAAATATTGCACACTAAATTCTTACACAGTTTTAGATCTACCGCTATTTTACATAAATTTTAATAGCCAAAAAAGGAAAAAGTAGTCATTTTTGAAACTCTGATATACTTAATCATCATTCAAATAACGTAAAATCGTGGTAAAATTAAGAATTTCGTAAACAACCTTATTGTGCGGAACTTGGAAGCGTGAGAAATTGTTTAAAAGGTAAACGTGATAGGTGTCAGGTGCACACTAGAAAAAAATATGGAAATGTAAGGCCAACACATGTACCAAGTATTTCAATATCCAAAAAAAACTGAAAACTACAAAAAAATAAAAATAGTTACATAATGACAATTATTCGAAATTTTTATGAGCATTAAAGGTTTAAAAAATCTCATATTTTATCAAAATGATTATTCGGCATAAAAATGATACTATGGATTATATACGTTGAAAGTTAAAGTTTTTTATTAACTATCTCAAATATCAAAGCAAATATACCTAGCTGTATTTCTATAAGATACACTCATTATATATATATATATATATATATATATATATATATATATATATATATATATATATTCTAAGAACATGTATTAAAACAAACACACAAACAACTCTATCCACAAATAAATATAAGAATGTGTTGCGCGCTGAAGAAATATGCTTACAAAATAAATTTCCTGAAAATTATTGCCAAAGTTTGAGAATTTAAGGAGATTTAATTCCTCGTGACACTTTCTGCGCTCATGCTAAATTTCACGAATATTGTAGGACATAAATTAAAGATAATTTATTTTTGAAGTACTCTCGCTCAGCCTTCCTCAGAACGTATTGAACCAGCGCGTGGCTCAACTAAACAGTACCGGCTTTAACTAGCTTTTTATATTATCAGATCGAACTATGGTTCATTGATAACACTTTACATATCTTATAATTTTATTTGTATTTATAAAATCTACATCTTATCAAACAAATGGCTTTTAAAACAATGAAAATAAAAAAGGTGAATAAAAAAAGTCCAATATTTATTAATAAATGATTAATAATTTTAAACAGTATGCGCAATAGATGTAAATAAAAATAAATTAAGAAAATCCGAAGTACTATTAAAAATATACCTTTTTCATCTATTAATTTCAATTTAAAAAAATAATAATTTATGAGAAATTAAAAATTAGTCCATAAAAATATATAAAATAAAGATATTAATTCACATTAGAATTAAAATAAATGACAAATAATACATATAATAAACGATTAACAATAGTCAACCTATACAAAAATAATGAACTGATGTCAAGAATAATTAAGAAAAAAAATACTTATCATAGTGTAATTCTGAACTATTATTAATTCACTTACACTACAGAGTTTTCAATCACAATCACATATTATTCACTTTGTTGCATATACGCAACTCAATAAATTATAAAATATTATACTATTCAATGAATTATAATTTCTATGAATTATAAATTCAAAGCACAGAATTAAAAAATCTTAAAATGATAAATAGCTATCAAAATGCAGTTTAGAGGAAAATGTAATAAAAGTAATTATTGAACTTATTAAACATCACGTAGTGTTAAAATGTGATTATACGAAAAAAATTATATTTTTCTATGTACCTACAATAAATTTTATGAATATATATACGAGTACTATTAACGATGATATTGTTATTAAAATAACTATAATGGTCTTTATCAATATATATATATATATATATATATATATATATATATATATATATTAGGTTGGGAAGATACTTTCCAACCTAATATATGATTAGAAGGCGGATGATATTGTTATTAAAATAACTATAGGCAAAAAATTATCAATATATATATATATAGATTAATAGATAGATAGATATAAATAATATAAACGTACTTTAAATTATTTATTAAAAATCAATGATCTAGAAGTAATAATTATTTTCTGAAAAACGTCAATAGCAAATATTTTGATATGATTAAATGAATAAATAAAAATTAAGAAAACAACTGTTATATAAAAGAAGCATTAGATTCTTTAAGTCATAAATATAAAAAAATATTTTATAATAATTTTACAGACATACACGTACACACTCAAACTTATATATATATATATATATATATATATATATATATATATATATATATATATATATATATACATATATAAAAATATAATACAATAAACATATTTACAAAATTTATCAAAGTAATGCTCCAAAATGATAGAAATATAGAAAAATAGATTCTTTTTCTTATATAAATTAATTCATAAAACGTATTGGTAATGATGAATAGGAGATAAAATTTTAAATTATATTAATATATATATATATATATATATATATATATATATATATATATATATATATATATATATACAACAATAATTAAATAACACTTATTAGTAGTTAATGAAAAAAATAATAAATTTTATATTGCAATCAAATAATATATATATATATATATATATATATATATATATATATATATATATATATATACATATAAATCGATATAAATTGGAATGCTACTTCAACAATAACTCTATAAAAGATACTAAATAAATAAAAGAATAAATTACTTAACATTAACAACATGTAGTAAATACTAAACCTCCTGCCGGTCCTGTACAAGCGGCCCTTGAGAGTGTGTGGGTACGTGGGTATAAACATGCGAGTTGACATTTCACCTATGTCTACCTGTGTAGAGTAGTCTGTCCGGGAGTGCCTATAAATTGTTTAGCAATAAGACTTGGGACAACTCTAAATCAAGTGTTTTCAACGCGAGCTCGACGAACATAGATCCTGTACTTATGTATCTTAACTATGCTAAAAAATGTGATATTTCTATTCATATACATATTGTGTTATTAAATACTTATATATATATATATATATATATATATATATATATACACGTATGTATGTATGTATTTATGAATAGATACACACACACGTGTATAACATTATTTCTTAATATTGCACTAATAAATTTGATACAAATAACACAACTGTAAATATGAAACTGTTTATTAAATATTTCATAACAAAATACGAGGATTGTACTCTAAGGGATTGAATTTTAGATTTTTAATATTTTCATGTCTAACATAATAAATAAATATCATAAATATTTAAACTTTTTTGAATTACTAATAATTAAAAAAAAATAATAGAATAAAAAGTATCTTTTAATATATGTATGGAAAATATCAGATCAAAAATAAAGCCTAGACTTTAATTAACTAACAACCATTTTTAATCCCTAATTTATAAGTAATTTTTAAAAGTATGCTTCACATATCTTTTTATAAATATAAAAAAAACTATAGTTTATTTAGTTAGTTAATATTAAAAAAGTTAATTTAATTTTTAACAAATTAATTTATTCACAATTCCGATATACGAATATATTCTGAAAAAATCCAAAGTACTATTGATTACTTTTTCACAGGTTATGTATATTCAAACATTATCAAACATTATTTTAAATTTTATAGTACCACTCAAGTGAAAGTGATTTGGATATTCCAATGTACATAATTAGTCAAAAATAAATATAACTATTGTTTATTAAACACTTTTTGCTCACTTGCAATCCTGTGATATTGAAAATAATTTACTAGTGAAAAATATAAGTGTCTTCCGATATATTGATTAATATAAATATAATATATATATATATATATATATATATATATATATATATATATATATATATATATATATAAGAAGGGAAAACATCCCCACTAAAATTAAAAAAACCAAAACTACTTTGAATGAAATCCTGTTTGAAGTATGTATAATTATACATCGTAAGTACAAAAAATGATGATATGAAATAACTCAGGATCCCATTACCACCATCTTTTCTATTTAAAACAATCACTAACAAGTAGTTTCAATTCCAGGAATTTTAAATTTCCGAACAGTTTAAAATGTTTGAGACACGACCTAAATCTATTGCTCACTTCAGCCTATATGTTAGAAACACAAAAAGTGACCACAAAAAATGTCAACCGAGTTGCGGCCCCGCGCTCATCTTACAGGTACGACCATCGTTTTATAGTCATCCATAGTATTTTTTCGAATACACGGATAGAACACAACATGTAAATAACATAAATATATATTTTATAATAAATTCATACATATATATATATATATATATATATATATATATATATATATATATATATATATATATATATATATATATATATATATATATATATATATATATATATATATATATATATATATATATATATATATATATATATATATATATATATATATATTCATTTGATAAAATTATGATATAATGGAAAAATCAAAAATAATGCATGTTAATTATAAATATTTACTCAAATTTCATAAAAAATATATGTTAATATGTAAAATAAAAATTTAATATTTGTATATAATTTTAAAAATTAATCGAATTTTAATTTTTGAATTTATAAACAATTTATAAATTGTTTTAAAATAATCGACAATTATTTTATTATCCAATTTAATTTGTCTATACACATCTTAGTAGCAATCCCATATTTTTTTTAAATTAAACACAGAAAATCTGAATCAATCTGATTTAATTAAAACGTTTTTATGGTTTCTAATTTACTACATACTCAACTAACAATACTATTTTAGTTCTTTTTTTGTATTAAATTTGCTTTGTGAATAGTTCAAATTACTATTGATTATGAACGGTAGAAATTACTACTTTAGTGGAAAAACATTAAGATAATAATTTTACTATTTACACAAAATGTGAAAAAATATTGAAAAAGAAGTTTTATTACAAAAATAAATTATAAATGGTCAATTAAAAATAAAAACGTATTGAATAAAGTTATTGTCATTATGGAATCTCTACCAAAATATACGTACCCAAATAAAAATTAATAATAAGAAGTTACTTAATAAACATTTATAAATTACTATTTAGTTAATAAAAAAATGCATTACATTTAAAGATGAATAATTTATATGAACAACTCACTATCCTGAACAGAAATTTTAAATCTATTTTTTAAGAAAAGTCAATAAATAGGTATATTCTTTGAATATTTCTATTTTAGCAAAATATTTAAAGTAATAAAAAATATATACCTGAAAAACTGTTCCGAAATCCGTTTATAAATAATACAGTAATCTATTTAAGTAGTTCGATTTTGAAAATAAGTGAAACGTAAAAATCCATCTACCAAAAAATTATTTATTTAAAAATTATACTACTGGTGAATTAAACATCATATGATCATAACATAAATATTTAGTTACCATTTACAGTGGCGAAGATTCAAAATTAAGTTTCAGGTTCAAAAATAAAACTGTCAAGTGCGGAACATTCGTATATTAATTTTATACGATCTTCTATTTTAATAAAGTTTTAAATAAAAACCGAACCTAACTTGTTTTTAATCAAAACCGAGGTCACGGTATTTTTATACTGGAACATAAGTATTTGTTTCAAATATCTACAATATATAAATATATATATATATATATATATATATATATATATATATATATATATATATATTGATACTCATAAATTTTCTCTCTTGTTATAGACAATTCTATAAGATATAATGAAATTTGCAAAGAATAATAAATATTTTACTAATTACTATACAAAATGCATACACATTTAAAAACAAATACTATTTTTTTTCATAACTGTTATTTTATTTCATATTATATATATAATATAAATGGACAAAACATATCTCGTAGAAATATAATTGATCATTTTTCTACTTTTTGACACCTATATATAAAATGTTAATACTATATGTTATATTCCATTACTTTACACTTTCATTAATTTCTCGAATAATATTAATTTACCAAAGGTTCAAATTCCACAATGATACGATGTAGAAATGTCCGAAGACAATTGATGAACTGACGACCTTTTAAACAATCAGGTGTTGATGAATCCGCCCTCCAGCATGCCGCGTGGCACCCGCTGAACAGCTCGGCATGCCGTATAGCTTCGTAGATGATCATGTAATCAGTTCCTCATTACGGTGATGAATATTAGACCATTTATCTTTTTTGGCTGGACACTGATGACTCCAAACATGTATACTGTTTGTTCTTAAGCTTTTATCGTAATTGAACGCTTATGATTAAAAGCTATCAAAATTGACGTGTTTTGAAAAATATATATTATAGAATATACGAAAATATGTAAATTTAATGGATGTTATTAATTATTAGCAATATTCTCTTTATGCATATATATATATATATATATATATATATATATATATATATATATATATATATATATATATATATATATATATGAACTCAGATTATTTTAAAATCGCGATATTTAAATGTATACACTTTGAAGATGTTTTGAAAACAATTTTTCGATAGTTAATAATAAATCCAAATTATAATAATTACATATTTTAATATTTATTGACAATTATCGAATGCAGTTATTGATTTTTTACATTTTATTTATTCATTGAATATATTTTAATGATAAGCATTTTTTTAAGCATTTGGTGTTGGTAGTCCTCAGATAGTGATGCACCACAGTTCTCGGACTTACCTAGAGACGTATAACATGTCCCCTGTGCTCATTATATGTCTTCCTATGATTGTTTATTGGTCCTCATATGAACATAATAATCCTCTTTCGTGATCTGGGAAAAATTCCAAAAAACCCTGATATATGTCTTTAAATAAAATGTTAGGAGGTTCTACGACGACGATGAAGAAGAAGAGATAATCGTTTTAATAAGTACAACTCACTATTTGTTTTCGTACTGTAGCAAATTTACTTACAGACAAATAAATAATGAACAAACATCACAAGATTTTATAAATCTTAAATAATCATTTATTGTTCATTTCATTCGCTGATACACATTTCGAAGACTGTTGTCACTATTATATAATCTTGTTAAAAAAATAATGTTTTAAAATTCATCGCTTTGACAATGATAGATTATTGAAATCCATGGACATGTCCATTGGCCATGACTATTGAAATCGGTCTCAAGAAATAAAATCAACAGTAAATGAAATAATTAAACACTTTTGTAAAATCTTATGATGATAAATATTTAAATTGTTTTTAAAAAATATTCAATATCCAACTTACAAGGGTCGTTTGATAAGTATGGTAAAAAAGTAAGAAAAACTAAATTGACAAATTTAATTAAATTAAACAATAAATAAATTTACCATTCTTATCAAATGACCCTCGTATATGCAATCGAATTTTTATTAGTTATTTAAAATATTATTGACAAATTATTAAATTATATCCGGACATTTCCGTTTTTTTAAACTATTGAAGAATATGTACAATTTATTTTTTAAATATTACAACACATTTAATAATAGTTATTTCTCTCTATTTCACTATTTTATTAATTTTTATATAAAATTATATATTAGGTCGTGTAATATGAAATGTCGGATTATTCAAAGAGAAACTGATGAGAAATCAGACATTTCATATTACACAACCTAATATTATAATATACAATAATATCCCATATCTCCAACTAATAAATGTTTTTATATAATTTTATAAATTCGTACCATTGTGGATGCTATTAAATAAAATAAAATAATTTTTAAATCTGCATTTACAATGTAAACTATCTTAAACTTTTACAAATTTTAATTAAAATATGCAATCAAAATAATAATAAATGAATGTTCATTACCGAAAATTAATTTCATTCTTTGAATAATGAATACACATTGCTATTATATTCAGATATATACGAGGGTCGTTTGATAAGTACGGTAAAAATGTAAGAAAAACTAAATTGAAAAATTTATATAAATCAATTAATTAATTAAATTAAACAATAAATAAATTTACCATACTTATCAAACGATCCTCGTATTTTTAATTTCTAATAGTGTACAATGATGAATGTATGTCTCTCTCTCTCTCTCTCTCTCTCTCTCTATATATATATATATATATATATATATATATATATATATATATATATATATATATATACTTATATATGTGTATATACAGATGTAATTTTATTACTAAAAACCTTACTCAGAAAACATTTAATATTATAAAACATTGAATCATAATTCAAATGTAATTGTACATTTTTATAAATTAGAGAGTATTTAATAAAAATGAATATATATATATATATATATATATATATATATATATATATATATATATATATATATATATATATATATGTGGCACATATTGAATTTATCAATTTAAGATATCATAAATATACTACTCATTATTCAACACATTCATAAACGTTCTTAATTTAGTATTCTTTATTTAAAAGCATTTATTATATTTTCAAAGCAGTCTAAAAATTGATTTCCAATGATTAATAGTTTGAAATCGAGCAAACCATCAATCTTGTTAAAGCACTTCGTCCATTCAACACGGTGGTACAACTAAAGTTATTTTTGGTCGACATTCATGTATATGGATGATAGGTTTGCCACTAATGGATGTTTAAAAGTGGTTATTAACTAACACGTGGATCGTGCAACGCCTGCTACACAGACACCTTGTCTTCTTATCCAGTGACGAATTCTTAATAATAGTGTTTATTGATCACATATATCTATTAGTAATTATTAAAATGTAAGTGTATTTGTGGCCTGCGATGGAAAAAATATAATAATAATAATAATACCAGATAGTGAACGCGTCGTGTTGTTCGTTTATCGGTACAGTTGTGATATCTGTTTGAACAAAAGATGTTTTTTTTCGGATTAACACTTAAAATAATTAAATTCTATATGCACTAACTGATGTCTGAAATTATTCATCTCTTTGATCATATATATAAAATGATTTATGATAACTTGGAGTAATTTATATCACTAAAAAAATATTATAATTAAAGAGAGATATACTAGCAAATTTAAAATGTAATTCTTGTAATGAAACATTAACAAGAATAAATATTAACTACCGATGCAGAAAATTAAAATGTTAATTCAAACTATGAAATTATATATAATTAATTTGATTTTACAAAAATATACACTGAACATAATCTAAGATTTAAATCTATTATTCAACTATTTGTTATCTAATTATTCAATACAATATCTATTAAGAAAAAAAAATCCCCACAACAATTTATTTAGCTCGCAGATTTTTTTACTGAAAAATGTTTCAATAATTTTTTCCAATATTTAACGAAGTAATCCCTCTTTCACATACGTCACAAGGTGTTAATATTAGTAATTACTTATTCTTCTATTAATACCTATTACAATTATCTGTCATCATTTTCACAGCATAATTTTATAAAACCCAATTTTATAAAAACCCGTTATAAAAATATTCATACATACATATAATTAAATATATACATATTTAAATGTATATAGAAAAAAGTTATTTTTTATAAAATTGTTTGATATGAGAAATCGAAACCTTTGTTTAAAAACTATAAAATCACACCATATTTAAAAATCATATCTAATAAAAACTTTTAAATAAATATATCTTCATGAAACCTCATTATAAAATATTATATTATTTAATATTTATTGTAGGTTAAAATAAATTATTTTGCATCCTTATGTATCTATAGCATTCATCTCTATCATTATTCTGTATAAAGTCTTATACAAAAATGAAATAAAGTAACATAAAATAATGAACATAAAAGAAAAATTAAATAAACTTAAAATTTGATAAAAAACTACATAAAAAAGATCAAACTATTTTTTTAAAAATAATTAACTTCAAAAGTAAAAATATTAAATTACTTAAATTTGAAAGCATCTCATTCTATTTTCAAAAAAAAAAATTTGATTGACTGCTTATCAATTAATGAAAAGCATCAATATCATTATTACCGAATTTATATTATTTAAAAAAATATTTCAATGACCTGATCAAGTCACTATTTGTTTTAATGACTACAAACTCACTTTAACATAAAAGATAAGTTTTATAAAATAACACTCTGTCGATGATGGAATGATCATAGAAATGAGCATCAACGAATAAAGTAAACAAACGATTATTGGGCACGAAATCTTGAGATGTTGGGATAAATGATTTATCTATGTTAAAGTTCAAACGAGTGATCGACGATAACAGATCTGAAATAGATGATAAATGGAACAAAAACGTTCCATTTCATATTTAGTAGAAAAGATAGGTCAAAAAACTGCTTAATATTATTTTGAAATAAATAGACTAAAGATTACATTGCTCTACAATCTGATCATAAAACATGTTTATCAATGAATGCATATTCAGAGCGACTGAAAACCCCTATATAAAACATTAACAAAATTCTAGTTTTTATCATAACTTCTTTCAATACAAACAACATTTTTAAAATGTATTTAAATATACTTAATAATGTCAGTCGATTTTTTTAAAAAAAGTATACAAACTATTTACAATTATAATTTATAAATTAAAAATGAAAAAAAGATATTTTTAAATTAAAATAGTATTTATATACTTAATAAATATTAATATAGAACGCTATATATATATATATATATATATATATATATATATATATATATATATATATATATATAAAAAGTAATCGAAAATAACCAAATATAATTGGAAAAAATAATAGCGTATCTCAAATAAGGTGGTTATAACGACTAGAAATTATTTTAAATTTAAAAATAAATATTGATTTATCACATTTACTAAGCACGGCTACAGTGTATGTATATCTATTTAGTGTATAAAGGTGCTTTGTATCTGATACCTTTGATACGTATCAATCTACACGTCTCAACAATGTCAGCCAGTTTGGAGGCGGACCAAATTTGCCGTGTGCAAGCCGCAGCCACTTTGTCTAAGGCATCCTCAGTATCGTTAATAAATAGGTATTGACAAGATGCAGCGGTCCAGAGCGATAATTCCACGTACCCAATACTATTCTGATACTGGAATATTTTTATAGTTTCGTGTGATCATTTTTACTATAAATATAGAATGAAATACGCACAACGATCAAACCGATTCATTCGCATCGCTAAGAATCAGATCATTGAAAATTCTGACGCAATAATTATTTGGCCGACAATATTGGCTTTATTGGTGCATCGAAGACTATACTTAGCACAATCGTGACAGTATCTTACGAGGTCCATAATTACAATGTACAACTTATGAGAAACTTGTTCTATGTTGTTTTTTTTTCGATGATCTTTAAGCCTGTATTACGGACTACGAGTTCTATTACAGATATTTTATTAAAAGAATCTTGCCATTAAATAGGTTCGTTCAAAATCTGTTTTAACTGAATTTATCGTTAGAAATAATACTAACAATTATCGTTTTCATAAAAACGACTAACTACTAAAATAATTATTGATCGTAATTGATTATAATATATATATATATATATATATATATATATATATATATATATATATATATATATATATATATATATATATATATATATATATATATATATATATATATATATATATATAAATACTTAGTTTTATTATTTTCTATTAAAATAAAAATGTTATTATCTATTATTTTATAAATACTCATTTACGTGAAGGAATTCATAACGATGATAATAATAACAATAAATAAATAAACATTAAGTGAATATACCTAGCAGATGATTTATAAATTTATAAATATTAGAAAAAATTTGTTATATAATCTAACAATTATAATTTACATCTCCAAAAAAAAAAAAATACGAAAATTAAAAAATTTTTCAATTTGCCAAATTAATTCAATTAAATTATAAAAATATTACATGAAATAATTCACATATTTCGCTCAAAAATATTTCGGTAACTGTATTTCTTTTCGAGATTTTTTCTATTTTAACAATTATTGTTTTTCATATACAATGTGACTTCTTTTTAGAAATTATAAAAACTCTAATTTCAATTACTTAATTAATTTCCGTATATATATATATATATATATATATATATATTCAAACGAATAAATATTATTAAAAAAATATAATACAGTAAATTAATATGTTTAAAAATAATATCACAATTATAGTAAACGTAACATAACACAATTATAGTAACGTCCTGGCACTATAACAATTCATTTTACCCCATAAATAAAACAGCTTTTACCTCATAAGATTGTATAAAATATGATAAAGCCGTCTAAATGTACATTGGTAAAAAGAAATTAAGAGTAAATAATTATTAACCACTTTTATACATTGGATGGTATTTGTGATTCTTTGATGAAAAATAGAAATAATTTCTTTTATTTTTAATAAAATATTGTATCACAAATGAACACTTAAAACGGTATTTTACTAAAAAAAAATACAGTTAACACATATTGTGAATTAATTTTTTATCTGAAAATTATATATATATATATATATATATATACATATATATATA
This sequence comes from Neoneuromus ignobilis, assembly GCA_029203775.1. Classification (NCBI taxonomy): domain Eukaryota; kingdom Metazoa; phylum Arthropoda; class Insecta; order Megaloptera; family Corydalidae; genus Neoneuromus; species Neoneuromus ignobilis. Next base: position 25,962,490 of record CP092087.1, read on the forward strand.
TATATATATATATATATATATATATATATATATATATACATATTTATATATATATATATATAAACATATAGTAGACAGGAAAAAATAATTTAATTAATTATACAATATGCAACTTTACATTAATTATTTTTGAATATGTCATCTAAAACAATCGATAAAAACTTTTAAAATTAATAGTGAGATTTAAAAAAATCGATTATAAAATTTATTAAATAAAAACCTAAACGTGAAAAATTGTGCGCATAAAGTAAAAATTAAGTACGAACAACTGCGATGCTGTAAAACCAATGATAGAACTCATACACGATCATATTATAGGTGGCAAATGAGACTGAAAGATTGTAAAGAATAATAAATAAGAAGTAAATGTATGTTCAGTCTCATTTGGCCCACTCTATGTATTATGATTTAATGTATTATTTGCTCAAAATTTCAGATTTATAGTAATGATTACTTTATTTATTTGAAAGTAAATTAGTAAAACATCTTAATATTTTGTTATTTAAATATTGTTTTCCTATTTAAAAATGAATGGTATGTCTCTTCCTAATGTGAAAATTTCATTTCCAAATAGTTAATGTGAAAATTTCATTTTCGAAGTTTTCCGAGAATTACCGAAGTACGAATTTTATGAAATATTAAAATTAACGAAAAAGTGGAAAAAAGAGAGAGTTTCAGGCAGACTTTTCGGATAAAATAAATTTTAACTCTATTACTATTATGTCATATACATACATACGTACATATATATATATATATATATATATATATATATATATATATATAATAAACATCATCTAAACAGAAGTATTAATATAGCATTCTAAAAGTGTTATATTTCATAACTTATTTATAATGTTAAATAACAGCAAAAATTAAATAAATATAGGGTGGAACCACCTTATTAAACAATAAAAAAAATCAGAAAGAATTGCATATAATTAAATTATTAAACACAATTTAACAACACATTGATCTATTGAAAAAAATGTTTACATTTTCCCGTTACTTCACACTAAAGAATAAATGCACTATACTTGTACAAAATAAAATATTTAATCTTTATAGTACCAAACAATACTTGGCAGATTGAACAACAGAGAAATTATTTGTAAAATTTGAACGAAAAATATTTCTTATACGAAAAAACATTTCTTATTCGACTCAATTGGTAAAACAAAGAAAAAGATAAAAAATAATAATGAATTATTAAATAAAAATTATTTTAATACAATTAAATTAAAAACATTAAACTTCATTTAAATATATATATATAGATATATATATATATATATATATATATATATATATATATATGTACATATGTACATATGTATACACACACACATTTGATAAAAACACACATGATTCAATATAAAATTAATAACTTAGAAAACCTAATAAATATAATCCCAACTTTAAACATTTCATATAAACGTAAATATATAATATTTTTTACCTTAAGTAATTAGAAATAAACACAAACTAAAGTTCTGCAAACAAATGATAATTTACAACGAAATTTCACTATTTATTTAAAGAAAATTTAATTTTAACACACTTCGAAATACATCCGAGTTCAACTGGAATATGAATCATAATTGTTATATAATTACTTCCAAAAAGTATATAAGATTTACATACCAGTAGTCATAACTTTGTCAATTTATTATTGATAGTATTCAACTAGACTTATAAACATACATGCATATATATATATATATATATATATATATATATATATATATAGATAGATATGTATTTCATTATGATGTAATCAATATATATCTATTTTTATTTAGATATTCATAAAAAAAATTACATAACAATTATTTTTACAATTTAAATACATAAATATTTAAAACAATCATTATGTAATTTCAGTAACATAGGTAAAATAATATATCATGAAGTCTCTTAAAAGTTAGATCTATTTACCTACCTTCGTATATTTTTAAAACTTCCATCAAACCTACAACAATGATAATGTTAAAAAGATAAAACAACCTTAGTGATAAACATAAAAAAAATTAAAGCATATGAGTAAAAAAAAACAAAACAGATAATTAATATTTTATATTATACTCAAATACAACCATTTTAATAATATATTTTAAAATATTGAATACGTTATTTTATAATTAACAATTAATTTACAGACAAAATATGTAACTTTATAAATGATTTCTATGATGGTATATTACATTCGGGGATGACAAGACTAAATGGAAGAAAAAATGTAATACATAGTCAAATAATTGTTATTATTTGTTATATTTACCATTCAATCCAAATATAAAATAACAATAAAATTCCATGAATGAAAAATATATTCTTTATTTAAAAAATATAAGTTATATATGCATTAAATATTTTCAATCAATTTGACTATGAAAACAAATGTTATAGTCAAAATCATTATTGCAACAGTTTATTATTTTAGTTATAATTCACGATTTATTTACATGATATTACACAACCTATGTTTTTTTACTTATTTAATATTGTTGCATTTAATGATTCCAGTGATTTTTCTGAGCCGTTTGGCATTCAGTAAATGATATGTTCGAACTTTTTAACAGTCGCAGTCTTCTATAAAGTTAATATTTACAGCATATTAAACTAAATAATTAATTTTGGATGGAAAATATACATGTTAATATGGAAGGAACAATTAATTTTTGTATTCAAATGGAAGATATGTCAATTATTACTATATGAATATGGTGAAAGTTATCTCTAAAGGTATAAAATTCTGTGTTAACAGAACACTTATGTATATATTTTTTTAAATTTTTGTTAGTTGAACATTGAATCACAGCACCACATTTTCATATTTTCACAACATTTGTTATTTTGAAAATACTTTTAACACCACTATTCATTACATATAAAACGTATTAATCAGTATTTAAAAATTCACATTAGTTTAAAAAATGCAAACATGGTATTTTAAAAACCTTTAAAGATATCTTTTCATACATTGTAATTTATGATATACTATCCAAAAATGAAATCTTGTACATTTTCTAGACAAATGATTTCTAAATTTCTTGAAAAATATGGACATTTAATTATTAACATTTCTTAATAAGGCCATGTTACTGTCCTTTGTAATATTTTGGACATTATTTAAAAGTATATGTAGGTTATATTAATGATTAATACTTTGAAAATATATTAGGCCCAAAAAAATATGCAAATAAAAAAGTTTAATAAATCCAGTATTTTTTGACTAGAGAACTTAAATATTATTTGTCAAAATGATTGGAAGACTAGTCCATCTCTTTTATCTCATTCTGATTGTAAAATTTTGAAGGATGCTCAATAATCAAAAAATAAATAAATAAATTAGAAAATACTTCATCAAACCAAAGATTACATTTCTAACTAAATATAAAATAATGAATATTATCTGAAATTAATACAAAGTACTAAAACTATTAAACAGCTTATGTTAATAATTTTATTATCGTGATTTTCAAATAATGTACTATGACTTAATGTCATAAACGAAAATTGACATTATTCTGAAAATTGGCATTTTATTAAAGGTACTTGTAGAATCACATTGATTTAATAGAAGTAAAATAGTGTAGTTAAAGAAATGATGAATTTTTAAAATTTACTTCTATTAAATAACTTTATTTTAAAATAGCAATTTAGTTATTAGATAAAATTTTCTTTAATGTATTTAATATCATTAAAAAAAAAGTATAAAAATAAATCAATACTTTATTACTATATATAATATATAGAGATAGATAATATTTTCATAATAATAGTAACTTATTACAGATAATAAATTACCTTTTACATTTTATAAATATCCAAAAAATGAATATTTTAAAATTACAAATAATTTCTATATGTTTACATATTTAAATACAATCATTCAAATGTTATTAATAGTCAATTATTTCAAAATATAAATGTACTATTTGGTATTTTAACAATAAACTGTGAAATTGTAATTAAGAAAATCGAATAATTATATATTAATAATCTAACAATATAGTACAAGGTCATCCAATTGTGACACCTAGATTTGTTTTATTAAAAAGAAACATGTGTACAGTTTCTTTTGTTTCTTTTTAATAACACAAAATCTTAATTCTATTTATAATCTAGGTGTCACATTTGGATGAACCTATATATGTGAAAACAACTAAAGTATTTTCATTTCAATGTTAAAACATTTAAGAACATATTTAACAAAATATATTCATTTACACTGCAAGAAACAGTTAACAGGAGAATTGATATTTTAAATTTTCTTAAGATAGAAACACTTCAAAAAGATAATATATTTTCAAACAATATTTCTTCGAATATTTTAATTATCATATAAAACATAAAATCACAATAACAATTTAAAAACAAATTTATATCTGAGCATCCTTTGCATAAAGAGAAAGACAGGGTTAATGAAAATGATGAATAAAATACATTTTCAATAATCCGAAGAAAATTCCTTAAATAATGGAACACTGTTAAGTGCTGTATTTACTTAATATTTTAATTTTAAATTATCTATAATGTGCGCTTTCATAATTTAAATTTCAAAATAAAATCTGATCAATGAATTCTTCATAAATATAAAAGTAAAATGAAGCAAACTAATAAGTTTTTACAAATGCATTTAAGATAAATTATTATAATACAGCTGCATAATAATACAGTAATTTTTTTTTTAAATAAATGTTTTCAAATACTTATTATCATTTTAAAGAAAAACTCAATTTCAGATAAAATGAAAAACTCCCTGAAATTGACAAACTAATGTTCTCATCACATTATTTTTTATCAAACATAGATACTTTGGACTTAACTGCCCCTTCACAAATCATTAGCCTTTGTGGATATTTTTTATTGCCTTGACCAGGACTTGAACCTAATGAATGAGAATGTACAGTATAGGATTGGGGCTGTTGTCCAAGATGATGTTTTTCTAAATTTCTTCTCAATGCTTCAATTCTAGAATTTCTTCGCAGTTCACTAATACTCTGACCATCTGAAAACTTTGAATGCAGTTCTGAAATTTTTAAACTATTTTTATTAAAATGATAATCATTTTCTGAAATTCTTCGAATGCCATCACTTTTTGAATAGTCTACTAGAGGAAGATGACCGATTTTTGAGTCCCCACAATATTTTCGATCTGTACAATCTAATGAATCATTTCCTGAAGAAATAGGTTTCCATCTATTTTCTTTAAAATTAGTATGACGAAAATTTGCTCCTTTTCTTTCAAAATATTCAACAATTTTAGCAATATGTTGAGGCTGTGAATTCATTCCAGTTAATTTTTCATCCCAATGAATAATATCAGATCCACCCAGACTAGAAACATCCTCACTACTATCAGTATAAATAGAGCTTGTTCTTTTGCTAGAATATAATAATTGATTTGCTAAACTGTTTCGTTGAATTATTTGTGTAGACAATTCTAAATCAATTGCTAATCTGCTAGCCAACTCTACATCTATACTTCCGCTACTAATGTCTTTACTTCTAAGACTATTCGTAGGTGTATACGGGAGATCTAAATCATCTAAAGATCTTAAAGAACTGACAGTAGTGCCACTGTCATCCAAAAGAAACAAACTAGAAGTAGCACTTGAACTAGAGAGAGTCGCCGTAGATATATTATGGCGTGTAGGGTTTAAATCCGGTGAAAATTCTGTACAAGTGTGATAATCTTCACCGACACTAGAGAAAAAACCCGATTCACAAGAACCTCGTCTCTTTAAGACACTCGTAGACATGTCAAAATTTATGTCAGATATATTAGTACTTGAACTGCATTTCACTATTGGTTTATCATGCCTAATATCATATTTACAACTTTGCTCATTTACATTTTTAAACAATGGGTGTGAAAACAAAGAATTTGCCTTCACTTTCTTCGTTGCTCCGTTACTACTAACACTAGGCTTTGGTGTGCTCACCTGCTTCCGGCAAGAAGTAGGTGAACCGGGTAAACTTTTAGGGGATCTTCTTTCATCTTCATTAGAATTTTCTAGATCCCCTGACGTCACAAAAAAAGGTGAAGGTAACTCAAAACATGATGAAAAAAGATCCCCTACTCCAGATGTATATGAATTTGGATTACCACCAAGTATTTTTTTTACACCACGGAACTGAGCAAGAGATGCAAATGGATTACTTTTCGAAATTGTAGATGTTCTAGGTACATAATGTGGATCTTCAAGACACATAATTTCACCAACTTTCTTAGTGGTAAGATGATTATGCGAGGTTTGACTATTATCTAAAGTTGAGCTATTTTGTTGACGAAGCATTAAATGACACCGTGCTTTATCACTAGGTGCAGTGTGAGGATAAAATATTAATGAACCAACATCTTCTGAAAGTGAGCGACGATGGATAACTGTAAAAAATAATATAAATCTTTAAAAAATATTAAAGCAAATGATCAAATAACATATTAAAAATTTTAATAAACTTCAAAATAAAATAAATAGACATATGTACATGCATACATGTGATTATATATATGTATGTGTGTAAATAAATAAATATATATATATATATATATATATATATATATATATATATATATATATATATATAGATATATATAAATGATACATGTCAACTCTTATGTAATTTGTTTCTATAAATCAAACAATTTTACATTAATACACTTACGTTTAGGATGGTATTCTAAATCTTTAATTGGTTCACCCCTACTTGAATTACCAGCAGCTAAAACTTCTTCACTGCGTGCTATACAGCCTTTAAGCTTCGATGAGCTATCCATAGAATCCTTTTTAAGCGTATTGAGTAAAAGAGTATCGACGGATTTTCTTTTAGTTACATCTTGTTTAATGGAAGGACGGTTAATTTCTTTAGGCATATGATCGGTTATTATTTGTGAAAGTTGTTTGACTAAATCAGGAAATGTTGGTCGGTTTTTAGGCTCAAACTAAAAAAAAAATTAATGACATTAGTTCTAAAATATAAAAATTAAGCAATATAAATTGTAAGTTTTTAAATATACTACAATACTGCATAAAAAATATTTCTGCAATTTTCCAATATATTAATTCCTACTATAAAATATTTATTTCAAATAATCAACATTCAGGATAATAATATATATATATATATATATATATATATATATATATATATATATATATATATATATATATATATATATATATATATATATATATATTATATATATATATATATATAATATATATATATATATTTATATATATATATATATATAAATATATATATATATATATATATATATATGAAAATAAATTATATTTATGTACTAGTCTAAAACAGTATAATATACAATAGAATAATAATATAAAAAGCAATTTACAATTTTAAAAAATTAATACCAACAAAACCAAAAAAATAAAATACACTCAAAAATTATTTCAGCTTTACTTACATTACAACAGGAAAATGCTAATTTTAAAAATTCTGGAAGTGTTTCAGAACTACACATTTCAGAAAAAGCCATGTAGTCAAGGCCAAAATTATCTGTACGAGGTAACATATCTGGATCAGCTTCTACTCTGGCGATTAGTTCACACAAGACAATACCATATGAAAAAACATCACTTCGATGATCATACCACTGCCCTTTTAAACATTCAGGAGACATCCAATAAGGTGAACCAACTGTACTTAACTTGTACCCTTTCCTAAAACGAAATAGATTAATTATAAAACTTTATATATATATATATATATATATATATATATATATATATATATATATATATATATATACCATGTGTTTAATTCACTTTTATCAAAAGTATCAAATCAAATACAACAATATGTGTGTTCAATAATGTCCAAAAACGCCCAATAATGAAAAAAAAAGGATAAAGAAACACTAATTTATAAAATACAGACTCTAGGCATTATTATTATAAATGCAAATAATCTACTTATCATTAACTCTCTTCTATTTGATATAAAATGAATTTATATATAGTTTATTCAAATTAATACAAATACCAAATAAGTGTCAAATGATTGAACTTACGTCGGATCTGGAATTTTAGCTGCCAAACCAAAATCACCGACTACAGCAGTCATATCACCAGTATTTTCATTTTTCTTAATAAGAACATTCTGCAAATAAAATTAAAAATTATGATTTCATAGTATAAACATTATACAGAAATAAAGAAACATTTAAAAAAAAACATAAATGTAGATATTAAATATGTGTTTATTAAACATTAGTACGAACTAAATATTTAATTATATTTTAAATAAAAGCATATATATATATATATATATATATATATATATATATATATATATATATATATATATATATATATATATATATATACACTATGATATATTTTTGCATGTGTATTAAAAAACAATATTCAACTCATTTATATCTAATTTGTCTTCGTTTTCTGATTTTACAAATGCATTATCTTAGATTTTAAATTAAGGGTGTACTTCTATTGCAATATCACTAGAAAAAAATTCATAAAAGTATATAAAGGTAGTTTGATACTTCAATTTTCGATAAAGAGTGCACTGTATTATCAAGCAAATTATTAATCTTCATATAATGTCTAATTTATTTCACAAATGATAAATAAAACCAATCTAAATAAAATCCAGTTCTTTCAATTTTTTTTCAAAATTTGATATGTCCGACTTATTAAATAAATCATTATTAAAAATGTCCAAGTACTTAATGTAAAATATTTTCTAAATTAGTATATGTTTAAATTAGTGAATGTTAGAATTACTGAACCACCAATATAATAACATAATATCAGCTTATATCAGTCCACTGCTGGACGAAAACCATATTGATGTTATCATTCACTACATTATCTGACATTATCACTATGTTAACCAATTGAGTTGGTGAGAATTTTTCTTTCAGAGTTCACTTCTTTGAGCAGGTTATCTTTCCTTCGGTTAAAGAGCCCCGTCTGCACTATTTCTCCCACTGGGCATCGAATATACTACCTCGTATGGCAAACAGTGATGCAATATAAATATATATATATATATATATATATATATATATATATATATATATATATATATATATATTTACATACATATACATGCATACACATGTCATGTAACACAAAAATATTCACACCCACAACAATTTAAAATAAAAGAATAACATTTAAGGTATCATTATATAAAAGAGATATTTATTTTTATTTTATGTTTCAATTAAGATTTTTCATATTTTAAAAATAAATCAAATTAAAATAGATTCAAAATTATTAATAGTGTATTATACACCATCAATTGAATATTCTTCACATCTTCATGCGCAAATCATATAGAAATATTTTTCCTTTAAGTAAAAAGACGTCATACAACATACATCTAAAAGTAAAATATCTGGCGCCAAAAACGTATAAATAAATGGTGTGAACTTGATGTGTCAGAGAAACATACTAAATGTACATGCTGATAAAAAACAAATTTGTAATATAAATACAGCCATTACTATATCTTTGAACAATTGACTGTTGAATGACATTTCCTCAAACATTTAGATTAAATAAGATTGTTCCTCTTGTTGAAAACTGTAGAGAATAATGTACACTTGTAATAAACCAGAAAAAACATCGAATATATATATATATATATATATATATATATATATATATATATTTTAAAAAAAAACTTTATTCGAACATGAATAAACATTAAAGTTAATTGAACATAATAGTATATTACAGATATAATTATTGTTGACATTCAAGTTAAAATTATAAAATATAAATACACAGTATAATTATACATATACTGCCGACAGAATGTTCAATTAATTGTTCAGTTGAATATTCATATTTTTATATTTTGCCTTGCCACGATTTGCCACTTATTTTTATAAATAGGTAATATTTGATACTAATTATTAGGTACTCAATAATACTGATCTATGCTAATTTTATATCTTCATATTGAAAACTTTTTGTAAATTCAATATACCAACTATTACAGTACAAGCATATTTTGTAATAAATATAAAAATTATATACTTAACGCATCTTAATATCTTAATCACATGTTGTTCACTTTATTAACCGATGCGCATTTTGACAACAACGTCATCATTATCAGTAAACAATAAGTGATTACTGAATACTTTTAAAAAATCTTATAGCATTGAAGTAATTTGTATAAAAATGAATTATCTACAGTATCAAGCATGACAATGATAAACATATTTACGGTTCTAGATTTTATCGAAGACAGAAAAATACTCAGATTTTAAAAACTGACAATACCAGGTCCATCAAAATTTACATTAGCAAAAATGGTGAATAATAAATAATTACTGTGCACTTTCATTACTTTTATGTTGAA
>CP092087.1:25975363-26095363 GCA_029203775.1 Neoneuromus ignobilis
AGAATAAACCTCGAAACATTCATATGTTAAAAATAATTTATATATTTCAATAATCATGTTTTCTTTTTCATTTTACTAATGCTACAATTGGATTCTGTCACCTGCACACGATTTTTTTACATAAACTTATGATATATTAAATTGACCTTTCTGTAAGGAAGCATGGAAATAATGTTATTTGTGGTGTAAACATGATTTTAGATGAGTCACGGTATGATACAAGTAACGCACGCTCGACTCTTAGTAAATAGTGAAATATTTTTAGAATTGGCACACAAGCTCGTTGCGAGTTTTGGATCGAGGGTGACGAGGGGATGAATACATAAACGCGGGGGAAGCAGTTGGCTAGAAAATGGCAGAAAAACTTGGAAATATTTTCAAAATATATATTAAACACGGCGGCCATCAAAAAAACACATGAATGTATTACACTGAGTAAATGTAAGAAGTATCTAATTTTAATACGAACAATTCCACCAGATACATTTTTATATTAGTTACTTGCGTATCTTTTTTCAAAGAAAAAAAAACTTATCCAAATGATAATTCAAATTACATTTTTTTATAAACACATTCTTTTCGCTGATATCGTATGTATAGACATTTATAAATAAAAGTATACAATTTTAGACTTAATCAAATCTTTTAGAATGAAGAATTCGTAAGTATTTACTGAAATTGCAAAAATATTTATAATATAAATCATTTTAAAACTGCATTATTAAAACAAAACAACCATCAATAAATATCTGCATTAATAATCTGATAAACATATTTTCCAACGAATTTTTGAAGCATATATAATTAATGGATATTTAATGAAAATAATTGCAAAATAATGTATTTTGACAAAAATATAAATCGTATTAACTGTCAAGTTTGCAAATATATACTTAACTGTCCAGAAAAAAATTACACACACACAGACATATTATATATATATATATATATATATATATATATATATATATATACACACACAACACATATTTTCATTTATATAAAAACATATCTCTCTATTTTTTCATAGCAACAAAGTTAATGTATCAAATTTTGTACAATTAATATACAAATTCAAATTTAAAGCAATAAATTAAAGTAAAAATATTTGCAATAAAATATATTTTCATTTATCTGCACAAGAAATTAAAAAACTCTTATAAATAAAAATATAAAATAATTAAAATCTCAACTACTTTCATTGTAAATTTAATGATATAAACGACAAGTAAAACTAAAATAAAGATGTTAGGTACATTGTCGACCTTGATAATTATCATCTAACTGTATGCATTATTTGAACAATTAACATTTTACATACTACAACGAATAATTGCCGTCAAATATAATCTTCCTGTTGTAAAATTAAATACAGCTTGCCGCAAATTGAAAAAGATTTATTTAAATGATTAATTTCATTGAATTATTCAAACATGTATTAGAGAGTGGTTCTGAAGGCAAGGATGTATTTTGAGTCATGGCCTCAATACTATACGATACAAATACTCCTTGCATAGTTAAATTTTACATTCACACAGAAGCGAAATGCGCAGATTTATTTGTCTTTTAACATATTAAACTTTCTTATATATGAAAATATGTAAAGATTTTAAATTTTTATATTTTTTAATACTTTCGTAATCAAAATATACAACCAATTAAAATAGTGAATTTTATTACAATTATATAGTAAAATCCAACATCTAACACAGATTTAAATCAAAATTTCAAATAAAATGTACGAATTTTAAACTTAGTTTTTAAAACCAAAATAACTATTTTTACTATATTTAACAACTAATATATATATATATATATATATATATATATATATATATATATATATATATATATATATATATATATATACTCTCAAAGCATATATATTTAATTGAAAATAAATATAATATTCATTAAATTTATTTTCAATTAAATATTTTTTTTTAATTTAACGACTTTATTGAACTATATCAATAAATTACTTGTTACTCATGTGTGCCATTACTTATGTGCGTCAGTGTATATATATATATATATATATATATATGTATATGTATATATGTATATATGTGTGTATATATATATATATATATATATATATATATATACGAGGTCAGACAATTAAGTAATGCGACCGATTTTTTTCTCGGCCTGTGGTAACACTGCGAACCTGTAACTCCGCCACCGTAATAGCAGATCCCTACTCTCTCGATTGAGACCTTGACCACCCTCGTACGATCATTTCTTCGCCAGCTGTTTAGTGTTTTGTAACAACGCGCGAGTAGTGCATGTCACGAAAATGGAACAGAGAAATTGAATGAACATCGCTCAAGATTGTCTCGAGCAGGTTGAAAGTGATCCTACTCTTCTCGATCGAGTTATTACTGGTGATGAAAGTTGGTTCTTTCAATATGACCCCGAAACTAAACGACAAAGCCAACAGTGGCTGTCCCCTGGAGCACCAAGGCCAAAGAAGGCGAGAATGAGCAAGTCCAAAGTGAAAACCATGTTGATTTGCTTCTTCGACAGCAAATGGGTGGTTCACAAAGAGTTTGTACCACCTGGACAAACCGTAAATCAAGTATTCTACCGCAATGTGCTCGAAAAATTACGAAAATGGGTGCTCAGAGTGCGTCCAGAGATCGCGAAGACTTGGGTTCTGCATCACGACAATGCTCCCTGTCACAGTGCGTTCAGTGTCTCTCAGTTTTTAGCGTCTAAAGGCATCGCAACGTTACCACAACCGCCCTATTCACCGGACATGTCACCCTGCGACTTTTTCCTATTCCCCCATATGAAAAAATTCGTCAAAGGTCGACATTTTGACTCCGTTGAAGATATCCAAGAATCTGTGACGAGGATACTCGGAGAGGTCCCACAAGAAGTGTTCCAGAATTGTTACGAAAACTGGAAAACTCGCTGGAATAAGTGTATAGATGCGGGAGGGGACTACTTTGAAAGGGATCGCAGCGATGTACCTTAATTTTTAAATATACTCGATTTTTGAATTTTGTCACATTACTTAATTGTCTGACCTCGTATACTAACAGACTCAAATTTCAAAGACACTAAATTATTTAACAGAATAATTAACGTCCCTAAATTATAGATTCCACTTAAGAAGTAATTTTTAAAAACTTCTAATTTTACACCTATATAGACAAGTTACATAATAAATTCTAAAATGTTTCTACTTTAAAATGTTTTACTATTGATTTGTAATATGTAAAAATATTTTTCTATTAGTTTATTAATTCACAGTTCAAATTCAGTTATTATAATTAAAAAGCAAGTCAAATAAATAAATAAATTTCCAATAATTTAAACTGATATATACTTTATTCACATACTTTATTTTAAATTCAATATTAAACAAATACTTAATAAATATATATATATATATATATATATATACACATGCATTTACATGCTTATTTACTTATATTACGTGTCGTGTGCATAACAAAAATAATATTAGAGATAGCACAAAAGACAACATATATTTAATATATAAGTAATTGAAACTTATCGACCTTGATAAATAAACATTAATATTAAAAAATTAAATTATATAAAAAAACTAATACCATTGTATTGTATATACACACAATTATATATATATATATATATATATATATATATATATATATATATATATATAATTCGACATTTTAATAAACTGAAGGTGAAGAATACATTGTATAAAATAAAACTTTACTAGGAAAATTAACAAAGAAAAATCTTAGATCTATACTTTTAGACATGTATGAAAAAAAAACATGTAGACATTTAAATTTAATGATAATTATAAAAATAATCATTTACTTAAAACAATGCAATCAATTTGAATGATAATATTTTTTACACATAAACAATTTTAATGCTACGAGCAATTGACTTTTTAGTAATCATTTTTTAACATTACAATTTTTTTTATGAAAAATGATTGTTGAACATTTTTATCAAGAAAAAAGTTAATAAATGTACATTTGAATCTTATGATTACTTCAATATATTACACTTTCAATCTTAAATCATATTTTCAATAAATATTAGGTTGGCAAGTATCTCCCTTCCGCTTTTTTTTTTTTTTTTTTGTACATAGCTGCGAAATTCAAAAGACCAGAAGGCGGAAGGGAGATATTTGCCAACCTAATATTAATGGACACATTAAACTTTTTTGGTCGTATTTCAATAAATATTTATTATAGTTATTTTGTAAAGTGATTGTAATTATTAAATCTTACTTAAAATTTACTTGTCAGTATTAATAAAATTAACATCAAAAACAATTAACATTCAAAAATTATAATCAAAAAAGTCTCTTGAAATTTATTATTCAATATAAAACAAATTATATTTTTTAATTTCCTACATAATCATAAATTATTTGTTTTAAAATTGTGGCAAATTCACTTTCTATAAATGAAATATCACCCTCAACACCACAAGATATTAAAAAGTGAACAAATGAACAATAGGTAATTATTGAACATTTTATAATAACTTGTAGTGTTGGGGGTGATAATTCATTTATGTAATCATAGACTTTTTAGAAAAATGTATACAAAAAGTGAATAATTCAAATACTTAATTTTTTAATATTCAATATACTAAAGTCTGCCAATTTTTGAACTTGATAAATTCACTTCATGATCATCATGATGTTGTTTGCCAAATTTTATCTTTACAAATATGTGAGATACAACATTGTTATTTACTTATCTTTCCTCTATCATTTAAAATATATAATCTTGAACATGGACATATAATAGCAATAAAACATTTTCAATTAAAATTCTAAAAATTATGATTCATTCTAAGCTTAAAAAATATACTTACAAAATGATTCTCTTTTTAATATAGTTACTTACTTGGATTTTTCTATGCGTTAACACAAAAAAAATAACACGCTAATAAAATAAACGAATGGGCAAACCTTAATACCATTATTAAAGAGAATCTAATCTGAAAACACGTGAAAAGTTTTTAAAATTTACTAATTACAGCACACAATACAAAACAAATATTTGTTAAAGCAATTAAATAAGAGTATTAGTTAAGTTTCGACACGAGTTAGTATTTAATTTGATTTTGGGATATGTAAAATGATAGTTTCATTAAAATATATACACATATTAGCAAGAATGTTCATATGGTTTCGCGACCTTGCGTGGAATCCAATTATCAGTAGCTGTGTAAACAAGTCAGGTTTGATTACATACGGTACATCTACACGTGATTTTTATTATGAACATGATTTTGACTTTTGTCAATAAATTTCCATTCAATGCATTCACATACATACGTATTATATATATATATATATATATATATATATATATATATATATATATATATATAAACTTACCTGTTTTCATATCCAAACATTCAAAACTAATATAAAATTATAACAGAGAATTCCATATATAAAAAAAATGTTTAAATAACTATTTACAACAATAATTTTATATAAAAAAGTAAAAATCATTTTCGAAAACTGATTAAAATGATTAAGATACCTACAAAATCAGAAATCTATATTTTTGAAAAAGAATAAAATTTAAATATTTATAAAATTTAATATTTTCTATTGTAGTGAATAAAATAAAAACTAAGAATAAATAATAATCGATTGATGTAAATAAAAAAAAACCTTTATATATTTTAGTATTATTGTAAATAACAACAAAATATATAAAGATAGTAAAAAATTCAAATTCTAGGTATCAGTAAAACAATATTTAATTCTGCTACATTATTAGAAAAACAAAACTAGGGAAATTTAACAATTATCTATCTATATTATATTAATATTAAAGATAATGAAAAAAAATATTACCAAAATGGTATCTAAAATATTATGAGTAAAAAAAATAAAGAAAATTATTAAAGATATTAAACTTGTCATTATTATTGATAAAATGAATATTAAACAAGATAAATATAATTAAAAAGGAATTTGAGCAAAAAGTAGAAAAGAATTATTACAAGATGGGCTTAATGTGTTAGAGAAAACTGGATCACTATCAAAACGAAGCTAAGATAGTTTTATTTACATAGTATTTAAGAAAACATATCTAGTAATTAAAAATACAGAGAGTATTGTAAAAAGTAAATAGAATCAAAAGAAAGTATTTGATAATAATCAGAAGGGGGGTCGTAAATATGGTATGGGAAACAATGAAAAAAAAACAATAACAGATATATGTTTTATGATAAATATGAGAATAAAGAAAATTTTCTAAACCATTATAAATATTTGAATCTTAAAAATATATAGTTTTAGCAAAGCTGAAAAGATATAACCAAATGTTCAACATAACTGCCATGTATTCTAAGAAAAAATGAATGAAATTTATAAAATAATTATTAAACATTGAAACGAAATATTATTCACTTAGAAGAAATTTAAACTAACACGACAAAAAATGCAAAATTATTTTTTATACAAGGTTATCACACAATTAATGTATGAAAACGAGTAAGAATGTATACAAAATTTACTATATATATATATATATATAAGTAATGTTAATCGATCATAATTTTCAGTACATGTATATATATATATATATATATATATATATATATATATGCATCCAAATAAAAAGGAATATATAAATGACATTTAAAAGCTTTTAAAGTGCCTAATACTCTTCTGAATTTTCTACATAATCTTTAATTCATACATTTATCAAAATAAAGCATTTATAACTAAATGATAGTATTTGTCAATAAATTTATAGAAATAAATAGAAGAATAGAATACCGTTAAAAAATAAAACAGGAATTTTCAATACAAGTAATGAACAAAAAATATATTTACACTGGTTTATAATTAATGACGAAAATAAATAAATTTAGTATATTATATAACTTTAATTTATTTTACTTTTTTCTTTTTTTGAAAAAATATCCTAAACAATCTCAAATAATACTATTCGTTGAATAAATAATTATTTAACACGATTTTATACAAAATAAGAAAAAATGAAATCAATTTGTTTCAAAAACTTAAAAAATAATAAAAATAAGGCAATAGTACAAACAATTTCACATGCTTACTTACAAAATGAAACAAAGGTCTCTACAGTTATTACGATAATTTAAATAAACTACTTTGAACCAATTAATATGAATAATTATGAGCTCTGACTAAATAATAAACTTAAAAAAGTGTCTAAATCTCTGAGAACAAATGGAAAAGTGACAGTGTTTCGCATCTGTAATTAATAATTAACACAAGTTTCACTTTAAAAATATGGCTTCATTATCATAGTAGTAAATTTATACAAGAAAGTACCTTCGCACGATAACAAAATTACAAGTCATGAAAAGAAATATAAACTATAATAAAAAGAATTTATCAAATAGAAGTACGACGAAATAATTTTTTTACATTTGTTTATTTCAATGGTGTAATATCATAAATTTCGAACATTATTTTAAACTAGTCATAATTGACTTACAATCTTATTTTTCATTCTTCATTTCACGAAAGAAATTTCAGTGAATATTTTTTAATGTACTTGTCGAAAACCATTATTTATTAAAATTGAATCGATTTAAAATAAAATATACTTGAATAATAAAATCAATTTGGATACTTTTTCACAATGATAAACTTAAATACCAAATAATAATTAATTAACAATTATTATTTTGTTAAATCATTTAAATATATTTCATTAAATTACTTAATTAATATTAATATATATATATATATATATATATATATATATATATATGTAAATATTTTCAAAAATACATTTAAAATTAGCGAAAAAATGAACAGTTTAATATTAACGTATAAAAAATTAAAAAATATGTTTTTACCATAATTAGTTTAATACACTAATTAACTCATTTTTCCAAAAGTAAATCAATTTTCAATGTCAAAAAATGTTATAAGAGTTAAATAACCACTTATTGTCCTTATTTTAATTAATGCACATTTCAATAGCTAGACCATTAACTTCATAACATGGCATTACAAAATCTATAATTATTAAATCAACATTTTTATGCTATAATATATATTTCCTCACACATACAATCACACACACACATACTCATATATAAATATATATATATATATATATATATATATATGTATATATATATATGTATGTATGTATTTATAACACAAGTAAATAATTAACAATTAAAATGAAATATTTGTAATTTTTTTAACTAACTTTTAATAATTAACAAAAACTAACATTTGTATGTTTTATTTTTTTATTATGGCTGATCATTATAAAAAAGGTATAAATTTTATCAACAAAAATAATACTTTTTAAAAAACATATAAGCATTAATTTAACAAATAGAAACAAAAATTATTTCTCATGACACAGATAAATATAATATAGTGAAACAATAAACTACATAAAAGAATAAACGAACAACATGTGTGAATTTATACGAACCATGAATCAATATAATGGTCATTAAAAATGAAAAAATGCTATCATATGTTTACATATTATGATAAATGTCATTTTACATCGAGCGAATTTATGTAGTAAAAATATACTCATTAACATGATTTTTTACTTTCAACGTCTTGAAATTTAAGATTATTGAGATATACGTCGATTATCGATTAATATTAAATAACATTACATTACACAGTCTATAATTAATTAGAATGTCTATCGACATTACCCAATGCTTAGTGTATTAGGCCTCTGACAATATCAGAGTTCTTGTGACGGTTACTTTTTTACGAGATGAGGTTGTCAGTTCCATGCTCAACCTCCAAATTTGGGGACTCTCTAATCGAAAATCGAACACAATATCCAGCATGTCATACGTTGATGCATGCCATTACACCATTATTCAACTATTATTAAATAATTCAGATCAAAAATATGACGAAGTAAAACTGAAGAATTTTTTTTACAAATTTTAATATGAATAGCGTCTTGTGATTAATAAGAAAAATATAATTTTTAATGATTTTTTAATCTAAAAATTGAATATACCGCATAAAAAAAACATAGAAAAAGTTTAAATAAATAAATTACTATATGCTGCAGTAAATAATATAATATTACATACTAAAATTGATCAATATAAAAATAATAATATATTTCTTTACCTTGCTGGTAAGATCTCTATGAAAGATGCCTTCAGAATGAAGATACTCCATTCCACGTGCAATATCACGTGCAATGCGTACACGAATTAATTGCGGCAAATCCACTGCACGATTTTGTATTAGTTGTTCTAGAGATCCACCGTTAATGTACTCCGTGAGTGCATGCAATTGTCCTTCATGTACACATACGCCCATGAACCTAGAAGAAAAAAAATACATAGCATTAATGTAAAGCAAAATTTATATGTCTACACTTAAGTAAATCGCGTGCACGACCGCGGCATCTGCAGTAATACGTCACAACGCCTTATTTATATCAACAAAACCACCCTGATATTCATTTAAAAAGTAAATGAAACATTTAAATTTTAAATGTATTACTGTTAGTATATTTCATTTACTATAAACTAAAAGCTAAAATGAAACGATAAATACATTCGTATATTTTTAATATGAAACATTTTTTAAGCCATTTAAATAACATTATTTTTTTATATATATAATTGTTTTGAGTCCTCTAAGTATCGAGATGGAATTTTACTCCAATTTGGCAATCAAGATATTCCCATAAATATTATATGGAATCAAAAACTGATAATTGGAATCGAGATTGTTTTGAGATGTTATAAAGAAGTTACTCTCTAAAATCACAGCTAAATATTTGGAATAATTCTCTTGTTGGAACAATCATTACGATTCAAAGCTTGTTTCTTCAATGTAACATTTTAAATTATTTTTAAAATTATTTATTAATTTATTCTATACACACTACATACTCTCCCCCACCACCCCACCCACACACACAATTCTATAAACTGACATGTAACTTTATAACATTCGTTGTTGTAAATATGCCCGTAGGTATCAAATTTTCTTTTTTACTACTTCCTTATTTTTACTACAAGTTTTTTCTTCGTCATATGTAAATTGCTTTCAACTTTGAAAAAAAGAATTCCATAAGTCTTCACTCATGAAAATTTATTTCTGTAGTATTTTTAATGTGTTTTGTAAACTCGAGTAAATAGTGATTTTAGACAAAATGTTATTTCTTCGAAAATATTGTTTTGTCTATCAGTGAAAATTATTATCTATCAAGTATAATTCTTTCATATTACATAAACAACTTTGAAGTAGTCTTAAATAATTCAAGGTTATAACAAATTCATTTTGCCTGAAAATTATTGACAAATTATTTATAATTTGCAATTTAAAACAATGATTTATGATATATCCGAAATTGAATGGGTGTATATAGATTTTCGTTTATTATTATAAAATTATACTATATTAAAACAGCACAAAGTAGTAGTGACAGGAAAAATAATAAATAAAATCAGATTTTAAATTTATATACATATCAGATTTTATATTATGAACAGCAACGAAATGGTTATCGAAACAAGCATCAACAAATAAAATAAATAATGATATGATTATCACTTTTATGAAATTTTATGATATTAAAGTAAGTAACTCATTTATATAAGTGAATTAACCATAATACTAAATGAATAATAACCAAAAAGAACATTTTTCACAATTCGTATTACCTATACAATTCTTCGAGATAGACGATTTAAATTAGTCATTTAAGAAATAAAATAAATTTCTGACATTAATATTTCAATTCAGTTAGCATTTAATTAAAGGAATAAAATTCTATTTTCATTTCGTTTATTATATTATACTTAAAATGGTGTCACTGTATGATTAATTTATAATTCTTGCAATATCATTTACTTTTTTTAAAAAAATATATTTTTTCTGTGTATAAATATGATTGTTTCATTTCCATAATTTTATAATGATTGTTATATCACTTCCAAAATAAAATGTAGAACCTCATTTAAAAAGTAAATAAAATATAACATACATATGTATATTTACTTTCATAGGAACAATAATATATTAAATTAAATATTTTAAAAACACATATTATTCGTAAAAAAAACTAAAATTATACAATAAAGTACTAAGTAGAAATAATAAATCTTTTTTCATATATTTCATATTTTTCATAACGCTTAATTCGTTTAATTAGAAGATTAATTAAATGATAATTTATATCGATGTGGTAAATATATATATATATATATATATATATATATATATATATATATATATATATATACACGTGTATATGTAAGCTGTGTATATATCGTATAATATTAGTACATATGTACATAAGTAAAAAGAAATACCTAATTCATTAACTAATAACGGATAATACAGTTAACTCTCCCATCTGAAAACTATATTGAAACTATAGGAGTGTATTTGAACAGATGGTTCAAATTAATTCATATTTATGAAATAAAAATATAACAAAATTAAGTAAATTAGCATATGTACATTAATTGTAACATGAATCACTAAATGATAAAACTGTAACTAAATTATTTTTTCAACAAGATGTTCAAATTTAAATAATAAAAATAAAATGCACCATATGTTAAAAATAGAAAAATGTTATCTTCTGGATATACATTAAAGTGTAGTAAGACATTTACACAAATGTTTCGCATAAACCTTTAACGCGTAACATTGATATTGATAACCTTCACACAATAACTGAACACTAGTCATTTCTTATTACGAGTTTTTTTTGACATTCATACCAAGGTAAAGGCCAATTGTTTATTGCTTTTTACTGATTCTCTCATTCATGGCATGTAAATAAATACATGGAAACCAGGAACGCTGACTCACGTTCGTTTAAAATAATAACGTTAACTCGGAACATAATTTTGTCCTATTAAAAAAAAATAATAATAAAATTACGCCGCATAATAAATCATCAATCAAATTTACAATATCTGAAAATCTATTAAGTATCCTAACCACCTTCCATTACATTAAATCTCAAGTGATTATTTTATAATTTTTCACAAGCTAATTTGTTTTAATAAATGTCAAAATGTTAATAGTGATATATGTATACAACTTATAAAATTATCAATTTAGATTAAATATGAAAATTAAAATTACTATGAAAATCGATATTTACTTAATGATGTATAAAATATTTTTCAAACCCTCGTATCACTAAATATGATAAATAATGTGTTAGTAAGAAAGCAACACAAATAATTTGTTTGCACCAATAATATGTATCCACCAATATTATTTTTCAATATATTATTTATTCTATATTTACATATAAGTTTGAAATACTTTATTTGGAGTTCAGAAAACTAATACTGATCATTAAGCATATCTTACAGAAACGAAACCAAAAAAAAACATACGATATTTATATACCCTTTGTCTTATTTTTAAAGTAAAATACAAGTAAGTAATAATTATAAACAATTAAGTAATAGTTGACATAATTATTAAGTAATAACTGATTAAAAATAAAAACCGTAAAAACACTTACTTCATAAAATAATTAATTAATTATAGTTCAAATATTATTTTGGCAAATAATGATCATACGAAATATCATATCCCAAATTTATTTTCGAAATAATTTAATTAATTTGAACACAGGATCAGTCATACACGACTAAAATAGGTGATTTTTATGAATCGCATTAAGTACAAATGTAGTATTTTTATGTGGCCAAAAGTTAAGTTACTGTTCAAAACTTAACCACAATTAAAACATGCTAACCGTTATTGACAAGACACTATTATATACACTACAATCGTACAAATATCATAGTTTACCTAATAACTTACAACTAGGTTCTATGACCATGTAAATAGTACAATACGTGGTTAATTACCAGAAAAAAGTTAATAGGCACTTTTTATAGTTTACACAATCTCTAAAATGTTACTAAATATTCTTGCATTTAGAAATATTTTTACATATTTTTTTTCATATTCCCCAAAAAAACAATATTTAGCAACAACAAAATAAAATTAAACAACAATGAAAAAAATATTTTTTTAAATTATCAAAATAAACATGTTTTATATGATATAAGTATAAAAAGGTATGCATATGTATGCATCTAATATAAAATAATTTTATTACTGTAACACAAATAAATTATCTCCCCCAAGACCACAATATGTTATAAAGTGTTCAATAATCACTAATTGTTCACTTTATTGTATATAACATGGGCTAATGCGCATTTCGATGGCGATGCCATCATCGTCAGAGCCTTTTTGTTATAAAATGTTATTACTGTCTACAAAACACACACACACAAATACATATATATATATATATATATATATATATATATATATATAAATAAATATGTATGTGTGTATGTATGTGTGTATGATTATATCTATATGCATACATTAATGATATTTTATTAATATATTTCGTACAAGAAACGAATATTACTCGTATTTGTGTAAAAAGGCATATCATCTAAATTAGGTAAAAGATGAAGATTGAAACTATATAAAAAAAAGTATTATAAAATACAAAACAAAAATTAATACTAATGAAATTCACACATATTATATATATATATATATATATATATATATATATATATATATATATATATATATATGTGTGTGTGTGTGTGTGTGTGTGTGTGTGTGTGTGTGTTCCAAATGGAATAAAAGAATAGTAAATGGTAGAATACAAGTAAATGTATATCTAAACGGTTCAATCTCATTTGGACCAGCCTCTCTCTCTCTCTCTCTCGTGTATATATATATATATATATATATATATATATATATATATATATATATATATATATATATCAGTTTTTTAAAATCTATAAATTTATTTTTTATATTTATACTAACAAGGTTAAATATCTGAAAATTATTTTTAAAAGAAAACATTAGTTCAAAACGATGTTACGAAGTTTTCTAAAAAGTTGAGACGTATTTCTAGTGCCTTGTGTTTTAGAAATTGATGCCAATAGAATAATCCACATAAATTTGAGCCAACTACCTAGATAAATACTAAACATGAAATGAAATTAGCTTAACTATTTCAACTTTATATTACTTTATTTCATTTACACACGGATATATATATATACAAAATACTAACTTTTATAAAATTATTAAGAGCTTATAAAAAAAAAAAAATAAAACAGCGAAAGAAGCATCAAGATTATTTTTCTTTCAAATAAATCATGATCAATTTCAATTTATTTTCATTTATAAACAATATATAATTGTTATTATTCATCTAATAAACATTACATACTTTTTTGAATAAAAATAGATTCGTATAAATATTAATACAATCTATTCTAGAAATACGCATATCCATTATTTTTTTACGTCATAATACTTTTCAACACATTTATCACAACGTCTTACAACATTTGGCCTATTAGAAAATCATGTTTTTAAATAAAACAAATATAATAAAATCAAGGTTATAAATGTAATATTTATTTACTAATTTTAATTTTTCAATCAAAAAAGTAACATAAAACAGCATAGAAATTATTTTTGTACAAATACACACATACAGATATATATAAATACAATTATGGTTATATATACTTTTTTGGAATACTATATTATACGAAATATTTTTTTATAGTTAATATAACATTTGAAAGTATTTTTAAACAGCAGTACAATCCGCTCTCTCTGCCAAATATTCTGCGGGTGCCCATATTATTTTGTAATAATATTGTGTAATAATTTATTAATATATCATGCATAGCATCATTTATATACGAATATAACAAATATAAAACCTTCAATAATTTTGTTCATATTCTAAAAAATAAACTTATTTTCATATTATAGATATTCAAACAAATATAAAACATTGTTTATTTTTTATTACAACGAACTGATGACAAGGTGAATAATAAATAGACTTTGTGGTATTGTTATATTTTCAAGAAAGAAAATTATTTCTTCTATTTTATAAACATTATTTTGAAACACATTTCCAATTACTGAAACTATATTTTAAAAGCATTTTTATAAATTTAAGCATCTTATGTATCCATAAACGTAGTCACACATTCTCTTTCTCACACACACGCATATATATATATATATATATATATATATATATATATATATATATATATAAATTTATATGTATTGATTATTTCTTAATAATTAGTAATTTCTGAATCATTGAAATAAAATTTATCAATATTAATTATTAAATATGACTATACGTTTACATAAATAGATAAAAAAAATGATGCATAATGTACACAATTATAATCAGGTGTTATTTATAAGTTTATACTAATTCATGGCTATAAAGATTAATGTATCTACCTAGAAAATTATATACGCTGAAAAAATATGTATTCTTTTATATTATTTGAAATAATATATATTTTTTATCTAAAAATATGTATTAGGACTAAATTATGAAATAATATTAAGTTAATTCACACACATTTCAATACACCTGCACACGCACTCATACACACACTTACAAATACACATACACACACACACACACACATTAATGCGCATAGTCCTGGCACACATGGGTAACATAATCAATTTATTGATATCATTCAATGAAGTCGTTAAATTAAAAAAAATATTTAATTGAAAATAAATATAATGAATAAATTTAATGAATATTATATTTATTTTCAATTATTTTTTTTAAAATTTAATGATTTCATTGAATGATATCAATAAATTGCTTATGTTACCCATGTGTGCCATGACTTATGCGCGACAGTGTGTGTATATATGTGTATATATATATACAATGATAAAAAGCAAAAAAAAAAATAGATGAATTTATTACATCATGCTCTGAAAATAATGACTTAATTATCGAAATAACTATAAACGAAAAAAGTGAAAACCCTAAATTTGTATGAAAACAATAATTTATTTAAAAAAATCTATATTAATTACTTAATGCGCTTTATATACCTTACATTCTATAATAATGAAAAAAATAAAACCTAAAACAATAAATATAAATTTCATTATAGAATTTATCCCCGTCAATTACAAATTGCATTAAGAGTATTTTGTTTTTTTAATTATCATTTTTTGAATATATTTTTTACAAAACCAAAAATCCTCATTACTGGACATGTTTTGATTTAAAATAAAGGTTATAACAATTCACGTGTCAGTCAAATTGCAATGTTCAAGTATTATTGTGTTATTTTAATATAAAAGTTTTAAAAAATATATTTACGAAGAAAAAAATGTTTCTTTTTCAAACTGAAAATCATAAAACATTTAGTATCAACTAAAACATAATTATAACCTTATTACTTCCACATATTTTGATTTTTAATTTTTTTTTTTTTTTGAACAGGAATTAAAAATAAAATTGAAATATTATTTTCAATGTTAGCATTTATATGTATGAATATACGAATATATATGTGTGTGTATAATATATATATATATATATATATATATATATATATATATATATATATATATATATATATATATATATGTATAAACAAGTAAAACTAAAAAAAAATTATAATAATATTTCATTAGACACTTTAGTATGAATATCAAGTTGAGAAACGTATTAATATAAACTATGCAAGTTTTCTTTGAATTTGTTCTCTACCACGCATTTCAGAAATAGCATCACATGCATCTTCATATCTCGCGAGACACAGAAATTTTATTTTTACAGACTTTTATTTGTGTAATTGAGCTAAGAAGATAATGCAAATATTTTTTTTTAAGAACATTTATATATATATATATATATATATATATATATATATATATATATATGTATATGTATGTATATAAATATAATAATTTTAACAAATTATTTTAAATATTTCTACTCTATATAATTAATTGATTTTGGAAAATATAGAAAAATTCCGTATTTACAATTTTATATATATATATATATATATATATATATATATATATATATATATATATACATTCCTCTATGTATAAATTCAATAAATAAATTTAAAAATATATTAACACATTATCAAAAATGTTAAATTCAACTTTTAAACCAAAGGATTTAAAAAATTACTTTCTGCACAAAACGTTAGATTGATGAAAATGATAATATTATAAAAATAATTACATATAAATATTTTTAAAAAATATTACTCTATTTTTTTATTCTTCAAATAATATTTTTATATTTATTAAGAATAACATTTACAGGGTTTACATCAATATGGACATATGGCCAGTAGCTGAGATCAGAAGGCCGGTTTTCCCAAATATGGCCATAGCTTTACATGACCCAGTTCAGAAATAAAAACAAACAAGGCCGATGGACGATCAGATGACTAATGTAATAAAATAATTGTGTATACTTATATAGGAAGTTACATCTAATACAAAAAACACTCATAAATTTATAATTAATTTTCCATCGTACAACCCATGTGTAATATAAATTAATACATAATATTTAATAAATATATTTGTTTGCTTTCTGAAAAAAATAGTCACAAAATTAATCACTTAAACTATAATTTAAATGCATAAAATTTAAAGAAATTAAAATATACACAATAAAAATAGGAATATAATAAAAATGTAAGAAATTACTGAAAAATCGTTATATTCATTTCTGTGCAAGACTAAAAAATATCTATAATTTCATATTTTTCAACTATCTATATACAATGTATTAATAATTCGCCTACCGCAAAAAATGATAATAGTAAAAATATTAATGATTCATAAACATACAATCGATTAAATTTTTTAAAAAATAATAAAAGGAATATTACATAAAATTATGAGTGAAAATTTTTTTTAAAAAAATATTTTTATGTCAAAATCTAATTAGCATCAAATTTACGTACAAAATATCAAAAATTGGATTTATTTCATTAATTTTTTATAGAAAATTCAAATTTGCTCAATATACGATAAAAATAAACAAAAGTAAAAGACTTTTAATATGAATAGAACTAAGAAGTTGATTTGGTGAAACACAAGAAATCAAAAAGAAAAATAATAATAAACTTCTGTTTCAATTTTTTAAACTTTAAAATAATTATAATTTTAATATGTTTAGGAAGTAACAGAACAATTATCTGTTCGTTAAGAAAGATCTTCATTTCCAGAATATGATTTAATTTGGAATCATCCAAACATGAACACAATCACGCTTACTTTCAATTTATTTTAAATACAGAAAAGAAAGTTATTTGAGAGAAAAAATAATCATATGTACAACATAAAGTATAATAGCACATTATTTCAATGAGAATATATTTTACTACAAATTAAAATATTTTCATTAGCACTATATTATTTTTTTACAATATAAAATACTTAAAAACACACATTGTGTGTGTATTTATATAAACACACACAAAGACATAATTTTGTAAGAGCTTTTTATTAAAACTATAATTAATAAAAAAATAAAATTTTAAACATTTATTTTGAAATGCATCACTTCTTTTCTGAACTAATACTTAGATAAATAAATATTTTTTCCACATTTACTGAAATTTATTCGGAATAAATCATTTTAAATTTGAATAATAAAAAAATCAAAATCACTCAATAAACTAAATAAAACAGATTTGTTAAATATAATTGTCATATTTTTATGTTACATAATCGGATTTTCAGTTACGCCCATTCAAACAGCCACACTGACATTGTAAACATATTTAACATTATAGAGAGTTATGGCCATAGTTTCCAAAGGCAATATATGTTATTTCAGAAAAAAATATTAGAATCTAATTATTCTAAGCCCCTAATTATAATAATTCAATTTCATTTTTCTATTCTATTTCTAATGATTTGATTTATAATTTGTGCACATCTTTATATAGTCAAAATGATTATTATTACTAAAAAAATCCTTAAAAAAGCGAAAATGATGCATATATATATATATATATATATATATATATATATATATATATATATATATATATATATATATATATATATATATATGAAAAAAAGGCAAACTAACTATAGACAAAAGAATTTACTGATTAATAATCTAGAAATACAAAAGGGTCTCAAAAGGGACATATGAATAAATAAGATATTGGCATAAGAAAATTCACTGACGTGGAATGGAAGAGAAAGGCATTACATCGATAGAAATGGAAAGTTTTGAGATTGACTTTCATACAGCAATGGACAGAAAAAGGTTGATATTCATGAAAATATATACATATTATGCATATATATATATATATATATATATATATATATATATATATATATATATATATATATATATATATATATATATATAAAACATATTTTAAACAAAATTTCGTGTATTACTTTTTAATTTATCAAATTTTATTTTCTAAGGAAAAACAACTATTGACATTTAATTATAGATTGGTTAAAACTAATATTGTCTTAATTTAAACCACATTACTTGAATTAGTTTAAATTTTTTCTTTAGCAATATGTTATATATATATATATATATATATATATATATATATAAAAAGATAGATAGATAGATTTTAAATTATAATAAAAAAAATTTCTTCACTAACAAAATAAGAATAATAAAATACACATAAAACTAAAAATAAATACTAATTACATAAAAACATAAAAAAAGTAATACCAAATGCTTTTAAATACGTAGTACTACCAAATTCTGAAAAGATTCATTTTTACGAAAACATAACAAAACAAATCATTTATTGCATATTTAAAATAAAGTACTCAAATATATTTAATACTTTGCTTTCCAACCGAATGTATTACAGTGGAGTAAATACATTTTTTAAATTTGCATGTACCAAATAATTCAAATTTTCTTGTCTATCAGCCACATGGCGATATGCTGTATAAGCATTAAAAATGAAATGTCATTTAATTCAAATAATTATTATTTCCAATCATTTTTTGATTAAAGTTTGTTACAACTGTTATAATACAGTAGTAGTCATCTGAAATCAATTCATTTGCATAGCTTTCACTTCTATGCTCACCTTTAATTAGTAATTCATAAAATAGGTTATTTCATACAAATGTAAAAAAAATATATATTCACAGTCAAGGTCAGTTAAGATTTTTTTTAATATAAAAAATATATCTAGAGCATCATAACCAACTATTAAGTTATTATATTTTACATCCTGTAAACATATGTTTTAAATGAAATTTTGTATAAATAAACATTTATATATATATATATATATATATATATATATATATATATATATATATATAAGTATATACTTTATAGTATTAAAAATGTACTGTACATTTTTAAAATCATAAAATGTTGTAGTATTACACTGACATAGATTACATTTATTAATTTATAAGATTTTTCATTTTTGATATTAATTTTACAATCTCAAAAAAATGTTTAAAAACTTTTCAATGCAATATAGAATTAGAATATAGTCATATATAATATTTATTTATATATATATATATATATATATATATATATATATATATATATATATATTCGACCGATGGTGTACTAGTTAGCATCACTGAACAGTCATACTGAAAAAAGCTTTCGATTTCTGGTCGGTGAAATATGGCAGGAGGGATTCTATAATCAAGTTGAACGTAATGTACTTAAAAGAGTAAGCCCTAAATAAAAAAAATCCTCAACATACAAATTTGTAAGTAATTTTTAACTATGTGTAAACTACTTCCGAAACTTCAAACGCGTTTATCTCAAAACGGTGTTTTCATAGTCGGTGATCTCGATATCTCAGAAATGGCTGAACCGATCGGTCTCAAATTTTCACACAATCTTCTCAAATATATTCCTCAGGTATTGAACGAAGGAATAAGGTACAAAAATTATTACTATTTTTTTAAACAATGGAAGAAAATTTTAGTAAAAAACGAAAAATGTAGACGCCATTTTGTCAAAAATGAAAATTTTTATTATTCAATACCTGCATTAATCTATCCTTTAAAAGAATTGACCATATGATTTCAAATAATCCAAACCGCCGATATATGAGATCACCGTGCCTTTTTTGGAGGTCGTTCGGGTTGTCTGCAGGAGCGGTGCACTTCAATATTTTTTATGATCGACATGTTATGTTCTTAAAAGTAGGATCTATTCAAATAACCATAATTTGTAATTGCAAAATAAATATGTTTCTAAAATCCGCCTATATATAACCCCTTAAAAAAGTAAATCCTGAATAAAATATATTAACCTATGATCAATTACAAATGGACTGATTCGTTCATCAATGATGATTGCATATGTACGTGTATGTGTGTATATATCACATGTACGTATGTATATATTAATATTGATATAGAATTTTAAAATAATTAGTATTAAATTGCTTTCATACAATTTTTTAGAAAAAAAATAATGATTACGGAAGAAATTGAATTCTACAAAACATGAAATTACAAAGGTATAAAAAAATTATGAATTTTCCTAATTTTATAAACCTTTCCAACTTATTCTAACCTCGAATATAAAACTACCTAAAAATTACTTAAATGTCAAAATCTTAGCAAAATGCATCAACTCTCACTTAACAGTAAACAAAATACAAATAAAAGGAATAAGGATAAAAAAAATATTCTTCTATGATACTATATATATATATATATATGTAGGGAGAGAGAGAGAGAGAGAGAGAATATAGAAATCTATTTTAAACAAGAACAATATATTTCCCCCTAAAAACTATAAGTTTAAACTACAAAAAATTTAATTCGCATGCTATATACACATATACTCATATTTATCACACCGTTGCAAAATAAAAAATATGTACTTAAATAAATTAAATATCACATAATCTTCGCATGAATTTAACTATAACTATAAATTAATAATTCTTTAATAACTAGCACACGCCAACCAAAAATTTAATTTCCGTATAAATAATCGACTCATTTATATATCTGACATCAAATATATATTTAAGTTATTCAATATATTTTATATAAAATATCAATATTACCATATTTCTACAAACAAAATCAATTTTATTTTAATGGTATAAAGAGTAAAATTTACATATTTTGAAATATTAATATTTTGAACATATATATATATATATATATATATATATATATATATATATATATATATATATATATATAGCATATCAATAAATTCTAAAACTAAAGTTACTTAATCTATATTATACTTGTAATTTTATGAACACAATGACATAATTGAAAAATAACAAATAATTACAATGACAGGATAGACACTCATCATTTCTCTAAATAAGTTTTTCATTTTCATACTACAAAATAAGTGATTAATTACAACATATCATTCATTAAAATATCCATCATAATGAAAATAAGTAATAGTCTTTGAAGTATTCCAAAGAATTATCTTAAATAACTTATTCTTGAAATAGCATTTATCATATGTACTTAAAGTAAATTACATTGTTATTTATCTTCAACTATTATCTTATAAGCTTACAAATATCTTCATTATTGTCTTGAAATCAATTTTAAACAGATAAGATATGAATTATATTTAAAATAAAAAAGGTTTAAACAATACTTACACGTCATTCTATTAACAAGTGTTTTATTATTTACAACAAAATTTTAATATAAAATAATCCATTCGATAGAAATACACAGATAAGCAAAATTATAGGAATATAAAATATACGTTGTAAATTTATTTTTATTCAAATAATACAATAAAAATACCTATACGAATATTTTATACAGTTCAAAAAACAAAATTAATTACATCCATTGTTACTATGCTTCGAAAAAATTAATAATGAAAATTTGTTTCTGATAAAAGATCTTTATTTTATATTAATTCTTTAAGATATTAAATCTCAAAAAATATTTTAACAAAATATTCAACTATGATTTTAAATTTTTGTATACAAAAATATATAATTCAAAAATTGAATCTCTATTATATGGCCATTATACCAAATGTTCTTTTAGTACAAAACTTGATTGAAAGTAATCATCATTATATAAAATAATCAATATTCGTGTTATTAAATATTTATTTAAAAAATCCGTATATAAATATATAAATGTAATGACTATACTCCTACATACTCATTTTGCAATCCAAATATTTTACTTGACATTTGAACAACGCACAGTACGATTTCGGTTTAAAGTACTTTCTGCATCGTTAAAAATATTTCTGGCCCATTAAAAAACCAAAACGTGTAATATTATTCTTAAGTTGAAAAACTTTCATACGATCTTATATTTTTTCTGTAATCAGTAGAGCAGAATACGTGAACAATTAAATGCAAATTCAAACACTGTTAAAATTTTATCATACATACATATAATATTTGAATGATGTTTATGTGTATGTGTGTGTATGTCTATATACACATACATACATATATTATGTGAAAATAGTTTCATTTTTTTATTAATTTATTGCATCATATTTTAGATCAGATAACATTTAAATTGAATAAAAACGTCAAATTTATAAATAAATTACAAGTTTAAATAATTTAATATCATCAAATGTCATTAAATTTGAAATAAGTTATATAAAAATTACAGATGAATTTATTAAATAATTACACAAATTTAAATAAATGCCACTTATATAAACATACACTTAATAGTCAAAATAATAAGAACAAATTAAAAGTTTCTCTTTTAACTAATTTTTTGCACATTTATTGGCAACACTAATGTGATACCTAGTGCTTGTTTTTGCTGCTAGAGTTGCAATAATTTTGCACTGTGAGACTGTAGAAGATGTCATAATATAACAAAAACAGGGAAATCCTCGAAGTGGTTAACAAGTTGTAAAATCATTATAAGAACAAACATTTTGTTCATTGTTTTATTTAGTAATTAAAAGTTAGTAAAGGTAAAATAACAAAAAGGTAAGTTAATTTTGTGAAATAAACTATAATTTAGAGAAATTGGAACAAAAATTCTAAATTTTTTAGAAAAAATAGGTAAGGGAAAACACTGCTCTGAAAGCATGAGAAATTCAATAATATCACTTAAAAATCAAGGAGACATATCGGGAAATTGCTTAATTGTTTGTATTTTCGTTATATATGATTCAAAATGCACTAAATTTCTAAGTTAAACCAGAAACTCGCGGTCGTGAGCTCAAAACTAATAAAATTACTGATTGTCGCATGATACTAATTTCTAAAAAGGCCCTTTTAAGTCCGTGAAAGATATCAAGTTTGAGATGAACATTTTAATAAGTATTCCAATAATCCGCAGAAGACTTGTAGAAGTATCGCCACTGAGTAAAAAAAATATTAAAAACCGATTAGATTTTGCTAAAACCCATATATCGAATATAAATCCAAAAAATTGGAGAAATATACTTTGGAATGACGAGTGTAAGATAAATTTGTTTAGATCTGATGGGAAAACTTTTGTACGACGATCAATAGGTGAAGAACTTTCACCACGTTACACAAAAAAGACTAAAAAGCACGGTTGTGGAAGTTTGATGATTTAAGGATGCTTCTCTTGGTACTAAATAGGGCCACTTCATATTATCGAAAACAAAATGGATGCCAATAAATATGTAAGCATAGTGGAGAAGAAAATGCTACCATATGCTGAAGAAAATATGTCTTTAAAATTCATCTTTCAGCAAGACAATGACCCAAAGCATAAAAAAGTTTCGGATTAGTTTCGGGACAATAATATCGAACTTATGAATCTTATCGATTATGTTAATATTTGCTTTTAAATTCCTTTATTTTATTTAATCTAAAACAATATGCACGTTGCTGATAATAATATATATGTAATATTTTAAGATAAATATAAAAAGTATGAAATAAATAGCAAAGATCTTATCTCACTACATAAATATATATGAAAAAAAACTATGAAGAAAAATACAATCACTTAATTATCTACGATACATGCTTATTAAATTATTAACATTTATTTTAATAACTTTCATACAACATATATATATATATATATATATATATATATATAAATTTAAAAAAAAATTATAAAGTATTCGACATATATTATACATAATATAAAAAAAACAAAACAAATAACCAAATAAATTTGCAAGTAGAGAGCGTACGAATTTTTCTGATACTCTTGCAGATAATTATTTAATACGATTATATAGTGTAACTCATTTTTAAAAGAATTCGAAAGTAAACTTTCATTCAAATATATAAAAATATCAACGCATTGTACCATACACTAAATAATTTTTAATAATGAATTTTGATTCTTACTCAATATATGTACTTAAAAACAATATTAAACTAATATTTATTCATAACATAGTCAAAATTGAATAAAAAATTTCTATAAGATCCATTTAATAGCAAACAGTTTCAGTTATTTTATAGTCAATACGTATAAAATACAATATAAGTGAAGATCATTCCTTGTTAGAAATTCCTACCAGCACAATAGTAGGATTGAGTAGACGTGCTATAATTATTATACAAATATAAATAATATTACTACTTAATTTTAAAATGTGTACATACATTTAATTTCTTCTCAAAATGATAAATATCAATACATTCAATTTAAATTAAAAAAGAACTCATTTAAAATAACATTTTATCACAAAACAACAAAATATTTATATTAATGTATATTTTATTATAAAACTGTTCCTTACCCCAAAATATTTGGATGTGATAATTTGTTCATAAGTTGCACTTCCTTCAACATATTACGTTTATTCGAACGTAATAAGTTCATTTTCAGTACCATAACCTGCCCCGTTGTCCGATGTGTGACCTGAAAAAATATTTGAAATAAATACATAAAGAACCAGAACTATACATCATTCATTCAAACACAAATATATACACGTGTTTGTTTGTGTGTACGCCTATGTATATATATATATATATATATATATATATATATATATATATATATATATATATATATATGTCGTACTTTTATCGAAGTACTTCTGAACTTTTTCATATTTTTTAATTTGTTATTATATTTTCTAAAATGATATAATCTTTTATACAACACCCTCTTTATATATTCATGATTTTAATTAAAAAAAAATTGCATCATTTCTTTATGTTATACCGTCTACTTAATTTTACAATCAAATACGAGGGTCGTTTGATAAGTAAATTTATTTCTTGTTTAATTTAATTAATTAGTTAATTTAATTAAATTTTTCAATTTAATTTTTCTTACTTTTTTACCATTCTTATCAAACGACCCTCGTATTTAAAGCAAATATCTAAATCTTCAGCCTATATTTCTATTTAGGATGATAAAAATTTGGATAATCTTTTTTCTTACCTTATTTACTAAAATCATTAATACAATATAAAAAAATAAAAAACAATTTATGGATACATCCATGAATTTTATAATTTACATGCATCGAACTCGTACAATATTTCTTCTACATTTTTTTTTAATTTTTAATTTTATTTCAAAACGATATTTATTTACAAAATTGTTTTAAAAAAATAATCAAATTAAGATTGTAATTACTACAAAGAACTATATATGGAAAAATATTATCTAATTAAAAAGATTGAAATGATCAATTAATAAATATATTTAAAATCAAACACTGATTTTAGCAGAATAACTTTAATGCATTATATATATATATATATATATATATATATATATATATATATATATATATATAATATTAAAAATATAAGAATAATCATTAATAATATTAAGAATAGTAATTAAATATACACGACTATTATAATCCTTTCTTTTTCTCATCAACTCCTGTAAAACACTTGAAGAAAATTACACATTATAATATATAAATTAACATACAAATGTAAACAATTCCCATAATATATAATCAGAAAATTAATATTCTTGAAGAAAGTATATGTACGCAACTATAACATCGAATGCATGAATGCTAAAGAAAGTTTTTGAATTGCTGTATTACATGATATCATTTAGAATTCCGATGATAATTACAAGCATATTTCAAGCCATCGGTAATATGCTAAATAGAACATTACAAAGAAATAGACGAAACTTATAATTTATAAAGATGTAGGTAGTAAAAAAATGAAACAAATAAAAAAATTAAACATCATATATGTATGTGTATATATATATATATATGTATGTATGCATATGTATATGTGTGTGTGTATATATGTACATATATATATATAAATGTACACAAATAATTATAACGTAATTTATGTAAATAATCATTTTCTAAAAATTGATTAAATACATCAAAAATCTAATGTAATAGAAAAACACAGTCTTTCACTTTTATACCAACGACCTTTATAAGAATGTTTGGTCAGCGAATAACATTTAAATCTTTACGACACAATAGTGAATGTCAACCCGCTATAGCGCAAAAATTAATAATGTAAATGACATGTAGGCAGATGTTAAACGTGTTTATGTTTAATTTAAAAGAGTCAATAAATAAACTACAAATTTCACTACAACTGCTACAGTTCGTACTCTTGTAAGTTACATTTTAGTTCCAGCTGTTCCTAATTGATTTTACAAAGAAGTATTTGTTTCAAATTTCTTCTAAACAAAATCTTTTACAAATACCACATACAAAATTTATATTTATATGCATTATATAAAACAGATGATACAAGAAGTGTAAGTCATTTTGTTATTTTTAAATTATAAAAATACATAATCAAATTATTAAAAATCAGTTATTAAATAAACGTCCACAGAAAAGTATTATATCGTTTGAACAAAATAAATTAGATTAATTTAAGAAAAAAATATAAACCTATAAATAATAGTCAACTTTAAACTTTTTACTAACTCAAATTTTAAAACATACTTTGTAATATTCATGCAGTTTTTCTAACTACGTGTTATTTTTTTTTTTGCATATATTTTTTTTAAATATAAGCTCAAATTATATATATATATATATATATTTCTTTGAATATAAGCTCCAATTACCATATATTTTTTATATATATATATATATATATATATATATATATATATATATATATATATATATATATATATATACGAGGTGTGATCAAAAAGTAAGGTGAATTTTGAAATTTAGCGGGCTACATCCGTTCGATCTTCGATTTTTTATTTGGTTATGTTGGTACACTCGTCTCGAATATATGTTCCAAATTTCAGCTATGTAGCATGTTTAGTTTGTTGATGAGAGGCATAAAAGTTAGAAGTGTTTTGCAGGCTCCACGATTTTCCGCTGTCGAAAATCATGGATCAAAGAGTTTGCATTAAATTTTGTGTGAAAAATGGAATCAAGTGCTCCAAAACACTTGAAATGTTGAAAGTGGCATACGATGAGTCTACTTTAAGCCAAAAAAATGTTTACAAGTGGTATAAACTCTTCCAAGAAGGCCGAGAAGACACCAACGACGAACCTCGTTCTGGACGCCCCAGCACGTCAACAACTGATGAGAACGTTGAAGAAGTGAAGAAAATAGTGTTGGGGAATCGTCGAATTACCATTAGAGAAATTGCTGATGATATTGGCATCTCGTTTGGTTCGTGCCAATCAATTTTAACGGGTGTTTTAGACATGAGACGTGTGTCAGCGAAGTTTGTTCCGAAATTGCTCAATTTCGACCAAAAGAACCGTCGCATGAGCATCGCCCAAGAACTATTGAATGACGTCAACGACGACCCAGATTTACTCGACAGGGTCATAACAGGTGACGAAACATGGGTATACGGTTATGACGTCGAAACTAAGAATCAATCGTCCCAGTGGAGGCATTCCGGATCACCAAGACCAAAAAAAGCACGCCAAGTTCGATCAAATGTGAAGGTTTTACTTACAGTTTTCTTTGATTGCAGGGGCGTGGTGCATCATGAGTTCTTGCCACAGGGTAGAACAGTAAATAAGGAATATTACCTGCAATTTATGCGCAATTTGTGCGAAGCAATCCGCCAGAAACGTCTGAATTTGTGGAAGAACAAAAATTGGCTCTTGCGCCATGATAACGCCCCTGCTCACACATCGTTGTTTGTGCGCGAATTTTTGGCTAAAACCAACACACTAATGATGCCGCAGGCACCGTATTCCCCAGACCTGGCCCCCTGTGACTTCTTCTTGTTCCCGAAACTGAAGAGGCCCATGAAAGGACGGCGTTTTGCAACGATTGAGGAAATAAAGACGGCATCGAAAGAGGAGCTGAACAAGATCACAAAAAATGATTTTTTGAAATGCTTTGAGGATTGGAAAAAGCGTTGGCACAAGTGCATTATATCCGAGGGGGATTACTTTGAAGGGGACAAAATAAAAATTGATGAATAAATAAATATTCTTTGAAAAAAATAAAAATTCACCTTATTTTTTGATCACACCTCGTATATATATATATACAGAAAGGGAAAGAGAGCCAGAGGATAAGGAAATAAAAAAAATTCAAAAATGGACGCTAAAATTATAAAATATGATTCCAGACAAAAAAAAAAAGTATATAAAAATGACTATATACCTTTACACGAAAAATTATCAATTTTAAAGATCAAATGTCTTTTATTACTTCACTTTTTCATTTTTGAACAATTAACACTATATTTAAAAACTATGAGCTCAACAAAGATTTCTAAATAAACAATTTTGCAATATTCTTTATTTTTATTTACGTGTAAAATCATTGACCTACAATAATTGGCAGTTTGAAAAAATATTGATATGAATTAAATCTGAACATTCATATTTTAAAAACTCTTACAATATAAGTGGCACGAATGAGACTAAAGGATAGTAAAGAACAGTAAATGATAGTAAACAAATAAATATGTCTAAACCCTTCAACTGCATTTAGGTCACTCTATAGAAAAGCCACTCTTATAAAATATTTTTGAGTACTTTTTTCTCTAAAATCACGTTTTATACTTTATTGTATACATTTTTCAAACATGTTATGTACATACATACTCTCTTCACGGCGAAAATATCAACTAAAAATTTGATTACCGCAGTTTCATTCAACATACTTTTATTCAATTTAAAGGTCTGAAATTCGTATTCAGATATTTTCAATTTGCTACTATTTCCTTCTAAATTATTACTCTTTTTCCAGAACTCTTTTTCGTACGCCCACGTGTGTAACATGTGTGTGTATTTTTTATAATTTGTATATATGTACATACGTATATGTGTACACATGTATGAATATAAGCACATATTAAACACTATTTTAAAAAATAATTGTTTATAATTCAAAACATAACTTATTATACAGTATTATTATAGAGTACAATAAATTTCTACCAAGACTTAATAGATGACATGATTATAAATATTAGTACTATATACATAAGTAATATGTGTGTACATATATATATATATATATATATATATATATATATAGCGAGAGAGAGAGAGAGAGATATTTACACGTGTATGTATGAAGCTATAAATGTGAGTAAATACTTAAAACAGACAACAGATAGGTTGTATAAAAAAATAGCAAATTTTATTTTAATTCATTACAATAAATTTATTTTCACTAAGACACAAACTGCATGAATAACATTAAATCTGTAAATAAAAACATGTAATAAACATGTACAATATTTTAGTCCATAATTCAACGTCGCATGTGAAAAGCGAACGAAAATAAAAAACTTGTGAAATGTTTCATTCAGTTCACGTTTAAAATGTTTCACTTCATAAATATACAAATTCGAATGCTTGACCTTGAAACACGTTTCTGTTTTATTTTTTATTTGCAAATAAGAACATCGGAAGAATTCTTTTAATAATGTTTAATAAACAGATCAATTAAAATATGAATTACTTGTTTAAAAAATATTATCTATCTTAAATATATGTACAAAAAAATATTATAATTATTTCGTAATAAAACCAAGAATCTAATACAATATAATTAATATAGATACATCATTTATTCAAGCAATATATATAACAATATTTTTTGTAAAATTACAATTATGTACGACGTTTTTTAAACAAATATTAAATATTTCATTGATATTAATCTTTTTTTACATCCTTTTTCAAAAATATATACAATATTCTATTGCATTATAATAGTAAATAAAATCTGTTAAATTATTATAAAATTATCAATAATTTAATGTCTCAAACAACATGATAATTAATAAAATAAAATCATTATACTCTCTCTATCAATATACATCTCTCTTTCAATTTTAAATAATTTCACAAAATATTAAACACAAAAATATCTCCTACGACAAAATACTACAAAAAATTATTTCTATCAATAACTATAATATTTAAATATATTTATTATTTGCCACTTCCTAAACTGAATAACATTCCCTGTACTAGCATTATTAATAATTATGACTTTATAATTTATATAATTTACATAGGATATTATTGTATGAAATATAATCCGAAAGTCTTAACAATTACAATTACTTTCAGTATTTTATACAAAACGGCAACACAAAGCAACAATATTTCTCAGAACTAAAATAGAAATGTCTGAATAGTAATAGTTCAATTGAATTCAAAAGTATTTTCACCTGTTAAAGTGAAATGCATTAACAATGAAGATCTCTGAAGGTGTCATTTTCAAGATAGTTCGATGTGAAAATCAGATACAATTACTGACATTTTTTTAAATATTTTAACTCGTGAAAAGTACGAGGTCTCATTTACAAAAATAATTAATGTTTGAAAACTAAGAGACTTTTTAGAATACAATAATATAGACATCAGAATACATTCACAAGTTGAAGAAATTCCAACTAATAAGTCATTTCTTCAGACAGCCAAAAAATTAAGTACATAATTATCACAAGTGCAGAAAACGCTATTTCAATCAGA
The DNA here is from genome assembly GCA_029203775.1 of Neoneuromus ignobilis. Classification (NCBI taxonomy): domain Eukaryota; kingdom Metazoa; phylum Arthropoda; class Insecta; order Megaloptera; family Corydalidae; genus Neoneuromus; species Neoneuromus ignobilis. The sequence continues at coordinate 26,007,061 of CP092087.1, forward strand.
AAATAAAATGAAGAAAGACCTATTGTAAATTACCTGCAGTTTGTAACTATTGCAAATATCAGCATTTCCTGTTGCAATCAAACGGCTCATACTCACACGATACTGTAAGATTAAGTAACAGCGCTAACGGACATTATTTGATTTTGATTTATACCGCCACAACATTTACCAAATTGAAATGATTACTAGACCGTGCAGTTATTTGTTTACTATTTTATTTGCTGCATGTATGTGTAGTTGAATGAACTTTTTAAAAAAATATTTAAAATTTAAATACTTTTTACGACGCATATTCATACATTGTTGAATCTTTAAACTGCACTCAATATTAAAATTAACTCAATATAAATATGTGTATTTCTTGTGCAAAGAATAATTACTACTTTCTAGTCTAATCTTTAATTAAAAAAGAAATAACATATATATATATAACAAATTTTATAACAATATCATTTCTGTATTTTAACAATGTCATATAATTAATAAAAAAAAATTAGTTCATAATGATGAAATGATATTACTGATCATTGAAACAATTAATATAAATACATTTTTATCAAAGAACAATAAAAATAATCATAAAAACATTTATCTTCAAGTACACGATATCTGAGAAAAATATAGAAAATATGTCAAAAGAAAATAGCAATATATAAATACCTTTACGTGTCATAGTCAATAATTTATATTTTTATAATAAATATAGAGATAAATTACACGTCTGATAAAAAAAAATATTATAATCATATACATAATAAATGTTAATAGATATGTATATCTACATTTATATATATATATGTATATCTACATTTATATATATATATATATATATATATATACATGAATTCATCCTTCTTGAATATCAATCATAAAATTTCGCTAATTTTTAAACTATAGGCATAATACTAACTGAATATAAATTATAAATATAAACGAACCAAAGATGCATTACACCTTTTTTAGAAAGCATTAACAATTTGCTTGAAAAATAGTCTATGTAAGCAAATGTATATATTTTAAATTATTCTACTTTCTTAACCCTATTCTGTTAGCTGACTTATACCTCTTATGTAAACATATCTTCCAATCATTGCTGTTCTTATAATTGAAATCTGAACAGATGGTATAAAATGATGGTGACAGTCGTTTACAGTATACGTTGTATCGATCAATCCCAATCATATAAAAAAGAAATTGCAATTGCACGTATGCCCGTGCTCATACGATATTTTAATATTTTAAAGACATCTGTTTGTGACACTAATGTCATACACTAATTTATACTAGTTTATATATATATATATATATATATATATATATATTAATAAAAAAATACATACATAAACAAATCAAAGGAATTTTGAACTAAATATCTATAAAATTCCACAACAATAATAGAAATTTTCAAAAATTTTGATTTATCATGATTATTATTTTTAATTGAGTACAAGCGTTTATTTCTAGTAAAATCCACTACCATTCAAGGAATTGGTTTTATTATCAAAGATATAAAAATAATAAACCCTTTTTTAAAAATAAAATTTCACCATTATTTTTTTAAAGAGTAAGAAAAATTTCAAAAATGTCAGTTTCTGCACATTCCTATAAATTTAACGGAATAAAAATAATACGAATACAGTTTACAAATATCAAAAAAACTACTTCTTTTCAGAATACCAAAAAAAGTCATATAATATTACAGAGGCAATGTATTCAATAGAATTTATATATTTAAGAAAAATACAACTATATGAGATTAATTTTTTATACAGTTTAGTATTACACATTTATAGATAATAAACATTTTATATTTTAGAAATCACATTGTTTTCTTGATCCTCTATCATTAATAGTAACTTCTTCAGTTATCTCTTTCTCTGTCATAACCTAATACTTGGAATTATCTTTGTTTTTCTTTAATTTTGATCTATTATTTATTTTTCGCTGGCATTTCTGGATAATTGACGAAAGACACTAATCTCAAAACTTTCAAATTGCAAATCGGAATCATTATTATTAAAGAGTTTTCCTATACATTTTCGAGTGTGACTAAACACTGTTTTTCAAGCTATTTCGAAGTTAAAAACTGAGATTTTATACTAAATTCTTCAAATTTTGCAATGTATAGTATGTTGCCTTCTAATTTCTTTAATTTCGTGTATTTCTGACAAAGAATAATACTCCAGAGTTTACTAAATCGAAATTTTCATATTATCACGGCAAATAATATACTGAAAAAAAGTTGAGTAATTAATTTGATAAAAAAAAACGAAATTAATCTCAACACACAAATTAAGAAAAAAAATCTAATTAAATAAACTGAAATACCTAAGAAAAGAGGCAATGATAAGGTAAAGACTCCTAAGGTAAAGATAAATACGATATCCTTAATTTCTTTAATTTCGTGTATTTCTGACAAAGAATAATACTCCAGAGTTTACTAAATCAAAATTTTCATATTATCATGGCAAATAATATACTGAAAAAAAGTTGAGTAATTAATTTGATAAAAAAAAACGAAATTAATCTCAACACACAAATTAAGAAAAAAAATCTAATTAAATAAACTGAAATACCTAAGAAAAGAGGCAATGATAAGGTAAAGAGGCAATGATAAGGTAAAGACTCCTAAGGTAAAGATAAATACGATATCCTACTTGAAAAAATTGGTACCCTATCTGGAAAAAAAAGTTCCAGTAAACATTCGTTTAAAATTAAAATATATGTTTTTTTAATTTCAATGTACTTGTATAGAATCAAATGTCCATTATTGTTCACTAAAAATAATTTCTAGGGTCTATACGATTAATATTTAATCGAAATTTGATCATTTAATAAAGATAAATAATTTTTCGATTTTTTTTAATTTCGAAAAAATAAAACTATCAAAAATGAATTTTTCGACTACAAAAATCGTATTATTTCTTAATAATGAATGCATTTTTTGCTGGAAAACGATTGTTTTTTACCTACTTAATGGATTTTTAATAAAAAAAAGAACGACTTATAGTGATTTTTAAAATTTTCAATTTTTGACCATAAAAAACCCACGACCTATAGTATGGAAAATTTCAATAAAAAAAACACATTTTCGAAAATCGATTTTTTCATTTAAAATCAAAACTGCTATAAAATATGACAAATCAATGATTAAAAGTTCATTTTTAAACATAAAACGAATTTTATTTAGAAAAAACTCTGGACTATGTTCATTTCATGATCTATGTCTCAATCAAACGAAAATTAATAATTTTCATTTTATAAAAAACTAACATAGAATCAAGTTTCTATTATTGTTCACTAAAAATACCTCCTAGGGTCGAGACAATTAATTTTTAAACGAAATTTGATGATGTAGTGCAGATAAATATTTTTTTAATTTTTCAATTTCGATGAAAAAAAAATAAAATGATGAAAAATTGATTTTTGGTCACTAAAAATTAATTTCAAAATAATGAATATTATTTTTGCTAGAAAACGATTATTTTCGATTAATATAATCAAGATTTAATAAAAATTATCAACATAGAACGATTTTTAAAATTTTCAATTTTTTGCCTAAAAAAAACCTGACCAATAGTATGGAAAATTTCATAAAAATCGAAATTTTCAAAAGTTATTTTTTTTCATGTAAAATTAAAGGTTGGCTATAAACTAAAACGAATCAGTGATTAAAATTGAATTTTTGAAAACAAAACAATTTTTTTTATATATTTTACTAATCCCCTACTCGCTTCGCTCGTCGACCTCAGAATTTGCTTCTATTTAATAATGTAAATAATTAAGAAAAATAAAGCGTTTAGAAAGCTATGTTAATGCTTCTGTGTAGACGATGTCTATTATATATTACTATTAAAATTATATATATATATATATATATATATATATATATATATATATATATATATATATATATATATATATATAGTAATACAATTAAAATTTATTTTGTCCGAAAAATCTGCCTGAAAATCTATCTTTCCATTTTTCTGTTAATATTAATATTTCATAAAAATTGTACTTCAGTAATTCTCGGAAAACTTCGGAAAAATTCGGAAACGAAACTTACAGATCAACGTGGAGGCGAAGCATCATTCTTTTTTAAATAGAAATAACGAATACTTCAAATTATTAGTTACAAACGCCAATGACAAAAAGAAAGAAAAATACAATCAGTACATCAATACGACATATTATTAAATATTATATTTATATATATATATATATATATATATATATATATATATATATATATATATATATATATATATATATATATATATATATATATATATATATATATATATTTATATGTATATTAAGGAATAAGATTTAATATTAAATTTTCAGTCAAGTTATCAATTCTTAGTCAGTAAATATATATTACAGTATTAACATTTTTTATAAAGTATGAGTATTTTACAGAAAAACATCCTACACCACCTACACTACTATCTCTCTCTCTTTCTCGACATATATACATACATACATATACGTACATACAATCATATATATATATATATATATATATATATATATATATATATATATATATATATATATATATATATGTTTGTATGTTCATATATGTACATATGTGTGTGTACACATAAATAAAATGCGTTCACAAAACTCATAGAAAAAAATCCCGTGTAATCAAACTTAACAAACACTTATCAAACTTAACTTTGTTCTGATTCTATTTAAAAAAGTTAATCTAATTAAATAAACGGATGTGCGCACATCTATAAAACACTACCAAATTAAAAGATAGTTTCAATAAAAAACGCATTTATTTTTATCTACTTAACTTTGAAATGAAATTTGTCTATACAAAAATCTTTTTTATAACAGTGAGTACTATTTATTTGAAAAGTTACATGAATTTAACTATAACAAAATATACAATTAACATAATTACTCATATTTTTCTATTTAAACAAGTGTACTTCAATACTATTAACCGTTACTGTTGATTCGAGGTTTTATTTGTATTAATTTACCTTTCATAATGTTATATTTATTCTTTAAAACACTATATATCAATAAAATATTTAATTAAATAATTTACTACAGTTTACTTTCAAGAATTTTTTTATTTAGATTATACTTACAATTAAATTCACCTAAGAAATAAATTATAAATATTTTATTTTTCATTATTACTTTTATTCGTAAAATCTGGAAAAATTCAACATATGAGAAAAAAGAAGCAAAAATATTTACTATAAAATAATAATAATTAAAACTTTTATTTAAGAGTCCAACTAAAATATATTATTATATAAAATTAATTCCTTAATGCACCGCTTGTTAATTTACACACACATACACACACACACACACACACATATACATACACACACACACATGCATGCATGCATATATATATATATATATATATATATATATATATATATATATATATATATATATATCATTTAATATTTTTGATACACGAATATTGCGAACAAATTTAATCCAAATTCTTCCAATTCAAGCCACTTAACGCCTTTCCTTTCACATTCTTCAATACATTTTCTGATATCATTACTTCACGAATATATTATACTTCTAAACATTTTCAAATTTACCAATTTTCAGTAATTAATTTCTAATATTGATATGTTATTTATTATTATAACTGCATTAGTCACTAGTCACTTAATCAACATAAAAAATAAGTTAATTTTACTTCAGTACCTCACTATTTATTTACAGATAAAAATGTTTTTTGTTTCGGTACAAAAAAAATATATAATTTGCAATACATGAACCACAAAAAAGCGCTTTTCAAATCTATAAAATATAACAATAATACTTCAACAAATTAAAATTAATATTTAAAAATTTAACATTGTAAAAATTAAACATACTTTATAATTTGATTCATATAAAGATTGCACTATTAACAATTATATTAAAGAAACACACACACAAATATATGTTATTTTTTATAGAACAAAGATAATGTACATCTAAAAAAGAAACTAAAATTAACTAATGACCAAGTTAATATCGAACAAACAGGTTGTTATTTAAATTAAATAATCAAATAAATATTTACAATAAAACTGTACAATCGTTATATTACAAATTAATTGCCTCAGAAAACAATACTAAAAAAATATTGTAAATACAAAAATATAAATAAAATAAACAGTTATTTACTAATCTTAAACAAAATAACTTCTCAAAGTAAATACAGGCATTTTAGAAGAAATTATTTTTGTTCATAGGGTTAATTTATTTTTCGTTTAAAAATACTTTTCTTACATTATAATAATTATTTATACTTTATTTATTTTACAAGTACACATATGTACATACACACACACTCATACACACACACACATATATATATATATATATATATATATATATATATATATATATATATATATGTAATTGATAAGTATGGTAAATTTATTTATTGTTTAAATTAATTAATTAATTTAATTAAATTTTTAAATTTAGTTTTTCCTATTTTTTACCATACTTATCAAACGACCCTCGTATATATACATTAATTTGAAAATATATTTCTATACAAATTTCGAAAGTTGACTATAATATATGTATATTTAATAATAACGATATCGTCTGTTATTACCTTCTTAATATGTAGAGCGTGTATTACAATACATATACAAATAAAATCTGTATTACATATATATATATATATATATATATATATATATATATATATATATATATATATATATATAAATTTATTTACCAGTAACAAGAAGTAATACAATATTATAATTGAACGAATATTTAAACCAAATTTTTCAAACGACTATTATAAGCATATATATTTTATTATACTAACATTTTTTAAAAGAAACTAAATTTACGAATTCAAATAATATACACTATTTTAACTATTATTTCTTTTAAGAACAATGTAACACTACGCGTTTATTAAATTTAATTTGCTTTTTCATTAAGCTTCTTCTTAAAAATAAATTTATATAATATCTGAGATAATTCGAATTATGAAAATAAATTACCTTATAAGAAATATTAATACATATGCATTTATATATATATATAGATATATAGATAGATAGATAGATAGAATGGCCTAAATGAGAATGAAGGGGTTTAAACACAAATTTACTTATTTACTATCATTTACTTACTTATCATTGAAAACTCAAATAAATTAAACAAGGTATCACACTACTATAAAATTTATTTAATAATCCAAACTATTTCCATTTGAAATTATTAAATTTTAAAATAAAACTTCACAACACAATAAAAATTAAATAATTTGTAACAATTTCATTTTAGTATATATATATATATATATATATATATATATATATATATATATATATTATAACTAAGAAAATTAATAAATAAAAAACATTAGAATATAATTTCATTTTAATTTAGAATATAATTACAACCCTTCAAAATGTCTGTGCAAAATAGTGTAATACGTGAATGTTTATGAATTTAAACTTTGTTCTAACAATGCTGAAGTTGCAAGAAAAGCTTATACAGTATTTGGAGAAGAATCAATTACATCAAGAACGACCTACAGATAATTTTTAATAATACATTAATTTGAAACAACGACCTACATTACTTTGAAATAATATTTTAGTGAGTGAATCATGAAACGATGAAGCCAGATCAGGCAGATCATCAAATGTAAATATCGATGAATTACAGGCAATGATTGAGACAAATTTAAATTTAACGTGTCAACAATTTACTGAAGAGCTCAAAGTAAGTGACATAACAATAAGGAATCATTTAGATAAAATAGGAAAGAAGTAGAAATTAAATAAACGGGTAACGCAAGCTTTAATTGCCAACAACATATTACAAGATTTTATCATTTGTACATTTCACATTAAAGCACATTAAAATTTGCGCATCTCTTATTGCACAACTGAAATCGTAAAACTTTTTGAAATAAAATTTAGACCTGTGACGAAAAATGGATTCTTTATTTAAACTAAAAATTTAGTTACTACTGGCTATCATAAAATGATCCTTTGCCACAAACATCTAAAGCAAAAATTAACTCCAAGAAAAATTCGTACATGTGTTTGGTGGACTTCAAGAGGAATTATTCATTATGAGTATCTACAAGTTGGTCAAATCCTCACAACAAACATTTATATTGAACAATTAAAAAGAGTTACAAATATATATATATATATATATATATATATATATATATACACATACATACATACATACATACACACACACATACACAAACACACACACACTGGCATTTGAACTAAACATATTGCAAATGTAATACAATACAATACATAAAAAAATTAATTATTTAATAATTTGACTGCTTAAAAAGTAATTAATACTGAACTAGTAACATAACAATAAATAGTACATTTTTAATTTGTAATGTAATTCTAAATTTAATACTAATCATTAATCTACAATATTACTGAAGCATGTTAAACGATGAGTATTATTTTTGATTTAAATTAAATATTTTACAAAATACTGTTTTTCATACCTAATTATTATTGTGATATATATATATATATATATATATATATATATATATATTCATTTTGACATTTTGAACAAAAACAATATGATACAATAATATGAACTAAAATTTTCCTATACAAATATAAAAACATAACATACCCACATAGTGGTACTAAAATAGATAGTCTTGTGTTAGTTTACTTACATATGACTGAGATATGAGATTAAAAAGAATACGATATATATACAAGTAGAAGAAACTAGGAGAAAATATTTAACTAAATCTCATATCTGCTTCGTCTGCTTGTCATCTCGATAAATAAAGATTTTCTTAAATTTACTACTTTCGTTGCCAGATTATTGAAAAAAATACATTTCCACAATGATAAATTATAGAAATTATTTTTCGTATTTTACTTGTAAAACAATATTAGTTTATACAAGTCTATAATATTATAACTTATATACACTTATAAGCAGTAGTAGTCAAATTTTAATTAATATAATTTTCATCATAATTTATATATATATATATATATATATATATATATATATATATATATATATATATATATATATACATAGAGAGAGAGTGAGAGAGAGAGAAAATCATGGTCTAAAGAATTTCTTTAAAAATATGAAAAATAAAGTACAAAAATCTTATAACATTAATCAACTTGAACTGACAAAAAATAAATCTTCAAATACATAAAAATTATATCCATAATATCAGTAATAGTAGAAAGTTATAAAATATGATTTTTAGAACTTTAAAACATTTGTACAAATAATATAGAATTATTAAAAAAAAGTTATCTTATTTTCACACTAATTTTTTCTTTTAAAAAAAAAAATTAATACAATCGTATACACATTATTTTCTTTCGCAATTTTTATTTATAATACATGATCAATATAACTTAAAAATAACGTAATAATACAAATTAGCATTATGGTGATAATGGCACAGTCATCAAAATGCGCATCAGAGAATAAAATAAACAATAAGTAATTACTGAAAACTTTCATAAAATCTTATTATATTGAAATAAATGACTGACTTGTGTTAATAATAATTAGACAATAACGTTAAATTCCGATAATGAAACAACATTTAAAAAAATAAAAATCATCTTGCTGTCAATATTAATATCCTGGAATATATACATAATTCATAATAATACTACAAATGTCATTTTCAAGACTAAAACCTCAAAAATTCAAATCATCTAATACTAGAACTAGAAATTTCATTAATTGATTGAAAATAATTTCTCTTTATTTCTTGATTTTTTTCATATTTTCATGATAACAAATCACAAAATGCAGTTTGAACACCACTATTTTTTAAAAACTACACAAATAATAAAAACTTAAATTTGTAGTGATGTCGTTTTTTCTTATACACTCGGATACAAAATATTGCATTATTTGTTATTCTAATAAATTAAAAATATCATAGATTCTTCATTGGTGTTATAATTATTCAAATTAATATAAGTTATCAATTTATTACGTTTTTTATTCAACTTTTAAATATTCATTATCTTATTATCAAATATGTATAATAAAAATAACGAAATTAATTTTAAAAAATATATTAATGAAAAAAAATCGAAACTAACAGACTCATCCATACATTTAAATACTTATACCTTACATTAACTGACAGAGAAACAAACTGTCACACATACATAATAAAAAATGCAGTAATCTAAAACTTATGCAAAATTTATAATATATATATATATATATATATATAAACATACATACATATTAGACTCAACACAAATATAGTACCGGAAAAAAATTGGGCACTGAACTTTATTTTACGTACAATTTTTCAAATAAAGTGTAAGTGCTTTAGAATCTTTCATATTTGTTATATATCTGAGCATTATTTACCTATGAAACACAAATATAAAAAAAAATCAGTTGGACGTTTTATAAAATAGGTTTGTGTAACATATTATTCAAATAAAAGTAGGTAATATCAAAACGGAAGTAAAAACGAATATTTCATTACTGACAAAAAAAAAATATTCATGAGGGCTTAACTACAAGATTAAATTGTGTAAGATTATATAGCTTGCATATTGTTATATTTTGTTGTTTTTTATTGTTACATATTTTTTGAAACCTTCAAACAAGATACAAAAATAAAAAAAAACATTAAGTAATAATATACTGCATAAATAAAACAATTTTTAATTGTGAGTGCATGTGTATGTATTTATATATGTATGTAAATATATATATATCTATATATATATATATATATATATATGTAAATATATATATATATATATATATATATATATATATATATATATGTCTATCAGACGCGCACAAATTAATTTTTAAATAAAACGCATCTTTTTTTAGTAACCGATGATGAGTGGGCGCTCCTAATGGAACAACATCCTATATAAACTTTTGACAACACTAATGTTAGGAATTTCTAAACGTGATAGAAAAATCTGTATACGAATCATCGTTGAAATGGAAATGGGTAGAACATATAGCAAGAAGACAAAAATTATTATGAAGTGGTGACCAAGAGACAAAAAAGGGCAAGAGACCCTAGCAAAAATAGAGAGATGATATTGCAAAGTATTGTGGAAATGAGGATTAGATGAGATTATCGATGGACGAGAAAAACAGAAAAATCTTAGGAAATAATTTGAGAGAATCTAATAACATTCGATGAGGTGTTTTCATCCAGCTGTGGGCTTATATAGATTTATATATATATATGGGGAGTAATGGGTGTGTGTGTGTGTGCTCGCGCGTGAATATGTCATTTAATGTAATTTCATACACATGTATATACTTTTAATATAATTCCATTCTAATATTAAATTCTGCAAAATGAAAAGAGCTAATAACTCTAAATGTAAACAAGGACTCAAGTCAAAACTTACTTTAAAAACCTCAGAGAAAAAGCCAGATCCAATCTTTTCCTGGTAAAAATCATCTAGCCTGTTTAAAGAGGCTACCGCATGTCGAAGTGCTTGACATGAGGAGCCAGTTTTTAAACGATCCGACGGCGTCGCTGGCTTTTGAATGCCAGAAACCTCTTTTTCTTTCCCATAAATTTTAGCGCGCACAATCGGGGTCTCTGTATTATTGAGACACTCATTATTTAATGCACATATGTTTTTTGTATTGTCTTCAACACTATTAACTAAATTTGACTGCGTAAACACTTTTTGTGGCACATTTTCACATTTTTCACTTGGTAATTTCACATTTATTGGCGATCCGATAGATTTAGAGGAGTACATGATAACAATGCCAAAATAAAAAACATCAATCAAAAATAAACGTTCATGTAATATTATCCAAACTCAAACATATTTGTGTATTTTGTATTATAGTTTTTCTGGGCACCGGTACTAAATGGAAAATTATTGTAATACAAACCATAATTACAAGTAATTAAATTACTGGTGATTAATTCAATTTCATTTATAACCGTACAACCACAAATTTCTAAACCCGTTTTCAATCCTACTACTATCCTGTCAACTATCTCTTCACATTCATAGTATTTTAAGCACAATAATACATATCTTCAATGTAACACAATTTGAATTACGAACACTTTGACACGAAATTGTCATGTTATGACATAAAATTTCGGTTCTAGGAACCGTATCATTTTCACTGACATGTATATATTTGCAGAGAGACAACTAGTAACATTACTAGAATGAAAATATCGAATCAAACATTTCTAATTACCACACACATCTTAATAATTTGAGATCAGAAAGGTAAATAATGCATAAAATGACATTACAAGCTTTCACTGCTTAAATCCAAAGCTGCCATGATGAATTTACGCACTAAAATAGTTAACTGCTAACATTATACATCATCACTTTCTTTAATAACATTGGAATTATAGAGATACGATGATGTACGTACTTCCTAACCCATGCTACACATGCTATTTTTATTAACTTGCGCGCGCAGTCGGATTGTAACTATAAAATGAGAAAGTCAGATGTATGAATTCAAATTCTGAATATATATATATATATACACATACATATACGAGGATCGTTTGTTAAGTATGGTGAAAAGTAAGAAAAACTAAATTGAAAAATAAAATACAATATGATATAATTAAGTTATTTTGTTTTATTCTGAAATAAAAGCTTTAAAATAATGTAAAATAATGAATAATAAAATTATATATATATATATATATATATATATATATATATATATATATATATATATAAAATAGATAAACAGATACAGATATAGAGATATAAATACTTCTGTGTATAGTGTAAATATTGATAGATACACTTTGTAGATGTTTCACAACATTAATATTTTTTATATAATGTCCTACATCTAAAGATAAGTCTTGTAATCGAATTGAGCATAAAATAATGAATGTAAACAATTAATAATTATTGAACACTTTAATAAGGAAATGTTATACTATTTGAAAATAATAATTAATTTATAATGTAAAAAATTAAACTGTTTATAAATATTCTTCATAATTTCTGACAGTCCACTTGGGAAAATAACATCTATTAGGTTGGTGTTAACGGAACGTATTGACATTTGTACGATTGACTACAGTGAGTGACTGCAATTTAATAATAAGTGAAAATGGAATCTACTGATAGTACGTCTGCTGTGATTGACATTACCTCAGAAAATAAGCAGTTATCATTAAATTACAAAGACGATTTCAAAGATGTAGATGGATTAAGTACCTTAAGTGTTTCTTTGGATACTTCTTTAGTAAGTTGAATTTAAAAATAAATCAATAATATATTAATTTTCTGTACTTTAACTATAATTTGTAGCTACACAACAATATTATAATTATTACATATATATATATATATATAAATAGATAAATAAATAAATATCTTTGACATCTTTCTATCCACTGATGGGTCAAATCTCCCAAAACATTCCACTTCCATCAATCGAATTCGTTTCTCTTCTATTCCACAACTATAAATTCTCATATATTTATCTCATCTGTTCATGAATCTCTTCTTGGACCTTTTCATATTTCTGGTTTATTAATAATTAGATATACACACAAGCATGCATATATGCTATTACTGTATATTTCAAATAATGGATTTATTAAAATAATTTGCCTTTTATCAACATTAAAGTGATCATTTAAATTCATGTAAATTTTTAATGTGAAAATATTTGTACATAAAAAATTAAATAATATTAAATGATTTATACTCATCAGAAATTTAAGAATACAATGTCTATCATATGTATAATTAATACATTTCTATATACCTGTTTTTAAGGTACAATCTCCAAGTATAGATAGTTTTTCTACATTCCATGATATTGAAACCATATCAGAATTTAATATGGATCATGATTCTGACCTATGTGTACGTATAGATAATCCTCAGAAACATCTTGAAACGTTAGAAACTTTCATAACATTTCGAATCATTACTAAAGTAGCAAGAATTGAATTTTCTGAAAATGAATATGTTGTTAGAAGACGTTACAATGATTTTATTTGGCTTAGACAAAAACTTGTTGAAACACATCCTACGTGCATAGTTCCAGTAAGTATATAAATATTTCTTAAGGTAGTATTTATTTTATTTAAAATCGTTTGTAGCCATAACTTTCTTAAAATAATTTTTTAAGACATTATTAATGTAATCATCATTTAAATTAATTCTAGCCACTACCTGTAAAGCATTCTCTAATTGGACAGTTAGATCGTTATTCAAAGGAATTTATTATAACAAGGATGAATTTATTAAATATATTTATTAACAGAGTTGTAAATCATCCAATATTAAGCTGTGATAATAACTTAAAGATATTTTTAACAGCTAAACCATCAGTAAATATAAAACAAATTTATATAAAATGCAATAAAACAATGTTATATATACACTATTCGTTATTTCAGGAATTTTCTATGCATAGAAAAAATAAATTAAATGTGTTAAATAAAGTATCAGATTCAATTCAAAGCCTAAATGTTCATACTTTAAAAAACCGATCTGTAGAGTTTGAAAAATTCAAAGATTATATACAAATTTTGTCAGAAAAATTAGCAATGATTGAAAAAATTTCACATCGTATTAATAAGGAACGACAAGGTAATAAATAATAATACAATTTCTATTATTTTTACTATTGATTTGTAATTATTTAAATTATATATGAAAATATGTTAACAAATGTAAAATATTATTTTTTAGAATATATGATTGAAATGAATAATTTTTACCCAGTTATAACAACATGGGCAGGAACAGAACCCTCAATTGCAACAATACTCTTAAAAATCTCTCATGCTATTCAACAGACTTCATCAGCCCAAAATAAGTTAATATCACAATATAATAATTGTCTTGGACACCCAATGAGAGAATTTTTAATGTATATTGATGTTGTTCGTGAAGTATTGAATAAAAGAGATAATTATCAAATTTTATATGAAAACTCTGCTGAAGATCTATCAAAGAAAAGATCAGAAAAAGACCATGTAAGTAATTTAAATTTATTATGTATATATAAAAATACAAATTTATATATTTTTTTTAGTTAATGTTAGCTAGCCAGACACCAATAAATAATCAATCTTCTACATCTCATTTTTCACTATGGAAACAACCAACCAGTGATCAAAAATTAGAAAAATTAGGTAAAATTTATGAAAATAATAATTAGATTGTTTTTTAAAAAATAAAATATTTACAGGTACCTGTATTCCACAACTGATAAGGCAAACAGAAAATTTACAAGATCAATTAGAATGTGCAAATGAAGCTCTTAGAAGTGAAATAGAAAGATGGCAAGTAGAGAAACAAGCTTGTTTAAAAAAGATGTTAATTGAATTTGCTAATAAACAAATTGAATATTACCAAGATTGTGTAAATGCTTGGGAAAACATTGTAACTGAATGTTCTCAAGGCCCACATGAAGTAGCTTTAAATGTTCATTAATTATTAAGAAATCATTTATTTACACAATATATTTATTGAAATTAAATGACTATATACATATATATATTTATGTATATATATATATATATATATATATATATATATATATATATATATATATATATAAATTAATTAATTTATATTATTTCAGTTCTTTTATATTTTATTGAATTGTTATAAATTGTTGAGTAAATAATAGATTTGTGATGTTCATAAAAATATTAACTATGGGAAATATTTAAAGGTAATAAATATTTATTAATGTTGTATTTCTTATTTTGTTTATTTTTAAAATCCTAGTATTGAATATGTAATTTTTTCAAACATTTGTATTTCCGTTAATAAACTTTATATTTAAAATCATATTTATTGAACTTTTAAATTTTAAGGAGATTAAAGAATATTACTTTTTTGTATATTTGAATAATACAACATACATTTATAAAATATTTTTGTAATCCATTAAATTAAAATGACGTAACAATGTAGATACACATTTTCATAATTTCTTTCATTTAAAAATAAAGTTTCATATATATATTTACTAACATTCAAATGTGAACAAAAAAAATAATATAAAAACTTCAACAATCAAATTAAATAACAGTTAATTTACTATTTTAAAAATTATTTACAATTTAACAATGGAATTATTATTAAATAACTTACCTGAAATATCAAAAAAAAATAACTGCTTTGAAAAATGGTTAACATCTAATATCTTATAGTAAATAAGGAATTTGTAGCATTATTTTACAAATATTTTTGCATAAATATATCAACTCCATATTATTCCAAATAGTGTTTATTACTAAAAAATAACAATACTGTATGAAATAAGCTTTGTATTTTTTCACATATGTAAATAATGAAATAGTTGACAAATATGTGATGTAAATATTATGCAGAAAATTACAGAAAAATTTGCAAATAAGTAAAAGTATCGGCCTCACTGTAGTAACAAATGTTACATTAAAAGAATTTGAAAAGTAATTCACAATACTTCAATACAATATAAATTTTTGAAAATTGAAAATACATTTTTCAATTTTAATGAATTAATTGTCTAGAACAGTAGTAACTATTAATTAATTCTGATCACTTTCACTAACATGTCAAATTTTCAATTGTACATCTTAGTTATATTAAAAAATATTATAATTAATATTTTTACTGGACCTAATATTTATTAAAAATGTAATTAATAATTTCAGTAAATGTTCTCATAATGCACATATTTAAAGTTACATTGCACAAAAAGTTCACATACCTATTGATTTAAGTTACTGATAGAACTGTAACATTCTTTGTCCATGTGCTCAATTTAAAAGACATATCTAACTAATTACATGCAAGTCGATGATTGTTAATATTGGAAAAATTTTAAACTATATGTAATATCGTATGTATCTGTAATACTTTAATTACCGGCAAAGCTTAAAATACCCTTCAACATAATCTACATACATGTGCATAAGTTAAGCAAACATGTTTTTTTTCTTCTATTAAATAACAATATATTCTAAAAAATTCCTGACAGTAAATATCTCAACTTTATTAAACTACTTCATTTTTGTGAAATATACTTTTCATTTGGAAATTTTATAAAATTAAGTAATCATCTGCATTAAATTTTAAATGAAAATAAATAATGCTTAACTAAAACATGTATGAATTCATGTAACTCACTGTTATTGGATAATCAAGAGAAAAAATTAACAATAGTTAGGCTTCTAATTTCATCCTTAATTTGATAGCAAATAAGGAATTATTTAAAGTTCTGGGCTAAAATATCTATGAAGACTGCTCAGAATTTTAATAATATATTCACTGAAGACTTTATTACAATTATTAAATAAAAAAAATATGTCTAATTAATTTAAATTCAGGAACATCAATCATCAATTTATTTGTGTATATATCTGTGTATGTACATATCTATGTATATATGTATATGTATATATATATATATATATATATATATATATATATATATATGTATATGTATATATATATATATATATATATATATATATATATATATATATATATATATATATATATATATATATATATATATATATATATATATATATATGCACACACACATACACAAGTATACATACTCTATACACATGTATTTATAAACAATATTGTTATTTAAAATTTGAAATAAACTAATACTTTAATTGAATATGTTTTATATTTTAAGTTTTTCATTTAATTATCTACCATAATATGGTATTGCTAACAAAAAGATTTGTTATGAAATTAATCATTTTAAAAAATCCGATATTAAGATGCATTGGATTAAAAAAATTTAAAAAGGTTCTTTACAAAAACTGATATTACCCCCAAAAAATAATTTCTGTAAGATGCTATACATTTAAGAATTTATTAATCATTCAATATTTAAAAAAATAAATAAATGAGCAAATATAAAAAGATTAATTTCCCTTAAGTATCCAATTAAACACTTTTAAAATGAAAATAATTTTATTAAAATGGATTTTCAAATCCTTTTTAATTATAATTCATATTGCTTTAAATTCTTTACTGAAGAATGAGAGGTAGTAGTATGTTCAGATACAAGCAATTTTAAATAGCTGAAACGTATAAATAATCTATAAGTTGATACACAATGTAGTGTACTCACTAATACTAATACATAAGTTATGTTCCGTAAAATATAAGTAAGTAGTGTAAATGTATCACGATTGAGTATATGTATTAGAAATCGCCATCCGAATCATAAACAATATCCACTAAATTTTCTTCATCCCGTAAGTGAGTTAATGAATTATCTGTAATGAATAATATATTTTTAAATAATTAAATTCACATTTTATTACAATTTGAACTGATTTTTTATTATTTTAAAAAAATTCTTACCAGAATGATGTATCATAACTCGAACTTCTCGACTATTAATTTTTGGAAAATTTTGTGCAAAAACATTAGGCATATTAGGAGTAGAATGAAATGTTGTTTGTACTGGTTGCGGTTCAGGTTCTGTAGTAATGCAAGACCCTCCTCCAGATTTTCCAGCACTCCATACAAACATTAAACTTAATGAGTATTTTCCTGAATTAGGACTTCTCGGATGATTGTTTACACCAATTTCAATATAAGCGGAACATATCACATCTCCAGTTAATGGGCATATCTAAAAATTATTAACTTTAAATAAACGTCAATATTTAAAAATTATATAAACTTCATTTAACTATTTGTTTCATTTGATTAATAATTATAAATTTATTTAATAATTATTTTCTCAGTAGTTTCAAAATTAACTCATTACAAAATATATTGCTTATTTTCATAAATGAATGAGAACTGAATATTACACATTAAGCATCAAAAATCAAGAAAAAGATTTTTAAAATATCAAAATATAAATGATAGTTGCAACAAATACAGTAATGAGTATTTATTAACTAGTATTATTTAAAATAAAACATTTTTACTAACATTTAATATTTCTATATCATAGTCGGCACAATGCGTGAATTTCAAATTGTATTGCGAACATATTTTTTTTGCTGTTCGATGGCAAAATTGTTCTGCATCAAAAGTTCGATGTGTAATAGTAACAATAGGTCCAGAAACATCATCTATCATATAACTAGGTACTGCATCAAAATGTTCCTCTTCGCCACAATTATTTAAATGTACTAATACAGGTGGATCAAAAGATACACAATCATCTAAATAAATAAACAATTAACCATATATATATAAATAATGAAAATTAATAACTAAATATATTTTTGTTAGAAACAATAATAATAATAAAAACTAAGATGTTTTAAATATGAATATAAAACATGAATATAATTATTGATTTATGTTCAACAGATGATATGATTATATGACATAATTATATAAATATATACACATTTATTCTTACAAAAAATTGAATTTAAAATTTATGTTGAATAATAAGAATTTACCTCCTCTCTGACTATCAGAGACAAGAGAAGATGCACTTTCATAATCAAAATTACTATAACGTCTAATAATTTCTTTAATCCATTTGGGTTTTTCAGCAGCCAATTTAGCAGTCTTATCTTTTTCATCCATTATTAATAAACCCTCATTAACGTTTCCTACATTATTGCTATTCCAAACTAACGTATCATTTCGCGTTGCAGTTGTTTCTGATGTAAATTCAAGCAATCTTGGACTTGGAATTTTATTCATTTGACGTAACACTAATTTAGAATCATTGTCATCACTATCAATGTGGCTAGGACTATAGACGTCATATTTTTGTAAATGATTTATTTCACCTCTAGGACTAAGTGGTGACTTTCTATTTAATTGAGATGGGGAAACCAATCTATTATAAACATGCCTTGATCCTCCAGGTGAAAATGGACTATTCCTTGAATTTGGAGACATCATCGGTGATCGTGGTGAATGCAAACCAGGACTCCGTGGACTTAGAAAGCAACCGTTTGCTTGTATTTCCTGAGCAATATTCGATTGATTTCTATTATTCAATCCTTTACCAAAAAATCGTCGTTCATATCGAAGTAAATTAAAGGGAATGATATTTTCACAATTATCTTCAGAGAATTCATATTTTTTTTCTGCTAATCTTTTTTTTCTAAATAAACTCAATTTCTCACACTTTTCAGTCTCCTCTGTAAATTCATAAGCTTTCTCTGCTGCTATTTTCGACTTTTCTGGAATATTTTGATTCGATTTGTCACTTGTAGATGCACTGGAATTATTACGATTACCATCTCGTTTTTTTAAAAAAGATTTTAAGCGCGGAATGATAATAGAAGGTTCTGGAACAGATGTCATAGTCCAATAACTGCGACCAGTAACATTTAATGGATCACAACTAATATTTAATTCATGAAACGGTTTTGAATAATCACTGCACTCAGTTTCAGAATCACTGAAATCTGCTATGATTTCACTAACAATTTTGTTTGTTGAAGTATTATCATGGTCTTGTTTAATACTGATTGATTCTGAAATATCACTAATATTATCAGGAAAACTATTTTGGCTTGCTGGAGTAGGTGCACATACAAATTCTGAACTAGCTAATGATGCAAATGACTCTGCTTTACGTATGGATACTGGTGCATTGCTCAATGACACGTTTAAGGCATACAGGTAATGGCCGGTATTCAATATCACATAATCAGGATAAGCAAGACTGAGACGAGGTTTGAACTTAGGGCTACGTGACATTACACTAAGCATGAGGTCTACGCTTACCCCATGTTTCACACATCGTGTATGTGCTGGTCGAGAAAATACATCTGTAAAAATTAAATTCACATATTACAATTGATTAAATATTACTAATACTGACACATAAGAAAATGTATATATATAAACCCTATATATGAATACCTGTTTCATTAATCGTTGAATTCGGATTACAGTCTTTACATTTTTGCATTGGTGGAAGTGTTACAATTGTAAGATACGCTTCTGAATATTTCTGATCACTAAAAGAATTAATATCAAAATGACTGCAATTTTATTCACAAAATAAAATAATATTATTCAAAAAAACATTTCACAACTTGACTTAAAAAAATTAAATAATTTATATTTAATATCTTAATAACGTACCATATACCAAAATTGAAATATCTTTATAATAAACCGGTTTTTAAATTCATGTTACTAAATTATAATATCTAGACCAAAAATTAATAGCATAAATATATACATATATATAATATATACACATATATGTATATATGTATATATATATATATATATATATATATATATATATATATACATACATACATACATACATATACATATACATATACATATATATATATATATATATATATATATATATATATATATATATATATATATAAAAATTTAAAATGAACATTTACATTCCATTTAAAAATATCTTTTTTTAAATAAAAAAAAATGTATTTTTAATATAGTTTTCTTTTAAATCACATATGTAAGGTTGTAATAAGGATATCAATTCATTGGTTTATTATTATTAAATAAAAAATGTACATTGTATATCAAACATATAAAAAGAAAAATAAAAAACTGAGCATATCTTTTTAAACATTTAATTAAATACTTGAAACAAAAAAATCTAATATAAAATGTTTAATATAAAATTATATAAATTTTTAATACAAAGTTTAATATAAAATGAATTAGAGGAAGTACACATGTTCCCAGTAGATTCCATCAAGATATAAATATATTCTTCATATAATAAAAATTAATTCCTTATTAACTTTCAAAGAATTATAAAAATATATATTAAGATTAACTAAATAAATATTAAGAAAAAAAAATTTGTCTTATTTTGAAGATGATGATCCAATATACTTTTCTTTCATCTCTATTATATTTATAAGTAAAAAATATTTTTTTTATGAAACATACAGTGATTAATACAAATGTTTTTATAACAAATTGCATAAGAAACAGTTATTTGACTGGTATAATCATCCGACTACAAAATGTTACAGAATCAAACGTAACAATTTTATGTAATTTTGAACTCAAAAAGTGATTCAATTTGCAATTTCAAAAATACTTATAGCTAGAAAAAAATGTTTATTCACTGAAATAAAAAAAAAAACAAATTTATTTTCAAACTATAAAAAAAATGCTATTTTTTACTTTCTTCTACTTTATTAAAATATAATAAAATATTTTTTTTATCAAAAATCTAAAAATAAATTAAGTTTAATTTTTTACATATATGAGAGTCGTTTGATAAGTATGATAAAAAAGTAAGAAAAACTAAATGGAAAAATTTAATTAAATTAATTAATTAAATTAAACAATAAATAAATTTAGCATATTTATCAAATGACCCTCATATGTATCATTGAGTTTGTAATTATAAATACATGCATCCATGCATTCATATATACATACAAACACACACACATATATATATATATAAATTTGTATTTATATATGAACTTTTAAAATTTTACTTATTGAAATATATGTACTAGTATAATTGTATTATTTTTAAAAAAGTTCTTAAATATAAAATATTCAACATAAATTGATGATTAAAAATAATGTTTAAAAACTTACCATGTACCATAAATGACTAATTTATCCATGTCTGTAGGCCACTGACACATGGTAACTTGTAAATTATCGCATGTCTTACAATGACGAAATATTTTGTATGAGGCTACATGGCTTATAGGACGATGAGGAACATAACTCCATACATTAAGAGTAAACTGAGATAATATAAAAAAAGTTAGAGATGCCATTCGTCCTGTTATCACATCAGGATTTTCAATATTTTCTATACAATAACTTATAAGAAAACGACCACATTGAGAAAATCCCATAAAAATTTGTTGACTAAAACACATAAATCACTTTATATAATTTATGTTATACAAAATCTAACAATATTATTACTGACCAGACATTATCGTCTCTAGGTAAAATATCAGCTAAGTTAACATGACATCTTGCTGGTATCGATGTGTAAACTTTTTCAGTTTTAGAACGTGAATTTTTTGCAAAACGACCAAACAACTAAAATATTTTTTTTTACAATAATCAACGTACACAATTCATATATTATTTTAAATTATATTAAATGCATATAAACACTTTATTGCAGAAATAGTCAAACAAATGACTTTTTAAAAATAAAATAATACTTAAAACAAACAAATCATTTAAAATAACCTAGAAAATATACCTGTCTATTAAATAGTTTATTCACTACGTTAAAACTTTCCGAATCTTTATAAATAAGAGTTTCGTCAACATCCAAGTCACAGATTTCATCAGAATCCAAATCACAAATTTCATCAGAATCCGAATTATCCAATTCTGAACAACTGTCAGTATCCATGTTTGTATTAATTTCTACCGATTTGTTGTTCTTCCATTATCCTCTTCCTTGGATTTCATTTGTTTCCTAATGAATAATTATTTTAGTGTTGATTTAATAGTTAATTTTTAAAATTTCGCATTAACATTGTCAATATCAATACACAATTATCATTTAATTCTAATCATTAATACACATTTAATAATAATAAAAATGAAATTTACCAATCAATATTCAACAATAAAAAATATGTTTTACAAATAGCTTAGGTTATACAAGAGCTTCATAGATGGCTTTGTTGAAGTCTATGACAAGTAGTGTCAGCTGTAGGACGTAAATGAGCATTGTGCAGCGGATCAGCCACTGGTCGGGGGAGGCAGTCTGTGGGCTAGTACTCCTAGTTGTGAAGAGTTGTGCTGATTAGCGTTGTGTTTGTGTCGTAGATGAGTACGAACTTGCATTTTTTTTTTGTTTTTTTCTAATGATAATATTTCCTGTGCTCGATGCATGTACTTTTAAATACATTTGAATGTAATAAATAAATATATTCGTGACCTATTTGTGATTAAAAATATACATATACGTGTGTGTACTGTGTGTTTGTGCTAAAAAAACTATGGATAGTCAAAAGAGTGGACAGAATTGTAACAGCCCTCCAGTACCGAATTCGGATTCGGATTCTACGGGGTGTGGCTGTACGACTGATATTTCAGTACATATCACACCAACAACTGGAGGAAAATTCATCCTCATAATTGACTCTCAAACAAGTGTCGATGAGCTAAAAAAACTTGTATCTAAAAAACTTAAAGTACACAAAGAACGAATATGCCTACTATATCGAGAAAAGTAAGTTGCGTTATCCATGTCAGCAGATTTGAAATATGTTGAAAATTATTAAATTATAGTATAAATTAAGATCGTATTAATGTTAAAATTTAGTTCGTAAGGTGGATATATCTACGTATTAAGAATCATAATTTAATGTCATCAGTAGTCGCCATTTTTATTTGTATATTTTTTGTGCATTTCTTTGATTCTAGGCAACTAAAGGAAGGTAGCTTACATGAAAACGGACTGGTCGATGGGTCGAGGCTAACGCTGCTCCCTAGTGTTGAGACGGGGCTGCTGGTAAGTCTGCTGATGTTTGATAGCTTACGCATAGTCACCTGGCAACGCGCGGGGGCCGGGCGGTGGCCACATGTGGGGGTCACTTGTTTAGTGGGTCGAAATAGCGCTACGTTGTGTACTTTGACGAGCTGCAGGCGGCACCTACTTGCCGGTGTCGTCTGTATGTATACCTATTGATTTACAGTTGGCCCGAAATTATTATTGCTCATCAAAAATATGCGGTTGCGGTCTTTAACATTATTGAGCTACTAATAGATTTTAAATGCAAAACGTTGTGTTAGGAATTTTGGAAAGAAACAACGTATTAAATAGCAAAAATATCATGTCTGTTTTTCATTGATGCAAAATATAACACATTTTTTTTTATGTCACATCATTATATCCCGTTATTATTAGTTCTGCAACATAGTTAAATTGTAAGGTTTGTCTAAAGTACATTTATTTCTATACAAGATGTATGTTTCATTTGTAGTTATAATTTATATTGATTCCTATTTGAAATGTCACAATTAACAATATATATATATATATATATATATATATATATATATATATATATATATATATATACACATACATATATGCATACATACAAATGCACACAAATACCTATATACAAAATTAAAAGTATTACAAAACAGCTCTATTTAATCATTCTTCATAAATTCGATTGTGAAATTTTAAAAATGTACACTTTTTCATCAAATTTATTAAATAATTTTAAAAAGTTTATAATATATATATATATGTAAGTTTTATATTTATTTTAATTATAATAAGTTCAGCCACGTGTATTTTCACAAGTTTAATTTTTTCTTAATTGTTTAGAGATAACATTACTTTTAATTGATGTACATGGACTGAATTAAGAATATCTACATAAAACACATACATACGCACACATACACACGCACACATACATATGAACGTATTTTTCAGTCTAATAAAAATATGGAAATTTTATTTTATAGTCAACCTAGATTTCAATTACATACAAAAAGGAGCAATTGATTCATACCAAATATACTAAAATTTATTTGATGAAAATTATCAGTAATTTTTAACATATTTCACTGTCAAAATGGAAATATGATATTTTCAATTAATATTTTTATATGTTAAGTGCCTGTATTACATATCAATGATTTAATCCCTAAAAACTTCAAACAAGATGTTTTTATTATAACTGCTTCAGTTTTCCTGTAATTTCGACATTGTATAGATTTTATTATAGATTAATTAATTACAAATTCGGATTGAAACATACGCATTTTATTTATTAGCCAGTAAGTGGCATATTTTTAAACGAATTTGAAGTTTTTGTCTATAATTTCGATTTTCAAAAAAAAAAAAAAATTGTACGGATTGTTTTTTTAAAAAATGACATATGTAAGTGTCTACAGTTATATTTATTAACTACAATGTTCCTTTAATAGTTCTACGTAAAGATTTAGTTAATAATTAAATTTTGATATGAAAAAAAATCCTCTTTGTTACTGCCGTTTATATAAAACTAAATATATTCCAGTCTATTTTTTCACATGGTAAAACGTTTCCCTACAAATTTATTAATAAGTACACAGTCGAAATGCTGATTTTTTGGTTTAATTGAATACAGTATTTTTGTTTTTAGTTTGAATTAAAGAAATTTGTAGTTTTATAATTACGATTTCATTACTTTTTATACTATTTTTTTCAATTTATTACATTAGTTTGTTTTCCTTATTTTTTAAAATTTCCACATCAAAAATTGTTGGTGCTATTTTTTGCACACAACTGTACATATATTCAATAATTACGTATGGCTTCATTTTTTCTCTATTTTGATAATTACCATAATTACCAGAACGCGATATTATAAAAATATAATACACAATGCTACGCCTTGATTATAATAACCACTAAAATACAAATTAGCCAAAAAAGTAAACGATAAGTGATTATTGAACATTTTAATAAAATCTTGTTCGTCTTTAATTATTTGGATTATGTTGATTTCAAATCTTTTTTGTAGACTTTAATTAGTTTAAAAACTTTGGCAGACATGTGATTTTAAATAAATATTCACTATTTAAGTATGCGTATGTTAGTTACAGATTTAAGACCTTAAATTTATTTACAGTACAGTTAAATATTTTAAAATATAAAATCCGGAAATAATCATACCATATATAACATATGATATATGTCCCCCAATCTCATTCTTCATCCTGTTTCATTCATATACATATTCTATTCTATGTTAATTCCGTGCTTTAGAGAGAAGTATATAAAAATTAAAACAAATATTTTCTTTATAAAACTGTAGTTTCTGTGTTTTATTAATACAAAAATAAAAAAGTTTTTATTTATACTTTATTCATATATTTATATTGATTATAAAAAAGAAACTAATATAAATTAAATCGACTGAATATATTTGGTATTTATGATTAGAAAATAAAGTATAAATAAAATTCAACCAAATAGTTTTTGAAAAAAAAGTTATAAAAACATGTACATTATCGTGAATAATTTGTTCGTTTAGACAAAACACGTAATTATAATTTAATTTTAACGCTTTTTTTTGTCCTTTTGGATGTGTAATGTATATGTTTTTTCAGACACAGAAACCAGAACTGAGTGTTATGCAGGCATTGGAATCATTGAATGATACACAAGTGAGTTTATTATAAAATGCATTTTTGTTGTAATTAATGATTTGAAAATCTAATGATAAAATTAATATTATTATTCAAGAAAAAGTAATCATGAGAATAACTGTTAAATTATTTCATTATATATATATAAGTCTTAATTAATTTATATATCGTATTTGAATAAATACTTAGAAATGAAATTAATAAATATGATGATTAAATTTTTAAAGCAATGTTGTTTCAAATTTCAGTATAAAAATTAATTTCAGTACCTGTGTCATGAATTTAAAAAAAATATTCCTAGTTAATTTTTTCCTAATTTATTTGTCTATTCGCAATACTTTTTTTACAATAAAAATGTGTCATTTAAAAATTAATAAAATTGCTACAAATAAATAAATAAAAAAGTTACACATAAACAATGTTTGAAAAAGATTTTTAAAACAATTTGTGATCTGTAATCAATTTTTTTAATTTTTTAATCAATATTAAATATGTTTGTTTTCAAAGAGTGAACACATTTATGTTAATAATTAATACTATGTACATAATCTCATTTTACAGGTCAATGACTTCTTATCAGGAAAAGCACCTTTAAATCTTACGATGCGTCTGGGGGACCATATGATGCTGATTCAACTTCAGCTAAGTACTGTTCCTGCAGGAAGCAATGCAAGTACTACAGGAATGAATCGATCTCATCCTAAAATGGGTACTCGCGAATCTAATCAACAAGTACTTTTATCTAGTTTGGCTAGTGCTCTTACAGTAGCAAAGGAAGAAACTTCAAGTAAAGCTACCTCTTCTTCGACGATCAATCAAAGTCTACATCCGAGACCAGATGAGAAAACGTCGCCAATACAATCGCTTTCGGATCTAGCATCTCGACCGACAATTGCAGCACCAACTTCCACTCGAACAACTCGACCCAAATCTGAGATGTCAACGTCTAACGAAGATCCAATTTCAGCAGGTCTGACTTCATGTTTATGCCGTAACTTTTCTCCACATTTTTCGTGTCCGTCCGATAGTTCAGATTCGTCCTCTGCCGCAGTGATCGGTGCGGCACGTCATCCGACTACTACTCGATCAAACGCGACGGCACGTTCGCCAACTTCGCGACCCGCTACAGGCAGCTCACCTGTGCCCACATCAAATCTTGACCGTGGGGCACTAGCTCAGGCTTCGTGCAATTTAACCCGAACCCTGCGACAATTATCGTCAGAGATATTGAATTCTAGAGAGATTGAACAGCGTTCGCAAGGAGCGATAATTGAATCGATGCAGCACCACGGTCGCGGCGTGTATACTGGCGTTTTCAGCGGTACATTAAATCCCGCTTTGCAAGATCGAAGAGGCAGACCTCGTCGCGATATTTCAACAATCGTACATATTCTGAACGATTTGTTGTGCGCGGCGCCGGCTGTACGCAGAGTTCAAGGTTCTCGTCCTTCTACAAGTGTTACTAAATCCGCATGTGAATGTGCGACGTGCAGTCGCCGTTGTGCGTATGGAGAGTGCGAAGGACATTATGGCCAGTGTTTAAATGCAACTTCGACACCTAACATCTCGGAATCCATCGACGTGTTTCGGGACGTGACCGCGGAGGAAAATTTGAGAACTCGTGATAAAATTGAACAGCTACGTCTCGTAATGAGCGAGTGCAGGGAACGTCGCCGTTTGCGTAAATTGAAACTCGAACCGTACAGTATTCCAACTGCTGTTGAAATGTCCTCGAACGCGGACGTCAACTCGATTTTTCGACCGTACCGCACCGAAATGCCGTTCCGTTCGGAAAGCCACGTAGAAATAGACTGATTCATACATTTTTTTTATAAAACATTTCGGACTGTATCGCGAATGAATGAAATGGTTATAAATATATAAATAATTATGCAGAAGAAACGTGTTTTGTGCAACGTATATTTTTAGTCCTGATGTTAAGACCGTCGAAAATTATTGTTCGATTTATTAATAATAATGAAAAATAAAACTGTACAATAGTTACGCCCGTTTCCGAAATAGTTTTTGAAAATTTAATACTTTACATATATGATTTTTGAACATTCAAAATTAATTTTGCGTTTCGTCATTTATAACAAAAAAAAAGAAGAGAATAGTTTCAAATAGTATGCTTAGATTTTTGTAATAAAAAATAATATGAATTTAACAATGCTTCTTCTCAATATGTTCTCAAGTTGAGTATTAAGAAATTGTTTTTATTTGTTTCATTTTTATATATTTGTTAAGTTATAGATCTCTTTCATCATTTATTGTTGTGTTTCATGTTTGATTTTATGTAATCTCAAATGTAAGACAAGTTCTAAAAATTGAAATGTCATTATCGATGCTTTCGTACTATTATTAAAATTAAAATGCGTCAATAAACTATTCGTAGAAAATTGTTTTTTATTTTATTTTTTTTTCAGGTGTCTGAATTTGATTTAGTTATCATATACTGCATCACTTTCCAAAAAAAAATATTTCATAAATGTGCGTGAATGTGTATGTACATATATATATATATATACACGTATTAATAATAAACATGCAAAATTTTAATTTTTACTACGAATAAATGTAACATATTTCATTAGGTTTTGTTTTCTTCTATAACTCAATAATTTTTATTATATTTAATAGACAAATTTTATATCAGTGAGTGTTTTATAGTATTGTATAATAATCAAAATCACTATTAGCCTTTTTTTAATAACCTAAGAATAGTTTTTAAAATATTTTGAAAGTGATGTGCAAATAAATAACATTATTTTTATGTAGAAACTTTTATCGCCATTTTTATATTATAAATTTCTTGTCTACTTTTTCTCAAGTCAGTACAAAAATATAACAAGGTTTCAAAAATAGAAAAAAATGTTCTATGTCTATTCAGTATTTTAATAATTTTGTTTGTATAATTGCAATAAAAAACATACAAAATATTCATTTGCCATTAATTAATTACAACTGAAGTTCAAAATTGTTGACTAAATATAAAATGATTATTAGAAAATATTAATTGAAATTAAATGTAAAATATGAAATGTTATTACTTTATCAAATTGTAAATCGGAAATTAGTGTTTCAATAGTATCTTTGTTTACTCATTGTCGAAATAACGAAAAGTCAAAATTAAATTAACTCCAGCAAATTAGGTATTTATTAATATATCAATTGGATTCATTAACATTTTAAATTTACAATAAAAATTATGATGTACATCTAAAAATTTGGATATGTGAATTGACATTGTATGTATGGATGTATGTATATATTTACATTTGTAAAATATATTTTTTTATCTTAATAAATATCGAATAGTTTCATTATGAAAACAATTGTTTAAGATGTTATAAAATGAAATTATTTATAAATTAAAAAATTGTCTCAAAACCGAAAAGAATGTACGGAAATAATTTTTTATTGCAAAATAAGAATCATGCAAATACTGAAATAACTCAGAAAATACTAATTTAACTTCCAAAATATAATAATAATAAAAAAAAAAAACGTTGCTTTGTAATATATAATTTTAATTGCAATATCCGTAACTATTTTATTCAATGAACACAACATACTTTATGAATATTAATAAAAAAATATTTTACAGTTTTTTTATGTATGTAAAATTTTGTTAGAAAATGATTTTTATATTTAAAGTTATAAGATAACATCGTTTAATATAAGTAAATATTTAATACATATACAAGTTAAGTGATTACTAAATAGATATTAAATTCTTTTATTTCAAAATTTCATTTTCACAACGTTGATATAGTTTTATTAAAGTTGTTATTTAGAACTGACGCATTTCCTTCAAATTAATTCATATTATTAATATCAATTAATTTAATATGACTAATATTATTTTTCTTTTCTTTTCTTCTCATCAATCTTGGCCATCTAATTTTATTCTTTATTTATTTATTCTTCATGTAACTGTCTTATAATTCTGTATAAATTCTGTGTAAATCTTTTCTACAATCAGAATTAATACTTTCTATCTTCAAAATCAATATTTTATTTCTTTAAATAAACAGAAAACTTTAATTGAATACTTTTTCTTACAAATTGCACATCTGATATGAATTTTATATTTTCCTAAACGGACTAACTTCATTAACTTTCTAAATAAATGATCCATTGTGTCTAATAATTTATATTTCTTTAATTTCTATTTCTTCAAATTTCTTTTTATAAAAAAAAGATGCGAAATCTTTAATATTATTAAAAGATTTTTTTTAGGGCTAAACAGAAATCATTTATATTTTTCAAGGCTTCCATTTTAAATATATACCACTTTTTTCAGAATGTTTTTTTATTACATCTAAATAAAGATATAATTAATAAATTTTAGTGATATACTTAACATTGATTTTTGGAACAAAATTCATTAGAAATTAGATTAAATTAAAAAATTACCTTAGAAAGTTGTAAGTAACTTTCTGATTCTTTAATAGTTATTTTAATAATACATTTCATTAAATGGTTACAGCTATATAAAACATATCTGCATAAATTATCCAGCTTTAGTAAATTTGTCATACATTTTATTATCTCTGCTTGAAAAATTGTGAAGTTTGTTTATTTTCATCGTTTTTATATATTGTTCGAAATTCACAAACGAATTTGGCTGATAGATTGAAAACAAATTGTTAATTTTCATTATTGATATTTGAGAACACATAGTTAATAAATTGTTTATAGTATAACAATGATTTATAATTATAAAAATAAATATTCAGTCACTTTTAATGAAACAAATTTTTACTTGTGTGCGAATGTTTACAAAAATAAATTGCGCGTGCTGTACAAATATAAATACGATAATTTAAAATATTTTATTACAATGAATGTATTACATTTAATGTGTAATATATTAGTTATATTTTTTTTAATATAATGAATATAATAATATAAATCAAATATTTAAAGAACATTGTTTACAAAAATTAGATTCTTTATTTATTCTAATGAGAAAACACATACTTGTAAATTGCAAATTGCTTATTTTAATTTTATGAATCAGTAGTTTCGTACAATTTAGTAATATAGATTAAACTAAAATAATCAATTACAAAATAATAAACGAAACAATAAACGAACAATAAATGTATATAATAAACTTTTTTTAAAAAAATATGATTATATAAATAACATATTTACGATATTAAATAAATGTAAAATTTTATTAAAGTGTGCAATAATTATTTTATTTTTTTTTTGCTTGTATATATTTTAGTAGCAATGATATTATCTTCAAAGTACTAGATGATTGCATTATTATCAAAATCGTATAAGCAAAGCAAGTGAACAATAAATAATTATTAAACACTAGTAAAATCATAAAGCAACAATTCTTTTGTAAATTTTAATTACGTACAATACCAAACTGAACCATTTTGCAATTATTACTATTTTAGAAACAAACATTTAATGTAATAATTTACAATCAACTATTTAAATTGAAATTGTAATTTTTATAAAACCAGCTATCATAAACGCAAACAATTGTTTTTAGAAAAGAAATTAATTTAGAATTTTTACTAATAGAAACAAGTAAAAGTTTTTTCTAATATATTTCAATATAATGCATTGAACACAAAATAAAACAACATATTTAAAATTTAATTAGTTAGTAACAGAAAACATTTAATTAAAACAGTTTTCAATAAAAACATAAATCTGCCTGTTTTATGACAAGATGTTGATTGCTTTATCAATGTAAGCTCTAGAGATTTGTAGTAAGACCAATAAAAGGAATAATTTTAGTGTTGATTTTTTAAATACTTATAATACAATTTTTTTAAAAAAATTGAATAAAGTCTAAAAAACTCGCCTTAAGTATTTAATTTTATAATTTATATATAATAAAATTTTAAATTGTATAAGGTTTACTATTTATATGACTTGTATGTATATGATTATGTATGATCAATTTTTGTTCAATAAAAAATCCTTACACCCATTGTTAAATCAGAAACTGAAAAACAAATCTTGCATTAATAACGAATACATGCTTTTTATATACATAAATACATATATATGTACTTTTATTATTTATCTTTATATTATAATAAATAACATATGCATATATTGTTATTTTTAATGATAGATATTTATTTTGTTGCTTATATAATACACAAGAGTGATCTTATAGTTTTAATATATGGAATTTACAAAATACTACACGAAAAAAGAGTTTTTAAATTTAAATTATTTGTTTTCATTTTTCTGAACCTATTTGTTGTATACAGCTCTTTTATATTTAGTTCTCTACAACTTCTTTTTGTTTAATATTTTACTATAAATGGTTTCAACAAGTGTGTCATCATCAAGTAATCTTAAGATGCTTGAGAATATCTTTAAAACTACCTGATGATGACATACTTGACACTAGTTGTAGTTAATACTAAACAAAAAAGTGATGTAAAAGAATTATATAAAGAATTTTAATTCAATGAAAAATTAAGCATGTGATAGACCATGAAGGGAATTTAATTATATTTTTGGGATATTAGGTATCAATGTAGTTATATATTTTATACATTTTTGAGTTTTTTTTTACAAGAAAAATCCATAATACTAGAGATATATCTTTAATAAAACAATTTCATGATATTTAGATCTATAACAGATTGAGAATGTTTGGCACAGCTTGGAAAAATAAGCCCAATAATATATTATCCACAATTAACACAAAAATACATTTTAGAATAATTGGTCTAAAATCAAACCAAAAATTTTAAATCATTTTGTTTATTTAATTCCTAAATTACACTTCATCCTTATTGATATCTAAAGTTACTTCTTCTGTTGAATGGATCAAAGTTAATCTCACTCCATTATTTTTTTTACAACTCAATTGTATTTACTAATATTAATAATATCAAATAAATTGAATATAAATAACATAAATAATTGCATAAACACAATTCTTCATATACTGAATGAAATTGAAGTTAATCTTAAGTAAGAGGTAAGAATAATTAGAAAATATTTCATTAATAAATTAAAATGTTAAAACATGTAGCCATATAACAATATTTGAAATTAAGAATTTAACAATTATACTTCGGAACTATGATTAAATCCATTTTTACAAATAAATTGATATGCCAATTTTCTGCAATGTTTAATAATTATTGCTTTTTAATACTCGTTTTATTTTTATTGACATATGCTCATTTTAAAGATTTTGGTACCTATAAATCACAAATACTGAAAATTTTCGTTTACGCTCAGGAGATAATATCACAGTTGTCGAAATGCGAAAAACCGATACAAAATGTACAATGATTAAATACTGAACATTGTAATAATTTTTTTTTAGTGTTTAGAGTAATAACTCATTTGTATAATATAACGTTCATTTGATTTCGATGGAAATAATGACCCATGATGATTCATATTTTTCTCAAATAATATCAAAAGTATAAAATTAAATGTTGTATTTACTGAATTTCGATTTATTAAAACATTTAATATTTTAGATTATATATATATATATATATATATATATATATATATATATATATATATATATATATATATATATGTGTGTATGTATAAAAAATAGGGTGAATGAGTTATTCTTTGATATTGTATTTGTTTTTATATAAATAAATGTATTTTTTATGACATTTAAAAATAATATATAATTTTAAAACTATTTTTTTTTAAAAAAAACAATAAATATAACAATTGTTTATTTTATTTTCTTCAAAAAAAATTAACTGTACATCGTTGTTCAAAAGTGAATATATATATATATATATATATATATATATATATATATATATATATGTGTGTGTGTGTAATTGAAAAAATCTAAATTCGTATTTTTTGTCAATCGGTAACGTATTCGAACGATACATAGAAGCGAAATTAGCACAGCGACTCTATAAAACTAATTAATTTTCTGTAGGTATGTTGTACGCTAGAGGGAGATGAAGGCGGTATAGTACGATACTTATCGTAAATAAAAATGAATGGTTGTACACAACAAAACCACAATGGGTAGTTACCACTTGAGAGTTTATTTCGGAATTATTCTACTCTTTAAGGGTTGTAGTGATTAATCTACGAGAGATATCGTTCGGTAAAAATCGGCGGGCCTCGAAATAAGGGAGGGGAAATCCTATCAAAGGTCTAGACAGCGGACGTTCTAAATTTGAATGTACAACGTTTTGAACGCATTTCACTTAATTATAAAATAATTAACTGTGTAATTACTTTGTTATAAGTGAAATCAAATAAAGCTAGACGACGAGAAATTACCAAAGACGTGTTCAGTTAATGTAATTAAAATTAGTCCGCGAGTTTAAACATAAATGGTGGACATTATGTGGTTGAAAAATTGCAAATCGTCACACAAATTGAAACGCAACAATTAGATTACATTTTGAACGTTTACGTACATAAAACGACAAATGCGGGTTATGAATAATACTCTTTTTATTTATTTTGAAATGTAGATACTACATAGAGTGGCTTGAAGAATACGCGTCCACCAAGTGCGGTAGACGGTGATATTGATTAAGTTATTTCTACACAGGAGCAGAAATGCGCGCGATCAACATACTGTTTACTGAAATATAAAACTGTGGAAATATTCATATTAAAAATGATTTTTGCGAACGTTAAGAAACTGTGTTCGACGAAATTATTGAATGTAAAGCATGGGGGCAGGTGAACTAGGTGTTTCCTAACAGGTAGGCAATCGTTTAAGCTCTGTATTCTAATATGATATTTTTTTATTGCAATTATATGATTTGATCAAATTTGTTCACATATATTATCTATTTTCCGATTTGCAACTTACACAATATAATTTATATATATATATATATATATATATATATATATATATATATAAATATATTTATATATATATAGACACAAAAATATTTACAATATAAATTTATTAACAAAATTTTTATAATAAATGTTTCCAAATATTAAAAAAGATGATTTTAAAATATTTTTGTAATTATTTCATAATTTAAACATATTAAAAAAATAAAAAAAATGCATGTAAGATTAAAAAAATTATAACATAAATTATAATAAATAAATAAATTATTTATATTATATTTTATAATTACTCAGATATCAAAAATAAATTATTTATTGCACTATACCAATATTAATTATTATTATTAAATAAAATATTGTATATTTTCTCACTGAAATTTTGGCAAATAATCTTGAAAAAATTTTAAAAAAATGTTTCAATTTTTTTACTTTAGTTTTAAGTTATTAAGTATATTATAATATATATATATATATATATATATATATATATATATATATATATATAATACTACATTTAAATTGAATTTTTTCAGAAAATCAAAACACAATTTTTTTCAAAATCAAAATTTTAAAATTAAAATATGTTATTATAATATCAAAAATACCATTTTAGATACAATTTTCAAAATTATAAAAGGGTATTAAGCCCCTCTTAAATTTATTCATACACACACATATATATATATATATATATATATATATATATATATATATATATATATATATATATATATATATATATATATATATATATATATATATAGAATATATCTAAAAAATAAAACATTTCTCAATGTGTTACTCCCCTTTGTGTTTTTATACTTTTAAATAAAAAAATTAAAATTTTGATTTTCATATATTATTTCATATATGTCTTACTCTTATTAATATGTTGTATGCAAAAATAATAATTTTAATATATTTTTGTGATGCAGTAATTTTTAAATATATATATATATATATATATATATATATATATATATATATATATATATATATTCTGTTAAAGTACAAACCAATAAACATTAAAATGAATTTATTGAATTATAAATACGTTCGATTAAATTAACATAAATAAATTATATTATAGACATGTAGTTTATTTTTCTATTAAATTATAATAGTTTCACTCTAAAAATATAATATATTCAAACCAAATTGTATTAACTTACATTTACAATATAATTAAAATAATTCAATTTAATTCATATTATCGATGTATTTTATATTTAGGTGTCATCACTGATATATTTTAAATTTTCATAATATATATTTTAAAGTTTATAAGAAAACTCACATATTTTACTTAGATGTACAATTATAATAAAAAAAATATTACAGTTAAAAAGTCACATATTTTCTTTTGGTATTTAAAAAAAATATGTAAATGGAAACATTACTCAGAATTTTATGTCAATAAATTTTAAAAAGACAGCTCAAATACTGATTCAGATTATTTATGTGGATTATATATCAATTGTTTAAGCAAAAAACGAAGCATGATATTTTTCCTTTTTTTTCTTTATATATGTATTATTAATAACCTTAAAGAAATTGGTTGTTCAAGTTAATAAAAATTGAATTATCACGTTTAAATTCATAAGTTATATTCATTTTCCATACTTTATTATATTGCAAGACATTTTTTGGGGTTAAAATTAATTGAAATTTATTATAATACAAACTAAATTTGAAACTTCATAATTAAGTAATCATAAATAGTTTTATTTATTAAATTAATAAATAGACTTTTTTGATTAAATAAATCAAAAGGAATGAAAAATATATCGGTATTAAGTTTATTATCTTTCTGTACAAATAACAATATTATATTTAATAATAGATGCAACAATTATTATTTTTAAGTAATTTAAAAAAAATCTTGATAATAGAGTTCTGTTTAAAAATATTTATATAAAATTTAAATTCATATAATATTAAAATGATTTCGAATTAGACATCAATACAAAACAACGTTTAAAATATTATTTTGATGTATTTTTTTAAGGTAGAGTTCTTTCGAAAAAAGTCAAATTTTGATCAAATATACATAAACAGCTATAATTAATATTGAATTGTAATTTTACATCTTAAATATTTATTTTAGTACGAAATGATTCTGAGTAACACTTGAATTTTATTAAAAATATATAATTCAATTATATTAATATACTTTTTTAAATAATAACTAATTATATTTAAAAAATATATATTACCTTTTGTATTTGTTTAATAAGAATTATTTTATTATTTTAATTCAACTATTTAACAACAAATAAGAATATTTAAAAAAATAAGTTATATATATATATATATATATATATATATATATATATAAATATTCACATATAAACGAATAAAACTTTGTCAAATGTTAAAAATAATAATCTCCTAAATGTTATACTTTTAACAAAGACTTAATAAATGTTAAATAATAATACGTATGTCATTAGATTAAATGATATATTTCATTTAATAGGCAACCATTTACACAAATAAATATAATGTGATCAATGTTTAAGATATGAAATTAATTTCATACTACAGAAATCTATACATACAAATTATTTGAATTATAACACTTTTAATCTTCTTTTCGTCGTGTGCTTTTTGACAAATTGCTTTTATGTATATCCACAAATATAAAAGAAATAAATTTGTTTAATTTTTGTTCATTAAAAATGTAAT
The DNA here is from genome assembly GCA_029203775.1 of Neoneuromus ignobilis. Classification (NCBI taxonomy): domain Eukaryota; kingdom Metazoa; phylum Arthropoda; class Insecta; order Megaloptera; family Corydalidae; genus Neoneuromus; species Neoneuromus ignobilis. Next base: position 26,045,652 of record CP092087.1, read on the forward strand.
TGCGATAAAGAATGTACTTTTGATATTATAAAAGAGAAATACATTTAAATTTTTATTTTATATATATATATATATATATATATATATATATATATGGATAGATAAATTATTATTATAATGATAAAGATATATGAGTATAAACATATTTTAATATTTATTGTTTAATAAATTTGAAATGAAAATGCCAAAGAATTATTTTTTAGAAAAATGATATATAGTTTGAATTCAATATATGTTAAGATTTAACATTACAAAGAAAAATAAATTAAATTGTTATTATTATCACATAAAATAAAATTCATTAAAAATTTATGTGTATAGATTATTAAAAAAAAAAAAAACAATCAAAACTCTGTTCGGGTCACAGGATTTCCGTCTTATTGGACTTCAATTTATATGGAAATTTAATTGACGAAAATGTTTTTCGTCTGATAAATTTCTATTTTAGAAATTTATTATTACGTAGGTACAAAATGAATATATAAACCTACATATATATATATATATATATATATATATATATATATATATATATATATATATATATATATATGTTTACTGAGAATTTTGTTTAATGTAATTATATTTTTTATTTAAAATTTTTAGTTTCTTTTAAATGCAATAAAAAATTAATTATATATTTAGAACATAATATATAAATATTTCTTAAATATGAATTTTAATATATATAATTTATATATTTTCTTAATATATATTTTAGTAGAAAAATAGCAGTATTTTACATATTGTTTAATATTATTGTATTAAACTAATTTTCAGTTATTTTTCCATATTACCCTTCTATTTGAAACATTTGGTTCATAGAAGTATGTTTTTTTTTTTTTTTATATACTAACATGTGTGTGTAGAAACAATTTTATTGTTAGAAATATTTTATTGTTAACAATGTAACTTAGTTCAACACAAATCAATTTTTATCCCCATCATCACTATGGTTATGAAATATTCAGTAAGCCAATAATTTTAACAAAAATGCTTCGATGATGATAGCATCGTCATCAAAATGGGCATCAGCTAACATTATTATAAACCAAAAAAGTGAACGATAAGTGATTATTAAACATTTCATAACCATTGCGGTGTTGGGGATAAAAATTCATTTCTGTTCAATTGAATCTATCACAGATTCAAAACAAACAATAATGTAATTTAGATTTTCTTATTCACAAAATTTGACAATTCATTAGTTAAAAAAATAATAATTTTTATTATAAATTAAGCATATTCGTAAAAACAAAAAGTATTAATAAATTATTATTACTTAAAATTCAATCATATTCGAAATGATATAACTAATAAACTTAAATAAACGTAGTTTTGAATTAAAATTATTTCACTTCAAATTTTATTATAATGAGTTATTATTTATATATATATATATATATATATATATATATATAATGTATGTGTAAAATTTGTTATCCATTCCGTTCGAATCCATTGTATGATAATGAATTACTGCTATTTTTCACGTTAATTTACATGAACTCTTGCTATTTTATACATTAATGTTCTATTGAATAAATTAGTATTGACCTATATTTTTTGATATACTCGAAGATTTGAATTTATTCTTTTTTAAAAATATGAAAAGCATAAATTATTTTAATGCATTATGCTATATTGAAATGAGACATACAGTCATCAGAAATATTTTTTTAAATATAATTTCCACTTCGAAGACGATGCAGTTGTTTGAATTAACTTGTATTTATATCGTTAATTTATTTATTTAAAATGCGTGGAGATAAAAATTTATTATATAAAATAGAAGAAAAATACGATATTTTTCAAAGCAACAGACATAAAAGTTTTTTTATTCTTACGAGATTATGAAGTCTCTATTATGAATATAACATAAAAGAAGTTAAAAAAGATCAAGACAAAAGTAGTTTTAAGATCCGACTAGCAGACAGTTTTAAAGGCAAGTTTGATATTTGTTACATTAGTATTCAAGTTTTTACTGATGTCGATTAAGAGCTTGGCCACATAGAATGGATTTTGAAAGCAGGTCAACTGCCAAAAAAATTCGCATGTAATTCTACATTGGCCAACGAATGATGGGTACATATATCCACTTGGTATATAAAATAGGAAAACTTGTCACGTAACGAACAACAGTCAACCTTCTCTTCTTTTGTTTTATGAGATTATGGTTTGTTTGTTGCAGGGGGCGGTCGGCGGCGTGATTTGGCATGCAGTGGCGGAAACTGGCGCGCTCCAAGATCACATCGGGTCGCTCGCGCACGCGCAACATGCTCTGCTGCGGACGCAGAAAGGTACGTAACTGTCATCATGTGAGTCCGTCAGGGAATACCCTAAAAAGTGTACAAGATTTGTACGGAAATCACATTGCGTATTACGAGTACGACACGCTATGTCAATTCAGACCAATAAATCAATTTATGTTTAGTACAGTATGTACACAGGACCAACGACATATGTACGTGTGCGATGGCACAAGTTTCCGGTTTTGCGTTTAGACACTTGTTAGTAGTTTCCGTTACTTGTGAAGGACATCGATATAGAGCTACGTATGTATGTAGCATGGAAGCAATTCACTCGAACTTAATGAATCGTTCAGAACAGCTTCAGTAAATGAATAAACATAAATAACATTTCAACAGAAGGTATATTAGGACCGATGTTGTTTATGAACTTGTATTACATATATACATTCATACATACATACATATATATATATATATATATATATATATAAATCGAATAAATATTGAAAAATTATTGACATTTTTAATAATTCCATTTAAATTAAGAATTGAATTTTTGAATTATATGACATGTTATTATTTTTTAATTTACTGCAAATTAATAATAATAAAAAGCGAGTATATAATTAATTAAAAGATAGCATCACATTAGAAGTTAAAATTATCTACTTATTTAGTAAGTCTTTATAATATTGGTAAAGATAAATTTACAAACAATAAAATATAGGATGGTTCAAATGAGACTGTAGGATAGTAAATGATGATAAGCAAGTAAATATAAGTCAAAACACTTCAGTCTCAATTAAGCCATTTGTATTATAAACAGAAAATTATAAATTGATTATCGTTTGATATTTTTTTTCAAAATATATTTATACATACATACACACACACTCCTCTCTCTCTCTCTCTCTCTCTCTCTCCATTTATATATATATATAAATATATATACATATTACACCAGTTACACATTAAAAAAATAAAAAAAATTATGATTTCAATTAAAATATAAAATACTTTTTTAATCATTTAATATTATTTTTTATTATACAGCTTATCAATATTAAATAAAATAAAATTATTATTAAATAAAATAATTAAATAAAAATAAAAATAAAAAAATAATTAAATATTTAATAAATTATTAAATAAAATATTAACTTAATTGTAGGAAAAATAAAAATATATTATTACATTTTAAGCAAAAATTATTTATAAATTTTGTTAAAAAATATTAAGTATTTATAAATTTTGTTAAATCTTCAAAAAAATAACAAAAATTAATTTATAAAATAAACAAGAATCCATACAAATTTATGAATTAATTTTTGTTTAGTTGTTTTTTTAATATTCCGATAAAGTGTATTTATTTATTTCAAAAACAAGAAAAAATTCGTGTTTGCCGTTAAAACATGGAAAGTTTTAATTACATATAATTATCATTCGATGTTTTATAAAATATAATTTATAAAATAATTTATGACAACATTGAAAACCAAATTATTCAATTTAAAGAATTATAAATTATAGAGGTAAACTGTAATTATATATAATTTATTCGTAATGTTGTAACTTGTAATTACATAAATATGTAAATAATTTATTAACTGAACATCAATAACCAATATTGTAAAAACTTTCTTTTATATAATTTTACTGAAAATTTCAATAAAATAAGAACACAAATTTTGAGTTGATGAATTTATTTAAAATATTTGACAAAAACAATTATAAACAATATAAAGAAATAACTAATTACAAATTTTTGAAAAATAATTATATATAAACACAATCATCAATTCTTTCAAAGATATCTAAACAGTTAAAAAATTCATATCAAATTACAAATGTTATACAGATCTTTTTCTAATTATTTTTTTAAACACTCATCAAATCATTTGAAAACGTATTATCTAAAAGTTTTAAGATTATTTAATAAATGCTAAAGTTTTTTAATTATTCTATTATTTTTATATGGTATGAAGTAAAATAATGGGACCTATTGAACATTTTTTAACATTATTCATAAAATAATTACTGATGTCATTTCATTAGATAAATTTATTTAAAATTAATTAATCAATGTTTAATTTATTGGTTTAATAAATAACCAAAATTAAATTATATTAATTTTATACTGTAAGATATTAATTTAATTATCAAATATAAAATAAAAGAAATTTATGTATAATGTATATATATATATATATATATATATATATATATATATATATATATATATATATATTAAAAAATGAAAATGGAACATTGCTAAAGAAGGTAATTGAAAACATTGTCGATATTCAATAATAAGATGATTTAAATATACAAAAACAAAATTATATATCTTAAAATAAAATATTTTATGTATTTTTTTGGTTTTATGTAGTTAATAAAAGAACATTAACAATCTTTTATCATTTTTATCAGTTACATTGAAACTCAGTTAAGAAAATATAGTTGATGAAATATTTTTTCCATTTAAAATATAGAGAATGTCATTAAATATGTTATTTCACCGTATTGTAATATTTTCAATAAAATTAATTCTTTAATATAATAAAAAAAAACTTAAATTTTAAACGACAAAAAATGACGGTTTAAATTTAAAGACATCGTTGAATATCCTTGATCATAAATAGAACTACTGCAGTATTCAAAAATGAGATTTTCGTGTCGAATAAGATAAATGAATAAAATTATCTTTCAGTTCGATATCGTAGCAGAAAGAAGTCAAATAATAGATAGGGACGATAATCGCAAACAACATGTTGCAAAATTCATTCATAAAATTATCAAATAAAATAAAATGGAATCGCATTTAAGTTTCGCATACAAAATTCTACGTTCAATGTTTTAAATTGATTACAGAAAAGTATACGTTAAAGTTCATTTAATTTTATATAAAAATATCTGAAAGCTCGTTAATACAGTTTTACTGTTAGGATAACTAAAAATATGGATATTTGCGAGTTTTGGAAATTATATACAATGTTTTAAAGTTAAAAATGAATCTTAGTATCTCGAATATTGATGGAAAATTCTAAATATTAGTTATATAATTATGGAAATTAATCGACATATATATATATATATATATATATATATATATATATATAATATTATAATTGTTTACATATTATATTATATTAATATATTATCTTTTTTAATTAAACTATTTTTTCAATTTTAATATATTTCGAAAAAATGTAAAGGATATTTTTTTATATATTTTAATTGCAATTAATTGAATATATGCATGAATTATAACAACATAAAACAGATTTTGATTTTTTACAAATCCTAGAAAAGATATATTACAAACAGAATCAAAAATTAAAGATCATAAATGAAGAAAAAATGTAGTTATTTAAAAAAAACGTTGCATTTTTTAAAATTAAACTAAGTAAACAAATGTATATTTTAAATATATTTCGACTCAAAAGTAATTTATTATGCACATTTAACACTAGATTGCCCAAGGAAGTCATTTTGACTGCTTTTTAATTTCAATTAGAAAAACAATTATGTATATAATGACACAATTTCTTAGAATTTTGTGACTTTTTGTACAACATATAAATGTGTTTATTAATAATTGTAGTTACCTCCCCCCTCCTTCATTTCCGGTATATATATATGTGTTATACCTATATTGCCCAAAAGCAGTCATTTTGACTGCTTGGGAAATTTTAAATAATCAAATGACTCTTACTATTGAATTGAGTAAATTTCTTATATGACCAGTTCGGCTCTGTATTGAAATAACAGTTTTCATTTTTTTTCGATTACCGTTACATGATAACATACAAGCACATGATAAATTGTCGATTTGAGCGTATACTTGATAAGTTGCAGTTGCTCAATAAGCTGTTTATTTTATTTTATTTCTTTTGCGCCCTAAATTCATGAAAGAAATGTCGAATAGAAGTGAGTTATTGAAAAAGCTAACGAACATAAGTGAAGAGTGCTCCGATATAGAATCAGATGCAACAAATTCTGAACTATGCTCGTGGAGCCTACGAGGCAAAAAATTTAAAACTGAGTTATTTATGGTCAGCAAAGTGGGGATCCGAATTTTTTAGAAAAACTATGGCCAGAGAAAAGTTCAAGTAAATCCTACGATTTATTCGTTTTGACAAAAGAACCGAAAGAAGTAGGTGCCTACAAACAAATAAATTTGCCTTGGTTTCGGAAATATGGGACAAGTTCATTGAAAATAGTCAAGCTTGCTATCAACCAGGGCAAAATATAACAGTTGACGAGCAATTATTTCCTTCAAAAGCCAGGTGCAGGTTTACACAGTATATGCCTAATAAACCCAACAAATTTGGCATCAAATTCTGGCTTGCATCAGATGTCAGTAGCAAATATGTTTTGAATGGTTTTCCTTATTTGGGGAAAGATGAACAACGACCATCGTCAATGCTTCTCAGTGAACACGTTGTTCTGAAACTTGTCGAGCCATATACAAGCTATGGAAGAAATATCACGACCGATAACTTTTTCACTAGCATGTCACTCGTGACAAAATTATTGGCCAAAAAAGCAACTCTAGTTGGAACTATTAGAGGAAGCAAAAGAGAACTACCCAAAGCAGCCAAACAAACGAAGGATAACATGCCTCGTTTTTCCACTCTGCTATATAAATCAGAGAATTGTGTTCTTACAATATATAAAAGCAAACCAAATAAAAGAGTAGCTGTTCTAAGTTCTAAGCATAAATTTGTGAAAATTGATAAAAGTAATAAAAAAATGTTACCGGAATCTATTCAATTTTATAACAGCACAAAATTTGGAGTTGATATGGCGGATCAAATGGCCAGAAAATATACAGTAAAAGCTAGTTCTCGTAGATGGCCCCTCCAAATATTTTTCAATAATAATGCATAAATTATTTTTTTTCCAAGTGAAGTAAATTTTTTTTATTGTTAATATTTACTAATAACTTGTTATATAACTGTAAATAATATAAAAAATATTAAAAATTAATTTTAAACAAATTTCTTTACACATTAGTTATTCTTTCACAATGCAGTCATTTTGACTGCTTTTGGGCAATATAGGTATATACTAAGTTTCAGTCTTTCTAGTGTTAAATTATACAAAAATAAAAATTTTAATAAATAAAAATAAAGTATCATTGTCTAAAATTTTGTTTCGTTATTTTACGCTTATGTGAAAGGTGAAAAAATTTTTAGAAGTTACGACAAATATAATTCTCATAAATTTACGCCTATCATGTTTAGATTGCGTTAAATTTTACTAAATATTATTTGAAAAAAAATAAATATTTATTTTCAAAAAAGAACACGAATTGAAAAATGACCTTTAATTAATACCACTACTACGCAATCAAATATTTATGACTTTATTTTTCAATTGAACTAATGGCTGAAAATGTGTACGTCATGGTTCATCACTGACACGTTCGAATTATTTTATTTCATAAACAATACATTCATTTACGAAAGTACAATAAATTAAAATAAGACCATTACCGGTAATAATCTGAACGCATCGTAGGCGTCAGTTTTTGAATGCAAAGTTAACTGAGCGAAGCCTATTGTTTTCTATTTTCAGTTCAACTCTCATTAAAAATGAAAAACGATTCTTTGAGGTTGTGCAGACATTTATAAACGTTTATGAAAATATACATACGTAGAATTGTTTTATTGTTAAATACATTTTCAGTACTAAGAGTAACATCGAAATAGGATATTTAATTTTATTTTTTAAAAATTGGCATTCATTTTTGCTGTTGTATTTTTTTGAATCAAATATTATAAGCACACACACACATACACATACATATATATATATATATATATATATATATATATATATATATATATATATATATATAAGCATTTTTCAAATTCATTTTCACCAATTATACATCTTAATATTTATACTTGTATTTCTACACCAATAACTTTTTAAGAAAATCAAATAAAAACGCATACTTAAATGTCATTACACATTCCTAATTATTTCAGTAATTTTATTATTCTCTTATTAAATCACAATAATAATAAAAAAGTGACAAATAAGAATTCATAACAGTATAATAAAATTAATAAAAAAATTATCCATAAAATTAACCTCAAAATTATATTTGTAAATTTTATATAATTTTTATAATACTATAGGCTAAATGTTTCATTACGATTTTATCTACAAAGTTAAATCAGTTTAAATTAATTTAAATACAGAAAACAATATAGTATTATGTTTTAACATTTTTATTAACTTTAAATAATTATAGAATAAAAAGATATGAAAAAATTAAATGGTACGAAAGAATTAATTGTAATGGGATAAAACGGAATGAAGTTTAGTGGAAATAATTACAATAAAGAAATATTTTTATAATTCAGTATACTGTCAAAATATAGAAAGTGAAGAAAAAATATTAGAATTTGAATTAAAATTTTAATACAATGGTTAAATGGACTAATTTAAGCAATATTAAAAAATACTTAAATAAATTTAGAAAAATTATTTAAAAATGTAAAGAAAAATTGATAAAATCATCGATATTGAAATTATCAGTAGAGTATTTACAAGCAGGTTTTAGAAAAAAAAATAAAAAATCACTAGTAGTGAAGAAACATTAATAATTATATTTACAGTTTACAAAAAAATACTAGAACTGCTCTTCATATTATTATAAACGGTAATTTTATTGATAAATCCAAATTTAAGACTTTTATTCAAATAATAAAAAAGATTATATAGTAAAAATAAAACTTACCTTAGCAAAAAATAACATTTTATGACGGTTAATGTATGATAGAAATTCTACAAGGTGTAATAACGTAGTTCTATTCTTTAAGATCTGGAAAGAAATAAACTCTGTTATTAATTGAATCATAAATAAAATCATATAAATTAGAGTTTTAAATGTAAAGTTAAAAATAACAAAAATTGAAAATAAATAATGTTAATATTACTAAACTTTATATTTTGCAAGAATAATGTTTCTAAATATAAAATGTATATGCTCATGATTGTATTTCATCTGTTTCAAAGCACTAGGACACTCCAACAAAATTACAGAATATTAATTTCGTGGGACGTCATAGTTAGAGCTAAAGAGAAGATTTCAAATTAATTACAAAGAACAATTAAAGCAAAAACTGGAATCATACTGAAACAATGTTAGAGAAAGTTAATAAAAAAACCTAATAAAATCTATGTTAAAATAATTAAATTATACTTAAGCTTTTTTTATAAATATTAGTAATTAAAAATATTAACAAAAATTCTATTTGACAATACTTATTTGTGAGCAACTATTTTTGATAAATATTATATTTAATATTTTATAAATATTTTTAAATTGTAATGAATTATTATATAATGAAATATGATTATGTGAATAACTGATATAAAATTTAATTTATTAAAATAAATAAAAGTGTAGAATACAACTGAGTTCAGTTTTTCTACTTTTTTTTTAAAAAAAAATTGTTCAATTTTACAAATAAGAGCATGATTAATTTATATACAATATAAAATCGAAGTTAATTCATTGGTTTTAAAGAATTTGAAAAAGCAATTTTTTAAATTAACAAATATTATGAAAATATATAATGCAATGTTAAATTTAAGTACTTCAAATCATTCCATATTAATAACAATTACGAAACTAATATTTTTACTTATTTTATCAAATTATTTTATATTTTTTCATTTATTATATTATAAATGAACATTTTATGGTTTAAAATATTGAATTTTAAGATTTTTTTGTATAAATATATTAAAATTAAATTGAAATCTCTGAATCTTGACATTATTCAATTTATTTTATGTGTATTTTAAGATAACAAGAAATTGATGCTATTGGATAGATGATCAGTCATTTGTTAGAGTAGAATTTCAAGACATAAAAAAACTAAAAAAGATTGAACTTTTTTATTTAAAAGCTATCGAGACTGAAGCTCATTTAATAGACAATCACTTTCTTGTGGAAAAATGGCGTATGTTACAAGTTTAACTCATAACAAAAAGTCAGCTGCTTAACGTGCTAGACATTTAACTATGACCACTTCAAGTGAGTTTTATGTTACAACAATCACACACACACACACACACACACACATATATATATATATATATATATATATATATATATGTATGAAAAGTTGAAGTACTACAACGCTTATAAAAATATCACAATAAAATTATAATTAATATTTTGACACAAAATGTACGAAAATTATTTTTGTGATTTATGCCATTTAATATATATATATATATATATATATATATATATAGGAACATCCAAATGTGACGCCTAGATTTGTGTTTTATTAAAAAGATACTATACACATATTTCTCTATACACATGCTTCTTTTTAATAAAACACAAATCTAGGTGTCACATTTGGATGACCCTATATATGTGAAAAAAATAGTTTTAGAATGATATTATAAATAATAACAATAATTTGATTTTTATGTAAAATATAATATTAAAAAGTTATATAGCTATTGATGTTTTTTAAATTTTATAAATATTTGTTAATAAATTTAACATATTTTTCCTTGCTTTTTATTACAGTTATTTATTAAAAGTGAATTTAAAAAATCATTATATTCACAAAAATTCAAATGGGTTATTTACATTAACATTTTACATATTTAATGTCTTTTTTCCAGTCAATATATATTCTTAAAAAAAATTAGTTATTTACACACACATACACATACACACACACACACACACACACACATATATATATATATATACATATTAACCATTTTAATTTTAAACTTAAAAACAAAATTCTTTTATTACATACAATATTCTATTCTACAAAACAATCATAATTCTTCATAAAATACCTTTCACAAATAATAAAAATACAGTTAGGATATTTTCAGGCAATCTAATTTTTAATCATATTTTTACAGTAGTTGAATGTTCTAATGATAAATTGCAATTTATTACATTCAATCATTATTATGATTAAATCAACTAAATATTTAAATCCATTATCTTTTTGTATACATTGGTACTGTTATATAAAATTGCAATCATCCAAGAAATAGAATAAAAATGGAATTTACATTCGATATAAATGCACATGATATTTTAAAGTAGGTCAAAATGAAGTGCATATAAAAGATATTTAATAACCTTTAATATATTCAACTGAAATTGGAAAAACCAGCATGTTTTTATTTCTCAGCAGACTTGTGTGCATGATATAATCCACTACAAAATAAGAATCCAGAGATATACTACAACTTATTTAGAATAATAAGTAAATTTATTGATATTCCTTCTGTAGTGTGCAATTTACAGAGAAAAGTTTTATATTGCGTCCACGTCTTGTTCATGTTCGCCAACACATAACAACGATCTGACGCCAAGTTTCTGTCTAGCCATCGCTATTAATTAGTGAATGATTATCCAATACGTCTTCATCTCAACGACTTAAAAGACTGTCGATGGCACGCTGAATAAATGCAACGAAGTATCTTAACGTTTCGATTCTCAATTAACTCGTTAATTTATCACATAAAATTCACCGACTTGTCAACTTTTGAACAGTAATTACTAACAATATGTTACACTCGATAGTGATATAGGTGTCATTTATTCGAAAATTATATCGATTTAAAAATACGTAAATGACAATTTCTTCATTCATATCACCTACAAGATAAAGTGTTAATATATTGATGAATATATATATATATATATATATAAAACTAAATGATTAATATTAAACAGAATAATGTAATATATTAAAATTAAATTTTAAAGATTTTTTTAATATAATACTTTTACAAGTATACTTAATTAAAAAGGAATGAAGTAAATTCTATTAAAATTTTTCAATTAAGTTATTTTGAAAATCTTCAAGAAAGATTATTAATCTCTCGATATATAATTTAATAAGAAATAATTTTCCATATGCATAAAATTTAATTTTGCTTATCATCTTCGTATATATCGCGATTACAAAAAGCCACTTATTTCAATATATATAGCCAAAAAAATGAAAAATGTCTTATTCCACATAATTCCAATTCGTTAAATAGTACTGTAGGAAAATGAAATAAAAAAACATTGCTCTCTCTGTCTTTCTCTTTATAAATATGTACTTATAGTTTAAATTTTTAAAATTATTTTTAAAAAACACATGGCTGTTTTTAGCAAAATGTTATTATATTTATTCTTACTTGAGAGATGGTCCAATAATTATTCTAGGCATTATAAAGTTACATTTATAATATGAAATATTAAATAATTCTATTATTATTTTCATAATGCAACTGCTAGCAACTCTGACCACATCCACGATAAAATGAAACAATTTGTGGATGTTAAACTTTAGTAAATAGTATTTCAAACCTCATGTGTGTGTGACTCGTCATAGTACAGGGTATTCCAATAAGCGCTTCAGAAGTTTAAATGGAAATAATACAAACAGTATTTAATTAATTAGTTATTTTTATTTTTAAACATATTCTTTGGTATTAATGATGGAAAACAATTTCACTCATATGACCATTACGACTTCGCTTGATATAGCACATTCGTTTATTTCAATTTTTAGTCATTCTTTCACATAATTGTGGTCCAATTTCATGAATTACACGTTCAATGTTTATTTTTAATGATTCTGTTTGTGGTTTATCAGCATAAACCTATGATTTCACATAATCCCGCAGAAAATAATCCAATGGAGTTAGATCACATCATCTTGGTAGTCAATTGATGGGTCCATTTCGTGAAATAATGGATATTTTATTTCAATAAGTCTGTTGATTTCCTAGATGTATGGCACATAGCACCATTTTGTTAAAATACATATCGTGCAAACCATTTAAAAAAAATCATTAATGGTTCGATAACGCACTCCATTTACTATAACGTGATTTCCAGCTTCATTTTGGAAAAAATATGGTCCGATGACACCACCAGATAGTTACTTTTTGTGGATACAATGGTCTTTGTTCAATGATTTCTGGATTGCTTTCACCCCAAATTCTGCAATTTTCTTTATTTAGTGTTAACCGTAATTTTCATGAAACGCACAATAAGTTTTACGAATCGAACATTGATTTTTATTATAAGTTTTTACAATTTCTAAACGTTGTTGAAGTTTTAAACGTTCCATGACAATTTTCCAAACTATACTGAGTTGAAATGTCAAAATGACCTTAAAAAATCAAACATGGCTGCTACCAGCTGTCAAAATTCTGACATTCTTATTGTAAAACCATATATAATTTGGAATAAGAAATACATAAAGTTCTAGAGACGTCATTTAAGATCAAATGATTAAACATTCAAGACAATTATTTTTAATAAAAATAAATAATATTAGTTGAATATTCTATGTTAAACATAAACATAAATTCTATATCCTGGTTTGTATAGTTAAAAATATCTTGAAATAAAATTGTTAACTACTATAAATTATGTTTTTCTAATCTATTGTTAGATATTAATAAATTAATTAAGTCAAAATGTATTTAGTTCACTTCATAATTATCTACATATTAGGTTGGCAAATATCTCCCTTCCGCCTTCTGGTCTTTTGAATTTCGCAGCTATGTACAAAAAAAAAAGCGGAAGGGAGATACTTGCCAACCTAATATAATTAGTTTATTTAACACAAACTCTAATAGTTTTAAACAACCTCAAGTCTTTAAAAGTATATATTTATAATTATAATATATGGTAAATTATTATATTAAATTAAAGATTAATTATTTTGTAATAAGATTTATTTTTAGAAAATACTTTTAGTAAAAAGTAAAGAGTAATAGTTTCTAAATACATTTTAATTAAGAAAAAATCTTACTACATAATTTTTTTAAAATATAATAGAATTTATTTTTTTAAAACTGAATTGAACTTTAATACAATTGTTAATTTATATATATATATATATATATATATATATATATATATATATATATATATATATATAATAAATATATAGAAATGTTAAAATGAACTTAATAGCTTTGTTATTTATTTGTATATTTCTCTACACAATGCGATAATAAAAATCAATTGAAAATTGCTAAAAACATCTTGTTTAATTAACCTGTAGAATGTCATTGTCACGTGTATACAACATAAGTATATTATATTTATCGAAGTTTATGTTACGCCCGCGTGACATTTATACTTAGTTTTAATTTTCTGTAGTAAAATAAATATTCAATCATATTCAATTAAACAAAGGCAAATAAATATTTATATAAGTATTTTTTCTGAACGTAATATAAATATATGCAATTGACAAATTATTTTAGTGTGTAAGAAACAGAATGTGTAAAAAAAATTAGTTTTGTAAATAATGTTCCAAGTAACTAAATTGTTATTATTATAAGCGTAACTTTTTATAATTATAAAATTAAAAAATTGCAAGATTTAGTAATACAAAATTTGACTGTAATTTCATTTTTAAAAAAATAGTAATATACTCGTAAAACGATATTATATATAAAAAAAATATTTTGAATATATTTCATAATTAAGATATTTAATTCAAAATATTATATATATATATATATATATTTTGAATATAATATTTAATTCAAAATATTATATATATATATATATATATATATATATATATATATATATGTTTCATAAGAACTATACAATTTTTGAGTTATAAAATAAAAAAAAATAGTTTTATCTTACTTCTTACATAGTTTTTTTAGTGAAATATCATAGAATAAAATGCAATATATTTATTCAAAATAATAGCCATTTAAAGCAAAACTTGCATACAATTTTTAAAATGATTGGGGAAAATGTTTATTTTAAAATGTATATCATCAGTGAAAATTTCGCCATTACATCTTTAAAAAACTTTTTTTGATGATTAATTCTTTGATTATCTTTTAAAGCACGTTATGCTAACACAGATCACAATTAGCAATCCATCGAAATCAGCGCTTCCAAAATGTCATTCTTCTGACCTGATAAAATTGGGAAAGTTGTTTTCAAGACTCTTTATGTGAACTTTTCTTTGTGATCCAGCGCAGAATATTATTAAAAAATCCAAATTTGATACTTGAATACAGTCTCATTTAAAAACATCACAAAATTCTCGAAGATTCACTTAGATAGTCGTGTTTTTACTCCTTTTTCATAAAATTAATTATACATAGCACACATTATCTATCATTTTGTTTCTTATAATATTCCTCAATGGAAAATATTATAACAAATATTTTTTTTTAATTTGTAAACATTAGTTTTTTGTATTTTACATCCATTTACCGAACTAAAAACTTTTTTAGACTTTTCCTTTCTTTTTTTAAATCAGTGGTTAACAACTGTTTGTGTAAACACCTAACCTCAAATCTTAGATGTTTGCATCTTTCGATATATAACATTTTATTTTCAAAGTAAATTTTGGTCAATTCTAGCCTTAACTATTTTAATTGCTCGTAGCTTACATACAATGTATGGTATGCAAGATCTTTAGTGATCTCTTATTACTCCATTTTCCACAAACAATTTCATGGTTCAATAAACAAACTTTCATCTATCATCGAGTGACTTCAAAGTATTGAAATAATACTTTGTTTAATGCCACATTTGTGCAGTGTAATTATAACAATACAACTTTGATTACTCCAGTTAATTTTTAAATCTTTATCAATTTTAAAAACTATCTGTTAAATTCAACTGATAATCACAAAATTGTGAATACGTCTAAAAATTCATTCACAATCGGTAAGAGCAAAGTTGCAACAATTTTTATGAAACTATTATATATATATATATATATATATATATATATATATATATATATCACTAAATTAACAATAAATCAGTTAATAATATTTTAAAATGGCTATATTCTGTAATTGAATATGACAAAAATTTTAACAAGAGTTTTAATGAAGATGATTTCTTTAAATACATATAATACGAAAATATTTTAGAAAAAACTTTGAACAAAATAATTAAATCAATGCTTTCTTTTAAAATTAAGGACATGCTATATGTTAACTCATTTTTTTATAATATACAAATATTCTATATAAAATAACATCTGCTACATATTTTTATTGCTTATACATTAAAATTAATTTTAAACGTGATCTCATTTGAAGATTTTACTTTTAGGAACGGTTTTTTTCAATAAATAAAATATGATTTGATATAACACAATTAGTTAGGTATAAAGCCAAAAATATATAAATAATTGTTTTATATTTTCAAAAATATTTTTTTATTAATTGAAAATAATATGACTGTTGAAATTAATATGAAAGTTTTTGAAATCATCTCAGAATTATAGAAAATGTTTATTAAAAATTATAAACATTTTTTTTTACAAAAATACAAATTTTATTATTCCTTAATGATATATAGACACTATACATTTATTTAAAAACTGAATATATTTTAATAAAAATAATATTTTTTCTTGTATACTACCAAAGAAAAATATATAAAAAGTTTATTCTTATAGACATTTCAAAAGAATCTGTTTTTTAATCTTCTTATATTTTAAGTTTAATGAATCTTGCAATTTCTGATTATCTTAAATGTTTTAATTTTTCCCCATTTTATATTTGTTATACTATATATTCTCATTATATGAAATAATTGGACACATACTGTAATCATACGAAATGTAGCACTGGATGAATTTTTAGTGAAATAATTTATATACATTTTGTAGGCTATGTCCGTTTACACAGATGTAGTTATAATTAAAGCATGCTCTTGATTAATAAAAAATCATTACGCAAACAACAACGGAAATGCACGATACAAATAATTTACTTTTAATATTACACATATTCACATTATATCTACATGTATATATGTTAATGTTTCAAAACTAATAAACTACATTTAATTCATTTACATTAAATTAAAATAGATTCGCATTAAGACAACTGCGCCTGTAAAATAGTCAATAAATTGTTAAAATAAATAAGCAATAATCATTTAAACTATAAAAATAATAATAAAAATAAATCATAATAGTATGAATATTTTTTTAAAAAAATAATTGCAAATATATATTTATTATATCTTTATGTTTAATAAATAATACAATATTGATCCTAGCCTTAACAATCAATTTGTGAATAAAAACTTTGTACTTTTTATATTTAGTACTTATAATAAATGTTATATCTATGCTAAACTTTTATATTTATTTATTATTTGAATATAAGATTTTTTAATTTTTTATGTTATTTAAAGTTTTTAAGTTACTTTAACGTTCCAAATATGATTTCATATTATATTCATATATACGAATAAATAAAATGAATAAATGGTTTACTAACTTTATTGATTTAATTTAATTTATCAAACAGAGTAAACTCATTGAAATATTGAATCATTTTATATTTTTATTCAGTTTTTGAATAAATGATATATTTTTGGCAATAAGTTGATGAAAATAAACATTTTTCACAAAGAAACAACTATTAAAAATCATAAGATTTTATACAAAAGGTCAATAATTATTCCTTTTTTTTTAATTATGTACATTTCTATGGTCATGTTATTTTATAATACTAGGTTTATAAATATTATGGCGTTACTTTCATGTTCAAACAATCGAAAAATAAGTATACAATTTATGATTAAACAATTTTATAAGACTTTCAGTACGAGACAACTATGTCTTTATAATTAAATATAATTAATATCAATTTAATAATAAACAAAATTGAAATAATTTTGATCTTAGTATCACTTTATATCCAGGCCAAGATAGATAATATAAATTTCGTTTTATTGTAATTTCATTGCAATTTATTAGACAAACACATGAATGTATATATATTAGTCGAAAAATATTTTTTTATTATTTATATTTTTATAAGAAAACAAAATGAACATTATTGTTATAAAATAATAAAAACCCATTAAATATTTTACTGAATATTTTAAATAGGCAAGACATAAAAATATTACGAATTGAAATAACCAATATTAAAATATTATTGTTACATTTCTCTATATAAAGCCATTGTCAAACAGTTCTTTAATATGTGTGTGTATGTATTATTTAAAAATTTCAGTTAAACTTCACTAATTAATATTATTTAAAAATAAAATAAAAAATAAAATAAAATAAAATTATTTAAAAATAAAATCACTAATTAATATTGTTTAAAAATATCCAAATACTTCAAAAAAATGTGTGAAATAATAAAAAAAATCACAAAAGATATACACAAAAAATATATTCTTTTATTATTTTGATATTAAATGATAACAAATTTAAAATCATATTTTTAATGTATTTTGTAAAATAAAAGAATACATATAACGCGTATTTCTTTAAATCGTTTCATAATATCGATAAAATCTCAAATTTTCATTTCATACGTAATATAAAAAAACCCGAGCATATGAAAAATAACAGTTTCGTTGGAAAATATTTCAATATTAATATTGAAAAAACATCCCTCGTTCTAAATATCAATATAAAATCATCGATAGAATACATTACATTTTAGATTGTACATCATTGATGCAGCAAATAGTATTCATGTAACCCTAAAATAATCTTCTTGCAAAATGGTCGGTTTTATATACGATACATAGTACGTAAGAATGTAATATATTAAATGTGTGGAGATGAGACGGGACCTGAAACCGCGACCGTAACACTGAAAAGATAATCCGCAAAATCCATCGTTGAGCGCGGTTGGACCGTTATGGTAGTGGTACAACTTGATAAGTGCAACGCTACACTCGATGGCTTTAACAGTTTTCTCCGAGCTCGAATAAGGGATACCACAATATCATGTTGTTGTTGGAGCGTTGAGAACCAAAAAGTTTTTAAATTGCTTGTGCCTTGATGTTATGATGAACGACATTGTACTTGTTTACAAAACTAAGCTGAATTGAGACTTCAAGCATCATTAGAGTTGAACAGCATCTCGTATAAGAGATTCTCTAATGCCGTACACATCATAAAAACAAATCTGTTATCACTTAACTTCACACTATTCCACACTATTCTTTTTTTAAAAAAATATCTATATTGAAATTTTGTTTTTTTATTATTTCGACATAAAATAAAAAAATTAATTAATAAATTTAAGTGTTTTTTTTAAAAAAAAATAGAATTAAATTATTTGTAATTTATTTATATTATACTTCTTTTTTTAAAAAAATGTCATGAAATTAAACAAATATATATTTTTCAATTTAACATTTCATTTAAAATATTTTAACATAAATAATTTTTTACTTTTCTATCGAAACATAAAATCAAATATATACTACGTTACATCTAATAATATTATATTATATATATATATATATATATATATATATATATATATATAAAGAAAAAATAATTATCACGTTTCCAAGTTTAATTCAATTTTACTATTTTAACTGATTTATTTCTCTAAAACAAGTTAAGGAACAATTATAATTTCAGTATTGTTTTACCTGACAGCTTTCTTCAAGCTCATTTGATTTTAAATATTTTTTCATTGTGTAAATTCCAAATAAAATAAAATTAATTAATTAAACAAATGGATTAAAATGTGAATATTGAGTCGGATTAACCCTGAACTGTGATAAATGATAACGATTTATAAGCAGTAGCGGAGTGATTGATGTAGTTTGTAAATTGCACATGGAAGATTTCGGCTTTAAGTAATACCTTTATGAAAAGTTTATAAATAATACAATGGAATTCTTTACTAATAAACTGAATCTTTATATATATATATATATATATATATATATATATATATATATATTTATAAATATAAATATATATAATTTGTTGAATGTTTACCAAGAGTTTTAAAGAACTTCAAAATATTTTGTAGTATTTTATTCATTCAAAAAACGTTTTACTGTTTACTGTATTTTAAAAGGTCATGTTAGATATTTGTATTATATATATATATATAATATGTATATTTCATATACTTCTTCAGCCAACAATGATGCATGTTAGCAATAACAAGTAAAAATAAAAAGAGATACGAATAGATTCAAAAGAAAACAAAATTTACGAACGTTATTTTAAAAGCTAACAAGATAAAATGAAAATAAGCAAGGAGAGATAGCCAATGATGGACAACACAAATTATTGATATAAAACACAAAAATATAAAAAAATTTAGAAAAGAACTATCGATAGATTTAACAATGACAAGAAAATTCATTGAATGGAATAGAGAAAATTCATTATATCGTTGGAAACGACAAGTTGTGGAAAAAAATTCATTTAGCATTAGATGATGATGATAATAATAATATTTAAATATATATATATTTATATATATATATATATATATATATATATCTACATATTTCAAAATTTACAATTATTTTAATTAAATAAAACATTACTGATTTGAATTTGGATATTGTAAATTTAAATAACAATATTTATATGTTTACAGAAATATAACAAAATATTTTTTTTAATAAATAAGCAGAATTAAATATTTAATTTTTATTACATTTTTTTATTATTTATTAAAATTAACTACAGCCTCAAAAATTTTTTTCAAGACATGATTGAAATATTCCCAATATATTTTATAAAACTAATTTAAATAATGTAAAATAATGTAATTAGTGATATATTTATATATATATATATATATATATATATATATATATATATATATATATATATATATATATATATAATTATTTAAAAAGAAATTGATTTTAATTTACATATTATAAATCTAAAAAGAAATGTTTTACTTAATAAATAAATTACACGAACTATATTAAATAACATTTAAATATTAAAATTTTGATAAATTTTTCATTATTATTTAATTGTTTTAATTAGATTTAATGCCAAAATTTATTTTTTCAGAAAAAATATTGTGTATTTTCATATGTATTTTATTTAATCAGTTTAAATTTTATGTATGTTAACTGTGAATTTTATATAATATTTTCATACAAACTACCCAACACCCCAACTCCACAAAATACTAAAAAAGAGTTCAATAATTAGCTATTGTTCACTTTTTTTTACTTATAAATTGATGTGAATTATGATGGTAATTTCATCATCAACAGAATGCTGTATTATAAAATCAAAATTTTATAACGGTTTATAAATAAAGAAAGTGAACAATAACTAATTATTAAATACTTTTTCACTATCGTGTGGTGATAGTTCATTTGTGAGAAAGTCAATTCGCCACAGTTCCAAAACAATTACTTGATATTATTTAACACTACTATAAACAGTAAAACACAGACGCAACTTTTATTTATTTATAACATTTTTATTCGTGCGTAAACTTAAATTGATGGTATAAGTTCTTTTAATACTCATTGCTGATAATGTCGGTGAAAGCAAGTGGAAATTGTAATGTCATTCGAGATTAACAAAAAAAATCATAAAACGAATTTAATCTGGTATATGAATATGTACGAATAATATTTTTACGTTTTTAACAAATGTCCCACCCACAAATTACTCCAATATTTTCAATATATATATATGCATATATATTCTTTCATAATTTTATTATTTTTAAATCTATTAAAAAATTTCACGAATAAATATTAAAAAAAATAAACCTATATAATATTTTTTATCTTAATATTGTATTAACATTTAAATAAGTTAATAATCGCCTAAAGAAATTAATCATTAAAAAATAATTCTCATTTTAATACATCACATAATTTTCATTGTCGATAATAACACTCGACCATTTTATAAAATGTTCGTAAGTCTTGTTGATGTAAAACTTGATGACTTTCAGTTTAACAACGGTTGGTTTTGTAGAGACTGAAAAAATCATTATCAAAGGATATTAAAGCTAAAGAGAAAAGAGAAGTTTCTGATTGAACTTCTTTAATTTTTATACCACTGCTCTGTTACGACGATGAAAAAAGATAAAATACATTCTGGTTGTTGAAAATGTGGGTCTCTTAGTTACAAATATATTTAAATATTTATCGTATTGTATCTTTTACATTTGTTTATTTAGTAATGTTGATTTTCACAAATATAACTAATTAAACATTTTATTTTCTAAAATATATTAGGTATTTTTTTTACTTCTAAACTAATATTATTATTTTTCTTTTTAATATTTCTAAAAATTATATTTTTATTTCAAATGATGATATATATATATTATTATCAATCAAATTATAATTATTTTTTTGACTATAATTCAAAAGTTACATTTTATTTTGTAATCAAATTCTAGACTCAATAAAATGTGTACTAAATACATAATTTTAATTATTATATTTACACATTGTTTTGTAAATAAAGATTGAATATATTTATTGCATATTTTGTTGCATTTTTAATTTATATATATATATATATATATATATATATATATATATATATATATATATATACGAGGTGTGATCAAAAAGTAAGGTGAATTTTGAAATTTAGCGGGCTACATCCGTTCGATCTTCGATTTTTTTATTTGGTTATGTTGGTACACTCGTCTCGAATATATGTTCCAAATTTCAGTTATGTAGCATGTTTAGTTTGTTGGTGAGAGGCATAAAAGTTAGAAGTGTTTTGCAGGCTCCACGATTTTCCGCTGTCGAAAATCATGGATCAAAGAGTTTGCATTCAATTTTGTGTGAAAAATGGAATCAAGTGCTCCAAAACACTTGAAATGTTGAAAGTGGCATACGATGAGTCTACTTTAAGCCAAAAAAATGTTTACAAGTGGTATAAACTCTTCCAAGAAGGCCGAGAAGACACCAACGACGAACCTCGTTCTGGACGCCCCAGCACGTCAACAACTGATGAGAACGTTGAAGAAATGAAGAAAATAGTGTTGGGGAATCGTCGAATTACCATTAGAGAAATTGCTGATGATATTAGCATCTCGTTTGGTTCGTACCAATCAATTTTAACGGGTGTTTTAGACATGAAACGTGTGTCAGCGAAGTTTGTTCCGAAATTGCTCAATTTCGACTAAAAGAACCGTCGCATGAGCATCGCCCAAGAGCTATTGAATGACGTCAACGACGACCCAGATTTACTCAACAGGGTCATAACAGGTGACGAAACATGGGTATACGGTTATGACGTCGAAACTAAGACTCAATCGTCCCAGTGGAGGCATTCCGGATCACCAAGACCAAAAAAAGCACGCCAAGTTCGATCAAATGTGAAGGTCTTGCTTACAGTTTTCTTTGATTGCAGGGGCGTGGTGCATCATGAGTTCTTGCCACAGGGTAGAACAATAAATAAGGAATATTACCTGCAAGTTATGCGCAATTTGCGCGAAGCAATCCGCCAGAAACGTCTGAATTTGTGGAAGAACAAAAATTGGCTTTTGCACCATGATAACGCCCCTGCTCACACATCGTTGCTTGTGCGCGAATTTTTGGCTAAAACCAACACACTAATGATACCGCAGGCACCGTATTCCCCAGACCTGGCCCCCTGTGACTTCTTCTTGTTCCCGAAACTGAAGAGGCCCATGAAAGGACGGCGTTTTGCAACGATTGAGGAAATAAAGACGGCATCGAAAGAGAAGCTGATCAAGATCACAAAAAATGATTTTTTGAAATGCTTTGAGGATTGGAAAAAGCGTTGGCAGAAGTGCATTATATCCGAGGGGGATTACTTTGAAGGGGACAAAATAAAAATTGATGAACAAATAAATATTCTTTGAAAAAAATAAAAATTCACCTTATTTTTTGATCACACCTCGTATATATATATATATATTGTGTCTGTGTGTGTATGTACATATACATTACTTCAATTTAATCTTCTTTGAAAAAAAAAATTTTTAATTCTACTTGAGTGTTATTCTAATACGGGGTTTTCAAGTATCTTTAAATGTTGTTTCGTTTCACAGACAGAACATTACATTCATTTTAAGATAATTACTAGTACTTTTCATAGTCACACAAATATATGCTTTAATATATATATATATATATATATATATATATATATATATATATATATATATATATATTTATATATATGGTCATATGTATGTATTTACACTGTGCTAAAAGCTCTATGAATGCGTTTCTGAGAAATGCTTTAACATTTCAATGATTCTCATAACATGCGTATAGATTTTTTTTGCTATTTATATATATATATAAATATTATGTATATATATATATATATATATATATATATATATGTATATATATTAGCATTAATAAAAAATTCTGAAATATATTTAGATAGATAAAATGTTGATCGATAATTTGTCACTGAAGCGTGTACCAGTCGATGGGTACTCAATGTCCA
Source organism: Neoneuromus ignobilis (assembly GCA_029203775.1). Taxonomy (NCBI): domain Eukaryota; kingdom Metazoa; phylum Arthropoda; class Insecta; order Megaloptera; family Corydalidae; genus Neoneuromus; species Neoneuromus ignobilis. Next base: position 26,070,148 of record CP092087.1, read on the forward strand.
TCGATCCAGTGCGTGTCAGGCATACGCGTGCTTCAGAACACCTTTCGATAAAATTTTCCCAAGATACGACATTAATAAAACAAGCCGTACAGCAGCTTTTCTTTTAGAAGGGCGACACGCTGGGGATAAATCTGAAACGACTTTTGCGGTTCCGACAAGAGTTAAGAACGAATCTTTGTGTTTCTAACTTTATATCAACAACAGTTGACGTTTTCGCTTTATTCAGTATTAAAATAAGAATGTTATATTAATTTCAACAATAATTAAAAGGACAAGATTTATTTTAGAAATTAACTTTTTACGAATACATGGTTCTCAACACATACACACACATGTGTGTGTGACAAGTTGAGTTATATTGAAAGAGTTACACGATTACAAATAACGTAACATAATATTCTATCGTAGTTTCCATCGTTTGTAGACAAGAAATAAGTAATGGATATCCTTACAATTTATCATTACCGTCCGTCGTATATCAGAATTCTATAGAATATACTACCGTGTGGTTTTCTTTTCTTTACATTTATTTGAACAAAATATTACTTTAAACTATTGATAACAGACCTTTTTTTATGAATGGGCATTTCTTTTCAAAATGAATAATGCGATTTCCAATATAACAAAAAGTACTTTTTTACTTATAAGAAGTTAATAAAATGTATTATTATAAATATTCGTTAATAATAGCTAATGTATCTTAAAAAAAATTTTTTTTAATGATCCTATAATATAACATAACAAAATTTAATTGTAAGAAAAAAATACGTATATATACATATATATATATATATATATATATATATATATATATATGTATGTATGTACTATATATATATATATATAACTAAATTATCTTTTACTATAAATATATTATATAAATGTTGAAATTTTAAAAAAATCCAAATTTACTAAGTATCTGTGTACTGATTTTTCATTTCACATTCTAAAATAGTCTGTAATTGATTATTTATTATTCATAATAGTTATAAAAACGTTGTTTTACTAAATACTTAAAAACTGAAATTATAATTAACCAAATATAGTTAAATAAATTACTGATTGAATACGGTGATATCATTATTTAACCTGCCTTCTAATTAAATAAAACGATAACAATCAAAGTTCTAATATATCAATCAACATAAAATTAAAAACGCTTTTTCTGATTGAGATTTTCTGTTAAGAATACAATATGTAGAGTATATAAAATTTTATATTAATATTGAATGCCATTACTGACTACAAAATTATTATATATAAAATGTGTAATTTTCATTAAATGTGATGTAACATGCCTCTAGTTAAAATCGTTATAATAGTAAAAAAAGTATTTTTTAAGAGAATTAGGTCCATCTCTTTTTTTGTACAGAAATATCTTCAATATTTTTAAATTCATTTTTTAAGTAATATATATATATATATTTAAGTATGTATGAATGAATGAATGAGTATTTTAGATTCTTATATATTTAATAAACAACATTTTAATAAATTGAGTACGAATATATTCTATTTTATAATAATATTAGGTTATTTTATTAATACATATAAAGTATATTTTCAAATTACAATAACTATTTTTGTATAAAATTCAAATAAACTGCATTTTAGACACATATAGAATTAATTGACAATTTCGAGTTGATATTCGTATCTATCTTTTTAATGTAAAGGGTGGTGTATAAGGAAACATGTGTATAGTTTCTTTTTACTAAAACACAAATCTAGGCATCACATTTGGATGACCGTATATATATATATATATATATATATATATATATAATTGAGAATATTTCACTATTCGTTTTTATCGTCGAGCATCGACATCGGATACTTAGCACCTCGCTCACGCTCACGGTTGTCAAGGAAAATAAACCTAATGTAAGTTACTTTGTAAAAGGGTCCCAACGTTTTCCATCGACATCGTCATGTATTTAACATTATAGTCGATCTTATATAACCATGGCTGACAATCGTTACGAATAATATTGCCTCTCATATATATATATATATATATATATATATATATATATATATATAAAAATATGTATATGTATATATAGACACAAACTATTGAAAAAACAAAAACAATTTTCATAGCATTTTTTATGAAAAATGATTCCAAAAATAAATATTCTATATTTAAATGTATTAAATAACAAAATACATATATAAACGAACAGAACCTATTAATAAATTCATAAAAAAAAGATTCAATAAAAAATATATTAATAGAAAAATATCTATTATTTTTTTCTTATATCTAATTTACATATATATATATATATATATATATATATATATATATATATATATATATATATATATATATATAATGACGTATATAGTAACAATTTTAATTATTATATTTATTTACTTAATATTAATATTTTTTTTTCATAAAATAACACTAAATATGTATTGTTATTGTATTTTTATGTACATATATATATACTCACATTTGAAAATAATAAGAGTACTCTTTTTTTAATAATGTTCTGGTCTTCAGACATTAATGTTTTCGAACATATAAACACAAAAGAATATAAAAAAGAATTGAATATTTATTATATAAAAAGATTATTAAATAGGTATTATTTTAAAAAATATATATATATATAAAATATTTCTATTTCCAATTTGCTACTTTATATTTTAGTAATCATTTTTTTATATAAATAATAACGTTTGTTAGTATATAAAAATATTTTTGTAACTATTGAAAACATGATTTCGTTGAAAAAGTACAAATACGTTTAGGATAGCTTCTTAGATATTTTATGTAAAAATAGCATTATTTATGAATATTTTCAATTGAAATAAAAATATCAGATATGATAAATATTTAAAATGAACTCGAGGAAATCGGTTGATACAAAAATATGACTGCTTTGAATCCATGCCTTTCCATTAAAGAACAAAAAGAGATACGCCACAATATCAATGCATTGAAAGTGGTATTCCAGTAAACCATTAAACACTCTTTTATGTCTTTGGTTATTTCTGTATGTTCCATATTTCTATCCTATTTAATGTGAATATAACATGATCGCAGATGTAAGTCATAAAAAAAGGTAAAATTGTATTTTTTACGTTTTACTACAATCAATTTTTGATATTATGAGAATATTTTGAATTATAAGAATATATGATAATAGTTTTTTGACAATTTGCTAAACTATAAATTAATATTATATATATATATATATATATATATATATATATATATATATATAAAACTAAAAATAATGTTTTTTTAATATTGAAAATAAAATTATTTACCAAAATGCATATTTTTCTATATATTAAAATAAGGAGTTTATATTACTTCTAATTATTCACATACTTTTGATGAAAGAATTAAATATTTCTAATTAGTAATTATATATATATATATATATATATATATATATATATATATATATATATATATATATATATATATACATATGTATAAGTGCATGTCAATGCATATATCATATCAAAAAGTAGATTCAAACAAAAATGTTTTATTTTTGAAGCTCTCAATAATAACGTAAATATCTAATATTAGAGTTCATATATATATATATATATATATATATATATATATATATATATATATATATATATATATATATATGAATTCACTTTATATTACACAATTTTGACATTCCTGAGACTGCTATCTTTAATATCTTGTTGATCTAAGAAAATACTGTGAAAGCTCGACTATGAATTCGAAACGGAGAATGAAAATGGAACCTGTATCAAAATGTAATATGAACCTTTCTTAAAGTAATACCTAGAAAACAGGCAGAACATGAGTAATTTGGAAACAATGCATACATATTGTGTATACAGATAGATATAAATACACATATATAAACACCTACACATAAATTATATATATATATATATATATATATATATATATATATATATATTTGCATTATAATATACTGAAAATGAGATATGTTTAATGATTTTTCTTAAATTCAATTTCCTATTTTGTAAAATATTATATACTTCCATGAAATAACTGATTACGTTTTCTGAACAATTGCATTATAGATTTCAATCAATTTTTTGTGAAAAATTGTTTCCATAACTACTTATACAACTTGAAAAGAATTGTTGAATAAATGATATATATATATAAATTCAGATGAAAATTTATGAGTTGTTGACATAGAATCTGTAAAAAATAATTGGTTCCTTAGAAAAAATCTTCGATAAAAATAATTGGAATTCAATTCACACCAACAATCATTATGCATACATTTATATCTATCTACATATATATTTTATAAGAAAACTGATTGTCATAATGGTCTAATACCGAATAAAATAAAATATAAAAATTTAAATAAACAATATTTTTCTTCTGTATTGCCTGACACAAATATAAATGAATATATTAAAATAATTGATTAGATGTGATTTTGAGATTTGTAAATAATCGTAAAAATCACGTGTTATGAAAATGTCTTATTTTTAAATAAATTTAAATTTGTATTCAATTAAAATATTTTTCTACATTTTACAATATATACTATATCACTGAACATAGTAATTATATATGATTTACACATAAACATTGAATTAATTTAATAGAATATTTAATTCATAAATTTTTATTAATTATTATCATGTAATGAACATTTGAAGATTATAGTAATTTAAGAAAACAATCCAATATGTATATTTATACTAGTTATATTAATTTGATATTTTTTCAACATTTTAAAACATAGTTATTTTTGATTTTAATATCCATAAATAATGGATTAATGTAGATATTATATATATATATATATATATGTGTGTGTGTGTGTGTGTGTGTATGCCAATAAAAAATACTATTAAATATGTTGTTTTTCTTTTCAATATAAAATCATCAAAAAAATTGTAATTGAAACTTTATATTGTGCGAATATATCATCAAGATTCACATAACAGTCAATTGCACATTGCTAAGTGACTATCACAAGCGGGTCGAAAACTTTATATTACATAATGTTATGTAACAGTAATAATTTTGTAGTTATAAAAGTTTGTATCATTTTCTAGACAGGCAAACATAAGGTGGCCCAAATGAAACTGAAACTTTTAGACATATATTTACTTGCTTACTATCATTTACTATTCTTTACTATTTTTTAGACTCATTTGGGTTACCTATATAAGTACATTCACTATGATTACAATATTATAAAATACGTATTTTTACCCAGTACTTAAAATAATATAATATATAAATATCCACTATTTAAAATAATATAATATCAGCAAAGAATCGATTAGATGCAAAATGAAAATTGAAAAAATACTTATGAAGCGAATATTTAAATATAATTACCTAGAGACTGATAATACTAATCAAGAAATAATAAAAAATGAAATAATAAATCAAACAACATACAGAAATTCCAATTGCTGAAACGATATTATTTGGAATAATAAATTCCTTCGAACAGAAAAGTGTCGTTGAACCAGCATATATTCACCTATGCTATATGGCAACAAGAAATAATAATGCAAAAAAAAAACAAATCGAATAATGGAAACAACAGAAATGGAAACTCTATACAAAATTGTTGGTGCCACAAAGCAAAATAAAATTATCCCTCTATAACCCAATTTTTTGGGTCTAAAAAATCATATAACGTAAAACTAGTAAAGATTAACATTCGGATATGAACTAAAAACTAATTTACATTTTTTATACATTTTATTATAAAAAAACCATCCATGACTTTGATATCATAAAGCATTATACATTTCAATCAATTTTTCGTACAATTTTTACAATATTTGCATTTATATGGAATATAATTTTATATATAGAAATGTGTAAAATAATTTACCAATAATCTCCATAAATTTCTTTAATTATGAAGGAGTGATACAATAATAAGATACCTTATAGCGAAAAAATGAAATAAGATACATAAATATACGAGTTCAAAATTGTATAGTGTTATAGAATTAAAATAAAAATATAAGCTATGAGAGTCGAATCCAGTTAATAAACGATTGAATACTAGAACATAGAAGATAGTAGAATGGACGTATATCTAAAACGGGTGAAAACAGATTAGTAAAAATGGCTAGAGATAAGTCTTCTTTAAGGAAAAAAGACATCGAGCGAATAACGAAATGATGAAAAGATTCTCTTTACTTGACAAAAAGCATTAATAGCCTATCATAATGTAGAAGAATAAGAAAAGTTAATGAATCATATTTTTTATGAGGAAAAACATTGATTCGTTTAAAATAAAAAAATGTTCGGCCATAAAATGTCCAACAGTGGATTATTAAAAGCTGGAAAAAAGTAATAAAGACACACGGTAAATAAAATTGCAATATTTGTTCAAATATATACTGCAAAAAATATACATTCAAACTTATCGAAACTTGGATTATTATTAAATATGTTGTAGGTACGTTTTAAATTAAAAATCATGTCCATCATATACCTAATTTTCATTTATATTTGAATCAAAATTGAAATAAATATATTTTGCTCACTACTATATGCATATATATATATATATATATATATATATATATATATATATATATATACATGTATTTGTGCTATATGAAATTATTTACCCTACAATATATCGAACGTTTATGATCTTATAAAGGATACGTTAATTTTATAAATTTGATGTTCGTTTATGACTATGACTCCATGATTCATTTATATTAATCAGTTTAATATGTTAATTATTGGATCATATCAGAATCATTAATTTTAATTAATGATTAAATTATCCAAATATTAAACATATTATAGAATGTTCTATAAGTAATATGTAATATACATGAGTTAATTGCGATCAGAAGTTATGTAACTCATAATGTTCAAAGTATAATACATTCATGCGTGTAAATTTAATACGTTTTAATGAAATTCTAAATCTCTCAAAATATTTGAGTATAAAGATTTTTTTTTAAAAAAAGTAAATTTTCTGTAAAAATCTAATTTACAATCATTTCTACATATCGCAAATTTTATTTTAATTCTTATAGAGCATAATAAAGTTCAACTTTTTAATTAAAAAAAATAGAAAAAGTCGTTTTATAATTTTGTGATAATACCGATTAATATTGAATTACCTATATCTTTTTTTACTTCATAAAATCTTATTTTATTTTAATATTTTCAAAACACACACACACATATAAATAAATATATATATATATATATATATATATATATATATATATATATATATATATAAAAATAAAATACTGCTTCATTTTTTTGAATAAATCGTTCTATTTTTCAACATAGGGTCTCCTTTTAGGCTTATACACTTCATCCAACGCTGCTCTAGTTTGTTGATAAATAAATCACCTCCTCGTTCGAATAAAATAGAACAAATAAGTTAATTATTATAAATCTAATTTTATAGTTATTAAGATTTTAGTGATATTTTTGCATTTTTTCTCTTGATAAAACAATAATAATATGCACCTGTATTCATACTTTATTCCTTGCGAATAAAGAAATTGTGAAAATCATATGTTTATTTTATGTAGTTGTATCCATGTTTCATCTACATGATTTACTGATACACATTGTAATTTTTTCATCTTTTTGGTATAAACCTGGCGGATAGCTTTTTCATGTCCAAATTTGGTGCATTTTTATAGGATATTAATATTTTCTTCTGTCATCCATCACCATATCAATAAATCATAAAATAGAACGTTCATCAAATATGGCCACTAAAAAACCACTTATAAACCGCACTAATCGAAGATATCACCATAATGTTTATCAAGTTTCGTTTATCTCCTGAGGCGTTTTGCCTTTAATATAGTAGTGTTTAATCAACATAAAATTATTTTTCGTCCATTATTTGACAATCACTCGAAATCCATTGTCAAACACAAAGGAATAGACCGATATGGCTGAAACTTGATTTGTTCTTCCAATAAATTAAAAATACATATATGCGTTGTAAAAACTATTTATATATTTATATAAAATGAAAATATTGAAGAAAATGAAAAATCTTTTTATAATAAAATAATTTTCTCTTGATAAAATGAATACTAAAAAATTTATTTTAGATGATTTACTGATATATTCAATAAACAACTTATTTTTTAAGGATATTAAATTTTTAAACTAAATTATAGAATAATAAAAAATTTATAAATGAACGAAAAATAAACAAATAAAAAGAATAGAAATATGTATATTTTTAATAATAAAAATACATAAGCGTTGTAAAAAATATTTATACTTTTTTAAAATGAAAATATTGGAAATGAAAACTTTATAATAAAATAAATAATGAACTAAAATTTATTTTAGAGAATATTCAATAAACAACTTATTTTTAATCGAAATATTTTTTAATAAAGTTTCTGAACGAAAAAAGCATTTTTTATATTAATTAAATTTTCTATGCTTTTTTTTAATTTTTATATTAATTAAATTTATGCTTTTTTCAAAAAAGAAAATTATTGAAGAAAATCTAGTACAGTAAGATGAATATGGAATATTTATCGGTTTAAGTGGAAAGTTTTAGGGGAGGCCTTCATCCAGCAGTGGATGGAAAGAGTTGATAATAAGAAATATGGTTATATATATATATATATATATATATATATATATATATATATATAATTTTTACAATTATAAATTATTGTATTAATAAAATTAAATTAAACAAATTGGTGTTTCAAATTGCAAGTGATTTAAGTAAATATAAATATTTTTATTTATTTTCTAAAAACATGAAAAATGGTTACAATTAGTATTAACATTCTTTAATTATAAATTTGCGATATATATATATATATATATATATATATATATATATATATATTAAATTCCATAATAAAAAATATTTTAATTGAAATCTGTACAAATAAGAGAATGTTAATTCAACTGTAATGTTTAAATTCCGGAACAAGAGCATGTATGTTTATATCATTTATTGATTTTTGAACACTATGTGTCAATATTTTTATCTTACTGAACAGTGCGCGTACTGTAGAACCGGATATTTGGTACATGAAAAATAAATTTAGTACATAAACATTTGAATGAAATGCAAATGTAAGGAAAATATAAATTTATGTGTTTCTTGTTTAATAATTTGTCACTTGTCTTATCTCGCTTTCACACTTATTACTTCCCATTTTCATTATGATCGTATTTGTCTCATGAAGTTTTAAGCTCACTGTATTCATCCGGTTTTGTGTTGATCGTTTCGACGTAGCATAGTGACATGTAAAACTAGCTGAAGAATGACTGAATAACCGTCCAAACTATTCAGAATGTTTGCCTCCTTTGTAGTAACGATATTAGGGCAAATACTTGAAATAGGTGCTCGAACTGCTTGTCGCAGTCATGTTGGTATTCAAGACCTATTTGTATTGCTTTTTAACACAAACTCTCATTTATCGTGTGCTTTTTTACTTTATTTCACGAAACAAAAAATAAGAGTAATTAACTAAAATAAATAGCAGACATTAATTTAAATAAATGATATAATCAGTGTTTTAATATTAAGTAGTATCAATTTTGACGTTGTCATATTTAAAAAAAATATTAATAATAATTATATGTTATTACAAAAACTACTTTTGCAATGTTTTAACTTCAAGTAAACATACATGCGTACATATAATTACAACTACTCTAATTTCCAAATGTAGGAATATTTGAAGAAATCGAAAAAATATAATTCAAATATTAGATTATTAAAAATCAAATATGTTTAACAGCTCTATATAACTTATAAAAATGACAATTAAATAAAAATACTTATTCTCTATGTATAAAAAGCAAAATATTTTTATAAAATGATTTATCAAATCTCATGATTTTACTACAAAATGATTCTATGTTTTATTATTTTTAACTAAAATTTAGTTTTTTTTCTGTTAGTATGTGAATAAGAAGTCGTATAGTAAATATAGGTGTGTATTAATATCATACTTTTAAATATAATACACGCCTTTATTTACTTAATTTCATGTACAATAGATATCTGTTTCCAAATATAATATTTTTAAAAAAATATCTATACAGAAATACAAGAAATTATATCTCTTTTTATAAAAACTGAATTTTCGAAATACATTCCAATATTTTTTTTTAGACACAAAACTGATAGTTCGTGGTTTCCGAACGATAATTTTTTCACAGTATTGCTATAAACAAACATGCAGTAAAGACTAAACAATTTCAAATACTTGGAAGTAAAAGAAATGTCTTTAGTTGTCTTGTACTACTTTCATGTCTATACAAGTTCTCTTTAAAATATTAAAATTATAAAAAAATACCATTATAAAGTTGTGGATTTCAATATTTTATATCTTTTTTAAAAAATTAACAATGGAATATTAAAATATTTGTTTTTTGTAGAAAATATTGTTTATATTAATTTATTAAAAAAAATATTAACACATTTTATAAATGTATTTTTATATGGAACTACTTTTTTATAACTATTTCCTATAAGTTTAAATTAAAATGAAATGTTAAAAATTAAACTAAATTTAAATTAAATTATATAAATATAGATTCAGTACCGTTTTATCAATATATTTACATGCAGCGTCGAGAAAAACCGATCATTTTTTTATTTAATTACTCTGTATTCAATATAGCAGTTAGTAGAGTTATAAAAATTCATTTGTATTATAACCATATAAATTATAGCCATAGGTTTTATAGGCATAAAAATCATTTATATATAAAATTATACTTGAAAAAATCTCATTTTTGACTACAAGATTATTTAGACCAATATATGATTAAAAATGAGCCTCCCAAAAAAGTTTTAACCTGTAAGATCTTAATCAAAGTATTAAATATTCTGATAAAATTTATATAAAATTCAACCTATTTTAGAATGTAAAAATTATAGAGAATACTACTGTTATTTAAACATTTTTAATTTTTCTATAAAAATGTGGAAGTAAATTTATGTAATAATAATTTTGTAAATGTGATTTTAAAAAATAAATAAAATATAAAATAAAATAATTATTGCAATACAAAACATAAAAATGTTTGTTTTTCTATTATTTGATGTAATAAAATAAAAATATAAATATTATTGTAATTTCTAGTCTTAATTAAAAATTTAAAAAACTTAATACAATTTATTAATTTATTATGCGATGTCGCACTATCAATTAAACTTCAATTATGTCAATTTTCATATAAAAATAAATAATATATTTATATGTGTGTACATACACACACGTGTATATAAATAAGTATACATATAAAATGAAAATTATATTATTAAAACATTATTTGACTTGTAATTTTGTTTATAGCCTAATTAATATTTATTATTAGTTGAAATTATTATAAAATTAGCTAATTTATAGATTTTATTCAAATCGATTATTTAATCTCGACCAAAATCCAAAATAATCATTATTATCTATAAACGATTGATGCGAAAACGTAACATTTTTATGTGTAAAATATTCTCTTATTGAAAATCAGAAAAGACGTTATCTATAATTTTTCCTCCGAGAATACATTTTCGAAAAATCTATACCCAAATACATCACTGTTTATAAGTGAACATGAAAAATTGCTAGGGAATAAATATTTGACTCTGGTTAAATACAGATACGTTCATGTTGGTCTTATTCGCATAAGTTTTCGGTGTTCAACAAGAATAGATTAATCGCCTGCGGACGTGTTTCGAGTTGAACGGAAGCCATTTCCTACATTAATAATAAAATATTCCACTAATGTCTGAATATTAAGAAGTGGATTGCAGTCAAATAGACCCGAAAATATTATTTATTTTAGTTGCAAATTTTCTCTTTTTCTCTTTATTTCACATAAGGTATATTTATATATACACATATAAATGAACTCGTATACATATATACGCTTATACATACACAAACACATACACACACACATAGATAGATAGATATTGTGCACGAAAACAGTAATGGTAACCGCATCGATTTTCTAAGTAGGTGGAACGGCAGTCACTCAAAAGTCAATTACTAATAATGATTGATGTTTTCTTTAAACCTCTTTTATATCATTTGTTGAGTACTTTTTTCCGAAATCGCCGTAGAGAATTACTCCACACATGAATATTTATTTGTAAAAAAATGTTCTCTTTCAAATATATAAAACATTAAAATGGACATGTACGAAGAACCTGCATAAATTTTCAACAGGCATTAATTAAACATGGATAGTATGGAAGTCAAATGATAAAATATTTATGCCAAGAAAATATACCATAAAATATTATTTTTGATTTATATGTTAAATACGAATTTCAGTAAAACTCATATATATATATATATATATATATATATATATATATATATATATATATATATATATAGTAAATGTATAAAATACAATTACTTAAAAGTTACATTCGATCATATCTTTTTATCTATTTACACACTATTTGTTATTTTATTTTATATTCCATATATGTAAATATGTTAGCAAAGGTTTGAATTATTATTCTAATACTATGAGCATCATATGTATATATATATATATATATATATATATATATATATATATATATATATATATAAAGCTGGGTCTGTTTTTGTGCGGATTATTTTAATGCGATTTTGAAATTATGCAATTCATATTTCTTCTTAGTATCTTTTTATATGATTTTTTTTAAAGAATTTCTTTAAGCGGTTATTTAATTCAACGAGAAGCTCTTCAGTTTTATGAACAAATGAAGGAATCAGAGCCATTTACTTCCGCTTCTCAAACTGATAAGGAATTTTCGGCTAGCAAAGGATGGTTAACCGGATTTTCAAAAATGAATGCACTGCATAACGTGAAGATTACGGGCGCGATTGTATCGGGAGATGAAGAAACTGCCAAATTTTTTAAACAATATTACGTTAAACGCACTTTTCAATTTATATTGGATAAACTAGAAAATGAGACAATAACAGTAACTGACGCTTGGAAAAAAATTTCTGTATTTGACTATATAAATCATGTTGCATTTGCTATCAGTCAAATAAAACAACACACTTTAAATGCCTGTTGGAAAAAGACTTGGCCTACATGTCTTGAAAACAGTGCAGCTATTCACTACCTTTTTTATTTTGTTATTTTTATTCTAAACAGTGCAGATATTATTGCGATGATAATTAAAATATGTATGAAAAATTCTAAAATAAATTACACGTATGTACATATTGCTTTGAATAAAATTAAATAATTAATTAAAAAATAAAGTAAAAATCTTTGTTTTGTATCAATTTTTTGCAGATATTTGAAATTTCATTTTAAGCATTCTTTATTTCCTGATTTTTTATGCGAATTTTAGAGTAATTTCACTTTGTAGCTTTGGTTTTATGCGGTTTTTGAAAATTACAAAACGTATCCCTAATTTTTCAATGTAAGTTAAGTCTTTTGTTCGATTTTTTTTAATGCGATTTTCTGCGGAACGTATCTACTGCATAAAAACAGACTCAGGTGAGTATATGTAAATATATATATATATATATATATATATATATATATATATATGTAATTTTAATATACAGAAAATTAAGTTAAAATTTGTAAAAATGTAAATTGTAGTTGATTTCAATAATAAAATAACAATAATTTTTAATTATTTATTCAAATACATGTATAAATTATTTCTTTTGTGCGTATAGTCAATCTTCTTCAACTACCAATTATAAAACACAATATACCATTTACCCGTAAGAAAATTCATTCAAATTATAGAAAATGCCTGTTAGAGAATGTTATATTATTTAATTAATTCAAAATTTCAAAACAACATATACACAAAACTGTTTCAATAAAAGAAATGAAATATATGAGATATAGAATACTTTCACAAAAAAAAGTTTACATCGAACATTATTGCCATGGAAAAAAGTTCGACTTACAGAAAAATTTGACTTATGAGAGTTCGGTTTAAGGAAGTTCGACCATAATAACTTTTCAAAACAAGTTTACCAAATCTAATTAAATTCTTTAGATTGTTTTAACATTTTCCCTGCATGTATATGAGAATAAAATTGTGAATGTTGATTTATTTTTATATAGCGTCAAAGCAAAACGAAATAAAAATACGAATTTTGTTAAAATCAATCAATAAAGGAGTCAGAATGTATAAAATAGTAGTATTAAAGGACAGAAAAAGTGTAATTTATTTTCAATGAATTTTCTGAAAGAGTTTTATTTTTAAATACAATATGAAAATATCGACCGAACAGTCAAATAAAACTTTGTGAATATTCTGATAAAAACTAATCTAACTATAACTATTTGAAAATTGAATATTAATCTGAATGTAAAGCAAGCTAAAGTTATTTTATCTTCAAACGATTGTAGTCGGCGTTCGTGTTTTGAATGAATTATTGAAAATTAAGCACAGATAATAAGTAATATTGAATTAGCAAAAAAGTCTTGATTGTGAAATACTGTGAATTTAAATTATATATCTTTTATAAATTTTCTCAAAAACATTTTTTTTGTAAAGAATATATTCTATTTGAATAGACACTTATTAAAATAAATTTGAAACTTTTTTAAGAGTCATTTATATATATATATATATATATATATATATATATATATATATATATATATTAAAAAACAACAAAATAAATAAAAATAATATCATGGAGTTTATTTAATTATTAAGCATTTAAATATGCATTTTTAGAGATAAACTCAATCAATAGTTGATAATAAACGATACTCATAATATATCGTTTATTATCAACTATTATTTTCTTAATAAAATATTAGGTTGGCAAATATCTCCCTTCCGCCTTCTGGTCTTTTGAATTTCGCAGCTATGTACAAAAAAAAAAAAGCGGAAGGGAGATACTTGCCAACCTAATATATAAAAATATTTAATTTAATATTTACTGTTTCATTTATTATTTTATTAATGTATATTTTTTTTTATTAACATTCCAAAAATAAATAATCGGTGATTTTTTTTTGAAAAAAATATTTTAAAATATATAATTAATAATTTTTATAACATGTATTATATATGACATGAATAATTAAATCAGCAGAAATTATATTTGTTACGAACATTTTTACAACACATTTTTTTAAAAAATAGAAAATTTGGATTAAAAAAAATCTTACATTTTTTTAATAAGATAATACTTCATGTTTTAAAATATAAAATAACAAATAATTTTTATCATCTAACAAAATTAAATTTTGAATTACAGGAATAAAAAAAATACCAATAATATTTCAAAATATGACATTAATTAATCAATAATGTATTTTTTGCAACTAGCAGTACTATGATAATTAATTTATTCTGTAATGTGCTCATTAATTAAAATTTCTATTTTTTTCTAATTAAAAGTTTCGATTGATAGAATTAATTTATATTTAATAGAATTAGCCAACCGCTAGATATTTATAACTAACATTTTCAATAATTATCCATTATTCGTTTTTAATTTACTTAAATTCATTGGAATGGCGATTCTTTTATCCTTAGTACACTGTTACATAACCATTCAGATGTATATATCAAACAAATTTTATGTACATTTTAAATATAATAGCATCATTTTCACAATGCTCCTAAATTGACTACAAATAAATAATAAACAGTAAACATTTTAATTTAAAATTTACGGTATTCAAAATAATAAATTATTTTAATGAAAATGAAATCAGCCATAATATAGAATTATAATTTTTAATCATAAATTCTTGGAAAGATGGATTATACACATATTAAAAAATCTAAAACAAAACTTAAATTTATAATTTACTGGAAAAATTATATAATCACAAAATTAAAAAAGCATATCTAAAATTTACAAAAAAATATTATGTTTTATAAAAATTAAGTAATATAAAATCACAATTTATAAAAAAATAATATAAACTTAATTTTTAAAATATTCTCCATTACTATCTCCATAATTTTGTCATTTTTTATCCAATTTTTTTATTCCATTACAAAAAACTGTGAAAGTTTTGAGTCGATAAATACATCAATGTATTTTTTTAACTCTTTTATATAACTCCTCACTTAAATTGATCGATACTTGTAAAATCAACTGTGACTGTTTAACCTGGTTTTAAAACTTCATAGTACAAACACCTTTCATTTTTCACCAAATAAACTATCAAACCTTTTTAGCATAAATATCTGGTTTCTTTGTTGATGCTGATGCTTGTCCTGGATCCACCCATAATTTCCATCGTTTTGAATTATTGTAAAGGATAATCCCACACATTTTCCATCCCTTGAAAATGTTTGATACAAAAATCCTTTTTTGCGTAACGTTCATATTGTAACATTTTTCTTTGCTATCAAAAAATGCTAAACGCATCATTTTTTCTTAAGTATTTTCCTATCTTCTTCAAACGCAAATAAACTGTTTTAAGAGTCACTCCGAATTATTCAACAAGCTCTTTTTAGTTCTAAATTTGTTTTTCATTCAACAACTGCTGCAATTCTTCATTTTGAAACTTCTTTAGTTGACTGCGTTACTCAATTCAAAATAATAAATTAACTCGAAATCATTATTACCATTTTTTCAAGTCTTGTGGGTTATAGTATCTTCTCCAAGAGCTAACAAATCATTTTAACTGCTTCGGTAGCATTTTTTAACTCAAACGTAAAAAGGATATAATGGTTAATATGAATTTGACCATGAATCCAACTGATTTTTCAGTTTATGTTATAAATGTGACTTTAAAAAGATTGTAGTCACTACGGATGCAAAAAAATTTAATTTAAATAATTATTGAGAACGAGTAAATTTAAACGCATCGAATTTATTTACAAACCTATTAAAATTAACAAAAAATATAGGTAGTATTTAAGAGATGGACTGGAAGAATTTATACATAAAAATTGAAATTAATCCATAACATTATTAACAAATCAAACACTTGAAATAATAAATGAAAACACCAATGAACAAAATAAAAAAGTTAAAGACTATATCTTTAATCTTAAATTAGTCACTAAGATTTTTTAACAATTCAAATTAAAAATTTTAAAAAATGGTTTGAATTTTAATTTTGTTGTAAAAGAATTCACTAAAATATATTATTTCCGATGTAGAAAATGGAACCAAATATATGATAAAAATAAATTTCAATAATTCGCCCTCTGGGAATGACGACGTCGTCATCAAACTGTTTGCTAACAAATAAAAATGATCAATAAATAATTATTAAATTCTTCAAATACAAATGTGTAATGTTTGAAATAATTCTTTATTTTAATAAAAGTAAAAATTGTGAAACTCTGATCTTATAATCTATATTTGAAATGATTTTTAAAATTAACTCGATTCTAAATCCTTTTTATAAAAAATACTATAAACATAAATTTATATAAGATCTTATAAAATATTTTTAGTATTTTATGTTTTTTCCGAAAAAATCAACGTTTATTAGTGTATATTTGTTGATATACTTAATTATTTTATTAACAGAAATCAGTTGCATAACAAATTCCAATTAAAATAGTTTATTACATACTTTCTTTACAACACTCTTTTTAATTTCTCTTTATACTAAGTATTGATTTGTAAATAAATATATATTCTAAATCGATATTTCGTAGAATTAAATTATTATTTTTATAATAATTTCTCAATAATTTTCATTTTAATAAAATCGTTCTATATTTTAATAATATCTATATTTTATCAGTTTTAATGATACAGTTAAGAATTTCAATAGCAAATATTTATAGTTAAAAATGTTCACGAACATTTTTTATTTATAGTGAAAAATAACTGTTTGAACGCGTTTAATATATGTATACAAACAGTCCCATAACCCCTACTTACTGTCAGTGATGTTTCTTTCCATGGAGCTGTTTTGAACTGCAGTCTTTAGTTCTTCTTCGTATTTGATATTTATCTTTTATAAAGCGTCTTTTTTAAAGCTATAGAGTTGTCATTTCATTATCTTCATTGTATTTCATTCGTTGTTTTATTCAAATACTTAGTTTTTTCAAACAAAATTAAATATACATTTTCTATACTTCTGTACAACATTCAAAGCTTTTTTTATATTAAAACCAAACGTTCATTGTTTCTGTTTGTTATAGCATTATTTAAATAGAAAAATATTTATTCCGAGAAACTAAAACATATCATTATTTGTGATTTAACTCGTTTCTTTATTTTGCGTCTTATTTATTTTTATTTATAAAAAATATTTTTTAAATAAAAAAAATCATATTTTAAATATTATCAATAGAAGACAGTTTTAAATAAAATTTTAAAAACAGAATAAATAGAAATCGTTTGGTTTAATTTGTCATAGTTATAATTGTTAACTAATCAATTATTATCGTAGTTTAAATAAAAAATATTTCTGTTAAATTTACATATATTACATATTTATATCGATTTATCAACATTTAATGAAATTTAAAAATGTTATGTCAATATTCAATAAATAGAAATGATTATTTCATATAAAAAACCTTTTGTACAAAAATGCTTGATTAATATTCTCGAAATAAAAAGAACGAAAAATGTCAAACATTCAGATAAAAAATGAAATACGAATGTTTACAGGAATAACGTGAGAAAATATTGGACGATGATAGAAGTAAATGGAATATACGATATTTCACCAGCTGTTTACCCTACAGTGGTTTGAAAATGGAATACTGTATACATATAACATAATATATATATATATATATATATATATATATATATATATATATATATATATGTATATACAAAAAACACACATAAAATATTAATACTTTTATATAACCAATGGTCTACTTGAAAATTATTTTTGTGGAAATTTATGATTTCTAGAATTGCATTTAATTATGACGATATATAAAATTAGATTTCAATTTAATATTTTCAGTCAAAGTGGAATATTTATCCATGGATATAAAATTAATTCAACAGTTCATTAGACTAAGTGAGAGCATTTTGAATGAAACTGTTCATTCTCTTGGTTTTATGCCAGGATTCCCACCGCAATGCGACATAAAGATAATCAAAAGATTTATTTCATCTTAATATTTGTATATTCATCAATTCTTTTATAAGCATACACACACTAAATATCTACATATTTTATATATATATATATATATATATATATATATATATATATATATATATATATATATAATGAATTAATAATGATAAAAAAACATCCAAAAACAGTCTTATAATTAAATCTTTGAATTAAATATAATTTTTCACAAGCGCAAGGGTACAACCAATCAAAATACTTAATCTGTTTTTAGTCGCTTTTGCCAAGTTACACATTTAAAATTTATTGATTAATACTAATTAATCCTGTTCGTATCTATACATCTATGCTTGTAATGTTCCCATTGTTGAAAACATTTTCGAAAGTTTTATTTTATTAATCCCTTTAAAAACTTCTTCGGTTTTCTTGCCACCTTTTTAACATTTAAAAATAAATGTACTTGAATAATCTTTAGGGAATAAATCAAGTCACATAATGTTATCTTAGATGAATAAGATGGATGTTTACTCTTAGTTATTTGTTTGCTAACTAAAAACTATATCACTATAAACAATTTGTAGATAAATGCATTATCTTAATGCAAAATTAAGTCAGTTATCTATAGCGTTGGTCGCTTTTCTTTATATTCTTTCTTAATTTATTCAAAAGATATTTATAGTAATTAAATTTCATTTATTTTCAAAATTTTATTTTTAATCTGAAAGTTCGATCTACTTATTCGTAAAAACTTGTTCATAAAACATACACCATTTTTTTTAATTTCCAATAAAAAATACTATTACTTTTATATACAACTTTAATTACCATCATTTTTGTCATATTTGGAAAAAACAATTATCTTCACTATTCTTCACATAAAAACTATATACATAAACTACTTAAAATTTATATACATAAACTATTTATTCTACATTTTATATTTTAGTTTTTTATAAAAAAAATTGTAGTAACTTTAAATATAAATAAACAAAACATTCTAATTTATTATTTTAAAATTATTCTTTGTATTTCTAATTCAAGATACAAGGTTTTATCATCGATTCTTAGTTAGGTGTTTTTTATATGTTTTTATAATAATTTGCATGTATTAATTCATCTGTTATTAAAATGTCGCTGTATAAATTTCAAACAGAAAATAACCTAACATTAAAATAATACAATACTCACGTCAGTTGCACGTTATCTATAATTATAAAAAATATAAAATGAAAAACAAGACGAATAATTAATAACTGCAAATAAAAAAAATATATAATAACTTTAAACGAAAACTTAACTCAGAATAAAAATTAGCTGTTGATAATATTGCATGTACAATATGTCTGTCTGTATAGTTTTTTGAAATTTCTAGTAAACAATTATTATAACAATAAAGTTAAAATAAAATATGTCACTACTATAATATTTCAGATAATGAAAGTACAAATTAAATTAGGAAATTTACAATCATTCGATCGTTGAAGAAATATTATTAAATATATTATATTATATATATATATATATATATATATATATATATATATATATATACTGTTTAATTTCAAATTTATTTTATTTTTTGATACAAAAATATCTCGAACAATAGTAATATAACACAAACAAATCACTCACCTCCAACACTATATGATTTTATAGAAATGTTCAATAATCATTTATTAGTTACTCGATTTCTGACGCACATTTAAACAGTCATTCTGCCATCATCAAAGCTTTATGTTATAAAACCATAAAATTATTTAGATAGATTTTATAATGACAATAATGATATAGGGTATTGAAATATGCATCAGCAAATAAAATAATCAATAAATGATCATTGAACACTTTTATAAAATAATAAGATATTTGGAATGAGTGATTTATTTATATTCAAGTAAATTTGCCATCGTATCAAAATAAATAGTAAATAGAAATATAATCTATATATCTTTATTTTTCTATAAATTAATAAATAGATATATTAATATATGTTATCCATCGCCCTTTAATAACTTTAAGCATTTTTATAAAAAATGTTTTTTTATGTTTGAAATTAATCTATTTTTATGTTTACTTAATGACATAATAAAAAAATATTCTGTTGTTAACTACAATTCTAAAACTCTTTTACTACTAATCGTGCACTTTTTTATATAATTTTTAGTTTTTACCTTTAAAAATTACACTTTTTATTAAAGTTTCATTTTATATGTAATCAACTTTCATCGTATAATATTACATTAAATTTTCTACAATTTTTTAAGTTTCCTTTTTATTCTTGATTCTTTTTCGAAATTGCTTTGCTCATAATTTCTTTAATGTTCTCAACTGTTTTTAAAAATAGATAGTTTGAACCAAAAAGAAGATTCTCTTAAAATATTTGATAATTAATTAATTAAAAATTATCATTTATAATTATAATCTGATATTATTAATTTTAGAATTGACATGAAATTATTTGACATCACAATTAAAATTTATTGTTCACAAATCGTATTTGATGAGTCCAAATGGTATTGAAAAAATGACAATTGGTAACTTAACTCAGTTGATATAAAGTTAGGACGTTACTTTTGGACTGTTTCTTTTATAAAAAGTCTATATTATTAATTCCCGCTATAGTAAATATTAGTCTATATTGAACATAAATAATATATTCTCATAGTGTTATATGAAAGACTTTCATATTATTCAAAAACATGCATTCATCGTTTTAACATTATTAGTTTTTGACGATCTTTAATGATTCTTCATCATAAAGTACATATTTATAATCCAATCATTCCAATTAAAATAATTTAATTATTCATAATTCTGAATTTTAATTTTTTGTTTAATGCAATTGACAAGAAAAGACACTAACACATTTTGAAATCATAATAAACAAACAAGTCATAATATTTAACTTGTGCAACTTTCTAATTATACTATTTTTTATTTTTTTTTTGGAAAAAAATATCAAACTAATCCATCAAGAACTTCTATAGCAACAAGTTGTTCTGATGGAAAATAGTGCTTCTTTTTAGTTCAGAGACTTCTATTCTCAGTGAACTGATGGATTTGTTTTTTTTAAAAAAAAGTTCCCTGCAGAATATTCACCAACTTTTTTTACTATTTCCATTGATCATGAAATTGCTTCCGATGTTTTGTTTTTAAACTTAATTTTCATACGATATTTCAATTTCATCATTTTTAACGTAACATTTTTACTAACGCCAATAATTTAGACATTTGTTCATATTAAAAACGATTCAATTGTAATGAATTGTGTTATATGATCATTTCACATTTTAATTGGTCCCAATTAATTCTTCTACGTAATTGAAGTTTTTTGTTCTTACTAATACAAAAAAATCGTTTTTAAAGATTTTGTGTATTATCTTTTTTGATATAGCGTTTGAAAAAAACTTTATTCAGAACTTGAGATTTTATTCAAGTGATATTTGGTTGTTTTAAAAAAATATAAAAGTTACTAGAAATATGCATCTACATGATATTTACTTACTATAAAATTTAAATGCTATAAAGAAGGAAATAAAATATTTTCCAGATTATATTCTTAATAGTAAAAATATGTATATTAAATTTAATAAAAATATTCTTATAAATATTTAAATTATATATATATATATATATATATATATATATATATATATATATATATATATATACGAGGTTGTTTGATAAGTCCGTGTAAAAATAAAAACTGCTTCATTTTTTTGAATAAATCGTTTTTATTTTTCAACATAGTCTCCTTTTAGGCTTATACACTTCATCCAACGCTGCTCTAGTTTGTTGATCCCTTCCGAATAATAGGATTTGTCCAAGTCTGTAAAATAGTCATTCGTTCCTGCAATCACCTCCTCGTTCGAATAAAATCTTTTTCCCGCGAGCCATTTCTTCATATTAGGAACAAATAATAGTCCGATGGAGCCAAGTCTGGAGAATAGGGGGATGTGAAACGATTTGGAACCCTATTTCCATTAGTTTTGCGGCCACAACTGCTGAGGTGTGAGCTGGTGCGTTGTCGTGATGAAAGAGGACTTTTTTGTGGGCTAATCGGGGACGTTTTTCTTGCAACTCGGTTTTCAAACGATCCAATAACAATGAATAATATGCACCTGTAATGGTTTTACCCTTTTCCAAATAGTCGATAAAGATTATTCCTTGCGAATCCCAAAAGACAGTCGCCATAACCTTCCCGGCCGAAGGAATTGTCTTCGCCTTTTTCGGAGCAGATTCCCCCTTGATAACCCATTGTTTAGACTGCTCTTTGGTCTCAGGAGTGTAGTGATGTATCCATGTTTCATCTACAGTGATGAAACGACGCTTAAAGTCCTGCGGATTTCGCTGAAACAGCTGCAAACCGTTCTTGCAACACTTCACACGACCTCGTTTTTGGTCGATCGTGAGCAATCGCGGCACCCACCTGGCGGATAGCTTTTTCATGTCCAAATGTTGGTGCAAAATATTATGTACCCGTTCACACGAGATGCCTACAGCACTAGTAATCTCACGCACTTTCACTCTTCTGTCATCCATCACCATATCATGGATTTTATCAATGATTTCTGGAGTGGTGACCTCAACAGGGCGTCCAGAACGTTCAGCGTCTCTTGTGCTCATATGGCCACTCCGAAAATTTTGAAACCACTTATAAACCGCACTAATCGAAGGTGCAGAGTCACCATAATATTTATCAAGTTTCTGTTTAGTCTCCTGAGGCGTTTTGCCTTTAATGAAGTAGTGTTTAATCAACACGCGAAATTCTTTTTCGTCCATTATTTGACAATCACTCAATTTCCTTGATTCCAACGAT
The DNA here is from genome assembly GCA_029203775.1 of Neoneuromus ignobilis. NCBI lineage: Eukaryota > Metazoa > Arthropoda > Insecta > Megaloptera > Corydalidae > Neoneuromus > Neoneuromus ignobilis. The sequence continues at coordinate 26,093,946 of CP092087.1, forward strand.
TGTCAAACACAAAGGAATAGACCGATATGGCTGAAACTTGATGTGTGTTCTTCCAAGAGGTGCTACTAATTAAAAATAATCTCGATATGCACCAGTGGTGCCATCTTTCGGAATTTACACGGACTTATCAAACGACCTCGTATATATATATATATATATATATATGCGCACAAATGTAATAATGTTATTTATGAATAAGTAAATTATAAAAATATTAAACATCATTTTCCCATTAGATGTTTAATATATAGTAAAAAAAAATAATGTATCCATTTTTTCAATAATTGTTTGATTAAATAATGCTATTTTATAACATTGAATAAATATCTGTTTTTCGTATTTAATACAAAATTTACGATTGATCTCTATATTATAAAAATGTTCACTGTCATTTTTGATTAGATGAACAATAACGTATTGTATAAATACAACGATGCATTATTTTATTTCTTTTTTTCATTATTAGAATATCAATCTTTTTATTCAAACATATACAATTTCTACTATACACAATTTATTTTCATAAACTCATGAAACATTTTTTAATTAATTACCTTTTTTAAAACTTGTTTATTTTAGGTCATGGTCCTTTACCTTTATACAAGAATAGTATAGGCATTATATAACATCAGATACCTGAGTCTGTACATTTATTTATAAATAATTCAAAATGGTATTTTCAGAAACGGTAATTTAAAAGTTATCTCCTTTTTACATATTTGTATTATACTACTATATGACTTAAAAAGATATTCAGAAAAAATACAATAATAATATTTCTAACAAACACATAACTATATTATCGTGCATCATCTCATACAAACTCTATTATCAGGTCATTTAAAAGAATATAATGCTCGTCGTAATAAATTTTCAACCAACATTACTTATAGAACATTCAAAGTTTTAGTGCTGTATATTTTAAAAGATCATATTAAATTATATCCTGATAAATTAATTAACTCTGAGTTAAAGAAAATTATTTCAAAAAGTAATTAACGAAAATTCTGTACAAATAAGGAAATCAAGGCCAGAAATCATATTGCAATTTCCTGTTTAATCTTCAGTTAGTTTTAATTTGTATATAAAACAGTGGTAAATAATACAACATATTTAATGTTTACATTTAATATTTATTTCGTTATTTACGTGTTTTCATATTTTGATCTTTTTTCCTAATCTTTTTAAAATATCTAATAGTCTTTATTATATTCATAGGAAGTTTCCATTATATATATATATATATATATATATATATATATATATATATATATATATATATATATGCATTATAGAAAAAAGTTTTCTATTTGATGTATATTATTTATTGCCTCTCTTACTATACAAAAATTAAATAGCTTTCTACATCTGTTTAAATACCAAAACATTTGAAACCAAAAAATAATTTATTTATAAAA
>CP092087.1:26097863-26145363 GCA_029203775.1 Neoneuromus ignobilis
TGTATTGAAACAAGATAGAAACATCGTTGATTTAGAATCGCGGTAGAGGTATCTCGATTAAGGCTCCATTGTAGGTGTTCGCAATTCGTGACCGGCAATGAAACGATCTCACAACTGGCCCTTAGGCCGTTCTAGCGTCTCTGATTCTAGCATCAATTGCTAATGCATTGCACGATTTCACATAAGTGAGATGGTTTTAGTACGCTATATGCTTATTCGCTTCAGGAACAGATCATACATGACAAGTGTATTATGAGTGTCGGTTTGATATTTTCCGCTGTATAAAAAATGAACGTCGTTTGCACAGACGCATGCGAATACAAGGAAACAAATAATACGAAACAAATATGTAGCTTCAATAACATGTAAATAAAACAATTAATAACATCTTGTAACATAAGATGAAACCGACGTACAAAACTTGTCGAGTTCATATTTGAGTTTGAGTGCGTACTTGACTAGTAATATATTATTATTAGTCAAATATACATTATTTACTAACGCCCACATGCAATTATTTATTTACATGAAACTATATTACCAATCTACATTTCGTTATTATTTATTGGAGGTTATATTTGTTCTTAATATACTTTACAGTCATTTAGAATTACCTTTTTTTCATTTTAAATACAATTTACAATCTATATGATTAATTTTATTTATTGGCAAAATAACACATATTTACTAAATAATTCTAAACATTAGCTTATATATATATATATATATATATATATATATATATATATATAGAGAGGTCGTTTGATAAGTATGGTAAAAAGTAAGAAAAACTAAATTGAAAATTTTAATTAAATTATTAAATTAAACAATAAATAAATTTACCACACTTATCCAACGACCCCATGTATATATATATATATATATATATATATATATATGAAATTAATGAAATAATAAAATGAATTTATTCCAAAATAATATATATATATATATATATAATATAAGCGCATTTATATTTTTTACAGAGATTTTGGGTGTGTTTATTTTTTTTTGATATTTTATTTAAAAAAATAAAATATTTTTTCTTAGACGGACCATTGAATTAATATATTAGGTTGGCAAGTATCTCCCTTCCGCTTTTTTTTTTTTTTTTTTTTTTTGTACATAGCCGCGAAATTCAAAAGACCAGAAGGCGGAAGGGAGATATTTGCCAACCTAATATTATCTTGAACTGAATTAATTTTTTATTTTTCTCTGATAATAATTTAAACGAATAGTAATTCACTCTGATGTACAATACGTATGGAAAAATGTTAATATTTATAAAAAAACAATATATATATATATATATATATATATATATATATATATATATATATATATATATTGTTCTTTACACACAGAGAGAGAGAGAAATGAACTATTAACTATAATTATTTATAGAATATTATACAGATACAAACTCTATATTTGATAGAAATCGAAACAGCATTCGTTTACTTCATTTAAAAAAAATAACATAAATATAATGCATGAAAATTGTAAGAAAAAAAATATATAGGTGTTTTTTAAAGTGTGATAACATTTTAAATTGAATTAATTATTTACTTCAATTATTTCAATTTTAAATTTATTGAATGTGAAATATTACCAATAAACCAATAAATGGAAATCCGCACACAAAAAATACAAAGAAAGAAGTACAATTATATTACTCAGAATTTCCAATTTGTGCGCGATTGATTTTTCACTAAATGCTCTGATCAAGACGTACTTAATTATAAGACAATTTACGAGAAGTTAACTGACTAACTCTATTTTCCTTCAATCTTTACTTAGTAAATTGATGAAAGATTTAATTCCCTACTAATTGTCTTACAATTTTCATGCATTTTATTTATGATAATTTCTTTAAATAAAGTAAACGAATGCTATTTCGATTTCTATCAAATATAGAGTTTGTATCTTTATAATATTCTATAAATAATTATAGTTCATTTCTATCTCTCTCTCTGTAAAGAACAATATATATATATATATATTAGGTTGGCAAGTATCTCCCTTCCGCTTTTTTTTTTTGTACATAGCTGCGAAATTCAAAAGACCAGAAGGCGGAAGGGAGATATTTGCCAACCTAATATATATATATATATATATAAATATATATTGTTTTTTTATAAATATTAACAGTTTTCCATATTGTACATCAGAGTGAATTACTATTCGTTTAAATTATTATCAGAGAAAAATAAAAAATGAATTCAGTTCAAGATAATATATTAATTCAATGGTCCGTCTAAGAAAAATATTTTCTTTTTTTATATAAAATGTCAAAAAAAATGAACACCCAAAATCTCTGTAAAAAATATAAATGCGCTTATATTGTATTTATATATATATATATATATATATATATATATATATATATATATATATATTATTTTGGAATAAATTAATTTCATTATTTCATTTATATATATATATATATATATATATATATATATATATATATATATATATATATATATATACGAGGGTCGTTGGATAAATATGATAAATTTATTTATTGTTTAAATTAATAATTTAATTAATTTAATTACATTTTTCAATTCAGTTTTTCTTACTTTTTTTACCATACTTATCAAACGACCCTCTTATATATATATATATATATATATATATATATATATATATATATATATATATATATATATATATATATATATATATATAATATAAAATTATTTCTGATTATTAATTACTCTTAATTTATTGATTTAATTTTTAAATCGAAATAAAGATTCAGTTGTATATTTTTTTCAATACACCAAACTATAACATATTATATTTAACTTATCAAGCTATAAAACAAGCAATATTCCTTTTTCTAACAGCTTTTCCGTTTATATTATTTGAGATTGTTATTTGACGTATCGATTTTTATGTCCTTTATATTACATTGATATACCAAAAGGAAAAAAATACAAACAGTGAATAAATTCAACTAAAAGACACGTACATATTTCAAATATTTTTATTGGATGTAAGTTTATATTTTTTTCGAACTTCAAATTGTAAACATATCTTTTTTTTGTTATTTGATTTTGTGTATCTTTTTATTTAATAATACAATTTTATTAATTTATATATATATACATGTATTAATGTGAAAATTATATATGAGTAGATATATAGTTTATAACTTGAATGTTTACTAAAAAATATTAAAATTCACTCTAACAAAATTAATATGTAAAAAAAATACATAAGTTTTCACTATCTCCACACTATCTATTTTAACACACATCTCATTTATTTAAAATGCTATAGCCAGCTAAATACAAATGTTTCATAGAATACTTTTTAATATTCGTATATACATTAAAGGCAATAAAATTTATATAACAATATGCACGTTAGGGGCTGTTCTCTCTCTTTTACAGATGAAATATATTTTATGAGACGTTCGTTTTTTTCAACTTCTTTTTACTTTTTCCATAACTTATATTTCTTTCATCTTTTTTATATTTCTATAACGTATTTTTTCTTTGCATTCTTGTATTATTCTTTTAAAAATTTAAACATATTATATATATATATATATATATATATATATATATATATATATCCTATAAATAATATAGCACTTGTAATTCTGTATTCAAAAGGTAATATCGCTGCTAATAAGAAATGAATATATATTTGATATAAATATCATTACAAATGTTTAAATACAGTCAATAAAAGAACATTCTTGATTTTAGGTAAAAATATTCTTAATTTTTTCTAATTTAAAACGTAATTAGTTAAAAGTTCCCATTCGACATACTTCACTATAAAAATCAAATAACTAATAATACAATCTCTGTAGTAGTAATTAAAAAGAAACTTGTCAAATTTATTCATAAAACACCATAAATATATAATTCCAAAAATTCAATTTAAAGACTATAATTATGTTGCAATGTGAGCCTTATTCTAAAAGATTATTGGAGTGAAATGAAATTTATTTCTGAATAAATCATTGTAACATCCGAAAAACTGGTTTTAATAAGTTAATCTGTTTTCCACAATTTTTTTAAAGAAGAAATGTGAAATTTATCATAGTTTAGTCCAAATATATCACACAAATTGAATGAAATAAGTATTTAGCAAAATATATACTCTGATCTTCTTTTGTGATTTAATGACAATCCGTTTTTGAACCAAATGAAACTTACAAGAAAAATATAAAAAAATGGAAGTTTATAAAAATTGAAAAAAAATACATGTAGGTTAAATATTTTAATAAGGTCCTTTATTTAATTTAAATTACTAATGAATAAATGTTTCTTTATAAAATAACTTACATACATACATACATATATATATATATATATATATATATATATATATATATATATTAGAAGACTGGCCAAAAAAAATTTTAATAAATAAAAAAAAAATTAAACATTCATATTATCTTCACATTTAAAGTAATTAAAATCGAAATACCTCTTCGTTTATTATTAAATACAATAAATTATAATTATTATTACTAATTATTAATAAAAATGCATAATTTATTAATGAAAAATTATTTAATTAAAAATGTATGAAATTTAATCAAGAAAAAATGTTCTAAAATTATATTTTTAAAAAAATAATGAATAATATATGAATATTTTAATTGTTTTTCTTTTTTTCTTTTTGATATATCACCTAATTCTGTTATTTATAACACTAAATCTAAAAAACAGAATTTCTTAATGAAACATTATTTATAAAATCTTATTAAATAACCATAATTAACAGATCATGATTTGCTGATTATCAATTTGTTGCAATAAACATTTATGTTCTATCATCAATCATTCTGGTTAATGTTCTTATTAAATGATTATAATCGATGTATGATAGAAACACTCATGCAAATACAAAAATATATAAACACACACATACATACATATAAATATATACGAGGTCGTTTGATAAGTATGATAATTTATTTATTGTTTAATTTAACTAATTAATTTAATTTAATTTTTCAATTCAGTTTTTCTTACTTTTTTACCATACTTATCAAACGACTCTCGTATATATACTCCGGTTATACATATTTATACAATCATATTATTAAATTACATATTACTGGAAGTTTTAAATAAACATTTCATACGTATATGAAAAACAGTACTATACATATATTAAATCTATTACTTTTTTATTTCGTTTTTCATCCGACATTCTCTTTGTTGGAATTTTTAAAAATACTTCACTCATAAGTGTAACCACAGTAATCTGTACATAATTTTGGATTTGAATTTTAATTAAAACTTTGTAGAATCCGTCTAAAATATTGTTTTAGGAAGTCGAGCCAAACACAGAGTAAAAAAGATTTAAAAAACAAACATATATATATATATATATATATATATTAATAAGATCCATATTAAATGTATCTTGACATTTGTGGATTTAAAATCACGAATGGCATGACAACAGTCGTAAAGCTTATTTTTTATGTAAACGAATAATAGTTTCATTCAATTTCATTTTATCAAATTTAATTTGTTTTTATTCGAATTTTGAATCATTTTAATTAACTAATTTAATTCTAAATGTCTCGATGAAGAATTTTAGTTCTGGATTTTTTTATTTAAAAACATTCTAAATATTTAAATTATTTTCATTTCCTATCAATATTTCTGTATATTGATTGTAAAATTAATTACATTTAAAATATATTTTATATCTATTTCTTAAACATATAATTAGTTACAAACCATTAAAATTAAAATAATTTAACGTATGATTTTCTACTAAAATAATTTAAAAATTATAAAACAATAAGTTATTATCTATAATAATATGAAAAAAATAAATTACGTTCTTATCTTTATTTAGGTTATCTTTACCATAAAATGAACATATTTTAAATATTGTAAATAAACCACATAAAACCCTAAATTTCGTTAAAAAAATAATTAAAGGATGTAACTCAGTCGTTAAAGAAAAAGTATACTTGACTTTGGTGTGACTTTTGTTTCAATATTGTAAGAGTGTATAGAATCCGTATTCAATAATAAAATCGCAAAACACAAAAAAAAATTCAAAAAGCATTTTATACCAAATAGACATTTCAGGATGGATAACCCTAATGAAATGATTGAGCAGCTCGGGTGAGGAAGTTTGGAAAATAGACGGAAACTCGTAAGTTTAAAGCTTTTTTAAAGTATTCGACCTACGGGATTTTAATCATAGAACATATCCTCCATCTTTCTATGGCAAAAATGATGTAAAGCAAGTTCGAGGAAGTTCGATTTTTCATAAACGTGCCTGGCTTGAAATGCTCTTTAAACTAGTATTTTCAAAACACTATCTTCTTCAATTAAGAGTTTTAAAAATCAGATTAGGAGAAAGAATGTGTATTAATGTAAAGATGTTCCAAAATTGGAATCTCTGTCCTAAGAAGACGTATTAATATTAATATATAATGTGATAAAATAAAACAAGTCAACAAAATTAAATATAGAGTGAAAATGAAGTAACAAATATTTTATTTTATGAAATATTAACTGTGGTTACGAAAACTAATGTTTATTTTGATATTAAAAGTATATAAAATTATATAAATATTAATAGCAAATAAAAATATTTTAAATAAGTAATCGTTTTTTTATAATAATTTAATTTTTTATTAAAGAGTTTCAAATTTACTGGAATCAAAATAAATATATATATATATATATATATATATATATATATATATATATATATATATATATAAACACGAGTGATTTATTTAAATAACATTTGTTATTAAAAAAAATTACAACATAAATTCAATTCCCAATACATTTCAATTCGTAAATAAAATTATAATGTATTAAACGAATTGAAATGTATTTGGGAGATAAAATACTAGAAAATAAACATTAAAAATATTTTCATCTTTAATATAATCAATTTCATATAATAATCATAAAAAATTATAATTTTTTATATTAAAAATAAAATTATTTAGGATTTAAAACTTAAAAATCAATTCTCTCTCTCTCTCTTTATATATATATATATATATATATATATATATATATATATATATATATATATATAAAAAATATGTTAAAATAAAACATTTCAGACAAAAATACGCGTTTCTTTAACATGACACTGATAAATTATTTCTATCTATGGACATTTAGTTTTTTATTTGACCCTGCAATTCAATAAATAAATATTATAATTTTTTTCTAAATTGATGCAAAATAACTAATAACGTAATATGATATCTTTATCTCAAAATTTACAATAGATAAGAGTTTTAATTTCCTTATCTCAACAATTCTGAAGATAAATGAATTTGATGAAGAGATAAATGATTTCTTTTATTTAGTAAAAAAAGATTAACTCCTTGAGTTTCAAACAAAATTAAATCGTTTTTTTTTCTTTTGAAAATGTTCTTTCTAGGTTATCTTTTACATGCATATATATATATATATATATATACTAAAAATAATAAATAAACAGACCTTAATTACTGACCTAACACTTTTTGTTGTTATTTTGCGTTCTATACACTAAGTTATACAGGGATAATTGTAAAGATCGTAATTATCTTGCTACAGTGATATCTCCTGTAGTTACCACATTGATGATAATGGTTATATTCATTTTCCTGTTTTCATTTTCATTGTAATCCATTAATTTAATCGAACCACTGGCCTTTTGTATATACTGTTTTGTTAGTATGTTATTATATTGAAGTGCTATTGCAGTTGTTTAGTCTTTTATAATAGCATTTTCTTCAGTTCCCACATATTTATGTTCGTTATTTAAGTAAATAAATTTATATCTGTTGTATTTTTGAATATAATATTATTTATTTGTTATTTTATATATTCACGGTAACAAAGCACTGTTCTGAAATTATCAATCTTGATATTATTGTTATATTTTATTCTTCAAATCGAATATAATTCCAGCTTCGTTAGTAATTCCCATTGGTTCATTTTAATATCAAATATTTTTTATATAAATCTCTTTATTTCAAAACAACGTGTTATAAGACTTCGAATGGGTTTATTTCAGAACTTTTGTTAATCTTAATTTTTCACACTTCTTTTCCAAATATCTCTTTGAATTCCAAATAACTATGTTTCAATTTTTTATTTGGAAGGAACAAATTCCAAAAATGGACAATTTTTTCTACGTATGTTTAATGAGCATTAGTATATATATATATATATATATATATATATATATATGTATGTATGTATGTATGTATATACGTAAAAAAAGGCACGAGATTTCCAAGAGGGTGAAATGAGATTTTCAGCACCGTCGCGAACTTTATAGCGTTATTGTCATATTTATGTCGTAAAAAAATCATCAGAGTGAACTATTTCGTTTGTACTCATTTTGTTGCCCCTGCGCCAAACCGTTTGAATACACAATAAAGTATACACATACGTCCTGCTGATGAAGTGTGAATCCATGATTCGTTTAAAATGTACCTATATAGATAGAAATTTCAATTATACATTTCAAATTTGAATATAAATTATACAGCATTCTAATGATAAAGCAAAACATTGTTTTTGTAAATTTACTCCTTTATTTATGAAACATACATATGTTATTTATTAATATGTGTATGCCTGTACATACATACACAAACACACACACACACACACACATATATATATATATACATGTGTGTGTGTAAGTAAATATACCTTAAATATTTATATACAGTAAATGAAATAATTAACAAAACACAATTATTTCTGTACACTTTCAAAATATTCTTTGTTAAAAAATTAATGGTTCATATATAAAAAAGAATATCATATTAAAAAAAAATAAAAATGTAAACTAAATCAAATATCAATATATTTTTCAAATCTGTTAGTTGACAAGCTTAGACTCGATTCTTTCTCTACACGAAGATACATTCTAACTACTTTATAACTTTTTTTGTTTAAATAAGGTGTTTATTGACCGTTGTTTTCACCAGTAAAGTTCTGAAGCGTTTAAAATTGCTGTTTTCTAGAAGCTTATTTGAACTCAGAACCTATTCGTCACCAGATGGTCGAATGCACTACAAAGATGTGGACATTTTTTTGTTCGTTTAAAGGTTAATATGTGTGTAAGATTAAAAATACCAGATGGTACAGAGTTTGATTAAACGTGTAATTAGTTATTTGTTCATTGTATCATTTATATTATCGTAAATTTTATTTATTAAAAATCTTTGTTCTCTATAAATCAAATCGATGAGTTTATTATTCGTTTTAGATTCATTTTCCCTTTATGTCTTAAAATATACCAACGAATGAAAACTAGTTCTTAAAAATATTTTTCCTTTCATAGAATTCAATTTTTAAATTAAATATTTTTTGACATTTAATCCGAGATAACTAGGTATGGTTTGGAGTAAATCCCTTTATTTTCTACATTTAATACAACTGACATAAAAACTAAATTTAGAAAATTTTCTAACTAAAGTTTAATAAACAGATTAAATAAACACTCCTAACATGTACAATATTATTCAAATTGTAATTTGATTAATAAATAACATGTTTTCGCCTCAAGTAACGAAAATAAACTCTGAAAATTACTTGTATGCGTACATTCATGATGAATGTAGACAAAATCCACACAAACAGTAAAAATGAGTAAAATAATGCAATTTTACTTATGTTGTCATACGAGATTAAAATGATTTTTTTATTAAATAATATGACAAATTAGTACATTGCAACGAAAAGAAATATGTTTCACATTTCTTTAATTATTTTTTTATATTATACCACTAAAATAACAAAAAATAACAGAATCTATTTAGCACAAATTGTTTTAATAACATTTACTTATACTTTTGTCACGTTCTGTTAATAATTGCTGTTTATTTGAATTTAAATTGATAAATAAATGAAAACCAACTGTGAACAATAGATAAACATATTTGGTGCAATTTAAAACCGCGGTTTGTTTAGTAGTATATTTGCGATCAATGGAAACTGAGTAATTTATTAATACTATTTTATGTTATCGTGCGTTATTTTGCACAGTGGCAAAGAGTTTTGAAAATGTCAATTTTCATTGAGTTTCATATTGAATTTATACATATATATATATATAAATTCTGATAGACTTTTTAAAAAATATTTATAATTTTGAAAATAAAATTATATTTGTACCATTATTTTATTTTAATTAAATTCAACATTTTTATATTTTTTCAATTATAAAAGTTATTAACAAAAATTATACTTTTTTCAATTATAATTAATATATTTATCTCTTTTTGAATAAATTTCTAGAATTATTGGTATTACTATTTTTTTTTTTAATAAATCTTATAATGCAAAGCTCTGACGATGATGGTATGATCATCGAAACACGCATTAGCTTTTAAACAAATAAAATAAATAAGTGATTATTGAACATTTTTAATAAATCTTGTGCTGTTGAGAATGAATAATTCATTTGTATTATTTTTCAAGTCGATAATATCTATTTCAATCTAATAAACTTATATATTTAAAATTTTAAACATATATATACACATAACCCAATTTGAAACAAAATAAAAAGTATACGTTTAAAGTTTTTGCCACTATAAAAATTCGCTTAATATTTTTAATAAAGAAAATGATCAAAAATGATTTTTTTATTAATACCCTAATTATACAGTGAATATACTAAACTTGAAAATATATAAAGGATAACTTTATATTAAATAAAATCATTACAACATTAATTTTACGCTGTTAATTACATATAATGTAATAACACAAGTGTTGTTTATATACATACTTTTACATTATTATTATGAAGCAATTTATTTTAACTCCGTGCTGTAAACATCGCTAAATAATAAATAACTTATCCTGAGGTGTCAGCTATAATTCCGGACTTATTGATGTCAATCAAATTTGGAAAATTAAAAATACTATTTTATAAATCCTGTTTAATAAATGAGATTAATTATTTCGGTAAAATATTTTTTATAATATTTAAAATTTCGATAACATCTTAAGTTTATTAAATATTGATTATTGAAATATTTGAAAAACGTTTAATACAAATACTATTTTTTTAAAAAAAGGTATAAGGTTTCAACTTTTGAAACAAATTTCGATTTATTAAGATTTATTACAAAAGTTACTTGTCTGTTATAGAATATTTTAAAACTTTCAAACTGAATCACTAATACATTTGATCAAAATACAGTTTGATTCTCATTTTTAGTATATCTTTTCATTATTACACTTATCAAAAAGTACATAGTTGTATGTAAATATTATATTTAAATATCAGAAAAAGAACTTTCTCGTTCAGTTCAAAATGTTGTTTTAAATAGTTCGAAAACTGATCTTTTTTCAAAAATTTTTTTTTAAATTTAATCCAAGATAACCAAGTATGGTTTGGAGTAAACTGTTTATATTTTACATTCAATATAAATGACCTAGAAACTAAATCGAGAAAATTTTCTACCTTAAATTTAAAATGGATTAAAAATATCTTTTATTTATTTTGTTAAGTTTACTGATATTTTCAATTACATTAGTAACAAGCACATTATTAAATTGCAAATCAGCTTTGTTGAAGACAAAAGTTACACTAATATGAAAAGTTAACAAATGTAAGAAAAAGATAAACATTAAAAAAATATATCCGAACAACTACCACATAGCATTACTGATTGATGTATCTAAATCAGATTCTAGCTCAATTTTTAAATTTATTTTTTTTTAAATATACCAACATTAATTTCTAGCAATGTCAATAATGATACGAAATATTATATGATATTACTAAGAAATAAAATTTAGCTTACAAAAAATACAAAAATTAAATAAAACAAATATAAAGAAATGGTTCTTATTGATGCTGACTGAAAAAAAAACATTCAAATAAACAAAACCAATGCAGGATTTCATAAACTGATGAATACTTAGAAACGAAAGGCAATTGGTTACAACTGCTACAAAGGTTTCTCCAACTGCTACACTTGATACACACACACATCTATATATATATATATATACATTATTCTTTATTTAAAAAATATATCCAAACAAATATTAGTTATATTCATTTACTTTGTAGAAAAATTAATTAAAATACTTTTATCATATTAAATAAAATTCGTAATAAAATTCTTTATTAATTAAATATGAGATTAGTTTAAATTCGACTCCAACGAAATAACTAATCGATTACTTCCCTAGAACTAAACTGAATTTGATGATTATTTAAACTAAGTTTGATAATAATTTAAATTTGCATAATATAATATTTACACATGCTCAAATTTACTTCAAATTAAAACTTCCAGTTTCTTTTTAATTAATATTGTCCGTATATATATTTTTAATTACATATGTCCACATCCACATCTACATATTACTCTAGTTGTTAATTATATCTCAGTACTTTTTTGTTAACTGCACATACCATTTATCATAACATGTTTAATTTCGCACAGTAGTTTTTTTTTTTTTTGTTAACTCTCATAACAAGCGTTTAAATACAACGAATAAAACTAATATACACTAGAAACTCTTTATTACACATACGAGACATGTGCTTATTTATATCGCAGAATTCATAGATTCCTTTTAGTTACTCCATTCACAGCAGGGTGTAAATAATGACATTGCTGATGGTCGTAAATGAAGTCAAAATTACATTCTACTTAAATGGAACGTCTTTTCTGAGATTAATTAGACGTAATTACTTCCACTACATCTCACTTAAAGAAAAGAGTCGAATTTTCTTATCTATTTAATTGGAATCATGGGCACCTTACTTTTGCCTTACGCTGACGCGAAATCGAATGAGCAAACTTGAATTTCTTTCAAGAAAATTGACATGAAGTTTTTACAACATTCGTTGTCGAAAATAGCAAAAATCGTAATAGCAGATGAAATTTTTGACTTTATTATTTTTTAAAAATTTCCTGAATACCGTTAATATCAACTATTTATAAATGTATATATAAAGAATTAGTAACATAATAGTATAAAATAGTATTGATACAATAATAATTAGTTACTTTTCCAAAAATTATCAATTTTCTCCATGAATGAAATAGGCATATTTCAATAAAGTATTGAAATTATAGATGTTTACCAAAAATTTTTTCTGTAGTCAGATATTAATTTGAAAACAATATTAAATTAGGAAAAAAATTAAACCATCAAATAGATAACAGTCATTATTACAACAATAATTTTATATATATATATATATATATATATATATATATATATAAAATTAAAAAATTACAAGATACATTTATAACTTAACTACTTACAATATACACTTGAAAAATAACAAAAAATTCAAATGTGCTCAGAGTGTAGTTACAAATAAAGGAATACCTCGCATAGTGCGGCTTTGATTAGTACAATTTCACTATAGTACGGTTTGAAATTTCAAAAAAAAAATTCGCATGCGCACATTATATGCATCGCATAAGCAGTTCTAGTTTTGTGGTCTTTTTCTTTTTCTATTAGTTTTCGATTTGTAACTCTAGAGTAAAGTCGATTTTTGATAATTACATTTTAATTGAAAATGAATTTAAAATGAATGTATAAACTCCTGATTTTGTTTTGTTGATACATACAAACATTTAAATATATTACCCTCGTTTTATTTACTGAAACACAAGAAAAAAAATTGTTTGGAACCAATTAATGTTTTTTGTATTTAGTTAATGTTTCGATTAGTCCGGTTTCAAATAGTCCGGCAAATCAGTGGAACTAATTCATATATTGTTAAATGCTACAATAATCAATCAAAATATTGAAAATAGAAGAATAATGTAGAAAGCTTCAATTCGAACCAACAACTATTGTATATTAAAATAATAGCAATTCATACTTCAACTATTTACCATAATACATTTTATATTTTGAAATTTATAAATGTAGATATAAAACGAAATAAAATTATTTAATATTGAATAAAATAATTCAAATGTTTATCAATAGAAACACCCTACATGAAAAATTTCAAATAACACAATCTTAAATTTCACACTCCCGGGTAAATTAATAGTTATTATGAAAAAGTTTTTGATACCCACGAATATTCTTGTTAACACCTTTAGTCTCTATGGACATATATTGTTAAATTTCCAACTAAACTGAACAAGTTACTAAACAATTTACTAATGGATACATTACATGGTTTCTTCAGTAGTTACAACCAATGCGTATTTTGGGACACTTACGCAGTAAACCACTTAAGAGCGATAATACTTCAGTTTTCTATCTCGCTCACCTTAATTCAAATATTCAGTACAGGTTATTGTGAATTTTCTAACCGGTATAATTAAAGTAAATGAATAATTATTACGTTCAGTGTTTAGTACTGATATTATAAAAATTATCAAAATTTAGGTAATAATACAATTATTCAGATATCGAGTATAAATTTATTTTTTAATTGATATTCGACAGTACTTGTAAGAAAATATTAAAAATGACACGAGGTTATCATAAAATTAAAATCTGTTAATAAGTAAAACGATATACATAATTGATTGAAACAATTCATGTACGAGATTACTTACAGAAAATTAATATTCGATTTGACATATGAGTAATTTCGGTTAATATATATTATATAGAAAATATATTATCACATTTCACAAACTACTTAATAAATCACATTATCGAATGTATTAAAACAAATATCGTTTATTTAAATTGTAGCCGTATTCAATGATATATCTGATTTTACTCACTCATTGACGGCTATAAAAAAATGTTATATTCGGTAATACGTTATGAATGTTAATTTTTTTCGATTTGGTGTTATTGTTACATTACACGCTATGCTCTTTATTGTAATTTATTAACAAACTGCTGCTTATATTGTAAGAAAAAAATATTATTTTACATTGTTTCGGAGATAGTTCCTTAATATATTAATAACAATTATTAAAACAAAGTCCTATTTATTAAATTTATATTCATCATAAATTATTAATATGAAAATAATTTATAAAATCAAATTATTTTAAAATTTAACTGTTAATTTTCTAATTATACCAAATACTGTATATATATAAGAAATATATATAGTAAATTATTAGAATTTTAATTATACAGCTATTTAATATAACTTATATCCAATTGATTCGATACCATAAAATCAATCATTTTTTTCATAAACTAATTACTTCTCAACAACATAAAATTGTATAACACGGCTTAACAATTCAGAATATATTTTTTTTCATGAATTGTAAGATAGTGGAAAATAGATAATTGTTAAATTTATAAAATTATATGATATTAGGAAGTGATTTATCCGTGGAAAAATTTAATCACCTTATATAGCTCACTTTTCATAATCTAACAGAATAACAAAACTATTACTAAATAATTATACTATTGTTAATAATTTTAAAAAAAAAACAATAATAAATCAATATTTTTACAAACATTTTAAAAATATTATTATATAAAAATAATTAGAATCTACTTCAAAATTTTATGTAAAAATTTTATTAATCATATTTTGTAACATTTAAAATGAATTTATGGAAATAATTCATTATGGCAATACACTGGAAGAATATTGCTCTATTTTTAGTTTTAATTAAAATTGAAATAATCATTAACATTTCTAAATTAAAATTATCTTTCTTACACAAAATAAACATTTAAGGTAGTTAATATATAACGAAAATTTTTATTGACTATTTTAAAATTATTTACAATAATATATCAAGACATAAATATCTACATACATACATACAAAAACTACATTTATATATATATATATATATATATATATATATATATATATATATATATATATATATGCAATAGGTTAAAAATAATCTTAAAATATCCTTTCAACCAAAATATTAAACTTATATTAAGTTTAAGTAAAATAAAATAAAAAGTAATTTTATTTTACCATAAAACTTATAATATAAACGTCCTTATCTTCAATATATATTGAGTTTTTATGCAAAATAATAAGAAGAATTATCCTTAAATTTATTCTTACGTAGAACTCTCGTAACTTCATGTTTTTTAAAAAAATAAAAGGCAAACAATTTCTGTAATAACAAAAATGTTTTAAATTTGATTTGTATTTATTCTACATTCGAATAATATTTTATAAATTAAGGATATAAAATTAATTACTTATTTTAAATGATTTTTATAAAAAAATTAAAAAAAATATTTATGTGAACAAATTATTTAAAAATAAAATTAATTTTGCTTATCTAATTAATGAATGTATATCTACGACTATTTTATTTTATTTCAATTTAATTTTAAAAAATATTTTCTCCGTAATAAATATGTCTTCATTAATTTTTTACACACATTATTTATTTCCGTCAATAGAAAAAGTCTTAAAAATCGAAATTTAATACAATTTCAATTAATTTACTAATCTATATGTCTAATCAAAAATACAATAATATTTCTATAAATAATCTAAAAATTCAAATGATCGTTCTTTACACTTCAAATTTTATGATTTATATATAAAAAAATCTTTAAATATTTTTGATATATTCTTTCCTCTTTTTATTATTTAAGTAATGATATAACAGATAAAGTCGTTTATGATTCATATGTTCTTAAAATATAACCAATTTATGCATCGAATATTTTCTAATCGATTTGTTTTAAAACATTTACTAAATTTGGACAAATTTCCATCCCTTCATTTTCAAATCTTAAGTAAGAATTCTTTAATACATGCAGGCTTCTTACTCTACTTCACGAATCGTGTCACGATCACGAATGGCTCATATTTCAATGTGCGAGGTAGATTGACGATCAGATCGTGATTCATCACCGAGAAAATTTCAACCATATTCAAACTGAATCAACAACACGAATATTGTCAAATGATTGAGAGCTTCATTTAGAAATTCTTTTTACGCCATTTCATAAATTTTCGCCATTTTCATTCCCAATTCCATGTATAATTTAATTCATGTATAATTCACTCATATCCGTGTTATAAATTTGACAACGGAGCACAAAAATGAACATATACTTACACGACACTGTCGTTACTGTTTCCAGGCTGTAGCAATTGTTGCAAATGTCTCTGAACATTTATTTAATGTGTAACGATATAATGTCAAATTTTGTTAATAAAAAAATAATTTCAAACAATTGTTGATTTCAAAATCACATTTTATCAATATTAAAATTTTATTTTATTAAGTAAAGTGGGTTTATTTTCCATTTTTTATATGGGGGGGAGGGATAATCGTTATATATATATATATATATACAATTTTAAACATAATAGAAAAAAATAGAAATAGTGTAATTATTAAAAGGTAATAATTTCATATTATTAATTTTTAAAAATTGATATTTATAAAAATAATAAATTTTATTTACTAAAATACAAATGTTATTTCCAAAAAAAAGAAATAATCCCAGCTAGGTATTAAAATTCAAAATTATATACACTTATAAATATTTTTAGCACTATAAAAAATAAAAAAAGTGTTTTTTGATTTTTTCAATGAAATTCTGGCATATAATAATATTTTAATATCTACTTACAAAAATAAAATATTACATTAAATACAACACAAAAAAGATAATTGTTAACAAACATTCTAATAATGTTTATGTTTTTAAAAAATGTCGAATTTACTCTCATGCTTTATTTTTTATCAAATTTCATTCTTCTTACTTTTGACTAATTTCAAAAATATAATTTCGTATAGAATTTTCATTTCAATTCTTTTTTACGAATATATACATATATTTGTATTCAATATAACCGTAATTTTTAGAAAATTTTCTATGAACGATCGATACACCACATCAGCCAATGCAAATAATAAATTACGTTATAAAAATAATCGTACAATCATCCAAAATGACTTATTTTGAAATTTGGTGATTTAATATAGCTGCAAAAACAGCTAAATTTAACAGTTTCTGATTTCGTTCTCTGAAGTCATGTTACACAGTTGTATTATGTAAAATATAGTAAACTGATATCAGATAAAACCCATTCAACGTTCACAAACTTTATAGTTGAAAAAAGTTCTAAGAAACTCTATAATATATATATGTTCATATAAAAAACGACAATTTTTCCAAGTATAGCAACTATAAAAATTTTAATCCTCCACTATATAAACACATACATATACAGTGATTTATATATATATATATATATATATATATATATATATATATATATATATATATGGAAGATGTATGTATGTAAATAGTATGTGTAGTAATAGAAATCACAATAATGTAATATCTGAAAGTAATATCTAACCAATAAAAACAACTCAAGTTTAGATTTTGACCTTAGGTCAAGGTGAAATTTAAAGCTTAATAAGTTATAATTTTATTAATGTTTTACAAACATGTATAAAAAATTATTGTACTGTAAAATTAAAATATGTACGTATACGAAATTTTGATATAACAATGTTTCAAACGTAAATAGATTGAAAAAAAAACAACAATAAATAGTAAACGGAGGTCAAGGCCAATTCTACTTACATATTTTGCATGTACTAGAACGAATCAACACTTCCATCATATATGTATGTGGAGGTATGTGTGTACAACTTTATGAAATAAGTTGAATGTACTGGAATGCATTATCAGTGAATGTTTTCAAACGGTGTTTTTTCGGAATGACTGTTAAATTATGTAATTGGGCGTTAATTAATTGAGGTTTTCCGACGGACCTATGAAAAAAATCCGTTCTTTCACACATCCATGTTTAAAGATGCCCCCGGAACACGATATTATCCGACAACTAGATCGGAAAATATCGTGATGGGGTCGTGCGACTATACGTCTACTCCGGGTAGCCGCGCTGACTGTACTCGTAGTAATGACGTCACATGCCGGGGATCAATATAGACGAGCAGCGAGAAACGTATAGTATACTATCCAGGGGCAGCAGGGCCGCGGCAACGGCGCCATATTCACAAAAAACGCCGTTATATGTGCGATAAAAATGGCAGAGGGTGCTTCTTTACGAGAAAGGTAATTTTTTTTATCGTTTCATAATGCGTTCAACACATTTCCCGTGTTATCGCGACCAAAGATGTGGAACCAGTTCATTCACGAATATATTTTACTACGAAATCGTTGTGCAACGTTACCGATATTACCGGCCGTGCCGAGGGTGTGAAAAGCAGTGCGCGTGGTTGATCTCTGGAACCGTCGTCGGAGAGGAAATGGCGCTTATTCGAAATTATTCTGGCTCATTGGACGCGATCAAAGATGTTCCCCGTGGCTACTACCTGCCAGTGCCTGTCAATTAGATTGACGTCGATACACAAATACACACGCACCTCTCCTCGACGAGTATACAGACTCTCGTTCACACGCACGCATTCACGCAACACGCAAGCTACGAATATAACTCTCTTACATTATGTATATATATATACATATAAGCATACACATACAAACATTTATACACATCACTTTTCCAAGCACAAATATGTATGTGTGAATGTATGTATATATGTATGTGTGTGGTACGTATATATATATATATATATATATATATATATATATATATATATATATATATATATATATATATATATAAGTGACATAAACGAACGCTAAAACAAAATATGTGTTTCGAACAGTATTTTCCTAAATGTGATTTTTATGATTGATTTTATACAGATTTTAAGTAAAATACCATTATTTTAGTAAATATTCGTTCTTTTATTAATATTTTGTTTTAATTTTGACAATTATTCTACTAATATATAAATATATAATTGCGTCTATACACTCAGAAATGGTTACAGAAAATTTACGATTGAAAATTCGATGCTCTTTTATAAAATTACAACTTGTTAATGGTAAAAATCATTGCGTATTTAAAATACAATAAATATATAATTAGAATTATTTTTAGATATCTATTATATTACTGGAAAAAAAGTATAATTCAATTAATTTAAAATAGAATGAAAAATAAATTTATGTTGAATTATATAACAATAAAAGTATTCTAGCAAATTTAAATTTCAATCTATTAAAAAACTATTATATATATATATATATATATATATATATATATATATATATATATATATATATATATATGTTTATTTACTAGTGTACTTATTTTTAAGTGATGAATACAATGAATTACTAATTAGAATTAAATTTGATCCAAAATTATTAATTTGTATTCAAAAAATAATTATTAAATATAATTAACAAGATGACAAAATTTACATTTATATAGGATCATCCAAATGTGACGCCTAGATTTGTGTTTTATTAAAAAGAAACATGTTTATAGTTTCTTTTTAATAGAACATAAATCTAGATGTCGCATTTGGATGACCTTTTATATATATATATATATATATATATATATATATATATATATATATATATATATATATATATATATATATATATATATATATATATCAATAAATAATAAATCTTGTGTATATTATAAAAATATCTCTTTTTATTTAGAACATTAAATTTTCATTATTTTTCGTTAAAACATAAAGATTTGTAAACAATATAGATTATTTCATGTATAGTTAATTGAGTTTTCAATTAATAAAACTTATCATAATGTTTGATCTATATTGAAAAATCATTATAATTCTATAGAAAAATTTTCGAACGGATAATTAACACTGAGTTTAATTTTTTTAGGAAAATGGGAGAGAAGTTCCGGATATTACTGCATCCCCAGGTCGGGCACCACCTGTGCCCGCCACGCGGCCCAGAGATCCCCCGCCGATGGTCATACAAGGAGACTTTCGGAAGGTACAGTATAATAAAAATATACACCCGCCAATGTTACAATTAGGGAAACCCATTGAAACATTGATTTATCGTACAACACATGTAATCGTTTTCATTGAATGTAGTATAGTAAACTATTAGTAAAGATAGTAACAATCGTAATTATATGAAATGGGTAGTTCAATATAGAATACATGTTTAATAATAGATATAAAGATATGGATTGAAAATATTATTCGAGATATTTGATTATTGTTGCATTTGCCCAGTTAACAAACATTGCAAGAGATAATTGTTATTTTTATTTTTTTTTCTCCGTTTTCGAAGCATGTTATAATAGAAAGTTTATAAAATTGAACAGGTGTCAGGAATCAGCACGGAAATATTCAGGCAGATAGAAACAGTAGAAAATGACCACGATGCTACCACAGCCGCAGCACTTGAGGTAAGTATATATTATTATTAGTAGTTTTATCGCACTCAATCAATAAAAAAAACGTATATGTAATCGCATTGTTTATATATATACACGTACAATTTTTTTTTAAAATATTAATATCACATATTCAAAACGTAATCTGTTAAATTATAATGATATTTATTTTTCCTGTAAAACATTCTTCTTGATTTTTTTCTTAAAATAATTCTGTTTTTTGTTTCATCAACAACCTATTTCGTTTTTAAATCTTTTCTCGAGTAGATTTATTTTATTGTACCTGTGTATTATATATTGAATTTTCACATCAGTCAACTAATTAAACAACAAAAATCACAATAAATTTTACCTACGAAGTAATGATTTTTGAACCTAGACTTACAAAAAACAAAAAAAAAACGAAACAAGCCTATCTTTATAAATAAATAATTATAATAATTTCTGTTAAAATACAAAAAAATATTCCTTGTACTAGTACAAAGCTTTCAAAATTCAAAAATAAGTAACAAAATTGAATTATTTTAAGGTTATTGAATTAAATTCATTAAAAAATCGAATAAAATCAAAAAAATTAGTATCAATATTTTTTTAAAAAAAAACTACAAATTTAACAAGAGAATTTTACACAATTTTATTATGCAACTACTGACAAATTTAATTTGTAATCAAAAACGTAAACATTTCACGCATTCGAAAATAATGAAAATTTACAAAGAATAGTTTTATAAATATGCAATTATTTTTAAATTAAAATTAATCTTTTGAGTATGTCATTCGATAATTTCGAATAACTTATCTTAATAACTGTTTTGATAAACAAATCATTATTATTTTATTAATTTTTAATTTTAAATTTCGTGTCTTAACAAATTTTATATTATTGTATATATTTTTAAGGATTAGAAAAAGACTAAACTACATCTTTTAGCGGTCAATTTGTACTGATTCGATAAAAATTAAAAAAGATATAAAGCTTCTTCCGACCCATTTCTATTCTCTATATAAATATATAAATATTCATATATATATATATATATATATATATATATATATATATATATATATATATATATATATATATATATATAGACATGTGTGTGTATCTATGTATATTTATATACGTTTATTAAAATTGTATCTCTACACAATTCATGCTAATTTATCATACCTATGATACATTAATTAATACCTTTATCCTCTTTATTGTCACTTTTATAAGTCTCTCTGAATTAAATGAAATTATTTTACATTAATTACGTTAAATATGTGATATAAAGTAATTAGTATATAAAATATACTTATTTTATATTTAGACCATGTTTTTAAAAATTCTTCAACTAAGTTCAAATATTATTTTTTTATAATATTTTATATCTCACTATCATACAATGACTATTTTAAATTAATCTTTCACAAACAACCCAATACATAAATTTCAGTTTTTTAAAAATCATACATTTAAAAATAAATTAAATTTTGGAATATTAGAAACATCCTCTTGTATGAAAAATACTCTTGTGGTATAAATAATTAAAACAGTGTTTTGGTTTTCTATTTTCCAAATGATCTGCTCATAAAAATCAATAACTTTTACATCTAATTACAATTTTTAATTTCCTCTCTCTCTCTCTCTTTATATATATATATATATATATATATATATATATATATATATATATATATAAAGAAGATAATAAATTCCATTAGTTAGACTTTTAATCAGATATACCCACATTCATAGAAATCATATTTTATTTCATTTTATTTATTCAATTTTTAATAAATGAGTAAAATTAAATTAAAACTGAAAAATTTATTCTTTATAAATAACACATAAAGAAATTTATCAGTGCATAAATTTCCCGTATTAATATCAATCATGAAAGTCGACAAAAATAAATAGGAAAATTTTATTTGTCATTTATATGAAAGCATGAAAATGTTATATTCAAATTATAAAAGAATGCACATCGTTTTGACATCCATCAAAATGAATAAAATAATTTAATAAAATCGAATAAATAAACAGATTATTATTTAATTTTATAACCTTGTCGTTGACAATCGAATCTAAATTGATTTTTTTCGTAACTGTCATTTTCCCAATCAGTGGTAAGATAAATGATGATGGCATACGTATGAAAATGCATGAAAACAATATTGGTGTATTTACGAATAGAATATTTTCTTTTTTAGAAACCTTTTTTCTATTCCTTATACATTTAAATTTTATTACCTGATGCATATTGTTTATTCTTGTTTAATACGTCTCTCGATTATTTTTTTATTATAACTAAAGTAAATCTATTTTTCACGCAAATATTATATGAAAATCGGCAATTTATATTCAACACGCATTTAATTTGATGCTTGTCTTTCCTTCGCGCCATACAAAGTAAATCCGTTATCAGACACGATTTAATGAAAATAAACTTTAGTTCAAAGTGTTAATTCGTTATTCTAACCACTACATAAATAACATTAATAAAATCTAATAAGTATTATATTAAAATTCCGGTGTGTTTATAATTCAAATATCCTTCTAAACACAGTAACAAAGTAATATTAGTAAAACGTGCTACTTATTTACCTAACTATTAAATTATTCAAAATTAATTAATTAAATTCATTTCTGTACTTTAAAACCTATAGTTCTAAATTAGAGGTATGCTTTGAAGATCAACTTCTAAAAGGTAAATGTTTTAGAGTTCCCAATGTAGATACTAGTAAATACTAGCAATGTAAACCAAAAGTTATTTACAAGAGTTTTAAATGTAAGTTTTATAAATAGTTTTACTTTATGTGATGTAAATTATTTTTATATTGAAAACATTAAAAATGAAATAAATTTATAATTTTATTCTGTAATCTAAAAACATCAAAATATTTGTAAACCTATGCTCTATATATTTGCTCTTCTTTTTTGTGTTTTATTTTCATATTTTAACAACTTCGTTTGATAAAAATAAACTTATATACTTTTATAAATTAAATGTATTTTAAATCATTCTTGAACAATTTATATAAATAAATATTAAATATTTCTAACTCTTCATTTGTATTAATTTAGATAATACTACAATACAAACATTAAAATTTTAAAAACATATGTAGATAAATGTATGGCCGGATGAAAAACAAATATTTAGATATTTAATTGACGTTCTGTGTAGATTGAACGCCATCGTCTGATGATGCTATATAAAACTGTTTTTTTCAATTAACTTTTTTTTAAAAAAAATAACGAAATATTTTATCATTTAAATTAAACCATTCTCCAAGCAGTATTAATTGATAACATAAAATAATAAAATACTTATTTTGTATATTATTTAAATTACACATGTCTTAATGTTACATTTTCAAAAAATTCAATAAATGACATTTTTTTCAATTTATATAGTATTTTCATTTTTTTTTAATTTATAAGTGATATTTTTAAACAAAAATATAGCATCCATAAATGAGTATTTAATATGCATTTCATTAAAAGTTTTAAATTGTTTAAAATTACATGAATGAAATTCATAAACATGTTCAGGTATTCTCATAAAACAATATTTTTAAATTCTGATCGAATATAATAATTAAAATATTTAATTTTAGTACACTTCAAAAATATTTTATTACATTTAAGTTTTTTATAACATTTTTGAATTACTATTTTTTCATAAATCTCTGACTAAGATCATTTTAGAATCATATATCACATTCAGGACACTTAATAAATACTCAGTAGAATACACTTAATACATAATCTATAAAATATCTATTAAATTACCTGAAGATACGTGCCGGTAAAATACAGTATAAATAATAGCTTGAAAATATTTTTTTAAAAAAAGTAATAAATACAGTACTAAACGCACAAGAATGAAAGAAAGCAAATTCAAATATTGGTTTTTATATATGTATTTAATTTGTCATTAATTAATTTAGGAATTAAAATATTTTAAATTATAACTAAAATTAAAATTATTTGTATTTTAAAATATAAAAGTTTGATAATTTTTTTGCAATTAAAGTTTAATTTTATGCAAAGTTAAATACATAATTTGAATATTTAATAAAAACATTTTTTAATTAAAAAAATAATTAATAATAATAGTATTTATATTATATGATTAAAAATATGATTTTTTTTAATTCAATATACAAAAACATTTACACATGTATGTATGTATATATATATATATATATATATATATATATATATATATATATATTACATAATAAATACCATTTAAATAAGAAAATTAATTCTACTTCTTAAGTTCTACTTCAATTTTAAATTAAAAAATATATACATAAAATATATTATTTACACTCAGTGTTATTTCCTATAAGTTTAAAAATTATTTCAGTCTTAAAAGAATAATTTTTACATAGTAATTTTTATAAGCATGTGTGTGAATACAAACAGAAGTATATAAATAGTGTAGTTAATATTAAATTATATGAACCTAATTTAAATAGTATTATTACAGAAAATTATTTATGATTAATTATATTTATATTTATAATTAATTGTTACAAAATCATTCAATTGATGTCTTATTGCACATATGATATACTGATAAATTTATATTTATTATATTTTATATTTATATCATTAGGCTGTGGAGCGTCGTGGTGAAATGATAGTTCGAGTTTTAGAGCCAAGACAAATGGGGAGAACTGCTAGTGAATCCGTTAAAAAATTCCTGACTTTACAGGTAAATTATATTAAATTTTAATTATAAAGGATTTATCATATAATTATTGATCTAACTAAAACTACAAAATCTACTATATGTACATGTATGTATGTAGAAATGTATATATATATATATATATATATATATATATATATATATATATATATATATATATATATGTATGTGTGTTTTAAATTTAATTATTATAAATTCATATTGTCGTTGGAGTACCTTTCCAATGATTTATTTTTATACTTTTATTATAGTTTGATCAAATTGAATAATTAATGCTTTTTAATTTTTTAAATAATCACAAATTCAGTAATTAACTTTTAATACTTTTTTAATAAAACAATACATACTTAAGAATGTTTTTGTCTCAATGTTATTATAGTTTAATTCTTTCGTATTTTATTTACATCTAAACAATAAAATAATCATAGAATATTTTAAATAACCCCAAAAAATTGATTATAAAAAAATTCAAAAATATTAAATAAGAACTGATCATTAATTGAACATAGAAAAAAATCAAAGTTATGTTCTTTTTTAATAAATGAATCATTTACACATAATATTTCGAGATTTTATAAAAATATTCTCTTATTTTTTCCTAATAGGCTATTCGATGATCATACTATAATCTTCAAAATATAGCTTTATAATATTAAAATATTGTACTATAAAGATAAAGGGCATAGCTATTGAAATACATATTAACATTAATATGAATAATAAGTAATTATTGTACATTTGTAAAAAAATCTTGTGGTGTTTAAGTAAAATGATTTGTTTATTTAAATTTTTACAATAACCAAAATCAACTAATTGTGGAAAATATTTAAATCTAGGATGCAAAGCATATTGTGCAACTGGTAGAAATTGTGAAGCGACCAGGTCAGACTTTAGGGCTCTACATCCGTGAAGGTAATGGAATAGACAGAAATGACGGTGTATTTATTTCAAGAATTGCTTTGGAAAGTGCTGTGTACAATAGCGGTTGTTTAAAGGTCCGTAACATTTATCTATGTATATAATTTTCATCAAATAGAATTAAAATATTTTTTAAAAATATTTTTTAAAAATAATTCAAACTTTAACAAAGTATATTTCGATATTTTCAATTAATATAATGTCGATATCATTAGAACTAATAAAGTTTATACAAAATAAACTTACAGCTTTTTTAAAATATTTATTTAGTATATATTTAATATTTTATAGGTGGGAGATGAAATTCTTGCTGTTAATCTTGTGGATGTCACGCGTATGAGTTTAGACGATGTTGTTATCATAATGTCTATACCAAGAAGGTTGGTGCTGGTTACAAGACAAAGAAAAGGTACGTTGAAAATATCAATATATATCTGCATTTCTATATATATATATATCAGTATATATCTCTTTTCAATATATATCTGCATTTCTATTAGAGTTTGTGGTGTTAATGAAAATATTTTATATTGCAATAAAATACAATGTAATAAATGTGGTTTACTTTTATTACTTCTTTTATTATATCAACGGAAGGTTTTACTTTCTAATATCATTTACTGAAAACAAACTAATCTTTTCTGATATATATATATATATATATATATATATATATATATAATTTTTTTAAATAAATTAATACTATTAAATTATAAATATTTAACAATTATATTTTACCATTCAATTAATTTTTTTAATTAAAATATTTTTTATATTGTTTAATTTTCTTATTACTCTTTAATAAATATATACACAGCCTTAATAATAACAACAGTTGTAAAATAGGTATAAAAAATATTTACTTATATTGTTTTTAATAGCTTTATATATATTTAACAAAAATAATAAATAAATCTATTAGTATTACTACTTATTATTAAAGAGACTTTTTAAAATAATATTTTATTTAATTAGTCTAAAGAAATTTCCTAATGGTTTGGTACGATACATCATGGGATATTCCCAACAACTAATCAATATGGACATGTATAAAGTTGTTGTTTACTACAAGCGTTATTATTCTATAATATATTGACTAGGAATAAAAACTATCAGAATGTCATTATAAGTACATGTCCTTCATAAAATTCTAGATAGGATTAATATTCAAATTTATTGATTAAGACGATAATGATTTATAAACAGTAACATCAATTTTATCCACTTCTAATTAATCGTTCACTAGTATTAATTTTGAAAAAAATTTGTTATAAAATTTCTCCCATAAATATAAAATGCAACATATTTCTATATAAATTAATTTATGTTTCAAAATTATAATTTCATTATTTTATATAATTTTATATTACATAAAACGTAGTTACAGATAATTATTTGTAAAATGTAAATATGCTTATATGTATATATATTTCAAACCTAATATATAATACAGGTTCAAAAGGAGGAATGGGCTCGCCTAGCTTACAACCAAGATCAGAACATAAACCACCTCCTGTTGTTGTTATCAAACGGGAACTAAAAGATGATGAAAATGATGAAATGGACGATGGTGGTCATTCAAACAGGTATGTCATGTATACATAATATGAATAAATAATAAAATACATCCTAATTAAAAGATATTATAACTGTTTTTTTAACATAATTTAAAATTTAGATTCAACTGAATAAACACAAAGATAGTGTTTATTTTTATAGCATGATTTTCTTGAATGTCATTTTTTTCCCGTCTTAGTTCATATTAATAAATATTCACTATGATAAGTTATTTTTCAGACATTACTAGAAATTTTAATAACTATTAATAGTATAATTTATGTTATTAATTACATAAAAATATTTCTTTTGGAAAATAACTAAAAAATTGTGTTTTAAAAATATACTTTCTAAAAAAAACCTTTAACTAAATATATATATATATATATATATAGATATATATATTTATATATACATATCTTGGGACAAACAGTAGGATAAAATATTAAAAATTATTAATAATAAACAAGTTAAAAAACATAATTGATATTGTAGTTTAATAACATTTTATTAGATATAAATTTTCGTCCAATTAATAAAATATAGGTATATTTTAATACATAATAAAAGGCATATATTTTCCAAAATCTAAAAAATCAATGATCAGTGTGATATTATGAGCAAAATAACAATTAAATATTTTGTTTGATTTCATTTTAATATGTATAGTAAATTTTCCCTTTGATTCAAGGACTTTAAGTTTTCCTAACATTGATTTAATTAAGTTAATAATTACTTTTGCAGTAATAATAGCCCATTCATCTAGTAAAATAATTTTCAAAGAATGCTTTAAAATAATTGTATGTCATCAGTTTTTTAATAATATTTCAAAAGTGTTTATTTGGGTTAAGATTAGATACTAGAATGATGTCTCAATTATTTTTAGATAATCTTTCTAACAACCAAAGACATGCTATATGGAATTTAAACTTTGAATCCTGGTAATTCTTTAAATTATTGCCTAGACTTAGTTTCTCTGTACTTAGTTTTAAATAATTTTGAAGTATATACATATATATATATATATATATATATATATATATATATATATATATACTTAAAAATAAAAGATCTTTATTGAACAAAAAAAATTAATAGTTTGGAACATAAATAAATAAAAAAGCGCAGGAAAATAAATAGATAGGACAAAAATATAAAAAAATTCGTCGGAATGAACTGAAAGAAAAGTGCATTATATCGGTCAAAATGAAAAGTGTTGGGGGAAGCCTTCATCCAGCATTGGATAGAAATAGGCTGATGATGATGATTATATATATATAATACATGTTAATTGTTGTAATTAAAAAATCTATAAATTTATGTTAAAGAAAAACATTTATTTTTAATTTAAAGTTAACCAAATTAATCTTATATATTTTTTTTAATTTCAGGGATTCTATACGACAAAGGCATACAGGCGACGGCCGTGAAATGAGTGAATCTCGATCTCGACTTGGACTTGGACTTACTGGTTTTGATTCTCGACATACCACTCCACAAGATGATAGAAATGGACTTGTTGACTTGTACTACAATTCAAGACCTCCAGATAGTACAAGTAATGCTTGGGGGTAAATATTTTTAAAGTACTCATTTATAAATTAAAATATATTTTATTTGTTTATATATTGCTTTCTTATTTAATTTAGTTTTATATATATATATATATATATATATATATATATATATATATATATATGTATATATATATATAAGAAAAATACCTTTCCTTTCCTCTGGGCATAAAACAAAACGGAAGTAAAGTTGATGTCTGGCTGACATATTTTTATAAAATTATTAAAATTAACTTAAGTACTGTCACAATAATAATGTAGTGTAAGTTTAAATTTCAAATAAATATTCCTTTCAAACGCATTTAAAAGAAATCAAAATTAAAATGAAAAATCACTACACTTTTAGTGGAAATTCGTAGGCCAATAATTACAAAATTATTTTTTATTCAGATATCAACCACCTCCACCTGTGATAACAGAACAGCCCAAGTCCAGTATTCAACACTTCCAGCCATATGAGCGACAATATCCCAAAACTTTAGAAAGCCTCGCTGAGAAAGTACATCCGTTTTACACTGGCCCTGTAATGTCCACCAATGGACGACGTATGTCAACTGGTGCCCAACCACTCACTGGAAGGTATGCAGTCTAAAATATTTCCTTATGAGCACATGTACCACTTGCACTACCTTTCTAATTTATGTTCACTTTAGCATTCAATTGCACATAAAATGTCCAGCCATGCATCAATATACTTTACAATTAAACAACACTACTAGAAATGCACAACTAAATGAAAACTTACAAAAATATTCATAAAACTGATTCCATTGAAAAATTTTAACAAGTATAAAAATTTCACAATAACAATAATAATTTTTGAAGTGTATATACTTAAAAGATATCTAAATCAATTTCAAAATAAATATTACAACTTTTATAAATATTCATCATTGAACTCTAAACCTTTTAAAACCATAAAGTATTAAACATAAATCAATAAAATCGAATGTTGTCTACAGCATGCATTTCCTTTATGTTTATTTTCTATTTGTTAAATTATTTTTTTTAATTTACTTATTTAAGTTTTGAAAATATATTTTATTAAAGTACTAGTTTTAAGATAAAATACTAATAATAATATAATTAATGCACTTAAGCAATAATTTGAACACATAATTATTTTCATTTTATAAATATAATAGAAATTAATTCAATTTCACTTTTGTACACAGAATACCAACAGGAGGTGGACGAGATGGCCCTTCAAGTCATTATTATGTACAACATGGAGCAACAGGGTCACGTCGTCTTATGCCTCGCTCTGGTTCTGATCAACATTTACCTCGAGTAGAATATTCAGATTATACAAGTATAACTCAAGCAGGTCGCCACAGTTTACTCCGCAGCAGTCTGAAATCTGGTAAATATTAAAAACTAGTTCTAACTACTTTACACTTCTTTATTATTTCTGCAATTTTTTTTTAAAAGTTTTACTCTTATTTCAATTTAGTTATTTCAAAATAGAAAAAAAATAATTCTATTCTGTAATACATATTTTTTAAAAAATGATGTTAATAAAAAAATTATCAATATAAATATTTCCATAACAGGTTCTACATTAAGTAGATATAATCAGCGTTATGGACAAGATGGTCAGACTGGTTTAAGCCAAAATAAATTTGGCCCCAGTGCAGCTTCTGCTGTTGGGCAATATGCTAGTGCAGCAAATACATTAACAAGACGTAATCGACCCAATTTAGATTACTCGAGCGACACTGAAGCTACTTGTGGACCACGATCTAGTTACTACTATTATAGGTAAATTTATTTAAAAAAACACATAAAAAATTTAATAGATTCATATTTTTCTACTACAAATTCTTTTGCATTCAGAAACCAAAGTTCTATTCCACATAGCACAATTCCTACACTAGCAAGAACCAACACTCTGACGTCTTCAGACATTACGACCAAATTCAACTCTCTACCTCGTGATAGCAGGGGATCTTCTACAAGGTAAACAAAAATAATCATTAATCAATTATTTATTTTTAATAGCTATTTAAATTATTAAATAAAATCAAAACTATTTTTTAGACTTCAAATGAAAAGATTTGCAGATCGAACAGGTGTTTCCCTGTTACAAGATGATTCAGATGGTGCACTTTCAGCACCTGAAATGCCGACAATAAGAAGAGGTATTTTTATACATTTTTTCTTATTTGTCAATGAAATTCAATTAAAGGTATTAAACAATAATAAAATAGGTTTGTTACTATTACAAATATTAATTTGAAATGAATTGTTTTTTTATTGCAATTACTAATTTTAATTTGCACTTTGTAGTATTATTTTCATTGCTTTTGTTTTCGGCAATAAATTATAATTTTCTCGATTTTTGGAAGAAAATATTTTATATGTTCAAAGATATAGTTATGCATAGTTTATAATTTAATATTTAATTCAGCTTGATTTTCGTAATTAAATAAAAATGTCAAGAACCAATTCAAATTCGGCACTTACAAATTATCATTTTATTATTTATATTTTTTAGTCTTCACTTTTAGAATTTATGGCTAAATTGTACAGTGAAATGATATTTAAAAGCAGTGGCTACTTTGCTTGTTTATGAATAATAATTGGAATTTACTAAATATAATAAATATTTTCTGGAATTATATATGAATTCAATATTATAACTTGCAGTTTATATTTTAACAATAATAATCTGATAAAATGGTAGATTGTAAAGTAGCTACATACAAATTTAATATCATTAATTTACTATAATAACTCAGCCCTACAATACAATTGGTAACGACAATGCAACAAAAAAAAAAATCATTTCATTGTTCACTTGACGCCAGCGGCGTTCAGCCGACAAACACAGGCGGACGCTAACGGCACATGTAATGTACGCATAGGCCGTATCCCCTCCTCACCCAGTGTGTTCACATCAGATGAGTACCGCTCCTGGTTGAGCCGTACGCCGTCCACCAGCGCCATTTATGAGCAAATTCGAGCTAGCCGAGATGTACTCAACCAACAACGAGCTGCACGTTTCACTTACAGCGCTGAAAATATTCATGACGCTCTCAAACAGGTTTGCAAAAAAAAAATATTTACTTTGTCGCTTAATTGAAATTCATTCTTGAACGATTATCATATACCTCAAAAGTTAAAATTGCTAATATTAAGGAATGTCCTATTAAATTGAACAACAATAAAAAATGTAGCAGACTTATAAACGAAGTTTAACCCTTTTACTGATAAGATAAAAGACGTTCATAAGCGCTCTTAAAAATAAATAACCATTTTCAAATAGCTAAAATAAATCTATAAATTATCAATGTTATTGTAAATTCACTTTTATGAAAATTTATCACTTGCCCCAACATCACAAAGTATTATGAAAGTATTTAATAATTATCTATTAACTTTATTCGTTAATGCTCATTTCGATGACCAAACAATCATCAAACCACTGAATTATAAAAATTACAATTTTTAAATAATTTTAAAGATCTCATAATACAACGCTCTAAAAATGATGGTATGGTCGTCTATTATTATCAACTATTATTATGGTCTAATAATTATCAACGAATAAAATAAACAGGAATAAATTATTACTAAACATTTTTATAAAATCTTGTAATATTGAAAAAACTGATTCATTTATAGTAAATATCTATGTATTGTTTATTCAGTTGTATTTATACAAAACTGCATTGGGCATTAAGAAATATTAAGAATATTGTATTTTTAAAGAATATATAGGGTCATCCAAATGTCATGCCTAGATTTGTGTTTTATTAAAAAGAAACATGTGTATAGAATGGTGTATAGGGAAATATGTGTATAGTTTCTTTTTAGTAAAACACAAATCTAGGCGTCACATTTGGATGACCTTATATTATAATTAACTACATCATATTTACAAATATTTTAATGATTACATTAAATTACTGCAATTAATATTTTTTAAAAAATACCTCATACGTTAGCGCCCCAAACTAGCTTAAACGACAATTGTCTCTTCTATACTTATTTAGCTTCAATTTGCGGCAGCAATGAGGTTAAAATCATATATTGACAACTAAACAAAATTGGTTTACAAAAATGAATTTCTCTACTTTCAATATTTTTTTTAGAAACTAATATTTTTTTTATAAAATAACACATTTTTTGTCAAATTGATTAATTGTTTAAAAGCGTTGATAATAGACATATAATCCCTTAAAATTTTATTCTATCAAAATGAGTATTGAAATGGTTGGTTAAAAATTAAATAAATTAACAGGATACGAAAAATGTCGACATTTAATATTAATTGTACTACTTTATGTAATATATGGAATTCAGTATTGTCTACTATGCAGTAAAATTGAGCCACGTCCGTTTATAAATATTCACTCTGGTGATAAATCAATGAGAATTATCGATATTATAATTCCACAACATTACTTGACTTTAGTACAAAACAAAAAAAAGACTCAATTTTCAAATTAACATCTAAGCGTCGTAACTTTCTTTAAGTACTACGGTAGTATCGACATATATTTTAAAGCATTATCGGCATATAATCCCAATCTAAATTATGTTCAATTATCGTAAATAATCCATTTTTCATTGTAGATAAGGATTCATTCTAAAAATAGCTTTCTGTGTTTATTATCATTACAGATGAACTTTCAAGCTTTCTCGATTTCTTTTCAAACAAACAAGAAATTTTAATCATTTCATTTTTTTTATTATCTCGGTCTTAACTTCAGTGTCTTTAATTTCAAAACTATAACACAAAATAGTGAGCATATAAATACTTGTAAGTTATTAAATCATTAAGATAAAACAGATAAACGCATTGAACGTTCAAAATTTAACAATTCAATTGGCACAGCCTATTATTGACTTCAATATACACTCCCTTATTTAACTTATAAAGAAGTTTTATAATTACTGGTCGTTTTAGGGAAAATGCCAATTAAAGTGTTAAGACGAATGCAATAATTTCATTTTATTACTATATGTCTATTGTAGACATTAATAACTTATTTTAGGCCTAACTCAAAAGTATAAAACATCATTGACTTCTCATATAATTAATATTTAATTTTTAAAATTAATAATATTTATATGAAATCTGATTACTGGCAATATTTTTGATCAGGCTGAGAGTTCATATTACGGCGCGTACGGTAATCGACCAATGACATCAACTCTTGATAGACATTTTACATCCAGAAGTCAGCAGCCAAGTATTCCATCAAGATCATTATCCAGTCAACATATCACTAGTTCTTCGGGTAAAATATTTAATATATATATATATATTCAATTTAAATAAAATTAATGATTTTTATCATTACTTTCATATATTAACAAAGATTTTGTAAAGGTTTAGGTTCATCACGTTCACCTTCAATGAGAAGAATGCGGAACCTTTTAGAGTTAGAACAAAGTAGACTGAGCAGCACAGGATTACCAAGTCCTGGGCCTGTGCCAACACCAAGTGCAACATTATCCAGATCTCACACGAGACAAATAGATATCAATCCAGCAGGTACATATTGTAACTTATTTTAATCAGTATTTACTTAAATAATAAATAAGAGAACGAATACTGCTTTAAATAATTATGTGAATATTAAATCTTAATAGAACTTGATTACCTATTTTAATTTATATAAATTATTTTTTTTAAAAAAAACTACAAATTACTTTCAGAAATTATTTAATACTCCAAATATATATTTGTTATATCATTAATTATTTTTAAAACACTTTGAAAAAGATTTGAAACTTTTGATTATTATTAAAACAATATTTAAAAATGATAATATAATCTAAAATGGCAGTACAAGTAATAAATACTAAAATCAAAATTATAAATTATTATAAAACAAACGTAATATTCTATTTAATATTTATCTTCTTTTTATAAAAAGTTAAAAATTTATATCTTTCTTGAATATATATTTTTAACTATTTTTAAACTGTTTTAATGTGCAAAGCAAACATTTCTAATTTTATTATAAATATAATAAAAATACTTGTTCGCAGAATTCCTTAAATATAAATTAGACAAGCCAACAACGTCCCCGTCTGCTACTGGTTTATCAACTTTAGGACAAAGTGCTGGTGTAGGTATAACTGGTGCCGGAGTAAGTGGTATGTTGTGGGTTCATCTGTTGGCCGGTCGAGGATTACGTGCGCCTACTTCAGGATCAAATGCCACTACTCCTGTAACACCTAGTGGAAGTGCTCCATCTATAGGTATTTATATATTTTATTTGTTCTATTTTTATGTAGCATTGAATATTTTTAGACGTACATATATAAATACAAGAACAAACTGTAATCTTTTAAGTTTTATTATTTTTCGAAATATTTACTTGTACATTCTGTACATTTTTGAATTCATTGAAATCTATCTCTGAAATATTATAATCAACGTGCAAAATGACATTTAATTGCTAAATCAAACTACAATCATCCAAATCGTATCATATTTTAATAATCAAACAATCATATAATAATCATCATGTGGAAATACTTTTGATTTTAATTATTTTTTTCGCAACACCAATAACTCTATGCCAAAAATGTGTAAATAATAAATGTAATCCATTGAGTACAATATATCAACTAATTGACTATTAATCTTTGCATCACATTTTTTTTACATAAATAATCAACAAATTATTTTAATTATTTTAGGCGGAACGACCGGATTAAGAGACTTATATTGTGTACTGGAATGCGATCGAGTACATAAAGCACGCACAGTGGTAAGTACTTCTTAACGAATTTTTCCATGATTTTAATTTAGGTTTCATTGTACTGAGAAAATACAAATATTGACAAATATCCGTTTTAAAATTATCGTACGTTTAGGTACGAACCGGCGATCTTGTCTTTGATTGGGATGAAAGTTTCGAATTAGATTTAGTCAATAATAAGGAATTGGATCTACTAATTTATAGCTGGGACCCACAATATAGACACAAATTATGCTACAAAGGCTCAGTGCATCTCGAAAGTTTATTAAAAACTAGTCCATTGCATCAACTAGCTTTAAAAATTGAACCTCGTGGTAAATATGAATTTTCAATTATTTGATATTTAATTGTATTAATGTGATATTTTTTGCGTTATACATCTGATTCTATATAATATACAATCAGTATATAATGGTTTTTACAGGTACATTATATCTAAGATTACGTCATACGGACTCTCAACAACTATATCGACGAAGGGGCTTGCCAAGTTTAACATTATCAAGAGGTGCTAACGCACCCCTGTTTGGTGTGGATCTTGAAACAGTAGTTGCACGAGAAGCGAAAACTGGAGGTGTGCCTGGTGGTGTGGCCACAAGTCTTGCCGTTGCAAGCTCTTTGCAAGTACCTATTATCATAAAACGGTGCGTGGAAGAAATAGAACGTCGTGGTTTAGATATCATAGGTGGGTAAATATATCAATTGTACTATATAAAATTATTTATATATATAATTTTAAACATAGTTTTATAACATACTAATTGAAATTGTTTACAAACCCAGTTTATTTATTAAAAATATTTGCCGGTTTGTGTAAATTATTCATTTTAAACATGTTTTTTTATCGAGTTGTATAATTCCATCTCACTTTTTTTATAACATTGTACTATAATTCGAAAATTAAAATGCATTCTAATTTCGTTCTGATTAAAAAAAATCTGTTTTTGAAACTTTTTTTTAGGACTATATCGATTGTGCGGTTCGGCAACAAAGAAACGAATTCTTCGAGAAGCGTTTGAACGAAACAGTCGTTCGGTGGATCTCACACCTGACAACGTGCCTGATATCAATGTTATTACAGGTGTATTAAAAGACTATTTACGAGAACTTCCAGAACCATTATTTACTAAATGTTTATATCAAATGATGGTAGATGCTCTAGGTAAGAAAATAAATAAAATTGTAAATTTAAAATACTATTCTGTAATTCAAAAATCAACTGATAATTGTTGTTTCAGGAGTATGTTTGCCGGATGATCCTGAAGGCAATGCGAAATTAATGTTTTCGATATTGGATTGTTTACCTCGAGTCAACAGAGTAAGTTTAAAGTTAATCTAAGTATAAACAACTACATTGTTTCTGTAATTCATTTATTTACATATTTAACCTATGTGTTATTATATTTAACAGGCAACTTTAATTTTCTTAATGGATCATCTCGCACTCGTAGTTTCTAATTCGGACAGAAATAAAATGTCTGCACAAAATCTAGCTGTAGCATTAGCTCCTCCACTTATGCTTCATTCAACACAGGACTTAACCACAAGTGTGCCTCTTCAACCACAAGATTTAGACTATAATCAACCGATCAGCGTTCTAAAATATCTTCTTCAAATATGGCCAACGCCAAAAACAAGTCAGTCAGGTAATGTAGTTGATTTCTATGGTCAAATTTAATCAACATTTCTATGTTGGATAAATTTACAATGAATACAATTGTTTAAGTTTATGTAAACATGGAGCAATATTGAGAGGTCGGTGTTTCCAGACAGGTCGGCGCGCCAGGCCAGTCGGGCCGCGTGGAGACACTCGCAATGTGTTGCCAGTGGGAGTTCAACAGGCAGTGGGCTTACGAGGACCCCCTCCGCACTCAGCGGGTCTGTCTCAAGCAGTTCCTCGCTCAGCTCCCTCAGTAACGCGCGGCCTCTCGCAGGCGCAGGTCCAATCACTTCAGACACCCGTAAGTTCTAACGAAAATATCGATTTCACATATTTACATTATGTTCTGAATTTTATGAAAAAATAACTACATTTTACATCATTTTTTATAACAAATTATACGCCATAAAATTACTGATTTTATAATTAAGATTTAAAACGTTTTATATTCAAGAAAATAATATTCAATTAAAATATGCTACTATATTGGCTTTAATTCATCTTCTCGAACAAAATAATAATATATTCTCTTTTTTATAAAATGACTTTTTTACAATTAATAAATTACTTAAAAAATAACCTTTAAATATTTTATTGTACATGAATAATTCCAAGTAATGAAAATATCCTTATTTATTATTTAAAAAAGTTCATTGTGGCGTTAGGTTGATGTATAAAACTCAACATTATCTATAAAATGGAAAAACCCTATATTTATTTATCAATATTAATTATTTAATAGTTAATTTTTAATCATTCTGAATTTATAAAAAAAATGTATCTTATTCTATACTCATTTTTAGAATCCATATTTCTAGATCTAAATCACTTAATCCTCAGTCAAATAATCTACTGATTTGCAGCTATAATTCCAAATCATAAATTAATACTTCTAACGATCGTATATATATTTTCTCTAATTTCAAGTCATACTGAAAACTATTATTATTTTTTTAAAAAAATATATTTTACATATTGATATGAAAAAGATTTAAATCAAAAATTAAAAGGCAAATGAAAAAGTATTAATCCAATAAATAATTGCACACTATATATTACAACAAAATAAATATGTATGAATGAACGAAATCCGATAATTATGTGATTCTATGGAATACTTTGAATCGAACATGTATATAGAATATAAAGAATAATGAAGAATATTTATTCAAGGGCCAATCATCAGTCAACAAAGGTCAATACCGCCCCCTGTCCCCTCGAGTAGGTCCCATCAGTCAACCGGTCGTACCCAAATCTCGGCAGGTTAGTTATTAATTAATATTGCACAACTATATAAATATAAATAACATTCTAAAATATAAATATTTTTTTATTTGATTTATATATATATATATATATATTCTATGTATAGGTATATTTATATTTCTGTATAATTTTAAGGTGATTGTCTCATCTCCCGGTTCACCAAGTAGCAGTAGTGATTCGCAGTCCGGATCGGAGACAATCAAACACAATATTCCTAGTCGCGTGAGCTCACCAAACCCTCGCCATTCGCCTTCTTTAACGAGCTTGAGTCGCACGTCACCTGGCATAGGGCGTAATTCGCCGAGTTTAAGTGGGGCGTCGTCTAATATAGGCCGAGCTTCACCGAGTCTCGGACGAAATTCTCCAAATGTTGCAAGGTCATCATCTCCTGCTATGCAAGCAAGCTCGGCAGGATTAGCCGTCACATTAAACGGACCCAGTTCTCTTACTACAATGCAGTCTACAATAAGTAGCATAAACACGACCGCCGGTAATATGTTTATGTCGACAAATTACACACAGCCAAATATTATTTATGCTAGTACAAATCCGTTTTTAACGGGAGCTTACTTAACTGATCCCGCTTATGATATCGTAACTACTAAATACAATACAATCAGTTCGAAAAACGATATACAAAAATATAGCGGCTACGACGTCGGTCATTCTAATATCGAGACCTCAAAATATAATACAATCAGCGGAAAAACGCCTGGCTATAGTGCAGGGCGCAACTTAGATGAATCAG
The DNA here is from genome assembly GCA_029203775.1 of Neoneuromus ignobilis. NCBI lineage: Eukaryota > Metazoa > Arthropoda > Insecta > Megaloptera > Corydalidae > Neoneuromus > Neoneuromus ignobilis. The sequence goes on from CP092087.1 coordinate 26,138,201, forward strand.
TTTACTCAACTCAATCAAGCGAAACTTCCAAATACAATGTAATGAACAACGCTGGGAAATACAGCATGGCAAGTACGAGCAGCGGTATGTTTAAGTACGATGTGCAAACAGCAGGCGATTCAAAACCGTACCAACACACGAGTAAATTGGATAATAAACAATTCAGTAATGGACAATACATGGAAACGATAAGTCCCAACGTATCTCAGGGTAGTAACTTACTTGGGGTTGAAGAAACACCGACGCCAACAAGCAGTATAGAAACTGAAGACAGCAATACGAGGGAGGTGGGCGAAAAAGACGTCGAGGGCGATGCGGAACAGAGTGACTGAATCAATCGTGATGATATCTAGGTGTCGAAGAAAATATCAAATTTATACAAATAATTATTAAACGACGAGCGTAGAGTACTCTCTGTTAGATACAAGAGTAACAGAATAGTTTTTTTTTGGTAAGCAACGAATGTAATAATCAGATTTGATACCAAGCATTTTTTCAAAAAATAAATAAATAAAATGAATAAATAAACAAAATAAAGTAACGAAATCGATACTTGCGCAACATTGTAAATTTATCATAGTAGGTATTTTTTATTTTTCGACATTGAAAAATAATAAATAATAATGAATTCACATTTTTCTCAGAAGTTACTCTATTCGCAGCTAATAAATAAGTAGATTAATTACTATTACTTATGTTCATTTATCGAACATAACTCATACTCAAAATACTGTAACATTTATACTAATTTATTAATCGAAATTTAAGAATAAATGTCTTATTGTGTGCTATAATAAGTTTATTTACAATGTTTTGTTATATTTTTTAAATGAAAATTTCGCTCTGCTATATTAAATGTTATAACAAAATGGTAGTGCGATAATATCTACGTGTATGCTTGTAGAAATTTATATAGAAAAAGACATATATAAATAAATAAATTACTCTATTAATTTATATATATATATATATATATATATATATATATATATATAAATTGGATATACATAATATATACATATATAAAAATAATTGTTAACTATTGAATATTTTTTTCTTTATGTTAATAAATCAATACTCTAAATATAAATATATTTGAAAAGTCTCTAGAAAAATTTAGAAAATAGTTGTTACATGTGTGCACAAATATTTAAAATAATTTAAATCAATTAACAAACAAAATAATGATTCATGCGTCGATAGTCTGATAGTCTCTTTTATATATATATATATATATATATATATATATATATATATATATATATATATATATATATATATATATATATATATATATATATATATATATATATATATATATATATATATATATATATATATATATAAATGGGCGTAAACGCTCAAAAAAATCATTTTGAATACTCAGTTGTATAAATTAACACACCTCATATAATACATACAATGTAAAGATTGTAATACAAATGTCACAATTAAGTTGTTAAGAAAATTCTGTCGTATATGTGCAATGTTTGTACAATTTTTCGTTAAAATTTGCACACACTACGAAAGTATTTAATTCTCAAAGAAAGTATCGTTAACATATACGTTCATAATTTTCTTATCAGTTTTGTTATTTTTTTATGAAAAATCAGAACTGCGTGAAACGCCATACTATCCTAACAATTAATTTGACAATAAAATAGGTATTTGTAACGTAAGAAGAATCTTCACTGTGCTTATTTACAAGCATCATAGATTAAGTATTTCTTAAATCAGACTCACGAAATATGAATCAATGTCTAATTAACAAAAAAAAAAATGAAATAAAAATAATTATAAAAACAAAACATATTATACTTCATAAATAAATATCATCAGTTTATTATAATAATAATAAATGCACAAATAATTTTAACCCAACATAAGTATGTAAGAATATCACTGCCATAAACATACATTAACGTAATAGGCAGAATATCATTACAATGAATATTCATAAAATTTATGTATTAGTACAGGAGGTTCATTTCCAAAATGTATACATATATAATATAAAATATCGAGATCGGTCTGCGAATATACAGATAATAACGGAAGGATTTTTTCCAATTTACCTTTATACTGTTTGTACGTGTAAGCTATAATTGTCCAATACTGACCAAAATAACAACTTGTATCCATAATAAAGTAATGATTACATTAAATTAATAGCGATGGCACTTTTTAATATTGCAATGGCTGTAGTGTGTTAGGATAAACTCCTGTGTAAAATATTTTTTTTAAAAAAAAAACGCAAAACGTCGATGTAAAATATGCGCTACCTGTTACTTTAAATTATTCACATTTCGATGTAGTACCAATCGTTAAGATTCAAGTACACCGTCGTGCATCTCTAATTGTCCAGGTGTACAATAATGACAAATAGTTCAAACGTTAACCGTTACCTCGTTCCGTATAAAATAAATACAATAAATATATATGTATATATACACATACATATATATATAGTCTTGCCGAGTTGTCTGTATTTTCGGCGAGTGTTTGACGATCTCTTATGAATTTATTAGGTTTGGTGCTAGTTACTGTGGCGGAACAACATTAAAATTTAATTAGTCGTAACAATGATACTCGCTCACATTTATCCTCTTCCTTCTCCCTTCCGTATCGAGTGCGCTTAACCCATTGCGATCATCACGTCAATCGTATTTACTCACTATTCATCCATTAATTTCAATGAATCGTGTATTTTCCGTCACTGTACGCCTATAAATACAATGCCTATTTTTAGTATGTTATTATTTGCTATTGTTGTCATTCTTGTAAATGTTTAGAGAAAACAAAAATAAAAGAAACAGGATACTGCTAGTAGATTTAAATATCTCTTTATACATATTTATTGATACTTATCAGTGTGTTACACTATATTATAGAGAGATCAATGAAGGCACTTGGTCTTTATTATAAAATAAATCAATCAATGTAAAAGGAGTTTTATACCTACTGTAAAGTGCTCCAAATTGATATACTACTAAATCATAGGTATGACTGTGTGTGCAGAAACTATACAAAAATGTTGAAACAAAATAATCTAGTCAATTTTAAGTTTGAGTCAATTTTAGGTATTATAGTTATTAATCATTAGAAATGTTATAAATGCACTTTTGACAAAACACCGGGACCGGCGCAGTACATTCTTTTCTGTAGAATTACTTTTGTAAGCATACTTTTTTTTAATAAAATTTAAAATCGCCAAAAAAATAAATAAAACGTATGCGAGGTTCATTACATCTCATAATTATTGTACATTCACAATTACATACATATATATAATTCATTATTAGAACATTATTGTGTGATATAAATAAATTTTGAGTTTTCCGATCAGAAACTTATCTTTGATACAAAAAATAAAACAAAAAAAAAAAGAAATCGGTATTAAAGCAATGCAAATGTACTTTTCATATATAATATTAGTTTAAAACTAACAGTAACTTTTATATTTTTTTACATTTTCATAAAATAAGCAGTAGCTCAATTCTGTAATATGATAAAAACATTTAATGTCATTAATACTCTATACCGATTATTATGGAAATACTTTTCAAGTTTAATGCAATTATAAACATTATATATATATATATATATATATATATATATATATATATATATATGTATGTATGTATATATGTATAAATGATCTAAATACATAATTAATTTCATCACACAATACTGTGTTTGTCAGTATTATTAAATACATGTATGTGTGTTTGTGTAAATTTGTATGTATATGTATGTATGTGTATGTATGTATATATATATATATATATATATATATATATATATATATATATATATATATATATATATATATATACGGTGGAGACTGCTTGTACTTTAGTATCAGGTTATTTATTTTTAAATAATTACAATTTTACAAAACGCTGGTCCCTCTAGTATGTTAGATAGGTGAGATGGAGTGGATGTGGTGCACATATCAAATGCATATAAACTTTATACTTTCTTAACCTTTGATGAGCATTCCTTGCTGAGTGTTGCTATGTTCTAGTCAAAACGTACATCTTTATTTTACTATCTTCAAATTACTGCTGGCAATTGTAAGTGCAAATGGAATTATTAATAATTAATAATAATCTATTTATATTTTAAATTTATATACACATGTGTCAATATGAAAAAACGCGTTTTCATATTTGTATTGACATATCACCAAACTGTTACTTTATTATAAAATAAACTATCACATATTAAATAGAAATACTTTGAAAGTTATCAAATATTGCGAGGGCAATAATATATAATACTAATTTTGTTTGTATTTAAATTGTAATTTAAAATAATATGTATAATTGCGACTGTCTTCATCATCGTCATTTATTTTCATTACAATCAACATATTTATACGTTGTAAATACAAGATCTATCATTTATTTACATTTTCAGAAATAATTTGAAGAAAGTTGTTCCATAGTTTCCTATGTATGTACATGTATAGAATCTATTGAATTGTTATGTATACTAATTGAACTGCTACTTTATTTTTAAGTAATCAAAATAAATACTATTATATAAGACTTAGTGAATACAATTTTGTTTGTGCATTGTAAAAGCTGATATCTAACGCTACTGAACATTTTTGTAACGCAGGCCAAAATGTATATATTCATTTTTTATTTTTATAATTCTATGAAAATAATTTTTCGCGTGATAAAAATTATTTGAGCTTAATCATACTATTATTTTTCGTACAGATATTCATTAAGATAGAGTAAAACGTCAACATGTTTTTTAAAAAAATGCTGAAATTATAGAATACTATCACAATTAATTTAAATCGAGTAGAATCTTATATGAAAGCAATAAATTTAAAATTCATCATTAACTAATGTTACTACTTCGATTATTTCAAATGATAAAGTAACAGTTCAATAATTACTTATAGATGTTAAAAAATAATTGAATATCAGTATTTAAAACATAGCTTTTGAAATGGAATATAGACTCAACAATACATTATGTAATGACAGTATAAATATAAGAAATAAATCATTTGGTTGAATTAATAATTTCTGTTGTTTATATTCTTATTAATTCTACTTTATTGACATCAATCATCTCAATAAAGTATTTAACCTTTCTTAAATTAAGTATCCCAATTCATTCGGTTATGTGTATTCCTTTGACAAGAAAATTTTAATTCATCTGCTTTGTACTTTTATACTTGACACAAATAATATGAAAAATCGCTTGTATTCATTATTAACTATAATTTTAAAAAGTTGATAATGAAAACTATTAATAATTAATTGTATTTTTTTGAGTAAATCAATAACTTTCAAATTATAATTTATAATTTATTCAATAATTTTTACCTCTTTTCATATACGAGAAAATTATTCAATAACAGCAATAAAAATTATAATTAGTTTTAATTGACTTTGACAATAAAAAATAATATTAACCAAAATATAAATATGTTTGATTATAATATTTATTTTTTAATATTTCTCCATTTAAAACTTTATAAACATCTAAACTTTATAAAAAATAATTTAAGGGATGGACTATTATAGTTAAATAACTGTAAAAGTGAATGAGATTCAAGTTCGACATCATGAAACGAAATTGAAAAACATTTCTTGTATTTAACTAAAAAGATCTTTCAGGATGACAGTCTAATGAAATGATAAATCATTTCGGATAGGAAAATTTAGAAAATTGACGGAAAATCGCTATTTTAATTTCAATTTTTACAAGATATATATATATAATATTCACTTAGTTATTCTTCAATATTTAATTATTTATTACAATTATTGGATCATCCATAAGTAATGCGATATTTTCGTGATCGTTAGAATGAATGAATATCACAGTTTAATGGTGGGTAGAATTAGCCAATCAGTTCCAATTAATCCATTCAAAGGTCCATGAAAACGATTAGTTAAATTTTTAAGCTAGGTCAGTGAGTTCCTTATGAATTATCAGTGTTTAATATGAAGCAAGAAATGAACATCTACTTTTCTCATCTCTGTAAATTAGAAAAAAAATATTTCTAAAACGAATTATTACTGATGAAGAAAAATCGATTGTTTATAATATTATTAAACGTCGAAGACAATGGGTTAATTGCAAAAAAAAAACACCATCTCTACAACTGAAGTGAAATCTTCATCCAAAGAAGATTATGCTATCAGTTTGGTAAGATATTGACAAAATTATCAGTTATGAGCTACTATCAGACAATCAATTCATCACGAAAGCATTGTATTGTGAACAACTAGACCGGCTAAGGCTATCTATCAACAAAAAATGCCAGTATTAACCAACAGAAAAAGTGTAATTTTTTACTACAACAACACCCAGCTTCACACGAGAAACGCTGCAAAAACGGAGACAATTTGAATGGGAAATTATGACACATCTAATACCGTTAGATTATCATCTATTTCGAAGTTTTTAAAACCACATGAGTAAGAAACAGTTTAATAGAGGTACTGTTTTCCAAAGGGAGTTTGATTTATTCATTGGCGCAAAACTAACAATTTTATCGCCATTTTGAAAAGAAAAGTTTTAAAAACAGAAAGAGAAAAACAGCTGAAAAAGCTTTCAAAAATGTTAATCAAAGAAATCAATTACATCCATATTGAAAAGCAATAAAAACGGCAAAAAAACACTTGTGACTACAACGATAAAGCTAACCATTTAGACTGTTATTAAAATAAAAACAAATCGAAAATATAAATTAACATCTTAAATTCTCATTTAAGGAACTACAAGATTTATCTTCACTGCAAACAAGGGTATTTTTGCGTAGAATTTTTTTTTTTAATGTTAGTATTATAACATTTTATTACAACCTAAATAACAGTCAACACCTTTTTAAAAGTTATTGATTAATACAGTATTTGTACAATTTAGAAAGTACTAATTACAAATAATACTGGTATACAATATATTTAGTATTTAAGAACTTTTGAAAACCTTTTTTGGTTACAAATTGATATAATTACACACAATCCCATATATTTGTGCGTGTACCTAAATATGTATTAATATGCATATTTAGATACACGCACATACATACATACATACATACATACATACATATATATATATATATATATATATATATATATATATATATATATATATATATACATATATACGAGGGTCGTTTGATA
>CP092087.1:26150363-26427286 GCA_029203775.1 Neoneuromus ignobilis
ATACACAATATTATAATAATGTAACGTTCTGAAAAAATGAGCATTAGTAGAAAAAAGTAAATAATGTATGAATACTAAACTGTTTTATAAAATCTACTGTTATTTAGGAATTATTAATTAATAAAGAAATAAATTAATCACAAATTTCAGCCAGTTGTAATTTAGTAGCAAATTTATAAAAAAAAATCTTATTTTTAAATCCCTATTCTCAGGTGGTCGTAACTGAACAAAATAGCCTAACTACTTACCTAAAATTAAATTTAATACTAAAATGTATTGTATTTTAGTTTAGTTTCATTTTTTTACATGTTGTTACAAGAATGTAACCAATTATGCGTAAAAAAATAAATAAATTATTAAAATTGTTAATAAAGGTATGCACTGAAAGTAAAGATTTTTTGACGAAAATCTCTATTAATTTTTAAACAAATTTGAAATACAAGGTTAAGATGTTTTGCTTTATTTTCTACTATTTTTTATCATACTTTTGGTAGAAAGTAAATTCCACATAGAAAGAAAAACTCTAGTTTTGATGCGATGAAATTATCTGTCCATTTTACTACTTCTTCTAAATTTCGGATATATGTATCCTCTAAACCATATTGCATCGATCTGAATAAACGATAGTTGGAAAGTGCAATGTCTGGAGAGTACGAGGTGTGAGGAAGGAGTTCCCTTTCCAACTCTAACAACGTGTCCTTGATCCCCTTAACAACATGCAGACTGACATTACCATAAATCAGGATAACCTTGAGTCTTTACTGACTACTAACAATCGTTTTTTATTCAAAAACTTGCTACAATCGGTATAAAAATTGTTATATGTATTTAACAGCTGTAATTATTTTACGTAGTGACAACAACTCATAAAACAAAACTCCTTTTTGGTTCTACCAGATACAAAGTAAAGTCTTCAGACAGTGGATATTTCGTTTTAATGTTGATTTAGATTATTGACTAGATTTAACCATTCTTTCTTACGATTAAAATTGTTAAAATATATCGATTTTCATCGACAGTTACAATTTAATATAAAAAAACACGTTTTTCTTTCTTTAGAAAGCAACAAAATGCAGATATTGAAACGAATCAATGTCCATTTCTGTCAATTCGCGAGGAATATATTTTCCGTCATTGTATAATTTTCTCGTGGCTTGTAAGCATCAAAAATCTTAAGATCTACTTCAGGATGTTATTCTTGTCTAAGACGTTCGTTATTTTCCACATCGTAATCATCACTACAAAGTCTTCTAAATCAAAAGTCGCAAGTACTAATGGATACATAACTTTCCTCATAAGTTTCAAATTATTTCTATAGCAATTTTCTTTTAATCAAATATAAAATACATAACGTCGAATTTTCTCTTTACTTACGATGCTTTATTCGTGATACTAAAGCAACACTAATATTAAAAATGACATACACTGCAGAATAATCAATATTAAAAACTTGAACATTTATTAAAAAAAATTTTTTTTAATTGTATATTATTGTCATCTGTTTATGAATCCATGTTTAAAGCATAATTAATGTCCATAATTAATCCATGTTTAACCCCTAATTAATGTATTGTTTTTTATAATGAATATTCAAATTTCATTTAATTTAACTACACTTTTTTTTAATTTTTATTACTCCTATTATTATTCATATTTTATGATAACATCTCAACCACATTTAATAAAAATATAACAAAAAAATATACATTCACAGTTTTATTAAATAATTTTTATTTAAAAAAATTATTTACACAGTTACATGATAAATGATATTATGCAATAAATACTGTACAACAATAATATACAGTTTTCAATACATTTATAAATAATATGTTCATGATAAAGCGTTTTAAAGTACGTTCAATGAAACTTGAATAATGTTAATAATTATTTTTAAACATTCGTGACAAGACTTTCCTAGTTTTTGATGTATATACACACTTTAATTTCACTTATGTTATGTAACGTTCTTCTAATATATACAAATATTTTTATAAATATTTATATATATATATTTATATATATTATATTACATATGTAAAATTAATATTAAAAAAATATTTTCTAAAGAAATATACCAACAAATATCTACATAATCATAAAATAAAACTAAATTTAATATAGCTAATATTTTTTATCATAATTCGAATTTTATTTGGAATAAAGGAACACTCAAAATCTGATCATAATAAAAATTGCAACTTTCATTTCTAAATACATAATAAATTTACATACACACATTCACACGCATATATGTGTGGGTGGATGTGTATGTACGTTATCATTACATATAAAACAGAAATTAAAAAATAATAATTTTATTAATTACAATCAAAAATTTCAAATATCTATAGAAAATTTTAGATTAATCTACTGAACTCGATTATTTCTTATTTCATTCCCTCAAATGTGATAATAAAACTGAAAATCTTATTTTTATATTATGCAGATACAGTTGGCTGCTTTAATTTACCACGTAAACATCCTGGTCTGAAGAGAATTCCTGAAAGTCCCAATGTACTAGATACAAAGTTTTATCTTTTTACACGGAATACGAATCTTTCTGCTCCAGAAGTTCTGTCTTACGGCGATAATTCGGCATCGCTCAAATTATCAAAATTCAATCCAAATAGAAAATTAAAAGTTATTATTCATGGTTTCAAGACTACGTGGAATGAGCCTGGAGCTCTAGAAGCTATTAAAACATATCTTCAAATTGTAAGTAAGCTATATCAATAACATATTATAACATTTGAATACATATACACACACACACACATACGTACACTCTTAATAAATATGAATTTAATTAATAGGGAAAAATATTCTGCACATTCTTATTATTTTTAAAAAATCGCCTAAAATTAACTTTTGAAAAAATAATTTACCTTAATATTTATGATATATATATATACATATACATGTGTATATAGTTGATGAGAGCAGCAACCTTTTTCTATCTACTGCTGGATAAAAAAAAATCCCGAAACTTTTTATTTTTACCGATCTAATGCTTTTCTTCTTTTCCACTCCATTCTAATGAATTTTCTTATGCCTCTGTCTTATCTATCTATGAGTCTCTTACGAGGCCTTTATATATATATATATATATATATATATATATATATATATATATATATATATATATATATATTTTTCTATCAATAATTTCTTTTGTCCATCGGTGGTACTCTTTTCTTAATATATGATGGGGTCATTTCCATTTTACAGTTCTCACTTTTACAATGTAATATTTGATATTATATTATATATATATATATATATATATATATATATATATATATAATATCAAATATTATAAACAATATTTTTAAATATTTATTACATATAAATTATTTATTCTTTTTCACAAATATTAGGTTGGCAAATATCTCCCTTCCGCCTTCTGGTCTTTTGAATTTCGCAGCTATGTACAAAAAAAAAAAAGCGGAAGGCAGATACTTGCCAACTTAATATATAAATTTCAAGAATAGTTTTTTTAAGACAATAAATTACAATTTTACTAATGTACTTTTGAAATAAACAATGATAACTGATTGTTTATATATTACAACTCAGTTAATGATTCATTTATAGTTCTGTATTAATCATTAAATAAATATTAAACAAATTTAATACTTATATAACTTCAAAGTCAAAATATTTGTTTTAATACATGTTCAAATTTTAATATTTTATTATACCATAGAAATAATCTTCATTTTTAAATCAATGAAAATTTTAAAAAATAATCTTAAAAAAATATCTTATTTTAGGACGATTATAACGCAATTTTAGTTGACTGGCACAAAGGAGCACAAGGACCTCAATACCCAATGGCAGCAGCAAATACTGAAGTTGTAGGTCGACAATTAGGTCTCTTGTTATTAGATATGATTACAATAGGACTTAAAGATAAAGATATTCATCTGATTGGGTTTTCCCTTGGTGCACATATCGCAGGTTGTGCATCAGAAATATTAAAAACGAACAGTTATTTAATTGGTCGAATAACAGGTCTGTTCTTCGAAGATGTAAAAATTATGATTTGTAAACAAATCAATCTACGTTTACAGGTTTGGACGTGGCAAGTCCTTTGTTTAAACATAATCTTGTCACTGACAAATCCAAAAAATTAGATATGAGTGATGCGCATTTCGTTGATGTTGTACATACAGATGGTAGTCCGATTTTTACAGACGGGTTTGGTATTTTAGAACCAATTGGTCATGTCGACTTCTTTCCTAATGGCGGGAGAGATCAGCCAGGGTGCAATGATCGTAGAGGATCTGTAGTTGTATCACATTTCGGTAACATTTTATTCCAGTTTTATCAATTTCACATAATATAAATGCATTCATCAATTTAAGATATTTAAATTCAAATCTTAATAGAATAATATTTTAATTAATGTTCAATAATATTTTTTTCAATTCAAAATAAAACATTTATTTGTTTTAATATCCAATAAACATAATCAAAAAAAAAATTTTAAAAATACAGCAATTATAAAATATTATTACTAATTGAATAGGAGTAGTTAAATAGTTACATTTTATTAAATATTCATTCTAATAAATCAATATATATATATATATATATATATATATATATATATATATATATAATTATTATTTCTTCCAATAAATAAACAACTTATAAAATACTTTATCAATACTGACAATCAAAACACAATATATAAACAAAAATACGTTTAAATTAAAGAAAACATGCCTAATATTCTAACAAATTCTTAAAATGTGTATTACATCTAATTATTCATCATCAATGTTATGAGTAACAATACAAGAATTCAATAATGTGTCATAAATGATTTATGTGCATTTTAATGTTTGATTTGAATAAGTATTACAAAATAAATATATTGGTTTAGATAAACTGAATTTTGAAATTGCATGCAGTCACATACGAGCTTGGAGATATTTCTTAGAAAGCATTATAAATAAAGCAAGTAAATCAAACTGTCAATTTACCAGCTACCCTTGTAAAAATGGCCTTTTGAGTTACACGCAAGGAAATTGTTTTATTATTGACCGCACATCTAACTATAAACATAGTTATAAACAGTATGGAAATTTAGGAGAAGACGTAAAAGGATTTGGACCAATGTACCTCGTTACAAGAAATTCACCGCCTTATTGTGGTATGTAAATATGGATTTTTTTATTTTACTTTTTGACCAAAAATCTATAAATAATTTATACACAAACAAGCTATTAATGAATTCACGTTTATAATTTATTTTCAATAAAGTATTTATTATATATCTATGAAAGTAATAATTTTAATTCATTACTATTCTATGTATTTTTAAAGAGAAATAGTTAATAATTATGTTAAAAAATGGTAATATTAAATGAATTACAGAAAAGTAATATCTTGGCAACCAAACAAAAAATTATCATAAGAAAACAATACAAGAACTGATTGTCACTATATAATTGCAATCAAAATTTAAAAAAAAATACTCCACTTATGGTCATATAACTTAAAAAAGATTTAATAAACCCTGAGAAGCAATAAATGTAAAGGGCGAATTCCAAAAATGTTGGTTGTAACAAAACCGTTTCAAAACTGTTTTAAAATTAATACAATCATTCAACGATAAATACAGGAGTGCATTGTTTTTTGAGTTTTTAAAAAAAATAAAAAGTCTTATAAAAGTTTTTCTGCATTTTACCAACTTAAAAAATCGATTACAATTAATAAAAAAAATACACCAGATGATTTTCAGAGAAAGAGAATTTTCATTAACTATTGTTTATTAGGAGGAATTAAAATTGAAATTCCATGTCAAAAATAGATGATTACACATAATAAATAACTTTGTAGTTGCAAAATCGATTCTATGTACAAGAGATAGTTACTAAAACAAAAAATAAACAAAGATGTTATATTACCAAAAGGCCTAATACAATTAGTTCTTTAATGTCCGCAACAATTTAATATTAAATTCTTCAACATAGATCCTATTTTATTAAAGAATTTGTGAAATATTTTCAAACATAAAATCGATATTAATAATTCTATTTCAAGAAAATATGTAAAAAAAGAAAATACAAAGTTTTAGAGTTGGAAATCATAAAATACCTAATTCAATTCACACCCAAGTACACTGATAAAACTAACAAAAAATATAGAATTTATTTAAAATATTAAATTTGTAACTAATCATTGCTAATATTTTTTTATAAAAATCTATGTCACAGAAATATATTTCGACTTCATTTTTTTCTCTAATAAATGGATACTTGTAAGACATTTCACAAACTTAATTGATTAGAAATACAAATAAAAAAGATTAACAAAAACTATTTCTTTTATAAATATGTCACATGTACTTTAATAAGAATCTTAAAAAAAATTATTGTAATAATATTTTCCCGAAAAATTTATGATTTTTCCTAATATATATATTATATATATATATATATATTCCGCTTTATTTTTTTTTGTAATAGTTTTTCAAAAGACCAGAAGGCGGAAGGGAGAATAAACCTAAGATATATATATATATATATATATATATATATATATATTAATGTTTTTTTTAAAACAGTTTTTAAATAATAAACACAGATATTTTATAGGAACTCAATTACAAGCTGCAGTTCAAGTTTCGCAAATAACACAAAAAACTCGGGGTATTCTACAATTACGCCTACAGCATGGAAATTCTACTACCAATTTCCACATTAATTGCGAGTAAGTAAATATTTGTTTATAGGTTCACTATTTTATATATGTATATATATATATATATAAACAATAAAATTATTATATCAAATGTACATAAAACTGAAATTAGTATTTATATAAAGCATACAATGAAAAATTAAACAAAATAATTTAGGAAATAAATATACAAATAATCTACAGCAATTTAATTAGTAATTTATATTACAATGTACTTGTTATTAAAAATATTTTATATTTACATGAAATACATGGCAAAAGTTGTTATTTATATTTGTTCATAAAGCTATAAAAATAAAATGAAGTATTCTTAAACTGCAAGTTAATATAAAAATTAGTAACTTTGGTAAATAAGAGACAAAATTATTACTTTGAACTCATAAAGTGTTCACACAATATATGACTTCATTTGAACATATTGAATCAAAACATTCATTAAAAGAACATGATTGTATTATAATCATCAAATCGATCTTATGCCTTATGTTAGATGAAATCTGAAAATATGTAAAACCAAAATTGATTAAATAAAAATATATTAAATATTAAAAAATATAAGATTTAAAATAAAATCTTTATTATTTCAAAATATAAAAAAACTTACTATTTTTCTTACAAATAAATGTGAATTGAAGTAATTTAATAAAATTTAATTATCGATAACTTAAATCAATATAATTTAATTATTATTTATTTAATGTTTAAATCCAATGATTGTTTTTATTTTCCATTAATACAACTTTATTACAAATGTTAGTATATTTTAAACATTGCCTTTAACTTGTTTTAGATTATTAGACATTGTTCCAATCGGCCACTATATGTATGGCCTAGCAGCAGCAGAATTCAATACTATCAATGCTAACAGTACAAAAAAACTACAAGCTGAATTAAGTTACCAAAGTTTAGCTTTCCAGGCTCCTGTAAACGTAACAATTCAGCCAGCTCTATATATTGATGAAGTCAAGATTCAAGATTTAAGCGGAAACACGTACGTTTATACACAATGTAATAAAAATAGGACAATAATATTATTTTATTATTTTTTAGGTGGAAATTTAGTGGACCAAATACAAAAATTGATGAACACACCATAGATCACTTTAATACATTGACTGTCGAACTGGATATTCAATGAAATTTTCAATTTATGTTATTATTTTCAAACAGTAATATAGCTTGGAAGAATTTACTTTGTAGTTTAAAATACTACAATAATTCTTCTAAATTTATATTTACTCTATATCAAGATTTTTTTATAATTTCTCTAAACTTAAATGCATATTTAATCTTTGAAAATTAATTAAAATTCTAATATATATCAATTGACCCACTGAATATTGAAAATAAATAAAATCATTTGAAACGTGAACCTAAAAAATATGCCAGTATTAAAAAATAATAATTCATTTCATTACACATTTCTACGATTAAGCAACGTAAAATCGATGCAAAGTATTTACAATTCTCATTAAGTTTCGCAATTAACAGATAATCCAGGACAATTAAAATTATGTCATAATTCAAACCTAAAAGTAATAATTAACAAATAACTAAATACAATTGTGTTAATATAGGAAGCGTACTTTAATTTTAGATCATTAATTGTATAATAAAAAAATGAACATATTCATGTTATTACAGTTATAATAATTGTTATATTTTATATTTATTATTGCTTGTATTAAAAAAAATAAACAATTCAAAATATATGTAGAATTTAATTTATATATATATATATATATATATATATATATATATATATATATTTATACACATATACATACATATACACGTGTATTTATTACATTATCAAATAAATAAAACACGTGTAAGAATACATGTTATAAGGCGTGACATGCCCGAAGCGTCACATGCCGTGCCATGCATGTTGTTATTTTTCTGTCATCGTATTAAATCTACATCAATAAAAATTATTAAATTTGGATATGTATCATTAACATTTTTATTGATTTACAAGAATATAAAAAGTATTACAATAATGGATTTACTTTAACTCGATCTCTCTATTTATATAAATCCATTCATACATTTTTATTTCCCGCAAAAGAAGAGAAACGATTCCAATCCACAAAAGTCAACATGTGAAACTCATTTGTATGTTTTAAATAACAAATAAAAACAAATTCAAATTAACGCATAGTGTATGAAATTGAATTACTCAGAGAAAGATATGTTAAAATAATATATTTAAAACATGTTAAAGGCGATAAATGTAATCTGCCAGCGGAATATATCAAAACCAAAAATATTGACCTTAAAATATACTTAGATATAGAACACGTGATGCTGTTACATTTATTCAATAGCTAGTCACGTTATGTACCTCCCTGGAAAATAACCTTGACGAGCTTGTGTGATTATTATTTTTGTTACAGAACAGCATGTTCGAAACAACTGAAACCGAAATTGAAAGTTTCCAAAATGTAAAATCAAATATTCAAGACGTCACGTTGCGTCTAGTCGAATAGAAGCATTAAAATGTAACATTTTATCGAATCTTCTACAAACGATAAATAATTTATATTCAGTCTCATAAATTGACATAAATCAATTATGGGCGATAAATTTATAGTACACATTCATCGAAATTATCACGTTTTTATATTAAATGAGGTTGAATGCATTGTCACATACTGTTGAACTCGTATTTCCGAAATCAGTTTTTTAACACATACTGACGCACAGTTCCATAAAAAAATGAAGAAAAAAAACTAAAGAAAAAACACATTATTTTCATATCATCCCGCGTGATACACGATCACATGGCAAGATGTCTTCCACAATTTATCATTTAAATGTGTTTACATTGGTTTAAGCATAAAACAACGATTGATTCCTTTATTTGAAGATATCTTGTTTAGTGAATATATTTGAATAAAACAATTTTACGAATCACAAAACATCTACTTACATGTTTAAAGTAACAAAAATACAAATATTATAATTTTTTTAAAAAAAAAACACTCAATTTGTATAAATTGACTTACATTGTTTATATATATATATATATATAATTATCTTTTCCATATCAACTTATATTAGCCCACTGTTGGTCGAAAGCTTCATTGAATATTACCACCACTGCTACTTGTTCACATTCACCATGCTGACCAGGCGAATTAATGAAGATTTTTTATTCAAAATTTACTCTCTTAGTCAACAATAAATCGTGGCATAGTATTAAAATATATTAAATATTGATTACAACGTCACTTATTCCATTCTTTACATATTTAATTCATTCAAATATAACTTTTAATATTGGTACTATTAAAAAATAATTTATTTATTTAATACGTTACTAGAAATGATTTGTTAACAATATTTGTTAATAATCTATGAAAAATAATAATTAAAATTCTAAATATAATTGATGTTTTCTGTTTTATGGTAAAATTTAATTCTTCTCATTAAATACATGTTTAAAATATAATTGCAATTATTTATTATTTCATTTCTTTTTTAATTATATTAAAAACAATATCTATTTATATATATATATATATATATATATATATATATATATATATATATATATATATATATGACTGGCCGATGGAGTAGTAGCTTACATCTCTACCTGTCATGCAGAAAATCGCATTCTATTTCTGGATAGAGTCCCTCAAGTTTCAAAGTAGGTGTTGGGTTTGGGACTGGCAACCTCATTTCGTAAAAAAGCATAACTGTATCTTAACTCTGATTTCGTCAGAAGGACCTTATCTCTATTTAGCTGCAGTGCTTGTGGTTGTTATTGTTACAACTGATGGTATAGTAGTTTAGTTAACACTCTCTGCCATACGTAAGAAGTACATTCTATCCTCAGTTGGAGATACAGAACAGGTAAGGATTTGAGTGCATTTTCCTCTTTTAGCATTTTTTTATTGCTTAATAACTTTTGTATATGATGATTACTTGATTTTAAAATATTTAAGTTAATGTAAAATTGAAAAATAAAAAATAAATCTTGATGATATTGAATTTGTTTCAATGTCGCAAAATTGTAAAATAAATGTCAAAATTGGTAAAAGGACAATCCATGATAATAAAAAGTACAAGAACAAAAATCCCAAATTAAATTGCAAATAAAAAGAAATGTCAATGATCGTAAGATCCTGTTTGGAAAAAAGATAATTGTTTCATTATGAACAATAAAATTAATCGAGGTGTTCAGTTATGTAGTTGCTCCGAAAATTATTTTTGATCTTCAAACGAAACATAAAAATTCCATAAAGTCAGTATTAAAAAATAATGTTTTATTGATAGAATCGTACGCAAGTCGCCGCATTAGAATTAATGTAAATAAATGTTTTCTATTTGTAAAACGACACACATGTTTTTCGATATACTTGAATTCTGCGATATTATTCACTCAAATAATACTAAATTTAATATTATCGTATACAATAAGTAAGTGATTCATGCAGCAAAAACGATTTACTACTTTAAACAAATAAAATGTAGGTGCAACAGTAAAATACATACATTTAAGAGTGTAGTAATGTTATGACGGTATATAACAGAGAATGAAATTAATTATTTACATATAATACACAGTATGATGGATACATAAATTGTACTTAAATAATCACAAAAAATACTCTAGAGTGACATAAAATTAAATATTAAAAATATTAGAGATTTTATAACACAACGCTTTGATGATAATGACATTGCCATCAAAATGAGCATTAGCTTATCACTGCAACAAACAAACAAAGTAATCAATATGTAATTATTGAACACTTTTTAAAATCTTGTGGTATTAGAGATGATAATTCGTTTGTGTGATACTAAATATTTTTATAATTCAACATGTCTGTGACACGAAACACAATAACTGAGTTTGCTTTTACATTCAATAAGATTTTTGATCATGAATTTTTCCCTATACATTTGATCATAAAATGCATTGTACAATTTTCTATACATTATTCTCTTCAAATACAAATTTTATTATTTCACAATATTCTTTTATTTTTTCATTAAACCAAATGCTATACTTACATATATATATATATACACGCACACACACATACATACGTATACTTAAATTTGTACATAAAGTTAATACCAAAAATATTTTTTTACTTAACCTCTTTTTCATTTAATAGGATGTGAAATATTGTTCTATCTTCAATGAAAAATAAAATATGAAATTGTACTTCAGTGGAATTGAATAAATCATTCATAATAATACAATACTTTCTATAAATTAGTACCTGTATGGTTTAAGAATTAATTATTCTCTCGTATATTGTTAATAAACACAAAAACAGTTTTGTATAATATTAAAAAACGACTTAAAAAAATCAAGTACAATTAAATATCATAAAAATATCTAATCTCCTTAAACCTTTCTTAGTAATTACAATTTCATTTATTTAGATGTAACCATAACATCGAAGGAAGTATTTAAACACGTGAGATAATTTTCTTATCAGAGAAAGAAAATATCAACAATAAAATTAATTTCTATACGATATAGATTAAATATAAATACTACAGATAAAATTTTTGCTTTTTTTAAATACAAAATTGAATAGATTAATATTAACTCAAAATTAAAAACTACAGAATAAGATATTATTATACAAAAATATTTGATAAAGTAAACATGATTCAAAGAAACATGTTAACGATTTTCAGAATATTTATTGAAAAAAAATCATTTTTCAATCTATAATAAACTTGTTTAATACTAATGAAATATATACATGTGTGTGCATGTATGTATGGATATATATATATATATATATATATATATATATATATATATATATATATATATATATATACAGAAAATAAATGTACTTTATTGAATTATCACATTTTTGATATTTATAATAAGTACATTTGATTTTGATAAAATCAAATATACTTATTATGAACCTATGTGATAAAACGTTATAATATAACATTTATTTTCAATTAGTTAATTAAAATGTTTAATTAGTTAATATGTTTAATACAAACAATGTGATAACGTTCATATAAAAATTTAAAGTTCACTCATTGATATTTTCTTAGACATAATAACTATATTTTCATATTACTTTAATATAAATTCTTATCCAAAATTCAAATACTGTTTTTTTTCTTTAACACAAACAAATTTTCACCCTCAACACAACAATATATTATAAAGTGTTTAATAATCACTTCTTGATCACTTTATTGTTTATAACAATGATGGGCTAATGTCCATTTATCATCAGAGCTTTTTTATTTTTAAACAATATGACGATGATTACATTGTCATCGAAATGCGCATTAGTCCATTATTGTTATAAACAATAAAGTGATCAATAATATATATTGAACACTTTATAACATATTGGAGTATTGGGGATGAAAAATTATTTGTGTTAAAGTGAATTTGCCAGTTTCAAACAAATAGTAACTGTTTTTTTCATTTTCAATCATAAATGTTCAATTATGAACAAAGTATGTAAAATTTATAAAATGAAGTATTCTTATATATTAATGAAGTATTGTTATTTTGTTAATTTATATTGTTGAAGTTTTCATCTGCGTAATTATTTTTGAATAGCAAATTAATTTAATATTATACAAATGTATATTAATGAAAATAAAAATATAATATTTGAAAATATTTATGATTTTCATTTATATGATATGATCTTTACTTATTTACATATACACACACACACACACACACACACACACACACACACACACACACACACACACACACACACACACACACACACACTCATATATATATATATATATATATATATATATATATATATATAAATAATATATATATATATATATATATATATATATATATATATATATATATATATATATGTATATATATAATCGGAAAAACATTGAAGTATCCAGATACGTGCCAGCAATAACGTGTTCACAATACGTCTGCATTGGCACGTGTATAAAGATCGACGTATGTATTTAATAATACTTGCAATGTCATGTGATCGTGACTCAAATAGACCAATGCACAAGTATTTGCAAACCACGCAAATGAATCTGCCGAGCTTTATTTATATACATTCATATTTACATATTTATGTGTATATGTATATGTGTATATATACATATGTGTGTATGTATATATATATATATATATATATATATATATATATATATATATATTATATATATATTAGGTTGGCAAGTATCTCCCTTCCGCTTTTTTTTTGTACATAGCTGCGAAATTCAAAAGACCAGAAGGCGGAAGAGAGATATTTGCCAACCTAATATATATACGAGGTCAGACAATTAAGTAATGTGACAAAATTCAAAAATCGAGTATATTTAAAAATTAAGGTACATCGCTGCGATCCCCTTCAAAGTAGTCCCCTCCCGCATCTATACACTTATTCCA
Source organism: Neoneuromus ignobilis (assembly GCA_029203775.1). NCBI lineage: Eukaryota > Metazoa > Arthropoda > Insecta > Megaloptera > Corydalidae > Neoneuromus > Neoneuromus ignobilis. The sequence continues at coordinate 26,164,480 of CP092087.1, forward strand.
GCGAGTTTTCCAGTTTTCGTAACAATTCTGGATCACTTCTTGTGGGACCTCTCCGAGTACCCTCGTCACAGATTCTTGGATATCTTCAACGGAGTCAAAATGTCGACCTTTGACGAATTTTTTCATATGGGGGAATAGGAAAAAGTCGCAGGGTGACATGTCCGGTGAATAGGACGGTTGTGGTAACGTTGCGATGCCTTTAGACGCCAAAAACTGAGAGACACTGAACGCACTGTGACAGGGAGCATTGTCGTGATGCAGAACCCAAGTCTTCGCGATCTCTGGACGCACTCTGAGCACCCTTTTTCGTAATTTTTCGAGCACATTGCGGTAGAATACTTGATTTACGGTTTGTCCAGGTGGTACGAACTCTTTGTGAACCACCCCTTTGCTGTCGAAGAAGCAAATCAACATGGTTTTCACTTTGGACTTGTTCATTCTCGCCTTCTTTGGCCTTGGTGCTCCAGGGGACAGCCACTGTTGGCTTTGTCGTTTAGTTTCGGGGTCATATTGAAAGAACCAACTTTCATCACCAGTAATAACTTTTTTTTTTTTTTTTTTTTTAGTAATAACTTTCATCACCAGTAATAACCAGTAATAAATTTCTCTGTTCCATTTTCGTGACATGCACTACTCGCGCGTTGTTACAAAACACTAAACAGATGGCGAAGAAATGATCGTACGAGGGTGGTCAAGGTCTCAATCGAGAGAGTAGGGATCTGCTATTACGGTGGCGGAGTTACAGGTTCGCAGTGTTACCACAGGCCGAGAAAAAAAATCGGTCGCATTACTTAATTGTCTGACCTCGTATATATATTCACATATTTATGTGTATATATACATATGTGTATATATATATAATATTTTTCTATATACCCTAATTTGAAGAGTATTGGCTATTTAAAGGAAAACATATGCATTCTAATTAAATTATATTTTAGTACACACACATTAGAATATATATATATATATATATATATATATATATATATATATATATATATATATATTTTTACTGTGTATTTACAGTAAACATCATATATAAAATAATAAAGGATATAATTATTTAATTTTTATAGAAAATCATTATGATATTTATTATTATATTTATAGCAATACAAAGCAAATTAAATGTATTTAAGTGCATACACTCATATATATATATATATATATATATATATATATATATATATATATATATATATATATATATATTATAAAATCAATCATAAATTAATTTTTAAATAAATACAAAAGATGTAATCAAGAATGAATCATTTTATATTATTATATTAAGCATCGATCACTCGTCTATAGACATCAATATCATTCATTATTAATCTTTCGGTTGACTTTATATAACACAAATTCGTAAATTGTTTTACTGAATTGAAAACTGAGCGTAATTTTTGTAATATTATAAACTCCATAGATTTTTATTTAAATATTATATTTTAGTACAGATTATGCGAAACGTGCTATATATTATTAGTATTTACCTATAATTAATGTATTAAAAAATATAAATAATAATGAATTTTCTACTAGTCAATGATTAATATTCAGTAAATTAAATCGTAATTGAAAAAAACATTGTGTATTTCAAAAAAATAATCGGTATAAAAATTTAATCACAAAAAATTTAGAAATACAAGGAACAATAAATAAAAATACAAAAATAATTCAACGAACCACAACAGAAAATGATAATGTTTAAATTTTGTTGTACTTACAGTATACTGAAACTTGGTCACAGAGTAAATGTTTACACATCTCTCCTCTATTTTTACTATCTCATTCAAATACCAGATAAAAGTATATATTCCGTTATTTTCCAAATTAAATATCATAATATATCATTCAAATTCATTAACTGGATTTTACTAAGTTCATAACATAAAATTCATATTACATCAAATATTCACATCAAACCAAATCGTAACTAATAGGCAAATGGATAGGAAAACAATTTATTTCTTATACTCATATTGATAATAGCTCTGCTAAAATAGTTTTGTAAATGTATAATTCATAAACATCCCTTTTTACTCTTATCTTTTCACTAATAATTCAATCACTATTAATCTGATAACAGCACAAATTTATAATAAATGTTTACCTCATTATAAAAAACACAATAATTTTTAAGACAACGATTATATAGCAAGTCTAACTTTTTTGTCCTAAACTGATCCATATGTTCATTTAACCTATCAACTAAATTTTTGTGCACAACACAATCTTCAAAATGTTTATTGCATTTATATATATATATATATATATATATATATATATATATATATATATATATATATATATATATATATAATTTTTTCTACGGCAACATTCGACTAGATTTCTATCACTTAATAAACACACTGACAATGCTTCATACTTCACATCTAAATGTACTCTCGAAATATTTTGAAATCATGCAACTATAAAAAGAATTTATAAACTATAACTTATACTAAGCAGATTCAAAATCTTTTGACAATTCGTTCAAATTAGTTCGTTGATAATGGTCAATAATAACTGTGCTTATATATATATATATATATATATATATATATATATATATATATATATATATATATATATATATATAAATTCTCAGAGATGTTTTTAAAATATATTACTATATGTAATAAATTAATAATATCAAAAATGTTAACCTATAAATTGTATGCTGTGAAAAATTTTGACATGACATTTTATTGTTTCATTTAACGTTGCCTAGTAACAAAGTATTTTGTTTTATAAAAAACATAAATTGAACTAATATATTTTTGAGTCAACATTCATTGTAATTTAAAATTAATAAGATACAGCATCGTAAATGTTTACAATTAGCAAATGATAATGAAATTACACCCTGATCTACTGTATATCGTTAATCTTCACAGTTCAAAAAATACTGTAGTTTATTTAATGTCGATTCTCTAAAATAATGTCCAAAAACAATTCAGTCATCTCAGAAACAATACATATTTTTAAACGTAATGTTAACATAAATTCATTTTAAACAATGCTGTAGGAACCCTTTTGAACTTAATCTATAGTACTATGATTTTTTAAAAAACATTATATTTTTAAAAATCAAAATATAATTTTATTCCTTGCAATTTAATACATTTTTTAAAAGCGAAATATTTAAGAAATATCAATGATGTTAATTATTGTTTTATTTACAAAATCATTACAGGCATGAAAACTTAATTACTATTTAATGACGTACCAACTTGCAGAAAATGATTCGAGAAATTTAAGAATGGAGATTTTCATCTTAAAAATGAACTACATTCTAGAAGACCTTCAATGATCAATGATGATATTCTTCGCAACATTTTAAAAGAAAACCCATTTTTACCAACATTAATGTATGCAAATATACAAATTAGATACCAAGTGAATTGACTGCTGGGAATAAACAAATTCGTATAACTGTTTACTCGTCTCTATTTTCACCCAATAAAAATTAATCATTTTTGGAATGCCTTGTAAATGAAGATGAAAAGTGAATTATATTTGAAAATGTAGTGAGAAAAAGGTATACTGCAAAGCTGGACAACTGGTTTCGTCAACATCTAAAATGAGTTAAAGTGTGAAAAAAATGTCTATATGATAGGATATGAGAGAACCGATTTATTATGAACTTCTAGCGCCAAAAGAACAATTAATTCTAAAAAGTTTTGTCAACAATTGTGTAATTCGAACAATGAACTCTAAAAAAGGGTCCAGTTCTTGTTATTAGGAAGAAAATTATGTTTCTTGCCACATGTTTATTTATCAACCCAGAAAAAATAGCGAAACTTGGTTCGAAGATTCTAAGTGACCCAGCATATTCTCCGGATATAGCATTTTCCTACTACGATTTATTTTTGAGTCTATATTTTTTTAAAATGGAAAAAAATTCAGTGAAAGTGGAGATGTGAAAAAGGCATTAGATGAGTTTTTTAGCTTCCAAGGACGAGTCATTTTATCGAAGAGGAATTCAAAAGCTTTCGTTGAGATGGAAAGAAATTATTAATATTATATTAATGAAAATTCTATTGTTAATTGGATATTAGTAAATAATATAAATATTTGTTATTTTTTTTACTTAAAAAACGAATAGAACTTTTCGGTAGATTTAATATATATATTAATTAATAAAGCAATACGGGAAAATTTGATTTTTCTAAAAACAAATATCTTCTCAATTTAAATATTCCGTTATCACACATTATTCGCTAATATTACATTTTCATTGTTTCAATGATTGTCATTGTTTCAATGTTAAACTAAATAGAGTGTTTATTTTAATTTTGTTTGTCGACTACATATTCTCTATCGAAAATAGCGGCATATAAGCAATTATAAAGTAATGATTAATAAAATACTGATTTTCTTTATTTAGTAAACATACGAATTCAACTATTGTAAAGAAACGTTTACTAAACGTGCATTAAATTGTTTATCGCCCTACACACAGATATGTGACGTAATTTTTTTAAAAAAAATCTACCATATTTATAGCAATTGTTCAATCTCCCACACGCGATTTCCTCATGAATAGATAAGCGGCAGACGTTTTTCGACGCATCGTTTTGTCGAACACATAAGCTGGTGCATTCACGATAGACAAGCGAACGAACAAAAACGGTTGACCCCCTTCCAATATCGTTCCTAGTCACCGAACCGACCGGCTCAATGGAAATGTTAGGTGGTTCACGTGCGAGGACACGTTGGACTGAACGTGACCAGAGCACACTTGGATCATGTGCGCTATGACGTCAACAAACATACGGTACAAAGTCAGACATGCGAACCGCTTTGGAAAATTGCAAAACGGGTATAGTATGAATGACGTACGTCTGTGAGCAGTGCAATGCATTCGCAGAACACATTCGTTGTTCGGTTCTATCTAAGCCGAACGCTCGTATGTGTCAATGAGCGTTGAACGGAAAGAACAACACCAAAAGGCGGTCGTAGTACTTCACTACTTGAACTCACGTGTTTGTTAGCGTGCTCTACAGCTTCAATCAGTTGTATGGATGTGCCAAACGGCTTTAGACGTAATTTCGTACAATACACATATTTTCGGTTATTTTTACAATAATGGAAATGTTATCGATGGTATAATGTGCCAAAATTAACAAAAAACGGAAATATAGTGATTGATCATTAGTGTTTCGTAAGTTTATGTACATGTCTTCTTGAAGAAGCTACGAAAATAATTTGTGTTCCTTATGTTTCACTTGTGATTAAAATCAGTTACGTACGTTAACGTCTTTATTGTAAGAATTGTTATATTCGACTACATAAAAATAAATTACAATACAACTGCGCAGCAATGTTTTCACCCTGTGCATATTATTATCAATACGCGTGGCGACTTACATATGAATACTTTCTAATAATTGGTTTTAGACCTTTCTTGATCATCATTATTAACATAGACGAAAACATTTAAATATTTACCATTTAGATAATAAAGTCACCGTAATTAAATTTCAAACTGCAGCCATAATATTATTATATATACATATGCACTGGTACTGAAACGCATACATTAAAATTGTCGTATGGATATACAAAATAATATATCTAAAATGTGTACAAAATATATTTTTTAAACCAAAATTCTGATATATATATATATATATATATATATATATATATATATATAAATAATTTAAGGAATACCATAAAAAGTCTTGTCATTTTTAAAGACAACCCTAAATTGTGAAATTCTTCATAAAAAATCAATATAATTATCATTTTTAACAATAAGTGAAACAAAATAGTAATATATTCATCTCTTCCTAACTGGTTACAAAATTTTTTGTTCATATGCACGTGCAAAGTCGTATGTGCATTTATATTAATTTTTTATGATATTAAATACATACACATTAGATTAATAAGCTCCAACAAATATATTATGGTTTATTATAGGTCTAAACGATGATTTGTCACTTTTACACAAGGTTTAAAAGTTCATGAAAGGTCGAGTACAAAGATAATAAAATAAGAGAGGAGAATGATAGAAAAAAATTCGATACTACATATTACAAAATATTCATCCATATACTATAATATATTCAACATTGAATATATATATATATATATATATATATATATATATATATATATATATATATATATATATATATATATATATATGTAGTCATTCGTACATCCCATGTATATTATAAAGTTAATTGTGTCAATTCTAAAAATATAAAGAAAATTACATATTAAAGCACTTAAAAATCTTCAAATATTCACGTACATTTTCTGAAAAAACATTTTTATTATTTACTCGAAAATACTGCTTATATGTTCCAGATAACGCATTTTATCTCAATAATAATTCACTTTAGTTTACACGTAAGAAGATGGTTAAATGATAAATTTATGATACGTTATTTGACCGCTAGATCCTAGTCAAGTAACAATCAAAATCATTTAAGTTCAATATTCTAAATTATTATTTTTGAAGCGCTCCAAGCGGCAAATAAGGCAAAAAAGGTAAACGGTAAATAAAGAAACTGAAATAAAAATGATCGCTTAACAAATGTTTCAGTAAAAGAATTAAAATTCAAAACGATCACTTTATAATATTAACCTTTACTAATCAACTTATATATCTTCGTACCAGTGCTCCAAAAAATGTTAATGTGTTTTATTGTTTATATTTTCGAAATGAATAGAGTTCTATAGATTTTATTGCAACAAAAACAACTTTAATCCTATAAAGTAACGTAAGTAAAACATAAAATATATTAGTATGAACTATTTAGCTACTCACAAAATCTTTACCAAACATTCCTCCAATTATTTATATTTATTTGAAATTTTATATATATATATATATATATATATATATATATATATATATATATATATATAAATAAGTGGTCGATGTGTTTTTAAATAATTATAATACAAATTTATTTTTGCTTTTCAAATTGATTAATTATCTGACAGGGTAATTGACAAACATTATTTCCCATAATCTAATTTCTTAAAATGTTTATTACCGAAATATTATCTATTTTTCTATTATTTCCAGTAATATTAACAAATATATCCGATATATCAATTAAAATTAAGTAAGTATGTACAGGGAACATTTCTGTAGCAGTTACACATTTTTAATCTTGAGTAATTCTTTAAAGTGTTTATATAGAAATTAATAAAACTATTTTTCCAAAATGAACTATTTATTTATCATATTAAGAGTATACATATTGTGTCAAAAATGTTCAAAATTGATAATAAAAAGTATGTAACGATTTTTCTCATTACTGTATAAATACAAAGAATTCTAATAAATAATTTTACATTATTATATGACGTTTAACTACGTAATCAAGGCATTCGAATTATAAAAATATTCATTTTATCATCATAACATAATTAAAACTCCACTATATTTTGTATAATTCTCGTATTATTTTTATTGGGCATCATTGATATTTTTTTAAATATATATGTGTACTTATATATATATATATATATACATATATATACATATATATATATATATATATATATATATATATATATATATATATATATATATATATATATATATATATATATATATATATATATATATATAAATCAATATGCAATATATGTATGTAAATCAATATGCAATGTATGTGTACACGTGTGCGATAACATCTTATGTTAAAATAGATGTTATTATAATTATGTATAAATATTTTAGTTTTCATGAGATAGAAACCAATCTCTATTCAAAAAATATGAAAATATAAAATTAAACACACACACACAAAAACAATAAAATTATCAAAACCGCTCATTATCAGGACGAAACTGATGAAAATAAATCACTAATAGAAACAGCACGTGTATACACAGATATAAATTTGTATATATATATATATATATATATATATATATATATATATATATATATATATATATATATATATATAACAATAGTATGTGTGCATGCACAGAAATAAGAACGTGCTTGTACACGTGACTAAGTATTAATATGTATAAAAACCATCAATATGACAATTATCTCTAAAAGTTAATAGTATTCGTTTAATAAAAATATTTATAAAAAATTATTATTGATTTATTCAAAAATATTATTGACACACATTGATATATGTATACGTGCATACACACACATCACACGTGTATATATATATATATATATATATATATATATATATATATATATATATATATATATATATATATATATATATAAATTAGTTAAACCTCCAAATTCAAATTATGTTAATAAATAATCTGACCGTTTAAATTATTTTATAGTTCATGAATTTACCTATATACAATAAATTCACCATATGCCTGTCACGGATTTAAACAAAAATAACTTTTAACTTCTTCGTAAATTACGTTCAACATTTAACTTCTTGTAAACTACGTTTTAATATTTGTGTAACTATATTAAAGTTTCTGCGAGTCATTTCAAAAATAACTCTGTAATATAAATTATATCGTGATGTTGTAGATCATCTAAAGCGATGCATTATTATATGACTGTTAAGGACAATTTCAGTTTTTAATAAAAAGGTGAATTTCAAGTGATTATTTTTTATTTAAAATGGACATTTCTCAAACATTTTGGGAAGATACTTCAAATATGCAGCCTGTTAAATATGAGAGGTAAGTTTTCATTTGTGTATATATATATATATATATATATATATATATATATATATTTATATATATATATATATATATATATATATATATATATATATATATATATATATATATATATATTTATATATGTATGTATATATATACACGCACACACACACATGTATCATCAACACTTCTCTATTTATTATTGAATGAAGGTCTCTCCTAAAACATTCCACTTTGACCTATCCAATGCCTTTCTCTTCCTTTTCGACGAATTTTCTTACCTCTCTGTCCCATTTATACATGGGTTTCTTTTTAAACTTTCTTATATTTCTGGATTCACAATCTATAATTTCTATTCTTCATCAGTAATCTCTTTGTGCTATATGACCGGCCCATTTCTTCACTTTTACTATAATGTCTTGAATATTTATTTTCTTTCTAATCCATTCGTTTTTCTTTCTATTTCTACTTATTATTTCTAAAATGCAACTTTTAATGCTTCATGTTATCTAGAGTCACTGAATTATTATAATATTTAAGACCCATATTATATATATGTTAATAAAGAAGTATTGTTATGTTCTGTTTTTTATGTCAATAAAACTCTTTTTATAGTCTTTAAAATTAACAAAAAAATTAATTCGTTTCATGAAACTAAACCCAAATTTTCAAAAAAATATACATTATTAAAAAATATTTTAGAAATTTTAAATGTGGAGAAAGTCGTATGTTAATTATATTTTTTTTTAATATTACTGTTTGAATCAAAACTGATTCATTCCTCAAGGCACATCGGTCTGTTGCAATTGAACCACTGTTAATAAATGATTATCGTCTATTGGTTTGTTAATAAATGTTATTACAAAATATTGATTTTTGTAATATCTGTTTCAAATTTTCTAGTTCTACACTTGTAACCATCTTTGTCACAAATAACATAAGAAACTTTTTTAATACATTAAATTTCACAATTCCATAATTTTGCTATTTATATTGGTATATAATCTCGGTTTTTCGAATATATCTCGATTTTGAAATATTCAAATACATATGTATTTAATATTTTAACATTATAATATTTTTTTATTGAAATTAATGATATAACAGATTCATTTATAAATTGTTATCATAAAATAATAAATATAAATAATTTAGTTTCATTTTAAATAGTCCCATTAATAACAATATAAATAAGAGATTGCTTAAAAATTAAATGAAAACTTATCTAAACGTAATTTCTTCTAATTCTTCATTATTAACATATTATATACTTATATTTTTGTTATCTCTATTAAGAATGGACTTTATTAAAAATTAAAAACTATCAATATTTAAAAATTGATGGTGAGATTTCATTTAGTCGATTAAAATATCCTGTGACTTATTGAGAACTACCACTTCGAAATATAAATTGAATTTTAAGACTATTTTAAATGTTCGTAGATTATATATATATATATATATATATATATATATATATATATATATATATATATATATTTTAAAAAACACACATTTAGTACGTGAAATACTAACCATTTGAATGTAAAACTACGTTTCAAATAAATTTCTAGAGCATTATTTATGTTAACATAAATGAATCGCTAATTTTAAATACCACAAAATTTTATAAAAGTGTCTAATAATTACTTATTATTACTTTATTTGCTTAAAAATGGATGCGTATTTCGATGGCTATGTCGTTATCATTAGAGTACTGCGTTATAAAATCTTACATATAATTAAATTTTATAATGCAACGCCCTAACAATATAGACATGATCGTAATGATGTTCTTCAACTTTTCATCAGATAAAATGAAAAATAAATATTCATTGGACGTTCGTAAAATCTTGTGATGTGAATGAACAATTCGTCTTAAAATGAATTCATCTCAATACTAGAACAAATAGTGGCGTTATAGATATATTTTTGTGTTTTTTTTTAAAAAAAAAATAAAAGTACAGAAAATATTAACACAATTATTAAACACAGTTATAATAAATTAGTACTTTTACTGAATATCGTGTACAAACACATATAAAAAAACAAATATGTTCATATACGAATTCACTACTAAAGATTATCTTAGTTTGCTCTACATAAGAATAAAGTAGTGAATAATGAAATAAAATCGGCATATAAATGCACATTGTAAATACTGTGAGGACATTACACTTGGTTGATTCATGTGATTTACCATCACATGTGATCAAAATAACACGTGACACTTACAATTTGTTTATCGTAAATTTATGTATTAGGAACAATAACATTTCACTATATAGTATCATGTGTTAAATTTATATGTATATATGTGTATATATATATATATATATATATATATATATATATATATATATATATATATATACACACGTTTTACTTTTAAATTTTAATATTTACTATTATACAAAAATTGATGTGAATAAAATTAATACAAAGGTAAATTCAATAATAATAAAAATATTGATTTTTAAATAAATTAAATTTATATATATATATATATATATATATATATATATATATATATATATATATAACAAATAATTCTACTCTATAGATTAACTCCACAATATCAGATTTATGTAATGGAAATAATTTTTTATTAAGATTTTTTGGCTACTCTTTTGCTACGACCAAATTATTCAAACCAAATATGGTAAACAATAATCATATGAATTCTATATAGGAATAAAAATAATATAAAAAGTGGTCCGTAGATTTTCTTCTATATTAGGAATATGAATAAATAATAATTTTAGGGAAATTAATAAACAAGTTACATGCATCCATTTTGTTATATTTCTAATCATACGCATATATATATATATATATATATATATATATATATATATATATATATATAGATAGATATATAGATAGATAGATAGATAGATAGAAAATAGAAAGTTAGAGAGCCAATACTTGGAACAAGTAGATAAAATAAAATACCTAGAAAAAATTATAGAATATGACGGTGATCTATGGTCAATGATTAGATCGAGAATTAAGGTAACATGAACTGTATTTAGAATAACAATTAATAAAATGAAGATTAAAATATTATTGAACCCAAAACGGATAGACCAATGTAAACTAACTGCTTATATTTCTTAACTTAGAGATTGAATTCCACAATGAAGCAAAAACTTGTAACAGCCCAGTGAAGGATAATGTTAGAAATTTATAAACGTCGTCAGAAAATTTGTAAATTAATACAAGAACAGACAAAAATAATTGATACAATAGAACAAATAAAATCGATGAAATGGGTACAGGTAGTACAAGATATAGCAAGAAGAGAAAACAATAGATGGACAAAAATCATTATAGAGTGGCGACCAAGAGAAAAAAAAACTCAAAAAGAGACTTTATCTAAGATGGACAGATAATACTGTCAAATATTATGGAGATGAGGATTGGATGAGATTAATTGTGGACAGGAAACAATGAAAAAATATTTTTAAAAAAATTAAAAAATTTAATAACATTTGTTGAAGCTTTCGCCCAACATTGAGCTGCTATCGACTTTTATGATGTTGATAATAATAATAATTTTATATGTATATATATAGAGAGAGAGAGAGAAATAGTTAGATAGGAAGGTAAATATGTGTATGTAATATATATATATATATATATATATATATATATATATATATATATATATATATCTTAAAGCAGAGCTATCCAAACCGCGGGCCGCATGTGGCCCGCCTTTATACGGCCCCCGAATCTCTACATGGGACTACAAAAGGTAGCGACATTTTTGAAGCTGTTCATAATTCCGTTGTAAAATATGGAGGATTCGATAAGTGTTCCTGCATTGTAACAAATGGGGCGAAAGCTATGACGAGAACACAAACAGATCCCTTGTTTAGTAACAAATGTGAAACAGGAGGAGATTTTTTTAAATTATTACCAGAAAGAAAGTATCCTAAATTGCGAGACTTTGGTCTTAGAATGGGGTCAGTGCTCGGCAGTACTTATCTTTGTGAAAGTACCTTTTCAACAATGAAATTTATAAAATCTAAATATAGAAGTTCCATGACGGACAAATCGTTATCAAATTTACTGCGTTTGGCTACTACAAACATTGAAATTGATATAGCTACATTAGTAAAGGAATCAGAGTTACCGCAAAGTTCTCATTGAAATACACAATTTTGTTAATATTGTCTAATATTTCAATAAAACATAGTTAAACAGTAATAAATGTTTTTTTTTATTTTGGGTGCGGCCCGCGGATAATTTTTATTTTCGTATTGCGGCCCTTGGGTTTCTAGAGGTTGGATAGCCCTGTCTTAAAGGTTTATACGCAGTTAGAAATTTCAAAAAATCGATTTTTTTTGCATTTTCGGAATGCACATATATTTGAGTATATTCTCTGAAAATTTGAAGTAAATCCGATAAATATTTTCGAACATACACCTGAATTTGTAAAAATTTTTTAACTATGTGTAAACTACTTCCGAAACTTCAAACGCGTTTATCTCAAAACGGTGTTTTCATAGTCGGTGATCTCGATATCTCAGAAATGGCTGAACCGATCGGTCTCAAATTTTCACACAATCTTCTCAAATATATTCCTCAGGTATTGAACGAAGGAATAAGGTTTACAAAAATTATTACTATTTTTTTTAAACAATTTGGAGCGAAAATTTTAGGAAAAAACGAAAAATTTTTTCAAGTATACGCCATTTTGTCAAAAATGAACAATTTTATTATTCCTTCATTCAATACCTGCATTAATCTATCCTTTAAAAGAATTGACCATATTTTTTGATTTCGGATAATCCAAACCGCCGATATGGAGATCACCGCCAAGCGCCTTTTTTTGGAGGTCGTTCGGGACATCGTCTGCAGGAGCGGTGCACTTCAATATTTTTTTATGATCGACATGTTATTTTATTCTTGAAAGTAGGATCTATTCAAATAATCATAATTTGTAATTGCAAAATAAATACTGTTTCTAAAAAAAATTCCTAAAAAAACGTCGTTTTTGCGCCTCGCAACTGCGTATAACCCCTTAAAGTATCTAAAAATAGAATCCAAATTTTCATTTCATGATTAACTTATTAACAAAAATTATTCAAGTAGTCAAATTACAAATATTATCTTAAATATTCAGTTGTAATTTTAGTAAAAAAATAAAAATATTAGCATTGATATGTTTTTAAATTGCTTTATATATATATATATATATATATATATATATATATATATATATATATATATATATATATGTATATGTATATGTAATTTTCCATAAGCGAAAATGTAAACTGAAATCTGACGCGTACTCTAATCATCTTGTGATTGTTTTTTTTTTATTGCACGTATTTAACTATACGCCTGCAATTAGCACACGTAAATGCTACATGTGTGTCTTGTTTAGATATGATTTCTGGTATTACGCGTGTACAACTATTTTTTTCAAATGTGTGCAAAATGTACATGATCACGTACATGCATCATATCGATATCGTCGGTGCAAAGTTTGATGCCGGAACAAGACGCAAATAAAACGCGACCGTCATTTGCGTTAATGTTTGCTAAGATCGGTTGAATGATCTAATCGCGTTGACATGTAGAAACACACAAGCAGATTGTAAACGGTCATCGTCGGCACGTGCGGAACAGCACGAGGCAACGTTTCCGTGTTGGCTCACTGCCGCGTCAATTACACCGAAAGGTGTTTGTTGCACGCCATTTTATTTATATAAAAACCGACAGCAGTACTCGCCAACGAATCATCGATTGAATAGCACTAGACAAAGTACTGCGTGTCTAACATTTGACCTAAATCAAAATACTGATTCCAGCTGACGACAATTTTTTTTATGTTAATAAAGAATTCATGTATAAAAAATAATTATTATTTGTATTCAATTCACATTACGTGCATATATATAGATATACATGTTTAATAATAAAATTTAATTCATAATGTAATTTTTCTTGGTCTGTTCTGATTTGTTAGAAGTTGTTTTAGATTTTTTCCATTTTATTCTACTTTAAAAAAACCTTGAATATTTTGTTCAATTATGTTAAGCAATTGCATTCATTTCAAAAATATGATTTTAAAAATTACAATTTTAAGCGATTTTTTTTATTTAATTACACTCTAAAGTTAAATCATATACTGATACACTTATCCCTCGATTTACACGGTACTTTTTTACACGATTTCGCTTTTACACGGTTTTCAAAATAACGGATTTAAATAAAAATAAAAATGAACATTTTGTCTGCATACACAATTCTGCAGTCATTTTTTAATTCCGTTCGCTTGGTAATACTGGCACACATATTTGAGTTAGGGCGAAAATTGGGTAATCGTTTTCTACAAAATGACCCGAATGTTGAACGAGCTCTTCGATTCTAGCGAGATATTAATAAATGCTTAACTCAATTTGAGGAGGTCTATAAGATTCAACCAAAAACCGAACACAATTGTTAATTACGGATTTCATTATCAAGTCTCGTAGAAAAGATTAATAGTCTATGAAAGTGATATCAGTAATTAAACTTTTGGTAAAAAATTTTAAGAATCTTATATTTCTTGTTTCCATAAAATGAATTACGTACACCTTTATGTATTTGTCATTTTATGAATGGATTGTTATTTTTATGTTTTTCAAGGTATCTCTTACTATTATTTTACGTTGAAATAAATGACTGATTTATGCACATTTTAATTTGTTTTCGATTTACACGGTTTTGCGTATAAAAATCCACGATTTCGATTTACACTGTTTTCTGAGGAACCGATCTTCAGTGTAAATCGGGGGATAGGTGTATATTAAAATTGACTGAAATAAATGAATTTATGATACAAAATTATAAAATACTTTAAAATAGTTTTTTTGAAAGAAAATCAACATAACATCGAGCGATATAATATTCTAATTAAATACAAATATTTTAGTTTCTAAAATAAAATACGAACACGCATACCAGTACTTTAGAAAAATTAACAGCAACATTTAACCTACCACTGATTAAATAGGCAAGTTTCTGTAAAACTTCAAAAACGTTATTAATACTTTTAATATACTTTCCAGCGCACTAGACGTAATAAACAATTTTATGCTTTTATGAAAAATTATATAAACATGAAAAGTTATTTAAGTTTTAATTGTAAATTTAAACATCCTATTTTGTTTGATTATTATTCTCAAATTTGCGTATAAAAAGATTTAAATTTATTGAAAATGTGTACAGGAAAATAGCTAATTGCAAAATTAATTGAAAATCAAGTGAAACAAATGCAATAGAAAGAAAACATTATAAAATTTGTATTTCAACGAAAATTTTGAGAAAGACTGCACATATTGTTGGTAGAAGCCATTATGTAGACCAAAATATTATGTCATTATATGCCAAAGTATTGACCCAAGTATTATAAATATGAATGTAAATCAAAAAATAAAAATGCAAAAAAATCTCAATGTTAGAAATAAGCATTACATTTTTTATATTTTTCTTTGTAAAAAAAATAAATCATTAAGACTTGAATTTGTTTTAGAAATTATTAACAAATTCGTTTTTGGGAAAATTAAAATAATGTTTAGAAAAAATATTTTGATAGCAATATTACCAAGAAAAATCACTACATTTCTAATGTTGATTAAAAAAAAGATTAGAGTTCGGTAAAAAATATGTAAATGCAAGCCTAGTCTTTTGAAATAATATCATTTTTATGAATAAAAGTAAATTAATACGTAAAAAATTACATATATACACAAAAAAATCTGACAAATTTTATCAAAAATTACAATTTGTTTGTCATTGTAGCTAATTCATTTTTACACTGCTAAGTCGTTCTTTTTTCGCTAAAGCACGTTTCAATAACCATATCATCATCTTCAAAGTATGACATTATAAAATAAATAGAGTGCATTAAGCACTTAAATAAAATCTTGTGATATTAAATAGTGATTTATTTGCATAAAAAATACCTTATGGAAAATATAACTACACACTGAACTAAAAGAAATTACAAAAAATGATTAATTTCTTTCCAAATTCCCTAATACATATATACTTATTTACATACATAAATATTATTAAATATATAATGTACATAAATAAAACAATTAATATCTTACAAAACTCTATTATTTTTATAAAAACTACAAATCGTGCATAATACTTTTAAATTTTAATTCTTGCTGTGAATTTCTCTTAAATGATAAATAAATATATAAATTCAACATAAGGAATAATGGCATTTGTTCATAGCAAAGCACGGAGACTTGTTTACAAATTGCATACAAGTCATTGTACTACACACGAAAGGCCTTGAGCGGTCGAGTCTGAGGCTATCCTGTTATCATTACAGGTGTAGAACTGGCAAGTACTGCTGTCACGTGCTCCACGATGGCTTGCTTAACAAAATGCGGTCGAACGCCATCTTTATACACAATTCTAAATATAATTATACCTCTTTTCGTGGTATTCATTGATAGTTTTCCATCTTTACAATCTTTAATTTGGATATAGTACTGCATTTTTCAAATTGCGTTAACATATATCGAAATAAATCTCTCTCACATACACACACACACACACACACACACACACACATATATATATATATATATATATATATATATATATATATAAACATATACATACACACACACATTTATGTACATCCTAATAATAATAATTATCCCTACAGTAACAAATTTTCAACATTATATATTTTATTCTATATTAATAGTACAATTTCTATTTTTTTTTAAATAAATTCTACTAAAAAAAAAATTTTCGATTAAAAATTGAAAAATAAATTCACAAATTTTATATACATATACACTACCATTCAAGAGTTTGGAAGCAAGAACAAATTGTTGAATAAGTAATAAAAGAAATGTGTATATATTATTCTGTTAAAATCATAGCATTTACTTATATCTAATTTAATACAAAAGTACAAAAACTGCCTGATCTAAGTTAAATTCTTGCCTCTTCAAAGTGACCACCTTTATTTTTCATTAATTCCAAACGAATTTTATGCTTTCTATTTATGAATTTCTTGAAATATTCTTCGTCTATTTTTCCCCATTCTAAGGATATTGCCAGAGTTGTTGAGAGCTAGTTGGAGTACGAGTTTTAATTCTCCAGTTCATCGGAGACAAATCAAGAAATTAAGGTGGTTGGTCATAGTCTTACAGGGACGCGGGGTAAGGAGTAGTGGTCTACACTTTTGTATGGGCTAAAATAATGTTTGCCAAGTGCAAATAAATAATTCTGTATAGTATACATGGTAATGAACACGACTAACACGAGCATCGTATGTGTCACGTGCCTACAGTGCTGCGCCGTGATTCGTTCTGGCTGTACAGTTGTACTGGCTGTAACTTTAAAATCATTCATTTACAATTATTTTTCAACTAAAAACTTGCAAACGACGTTGTGAAGATTTGTTTTACTCGAGTGATAATACTATTAAAAATATAAGCTTTACAATAAAACATATTTTAAAAAATTCTTGGCATTTTTTAGTGAAGTTTCAATGACTTAAGGGGTTATACGCAGTTACGAGGCGCAAAAACGACGTTTTTTTAGGAATTTTTTTTAGAAACAGTATTTATTTTGCAATTACAAATTATGGTTATTTGAATAAATCCTACTTTCAAGAATAAAATAATATGTCGATCATAAAAAAATATTGAAGTGCATCGCTCCTGCAGACGATGTCTCGAACGACCTCCAAAAAAAGGCGCTTGGCGGTGATCTCCATATCGGCGGTTTGGATTATTTGAAATCAAAAAATATGGTCAATTCTTTTAAAGGATAGATTAATGCAGGTATTGAACGAAGGAATAATAAACATTTTCATTTTTGACAAAATGGCGTCTACTTGAAAAAAATTTTTCGTTTTTTACTAAAATTTTCGCTCCAAATTGTTTAAAAAAAATAGTAATAATTTTTATAAACCTTATTCCTTCGTTCAATACCTGAGGAATATATTTGAGAAGATTGTGTGAAAATTTGAGATCGATCGGTTCAGCCATTTCTGAGATATCGAGATCACCGACTATGAAAACACCGTTTTGAGATAAACGCGTTTGAAGTTTCGGAAGTAGTTTACACATAGTTAAAAATTACTTACAAATTCAGGTGTATGTCCGAAAATATTTCTCGGATTTACTTCAAATTTTCAGAGAATATACTCAAATATATGTGCATTCCGAAAATGCAAAAAGAAAAAAATCGATTTTTTGAAATTTCTAACTGCGTATAACCCCTTAAGTTTCAATTTATACCACACCGCCATAAGAGCCCATGTTATAAGACACAATTTTCATATTTTAATTTTTCTAAAACGGGATGGAAAAAAATTTCAAAAAAAATTCCTGAAGAATTTGATCATTATTATGATCATTATATTCAAATTTTAGACTAATCTTATCATATTTTTTACAGACCAACCTCCTTAAGATGGCCACTCCATGACTTCAATAACTCGTGTTGCTTTTTTTCGATTAATAAATTGTTTATACAAATTAGAAGTGTGCTTAGAGTCATTATCTTGTTGAAAAACTGTTGAGAATTGTATTCCCGAGCAACGCTATGCACACACATACATCTGAACGAACGCAATGCAAAGGTTCGAGGCTACCTGACTTTTATTGCACCAGATGTACGCCAACGACAAGTCGAAAGATATTCACACATTTAGATACTTCTGAAGTGACCACCGACTTGTGCACATCAACCAACAGACTATCTTAACAAATTGTATCTCTCTTATTTTATAAATACAGCAATTCATTAAATTCAGTGTCACATTATTTCATTATACAATATACATCATAACCCATTTCAACAAAAACAAAATTATGCCCAATGATATTTAAGCCAGACGGAATAGCTGATTCTCATAAAATTTTCAAATAGCCTTCTTTATTTAATGTCTTCTATTTTTACTAATTTTCCTGATTTGTTGTTACTGAAACATCCCCAGACCATTGTGTTTCCTCCGTCGTGTTTAACAGTTGTGCTGCTCAACACTGATTTGCTTTCGTTTAGCCATTTTCTGTGACTGAATATTATAATGGCATTTCAACGATAAATGTTCGTAGACAATGGGTTTAAGAAGCAGAACCTTGTCTATAGATGCTTAAGTGCAACTGATAAGAATGTAACAAATATAAACATGCGATAGAAGAAACCTATTTACGGCATTCTTTGTTTTTCTATTCTGAATACAACATGGTTACTGAACACCGGTAAAGTCATAAATCGCTAACACAAAATATTTCTTAGAAATGCTGCTAGAAAACAAAATATTCCTTTCTAGTCCTCATCCATTATTTAATAAATATTTATTACATACAGTTTTTTTTTTGAGATGTATTGAGATTTTATATATGTGTTGTTTTCCTCGTTATTACTTTTTCAACAATAACATTTTTATATACATTTTCTGCCAACAAAAATCATTGATGTATTTCTATCACTTACAAATATTTAAAACTGCATTTATTTATAATTATGTACGTATTTTTAACAGTAAAAGTACGTAGTAACAAAGTACATTAAAATATCCTCAAACATCTGCCAAATAATTACATAGAAAAGAAAACTACACTTTACTTTAAATCAGCTCTATGTATAATTTCTCTATAGTGTTTATGACAATTCTTGGCTTCTTTTATTTTTAAAGTAAGTATAGATATTGTAAAAAAAGAGATCGGTGTAAAACTAGGATCTTTTACCAATAAACAACTGAAATCGACGCAAATTGCTGTTTCTAAATATAATTTTAACCCTTCCATTACCTCTAATATGTGTAAATACTAACTACGAAAGAACTAATCAATATTATTTAAAATACGTCAGTTTCGAAATCATACACTTTGTCTTAAAACTATTTCTCTTACATATTTACGCAGAAAAAATAAAGAATTCTTGTCGCTTGTTTACATGACCTCATTGACCAGCATTCATTCGTATCTAAAAAAGACATATATATGTGTGTAAATAAGTCATGGATAGCGTAAACTTAAAACCAATAAAAAATATGTTCAGAAAAAATAACTCATGGAATGATATGAATTATATTAGTTTATAATTTAATTAAATTGATTAATTCATTGATAAAATCGACAGTAATATATAAATAGAAGTAATATCTATTGTACAATGCGTTCTACACTCCAAAAACTATTATTTAATGTACATTTGACTGTTTAAAAAAGAATTGCGTTCCACTTCCGGCGTGATGTGAAAAAAGTTCTTTGAATTTTCCCGAAGTTTTCTGAGAATTGCCGAAGTACAAATTTTATGAAATATTAAAATTAACAAAAAATGGGAAAAAGATGGATTTTCAGACAGTTCTTCGAGCAAATTTTACGATAAAATAAATTTTAATTGTATTGGCATTAGATTTGAATGCACATCAATCACCAATCTATAATGAATATCGTCTACACAGAAGCATTAACATAGCTTTCTAAACATTTTATTTTTCATAATTTATTTACATTGCTAAATAAAAGTAAATTCGGAGGTCGACGAGCGAAGAGAGTAGAAGGCAGAACCCCCTGGTAGGAAAAAATATTTTATATGTGTATAGAAAAAGTATGTATGATTTGTGTATTTTGTAATTAAGTCATTTTGAAATAATTTTTTTTCTAAAGCATTTTAATACAATTATTTACTTTAGATAATTATAATTAAAAATAATAAGTTTTTTGCGGAATAAAATATACATATACACACAAAAAATATATAAAAAACGACAAGAAATTTCACACTTTACGTATGACCTAATACTTTTAAAAAATTTATTTACATCTATATATATATATATATATATATATATATATATATATATATATATATATATATATATATAATATTATATACATATGTATTAGGTTTTTGAAATAAATGGAATAACACATCTTTTTAAAAAATATATTTTATTTAAAAAACTATTAACTTTTACACCTCTTTGAAATTCTGTTCCATCTTTTTATAAATTTACTTTTTCGTTTGTTTACTAATTCCCATTTTTTCTGAATCATCCATAAAATTAAAATTTGAAACATTTGAGTTTTAATAAACTGAAATAAAAAGAATTTTAAAAATATTCATTTACTACCGTATGTATTTATTTGTGAAACATCGTATTAAGAAAAAAGCAGTATTATAAGTACAAAATCGATTTATTTATTTGTCATTAAGACAATCTACGAGGACTGTTTGATAAGTCCGTGTAAAAATAAAAACTGCTTCATTTTTTTGAATAAATCGTTTTTATTTTTCAACATAGTCTCGTTTTAAACTTATACACTTCATCCAACGCTGCTCTAGTTTGTTGATCCCTTCCGAATAATAGGATTTGTCCAAGTCTGTAAAATAGTCATTCGTTCCTGCAATCACCTCCTCGTTCGAATAAAATCTTTTTCCCGCGAGCCATTTCTTCATATTAGGGAACAAATAATAGTCCGATGGAGCCAAGTCTGGAGAATAGGGGGGATGTGAAACGATTTGGAACCCTATTTCCATTAGTTTTGTGGCCACAACTGCTGAGGTGTGAGCTGGTGCGTTGTCGTGATGAAAGAGGACTTTTTTGTGGGCTAATCGGGGACGTTTTTCTTGCAACTCGGTTTTCAAACGATCCAATAACAATGAATAATATGCACCTGTAATGGTTTTACCCTTTTCCAAATAGTCGATAAAGATTATTCCTTGCGAATCCCAAAAGACAGTCGCCATAACCTTCCCGGCCGAAGGAATTGTCTTCGCCTTTTTCGGAGCAGATTCCCCCTTGATAGCCCATTGTTTAGACTGCTCTTTGGTCTCAGGAGTGTAGTGATGTATCAATGTTTCATCTACAGTGATGAAACGACGCTTAAAGTCCTGTGGATTTCGCTGAAACAGCTGCAAACCGTTCTTGCAACACTTCACACGACCTCGTTTTTGGTCGATCGTGAACAATCGCGGCACCCACCTGGCGTATAGCTTTTTCATGTCCAAATGTTGGTGCAAAATATTATGTACCCGTTCACACGAGATGCCTACAGCACTAGTAATCTCACGCACTTTTACTCTTCTGTCATCCATCACCATATCATGGATTTTATCAATGATTTCTGGAGTGGTGACCTCAACAGGGCGTCCAGAACATTCAGCGTCTCTTGTGCTCATATGGCCACTCCGAAAATTTTGAAACCACTTATAAACCGCACTAATCGAAGGTGCAGAGTCACCATAATGTTTATCAAGCTTCTGTTTAGTCTCCTGAGGCGTTTTGCCTTTAATGAAGTAGTGTTTAATCAACACGCGAAATTCTTTTTCGTCCATTATTTGACAATCACTCGATTTCCTTGATTCCAACGATTGTCAAACACAAAGGAATTGACCGATATGGCTGAAACTTGATGTGTGTTCTTCCAAGAGGTGCTACTAATTAAAAATAACCTCGATATGCACCAGTGGTGCCATATTTCGGAAATTACACGGACTTATCAAACGGCCCTCGTATGTATATATATATATATATATATATATATATATATATATATATATATATATATATATATATATTCATATATATATATATATATATATATATATATATATATATATATGATATATATATATATATATATATATATATATATATATATAGATATATATATATATATATTCATATATATATATATATATATATATTCAATGTGTATTACCTGCTTATAGTTATGAGTCAGAAACTGGAACACTGAATGCAAAAATAAAACAACTTTTGACAACCTATCGAAGCATGGAAAGGATAATGTTAGGATTTTTTAAACGTGATCGGAAAACCTATAAATGGATACGAGAACAGATAAGAGTAACTAATATAATAGAACAAATAAAATCGATGAAATAATCATGGACGGGACACATAACAAGAAGAGAAGACAACAGATGAATAAAAATCAATAACAGCCAAGAGATAGAAAGAGACCCTTTCAAATATAAAGGGATGAAATTGTAAAGTATAATAGAGGAAAGTTGGACGAAATTAGCTGTGGACAAGAAACAATGGAAAATTCTTGAAAAAACAATGACATTCGGTGAAGCTTTCGCTTGGCAGTGGGCTGATAAAAGCTTTTATGGCAACGATATATATATATATATATATATATATATATATATATATATTACTGTTTTAATATAATAAATAAAATATATATATATAAAAATATCTCGTTGCAGTAATATAAAAAATTAAATCAGATTATTGCAATCTAACGATCGATAATAATACATACTGGTTTACTTCAAATTTAATAACACATTACATCATAAATATGCGATAAAAATATTACTGATAACGTTAGAATGGATCATTGTATTATCGATAGGTGTAATTCTATGAACACGAAAGTAAACAAAATAACTAATGATAAATACAATGTTTTTCTTGTCTAACCTGACAAATTAAAAAAATCGTTGATATGTGTAAGTTGTTTATTCTATTATGTACTATATTTTATGTAAATGTACAGTATTTGCGAATATATTTTTAAGTATTATATATAATATATTGATCAATTAAACTTGTAAATACAAAAGTTACACGTATTATTTTCTAACTCATTTCAAATAAACTTATTTTATCAAATAATAAGAAACTGGTAAAGAATATTGTTTTTAAGATTATCTCAAATATATTAGTAATGAATATTTAATAAATATTCACAAACAAATTATTCTATCATTTATTGAATTTGAATTCTAATAATGAACAACTGATACAAAAGTCTTTTTTCCATTTCTCTTTTATCATTCTACATAAATATATCTGTTTCGTATCTCTTATAAAATAATTATCGAACAATCAAATACAAAAAGGACGTTGCACTTAGATACATGAGATAAACCGCATGTGGTCTTGTCTTGTTGGCGCAATGTTGAAGTGCTATTTATTGCGGAACGTGCGTCAAGGTCTTGCGAAGGTCGGCAGTCGTAACGTTCACGTCGTAATGCCATTTGACAGTAAATACACTGTTTGTCTTGTAATTTTCAAATAATAACATTATTAAATAGTTGATTTTTCATTTTTGTTACGAATTACTATATTTTACTTAATTCCACAAATATATATATATATATATATATATATATATATTTATAGTGGTCCAAATGAAACTGGATGGTTTATACATACATGTGTTTACATTAATGCATGTGATTTAAAAATCTTCCTCTTTCAATTGATTTAAAAACATCTTTGTTTTTCTATTTATCTCTTTAATACTTTGAAAATGCATTTTTATTTTTATTTTTTTTATTATAAGAAACGAAAATTGCTCGATACGCAATGAAATAACACATCTTTTTTAAAAATATATTTCATTTAAAAAACTATTTAACTTTTACACTTCCTTGAAATAAACTGTGTTTAAGTGTATTTATTTGCCAACAATTGTATCACTAAAAGTAATTTTTAAACACATACATTGTTTTTATACTTTATCGAAAGCTAGTGTTCTTATATTAAATGTGTAATTACTTCCATTTTTTAAAAAATTCGTTCACTTTTTCCGCATTTTCATATAGAAAACTGACCAAAGTTTTCATCATTATCTAATATTATTTTCTTATTGAAATCATGAGCAGAATTTTAATATTATTAGGTTGGCAAGTATCTCCCTTCCGCTTTTTTTTTTTTTGTACATAGCTGCGAAATTCAAAAGACCAGAAGGCGGAAGGGAGATATTTGCCAACCTAATATTTCAAAAAAACATACATAATTTCTTATAAGCTTATTTGTAAATTTCGATAGAATTGTTTTCCAGTTTTGTTAAAATTTATATTAATTTTTTATTAAATTTTAATATTCAATATTTTTTGTCAGACAAAAAATATTAATTTTCGCTTCTGCGTTTCATCTATTAAAATCCAAAAGCTTGTTCACTACTTTTTTCCCACTTATTATTACTGATGTACATTTTGATGATTATACTGCCATTTTTAAATCGTATTCGTATAAAATCAGACTTTATGCAAACACTCCAATCAAATATTATTATGTTATACCATATTAATTCCTTTAAAAAAAACTATAAGTTCCGTATGTGAATAAATAAATAAAACTAACTTTCAAATTCAAAAAATTGCATTTAGTAACAGTTAAGTACTTAATTACAATTAATAGTAAAGGGGTATATAATAAAAAAAATGAAAAAATCTTCAAAGTTTTTATTGATCTCGAACAAAATTTAAACTTATGTACACACATACATACGTTGCTCATACTTCGCTCTACACAGTTAAATATAAATTTTTGCGATGGTTATGTGCCCAGCAGCTGTGAACATAGCTCTGTTACTCTATAGTTACACTTCGTATGTACAATATATAATATATATAGAGTCATCCAAATGTAACGCCTAGATTTGTGTTTTATTAAAAAGAAACATGTGTATAGAGTGATGTACAAGAAAACATGTGTATAGTTTCTTTTGTATAAAACACAAATCTAAGCGTTACATTTGGATAACCCTATATATTAGGTTGTCAAATATCTCCCTTCCGCCTTTTTGTCTTTTGAATTTCGCGGCTATGTAAAAAAAAAAGCGGAAGGGAGATACTTGACAACATAATATATCAAAATAAAAATATCATTAATTTTAATACTACCCTATAAAAAAATATTATTAACTCTTTGCACTTGGCATATTTTTCAGCAGCAATACCAACTACTCGATGAAAATGAATATAAAAGGGTATTTATCTTTTATGATCATAAGTAGACATTGAAATATTAATAAACCGTAAATTATTTTGAAACAAATAAATATTTTTTATAAAGTATTACAATGGCTTCATTTTAATATACAAATTAAATTTTTATTTTTAATTTTTTTGTACTTCTGTAAAATATGAAACTTTTAAAAGCAATCGCCATTATGAAGACCTGGTTTTTAAGTACAAGTATCGTGTTTTTCTCTTCCCTCTTAAATTTTGTCTACCAAAACATACTCTAAAGTTTTTTTTTATTCTCGAGAGAATTATATTATTATAGGAAACTTATTATTTATCATCTTTTCGTATACAAAGTGAAAAGATGCTTTCAAGATGAAGTACATTTCTGACATTTTGTAAAATTATTATGTGATCAATATTTATTAATCAATCAACAAATAATCCAATGAATTTTTAAAATATTAATGGATTCTTATTCGTTAATTTTGCTATTTTATTCACTGTACATAAATTAATCACATTATATTTTCATGTTTCAATATATATATATATATATATATATATATATATATATATATATATATATATATATATGTATGTATGTATGTATGTATGTATAAAATATATTCTTGTGAGTATGAAAAAGATCGCTGATCCATAGAAAACAATATGAAACGAATAAAATGAACGGCATTAAACAATTATGACTATATCTTCGCACATATTTTCATTATAAATATGTGGTTTAATTAAAATTTCTTCGAATCAATCTTTTGCACGTGACGTCAAGCAGTCAGGTGATTGTACGATCGGTTCGGGTGATGAATTCCACATTGTTGAGGTCAACGGCCACCAGAATCTACTGTCTGGTTTCCAAATCTATTTAATGGCACGTTTTGCGGAAGTGTAGATCGTGTTTTTGGCTCATTACCGTCTGCGTTCAAATTGCGCGGACACTTGAAAATAAATAAATTATATATCTAACAATTAAATAAGGTTGTGGTTTTATTCAAGTTATTTTTAACGTTGTTTACTTCGCAGATAATTCATGCCAACAAACACACATACGTACGTATGCATACAATCAAACAGTACGTACACGTAATATGTGTATACCCATATGTTAACATTTTATCTAATCGAATCTTCTGTAATTAATTTTAAACAGACTGTTGTAAATTTTACAATATTTTTGTACTCTTTCGCTACTAACTTCATTAACTGTAATATACAAAATAAATACTTAATAATAACCAGTTTATCAATTTTAAATAACAATCTAATTCATATAGCATAATGTTAGCAAATTTCATATGTTATTTTTTTTGGAATATTCTATATAAAAGGCTTTTTTTAAAAAAATTAAAAAAAATTGAAAAATTTTAATATATGAAAATACTCTTACTTATTTACATATTATCTAAATCATCTTTTATTTTTCTTTCTAAACATCATAATCATTTTTATTAGAAATTTGACTTTTGTATTTAAATTAAACTTGAAAAAATTAATTGATTTTTAATGATTTAAGTTTAAAATTCGCAATTGTGTATTACTTTTATAAAAATATAAATAATAAAATCAAATATTGATAAATTGTAAATATTTTTTTAATGCAAGTATAATATACAACGTTACACTCCGAAAATATGACATGGCAGTCGAAATGCATATAAACATAATAAATTATTAAGGGTAACACCACTGTAATCGCGAAAAAAAGCGTTTTTTTTGGGAATTTTTTTTGAATGGAAAGGAAAGTTGGAAAGAAAAAATATTTTGATACGTTATTGATCTAACATTATACTATATTGACTAAAAATATAAAGTAAAAAAAATACAAAATGGCTGATTTAGAGCCAATAATTCGAGGCTCCTTTCATCGGAAGCGCTCCGCGGCACGCAGCATAATTGTCGCACACTTGAACTTGGAACAAAAAAAAAAATCCACTTATTCTTGATGTCAATAGCTAGTGAATCACGTAGGGGATTTTGAAAATATTGATTTTTGTAAAATTGGCAGCGAATTGAAAAAAAAATTTCAATTTTCATAAAAAAAAGGCACGTTTTTGTTTATAAAAATTGTTTAAATCAATTTATTAAAAATCCCCTACGTGATTCACTGCGAAATATAATAATAAAATCATGATTAAAATTTCAAATTGATTGGAAAAAAACTGTTTAAGTTATGCTGCGTGCCCGTTGAGAAAAAGTCGTTTCGAGAAAAATCAATTTAAAGTTTCGATCGGCCGTTTCGGAGCGGCCGAAGACGGCAGGTATAAGTCCCGAAATTTACAAAGAAAATTTTTTTTTCAGAATGAAACCTTTTGTATTATATTCTAAAAGGTTCAAAGTATATTTTAAGCCAATAAAAAAAAATTGATTTTTTGAAATTTCTACAGTGGTGTTACCCCTTAAAGACTTATAAAATGATCATGAAAAACTGAAGTGTCCACGGTGATATACAACCGAATATTTTGAAATAATAGTATTTATAACGAAAACCATACGTATGAATATTTTTTCTTTTTTCTTAGCGTTTGATTTTTTACAAAAAAGCTAGATTTGTTTAAATGTGTATATAGAATGTATCAAAAAAGTAATACATGCAATCTGAATTAACTTTTTATATGTACGTTACTATTTTATCTTGGTGTACATTTAATGAATTACGCTACATAAAACAATAATAATGTATTGTTTGTTTTCTTTTCTTTAATTCTTTCATAAAATTTTATGAAATAAAAAAAACAACGTATCATTATTGAAAATATTTTAAAGTTGTATTTTAATTATTTTTTCTTCAAAATAATAATATATAGAATTATACTTAAAATAAAATAAAAAAAAATATATTATTTAAAAACTATAATGCACAGAGAAATTTAAAATAACTATATAGAATATGTAACGAGTCGTGAATCTGAATCTAATCCAAAAAAAATAACACTCGAAAGAACTAATTGAAATCATACGAGGCACACGTGCGAGGTGTTAATTTCTTTATTATTAATACAAAGAAAAATTTCATATTGTATTATTAATGTCGCAGTCATTAATAAAACAACAAGATTTTCTATCTATATTAATCGTAGTCACATATATCAATAAAAATGTGCAAGTGTTGAGTAAAAAATACTCGTTTATTGAACTTTTCCATAAATATACTCGATATTTAAACAGCGTAATAAATATTTGAATCATTCATTATTAAAAATAATATAATTCTAGGCTGTATACATAAATAAATCCAATATTGAAGTTGCAGTACAGAAACATGCCATGACAGGTGATATAGCAATACATAATGTCTATTCAGAGATTCATCACGTTGTGATACATAAATGTCACCACCTGATGTACAAGAGGCTTGATCACTAATGTATGGCTATTGACCTTTTTACGATTAATAGTGTAAAATAAAATCAATTGAACCAATAAGATGCAATTACGTTGTGAATATATATATATATATATATATATATATATATATATATATATATATAAAAGTTTTATTTTAAATGATTGGAACACAATTTTTAAAATAATACTTTATTTATTTTTTGATCAGTTACAGCGTTTTTACAGTGTTTAACAGTGATATTTGTTAACAATCAATAGCCATCAGTTAACAACAATGACTTGAGGAGTTCTAATTGTTGTTGTTACAATTTCAGTTTTGGTGTTGTTCATTCAACATTCAGATTAGAACTGTATGTTGTCCTTACAACATCAGATTAGAACTGATGTCGCAGAGTGTCTTATCTAATAAAGAAACCTCTGGTTCGCGTCATTAAGATATTTTGTTTATAATAGAAGTAATGTCCACGTGGATGACCCATATATGATGTGTTTATATGATTTGTTTTGAGAACGTTATAATATTCAATATTATGGCACGTGTTCGATGACGCATGCTCTTCCTGTGTGACTAGCCTGGAGAATGTTATGTGTTACATATAAGTTATATATATATATATATATATATATATATATATATATAAAGAGAGAGAGAGAACCAAAAGTTAACCAAAAATAAATTTAATCCTATTTTATTATTTTAACTGCCTTAGCTTCTTGACTTAAAATGTGGAGCAATAATTTTATATATATATATATATATATATATATATATATATATATATATATATATATATATTTATATATCATATGTTAATTTTCTTACTCTTTTCAGTGTTAATTTTCTTACTCTTTTTCTGTTTACCTTCTTTAGTTCCTACCTACTTTAAGTGTACTTGTTAATATGAATCGTAAACTTTATTTAAAACATGTTTTATTTTAAACAATGGTTGAAAATATTAAAAAATATAGTCAAGTTAAAAAAACTTTTACTTGAACAATTCCAACTATTAAATGTAATTACTTATAAGGCAATTTGCAAGTTAAAGAACAATTTAAATAAAATGATGTAGATCTGTAAACTATCGACATTACAATGACTAAAAAATACAGTAACTGATAACATAAAAATATAAAACGGATATATAAATGAATCATTTATTTTCTAACAATGTTACTAAAGATATTTACTTGTAAATTGTAGAAAATATTGTTTCTTGTGAAATAAGAAGCTATTACCACGAGATGACTTATAATTCACTTTATACACACCAATATATTCATATATATGTATATATACATATACATATGTATACACATATAAATTATAAAACATTAGATGTTTGAAAACCCTATTTAAACACTGTTAATACGTTATATTTTAGTGTAAGAAAATGTATATTTTTTTTATAATTTTTACTAAAACATTAGTTTTAAAAAACACTTAAATTATTTGTTTCATACATTTTTTTCCATTATTCATTTCTCAAAAATAAAATAACAATCATTTTTACTATTTACAATACTTTCGATTTACAAAAACCACTATTTTTATTGCACTTTTATACATTTTCTTTTTCAATACTTACTTTCAGATATGATCTAATGCAATTTTAAAATATAATTGAATAATTAAAAATACATACATTTTTAATACATCTCTTATATATTTTTTGCAGTTGCAATTCAAATGATGAACATCCAAGAATGAAAGACGAACCTAATCTGTATCGGTATTGTGATGGGTAAGTTTATAATAATATTTATTTAAATTGTGGATTTTCATTAAAATAAACTGTTCTTGATATCCGTTTTATTTATTATTTTTAAAAATAAAACTGACAGAATTATGGAAAAATATGAATATAAACTTATAATTTCTAGTATAATATAACAAAATGATTTATTACAATATTTTTTTAAATAACCTATATAAATAATTAATTAACATCAGTAAAAAGAAAATGAATTTAAAAGTATGTCAAAACCATCTAAATTCATATATAAAATAAGGATTGTTCTGTGTAGTATATTATTTTTAAAAATAATAATTTATTGATATACAAATATCATTTATGTTCATCTTCTATTTTTTCAGTAACCTAAATTTTGCAACCGTTGCATGCATTGAAGATGATTCGGAATATGGATCATACCACAAGAAAGCGAAAGTTTCACGAGTAAGAACCACATTTTTTTTCAGTAATTTATATTTGATTTATGTTTATCTGTATTAAGTAAATTTGATTAAGACACACATATATGGGTTATATATATATATATATATAGAGAGAGAGAGAGAGAGAGAGCCGCGGATAAAAGCATTCATACTCTTGTTCTATCAGCTAGAAAGTTTATTACAAAATCAAAAAAATAACATAATGAAAAAAAAATTATTTAAACAGCTTAATTATTCTTAATTTCAAATACAGAAAAATTCAGTTAAAATTCTACTTTTTTACCATATATAATATTTTTTTCTGAAAATATGAAAAAAAGAAGACATAAATATTCGTACGCTTTTATTAAAAATATTTTTATTTTAGTAGATAATTTTTAATCGCTAATATTAAGTATATATTTCTTTTGCTTTAATTACTTCTTCTAAATGTTTTAGCATACTATCTATCAATGTTCTTAGATAATCTAATGGTATACTTTTCCAAATTTATTGTTTAGGTTTTAAATAGAGTTATTCCTTACTCTCTTTATCTCATACTTGTTAAGTTTTGAATTCAAATAACCCTATTACACTGACCATTACACCATTACAGTACTTTAATATATTCATTTTTAGGTACTGGTTTGTTATTTTTGGTGAATTTTAGTATCATTATCATATTAAAAGATGTAATTATCTCCCAACTCTAAATTTTCCACTGAACTTTTCAAATTACTCAATAATATTTAAGTATATGATACACCTGTCATTTTTTCATCGATTTTGACTAAATTGCTCGCACCACTGTAAGCGAAACAACCCCATATCATGATATTTTGACCTCTATGCTTCAAGGTATACTGAACATTCTTAAACCTTAAAGGTTCACCTATTTTTCTTCAAATTCTTTGCCCTCTTTTCTCATTTGTAAGCTCAAATTTACTTTCATTACTTCAAAGATTGTTTTCTCCAAAAGGTCTGTGGCATATTTAGATACATTTTGGCGAATTACATACGGTCGTCATTATTTTTCATAAAAATATTTTAATCTTTAAAATAACTCTTAAACCTCGTTCATTTAATCTTAATTTAATCGTCTTCTCAGAAATGTCTTAGTTCAATGTATTCTTATTTTATTTGCCGATAAACGAGGATCTTTTTGCATTTTTCTGACAATATACACATGCCGTTTGGTGATTTTTCATTATCTACCAGTCTGTGTAAATTAATGGAAGTTTGACTTTTTTATATCGCTAACTAATTGCTGCAACTATTGATTTTGCCGAATTATATATATTTTTTTGCAATATTACCCAATAAAAAACAATGCTTTCATCATTTACAATCAATTTTCTCGTATCTTTTGAAATTTCTAAATAACCATAACGTCACCAACTTTTTTTTTGTAAAAAGATGCATTGGTAAATATCTATGAAGTACTTACGGTACAAATAAAACAAAAACACTTAGTTAAATTGCTTATTTTAATAAAATTCTCAATTAAAATATAAACTTATCAACACTTGTCCACACAAAAAAGCAACATGTATAATAGCAATGTATATATACAATATGTGACAATATATATATATATATATATATATATATATATATATATATATATATATGTGTGTGTGTGTGTGTGTGTGTGTATGTATGTATGGAATGAAATATTTTCTAAATATTGTAATTTGAAATGAATTGTTTCTATTATGCAGAATTTTAATTTAATAATAAATTGCATTGTCTTATTTATATCAGACTGCAAACTCAGACAAAAGTATCTGCAATGTATATAACATATACATTATTCATAGTATTTTTATTTTTTCGTCAATTTCATATACACCATATTATTTTTCAGATCTATACATCTATCGACATAAATCTATAATAATGTATATAAATATTGTACAAGTAAAAATATTTTATTGATATCTGATATAAACACAGTTACAATTGTTACAGATTTAAAATAAATTTAACACATATTATCAACATTTTATTTGTTAATATACGTATTATAGTTGATACAGTTGTTATTCCTTTGCATTTAAATTAATTTATTAAAAAAAGTTATATTGCATTCTTTTAATTACAAGTATAATAATACTTTAATATTATGAAACCAGTATTGTTGGATCGATATATATATATATATATATATATATATATATATATATATATATATATATATATATGTATGTATGTATAAAAATCATATTTTTCATGACGAAAAAAGTATTCAGTGAATGTATTTTACCAATCATTTATCTACAGAAATAAAACGCAGACGCCAAACAACACAACAAAATATCAAACAATAATTTATGAAATTATTTATAAAAACAGTTTACTGAAATTCGAATGTAACGATTTTATCTTCTCTAATAAATTAATATTTACTCTAATAATATTGATGATAATTTTATTCGAAATTTACTAAAGATAAAAGCAGGAATGTTAACTGAAAATATTCCCTGAAGGTTAAATATCAATAATTCAGTTAATATTTAATTTTTAGGCATTCCGAAATGTTAAATAAAATGTGGATATAATTCAAAGCTCAATAATTAAACGTTGTATTCAACCATTTTTCCTCACTCTAGTTTCCATCAAAAAATACTGTTTTTTTTAAAAAAATATGTCCTTTTTGTTTTAAATATATAATTCATATGACAATCTTAATTGAATTCAAATTTAGATTGCTTTCATGGCAATAAAGTTATCCTAATATCATCTTTATTATACCTCTCAATTTGTATATGACAAATTCACTTTAACATAATCACTCGCCAAACGATTTTAAAGTGTTCGATAATCAAGTATTGTTCGTCATTGTCATTCATTTCAATCAAATACCATAATCGTGCAAATATCGTAAATTTCAATCTTATAAGATTTTATATAATATAATCCTCTAATGATATTACTTAGTCATCGAAATGTACATTGACTAATGAAATTAAACACTTTTTCAAAAAACCCATAATATGAGAATGAATAATTCATTTGTTCTCTACATAATGTGTTAAATTTGATGCTATTTAGACAGTTTGTAAAAACTATCATCAAATAATAAATAAAATAGAATGAATATTTATAGGTTTTCTGTTGCCAAAGCAAAGAATTATTCCTTTCCCATTAAATTATATACGTAGATTGTAATTAATAGTTGTTTGCTACTTAAAGCAAAAAATACAACAGATTTCTCTGCAGAAGTGACTATTTTAACTTTAATATTAGAAATAATGCTAAAAAATATATTATATACTCGACAGTATCCGTAATTATTAATTTTTATTTACTGGAACAAAGTAAAACAAAAATAAAAATTATTATTAATATTTAGAAAAAAAGGAATCAAAAGTTGAAGAAACGCTTGAACTGTATCATTTTTTATGACAGAAAACAAATCAAATTGAAATTTACAATTAATTATGATAAATATAGTGTTCGTGTCACCTTCTAGCAAACAGAAATATCGATAGTTGGATCCTTCCTTAAAATTAGACAATTCTATTACCATGTTCATTTTGTTAGGTTATATAAACACGTCAATTTTTGCAAACTATCAAATTTATTCACTTATTAACAATTTTCAACGATTTTAATTCAACTGATTTTATATTTTGCACGTGATCGATAAAAGTACAAATATAATAAAACTAACAGCAGCCTCACAAGTTGTAATATAGATATTCTCCTTGTCGAACAAATATTTATTTATGTTACAATTAGAAATAATGAATATCTTGCCAGTCTTAATATTATAATTTCAAGATTGTCAAACATCAATAAAAATAAAATAATTTTCAAAATGATATTGTCCTTTACTAAAAACGTATAAGTAGAAAAGATCTCAACAACAAGTAAATATATGGAATTGTACTTATTAAAAATATTTTGCAGACATTTCAGGTTAATAGACGGTTCATTATTGATAAATAATGAAGGGGAAACGGGGCTACTGCACGACGCACGTTGTTCAGACACGCGACTGATCGCTGCATGTGCCACGCATGTGTCTCGTTTGATTCGCATGTGTCCCGCAATGCCCATATAAAAACATTGTTATTACGTACAGGTTTGTATTAAGAAACATTACAAATCTGTATGTGAAGTAACTGTTTTATACTTAAAAATAATTTCTATCTTTATGTTATTGTATATTCATATTTGAAGGCACACTGTATATGTATATATATATATATATATATATATATATATATATATATATATATATATATATATATATATATATATTGATCTTAAAAATAAAACATACATATAATAATTGATATAAAAAAATAATTTATATTTTGAACGTATTCAAATAAACTTAACCTTCCTACTTTAACTTGTAAATTAGTTTATTTTATTTTTAAATTTATTAAATAAATATGTATATAGTGAAATTGAAAAAATATATAATTCCTTTAACATTTATTACATCGTTTGTAAACAAATACCGTTACATACATATGTATATATATATATATATATATATATATATATATATATATATATAACAACTCTTTTAATTGTCAGTTAATCAATTGACATCATAAACTGCATTTAAAAATGAAAATCATCTATTTTAATAAAATTAAGATGTCCATTTAGATACAACCGGATTTTTGAAAGTTATGGAAGGACTTTAATAATGTTATTGTTTATTTTGAAACTGTGGCGAATTCACTTTAACACAAATGATTTTTTATCCCCAACACCACAATGGTTTATTATACATCACACATTCCTTGGTGGTGTTGGGGATAAAAATTCATTTGTGTTAAACTTTAATAATGTTTTAAAAATGTCATGATAATTGTAATGATTAAATAATGATATTTGATGTAAATAAAAAATATTTTAAATAATATATAACAAAAAAGAATTACTTAAAAAGATTTATATAAATATATATACATACATATACACACACATATATATGTATATATGTGTGTGTATATATGTATGTATGTATCCAATCATAAAACTAACGCATGCAAATATTCAATTCATCTCAAACAAACCTCATAAACCGTTAAAAATTTCAAACCCTTTGACAAGATCGAAATAATAAATAACAAGTCATTTTAGTTCATTGAAAGGGACACAAATCTATGAAAAAGAACCATGTTATAAAAAGCAATAAATAACACCTACCCACTTAAAAATGGCAAATTTCTCAGATGTAGATACATACTACACTTGCGGACCATATGACGAAATAAAAAGAAAGAGTCAACCCCCAGTTAGAGATGGATTGAATAATGATACAAAAACACAAATTAGTATACATAAACAAGTCAAAAAATTAGTCTCGAATTTAAACCAAAAGGCTCTGATGATGATGGTATCGCCATCGAAATGCGCATCAGCTGACGTATTTATAAACAATAAGTGATTATTCAACACTTTATAACCATTGTGGTGTTAGGGATAAAAATTCATTTGTGTTAAAGTGAATCAGCCACTGTTCCAAAACAAACAATAATGGAATTTATATTATTTGTGAATACAAATAAGAAAATTATATATATACATACATACATATATATATATATATATATATATATATATATTTATAAATGTGTGTATGTACGCACGTGCGTGTGGGAGACATGTGGGCACATTGTGTTTGTGAACATATTCATATATGTAAAATAGAAAAATACAGAAATGATATATGTATAAAGTAAATTAAACAATAAAATTCCTTAATACATTACTGAATTAATTCATTATACATGCGCACAACCGATGGCGCACAAAGTAGTGACTATAAACGCGGGAACCGTGACAACCAAACGTGACCTAGCTAGCTCAACGACAATTTGAGCTCATCGAGAGAACAAAGAAAGGAAGATCCATATAACAAGTAATTTTCATCTACTATTTCTTTCGTGAAAGAAACTCGAATGCAGGATAATTTTAATTTCAAACGTTATAAATACAACGTTCTAAGAATGGATGAGTACTAGTATGATATTCGGAAGAGTTGTATTTACTTGATAAATTTTCTGTTGCATTGTTGTTGTGGTTTTATATAATATATTCACTAATAGGCCAGTGGATAAAGTGTTTGTGATTGTTAAATATATGTGGTGCTGTGATGAATAATTTATTAAAATTATATATTTTTTGAATTTCGCTTATTAAATAATAAACTGATTTAAAACATGGTAAATTTATCTCTCAATATGCAAGACATAAACAGAACTCGGCTAATTCAAAATAAAGAGGTGAGATCAGTAAATAAAAACTTTTTATTCTAAACTTGATCTCATTTAAGTAAAGTTATTATAGAATTAAAATTAAATGTATGAATTTAGAATAAATTCAGTTACTTATTATTTGTAAAGTTATTTTACACATACAGACATATATATATATATATATATATATATATATATATATATATATATATATATATATATATATATATATATATGTAAACAAATAAAAAATGTTTGTAATGATCACAACCATTGTCAATTTTATTCTCGAAAATATTCAAAAGTAGGTAGAATTTATTGCAAAATTATAAAATTCCAAAATTTAAATACATTTAAAAAACGCTGTAAATTAACTCGCATTGTATTAAACACACATGCATACAGTCAGTTAGGATTGTGTGTTTACATGAATATATATATATATATATAAATACATGCGTTATTCTCAAATTTTGTAACTTTAAAAATATAAATTTTATAAACATATGAAATATGTAATTAAAAAAAATTGGATTTATGTAGGAATTTTATAAATTGGATTTATGTAGGAAAAAAAACTTAAATTAACTTTTTAACAAATCTGCCTTATACATGTAATAAAATATTAATAATTAATCTTGTACATTTTTTACATATACAATCGCTTATTATATTATAAATAATATCATTTTGAAGTGATATTCCAGCGCTAGTAAATAACAATATATGTAGAGTCAAATTTATAAGAAAATATTAAAATAAATTCTAATAATAAAAATTTTAAAAGAAACATTTTATATATATATTAGGTTGGCAAATATCTCCCTTCCGCCTTCTGGTCTTTTGAATTTCGCGGCTATGTACAAAAAAAAGCGGAAGGGAGATACTTGCCAACCTAATGTATATATATATATATATATATATCTATATATATATATATATATATATATATGTATATATATATATTACTCAAACAAATCGCCAATTCCATTTAATATCCTACGAAATATATCTTTATAAAAATATAATAAATAGGCAAACTACTATTAACCTTTTGAAAGCTATCAACAAAGCATTCAATTTTTGTTTGGTAATAATGACGTGAAAATGGCTTTAATTGTTGGAACTATTTAATTCGAAAATATTTGTCAAGCACCGTGCTCTTTATTCATGATAGTTAAAAATATTTTGTTCATAATTCGAAAATATGATTATAAGTTTTATATAATACTAAAAATATTTGCATAGTCTAATCATTTACAGCATGCGTCTTGTTTCAAAGTACCCCACAGTTAAAGGGTTAATCAGTTATTAAAAACTATTCAAACACATGACTTAAATAACTAAATATTATGAAATAAAAGTAAAAATATCAGTAACAAAATTAATTATTAAATATCTGACAATATACCAATTCTTATTTTTAATTTAAAAAAATATGTTGAAACAAATCTTATCACTACCTATTTTTCTAACTGAAAATTTAAAAGATTTATATCATAGTTTTTTCTACTCATCTATTAAAAATACAAAAAAAAAAATGTTTTAGTATTATTAGTAATATAAAATTTAACCATTTCCATCAAAAGATTACTGAAACCTGACAAATTAAGTTTATTTTATCATAGAACTTCCAAATTTCTATGATAAAATTCTAAAGATTTTAAATTTTTCCACTTTCAATTTTTGAGTCATTCTAAATAAATATAATTTTCTTATTTTTTAAACATAAAATTGTCTTATTTGATAGTGATAATAAAAATTTCAGAATCACATCTTTATAATTTCTCGAACAAACTTTGGTTAAGCATTTTTTTCTTTAAATTGAAGATTTTTTCTTAAAAAAGTGATGTTTAAATAACTACAATTAAATTTTAGAATTATTTACTCTACTATTGATTTACTTCAACACGAATAAACTAAATAACAAAAGTGATTTATACTTCCAAATACAATATAAATAGATCATAGAAAAAATAATTTTGAAAATATCTCAACAATATACCGTTTAAATTCGTACACTAAACATTCAAATATTCCATTTCACATATCTTTTATTAACTAATGAAAATAAAGGCCATATTTATTCATTTAGTATTTTCAAATCAAAGTTATTAAACAAAGTATGCAAAAATTTACAGATAAAAAACAATGATATTACGTATTATATAAATAAAATACTATGCAAAAACGCATCTACCCTTTGGTTTTGTTTTCATCTATTTTATGTTCAACACCTCCAATCAACTTCTTATCACACTTTCTTTTTAATTCGTTTTTAACACAATTTATTTATTTGCATTATTGTATAATAATACTGTAATACATACATTTTTTATAACGATATTTCAACATCAGTTTATTATTTTTACTATTTATTTATTTTCTTATAACATTTTCCAATTTTTATGGGTAAATAGAAAATTATCATTCTGATATTATTTAATTTTTTTAATGCCTGTTTCACAAATTATATATATATATATATATATAAACCCTCCTTTATGACAAAAGGGGATAACATAAAAAACTAAGAACACATAACTTTAATTACTTTATATTTCAAAATTTATGACAATTTCCCAAATAATCTATAAATTTATCCCTGAAATATGATTATTTATGTCTAATTTTTATAAATAATTAGTAATAAAAAAGGTTAGTAATAAAAAAGGATTTTTTTAAAAAAATGCATATCAAAGACAAATACATAGGATATATTTAACCCTAATTTGACTATTTACTTAATAGTTTAAAATAGTAAATTAAAAATAAAATTCTTGTTAATATACTATAACAATTTTAAGATGTGTGTATATTAATAAAGAATTATCTAAGATTTACTTAATACATACATACACACACACACTGTATATATATATATATATATATATATATATATATATATATATATATATATATATATATATATATATATATATAAAAAAATTACTAATTTTTAATATATTTATAAAGAATAATATATTTTTGATTAACAAAATTTCTGACGCTACTAAATTTTATTATAAAATAAAAAATATGGATATAGTTATAAACATACATTATATTTTTTCTGTTAATGGAATATACGAGGATCGTTTGATAAATATGGTAAATTTATTTATTGTTTAATTTAATTAAATTTTTCAATATAGTTTTTCTTACTTTTTTACCATACTTATCAAACGACCCTCGTGTGTGTGTGTATGTGTATATATATATATATATATATATATATATATATATATATATATATACACACACATATATAGAGAGAGAGAGAAAAAGAGAAGCTCAAGTGAGATTGAAGAGTTTAGACACACATTTATTTCCTTACTATCCTTTTCTGTCCATCAATTTCATTTAGGCTACTTTATATATATATATAAAATTTTTTTTTTGCTTTTAGCAAGATCCAATGTCACATCGAATTATAGAAAAACGTCGACGAGACAGGATGAACAATTGTCTAGCCGATTTATCACGTCTTATACCTGCAGATTATTTAAAAAAAGGAAGAGGACGAATTGAAAAAACAGAAATCATAGAAATGGCCATTAAACATATGAAGTATCTGCAACAAACTCGTATTACTGAACGATCTCCTTTAAACACTGAACATTACAGGTAATAAAAGATTATATTAAAAATATAAAGTAAATAAAAATAATTCATTGTTAACAAACGACTATGATAAATATTTATTTATTGTTTGATTATTTAATACCATTATTTTTCACTATGTGATTTATAGTTAACAAATTTATTTAATACAAATAAATCACTAAATCTAATTAAGTATCACAAAATTTTATAAAATTGTCCATTAATCACTTATTCACTTGGAAACTAATACAAATTTCAATGGCCATAAGCTTCTAAGCAGATAAAGTGAACAATAAGTGGTTATTAGATACTTTTATAAAATCTAGTCGTATTGACACTGAACGATTCATTTGTATTAAAATATCTTACCATTTTTAAATTTTTTTCAAGGCTTGGTTTTCAAGAATGTATGTCTGAAACAATGAGATTTTTAGTTGAAGTAGAAGGTTTTTTTGCACATGAAACTCTATGTGTAAAGTTAATTAACCATTTACAAAATCATTGTGAAGCAGTTTTGACAAGCGATCGTTTACATACTGGAAATTCTACATCATCAATTAATAATACAGGAAATTGCTCTCGTCCTATTGCTAGCCCAGTTATTTCTCCTAATAGTCAAACGCACACAGACTCTACATATGATACAAATTCACAACTTCGAGATATGCTCAGTTCCACTTCACTAAAAGATTCATCTAGCACAAACTCGATAACAAATCATCATACAATAGCAAATCACAACAGTAGAGATTCTAATAATATAAATGGAATAATAATAAATGAGCCAAGAGTCTTAAGTCCTACAAATAATGAAAAAAATTTAATATCTGCAGGAGAAATGTATTCAACTACCAGAAATACAAGAAATAAAGACATGTATGAATATCAGAGACATGAACCAGATGATGTTTCTCAACATTTATCAGAAATTAATAATATGTATACATCTGACTCAAAAGTAATGAACTATGATCGAGTTAGACAAATATCAGAAAATGAAGGAAGTCTTTATGACAAAAGTAGAGAATGTACAAATGGAGCATCTTTATACAAATTCAAAAATAATATTATGCAACGAATCAATCAAGAATCCATCTCAGAATCCATTTCCAATCATAGTTTAAACAAATCATTTAAACGGAAAAAAATGATAGAT
Source organism: Neoneuromus ignobilis (assembly GCA_029203775.1). Lineage (NCBI taxonomy): Eukaryota > Metazoa > Arthropoda > Insecta > Megaloptera > Corydalidae > Neoneuromus > Neoneuromus ignobilis. Next base: position 26,207,366 of record CP092087.1, read on the forward strand.
AATGCAGATCATAAAATTTCTTTAACAGAAAATAATTTTATTTATTCAGAAAATCACAGTAATTCACCAACAGATGGAAGTCAAGCATCTCCGCATAGCAGTGATATGTACACAAGAATATCTTCTGAAAGTGACAATCCGAGTAGAATATCTCCTACTGGAAGTTCTGTATCAGATAACAAACATATAGAACAACAGTCACCTAAAAGATATTCAAATTTTCCAAAACATCTAAATCAAATATCTCAAAATTCACATGAAGTCATTAAAATTGTAAATCCGTCTCATTTTGAAAGATTCTCACCAAACAGTCTTAAAAGTAATACAAAAAGTTCTATTCATCAACACTTTCAAACTAAAAATTCTGAGAAATCTAACTTTGGTGTACCTATATTTGTTCTTCATGCAAAAGGATCTTTTTACATACCATTAACTATTGACTACCATGCATTAATACCATACTTGCAAAATTATAATATTTTAGATATAACTCATAGTTTACATAATATAATTCTACATCCAGTTACAATTAATGTTAATTTTCAACCTAATAATCTAGAAAATGTTTGTCCAGTTGTTAATAAACAAATAAAATATAAAACAGAAGTACAAAATGGATGGCACTGAAATCTTTTTTTTAAAAAAAAATCATCCAGATTGATATTAATTATCAATAACAACGGCAGTTATATTTCTTATTAAACAACGAATTTAAAAACACAATTACAGCCTATTAATAAAAAAATCACATTTTTATTTTTCATGATTATTTTCTCATATATATATATATATATATATATTTTAATTTGGAAGTACTTATTTGTACAGAAAAAAATCATTCATTATAGAATTTGATTTGCCATACACAAATTTCAATTTCTCTCTGTACTACATTACTATACTTGAAAATGTATTTAGCAATGTAAATTTACAATAAATTATTTTAAATACTTATGCAAACTATGTTATAAAATCTAATTTTTAAAATAAGAAGTTTGTTTCTGTTAACAACTTATTTCTTGATAACATGTATTAATTTGTAATACTCAATTCAAATTAAAAGGATTTTTTTGTGTTATTTAAAAAGTAACATATTATAATTAATGATAAAGAAAATAAAAATAATATTTTATGCCATTTTACTTTAATACATAATTAAATGTTTTCAAGTTTATTTATATAATTTTCTCAAACAATGAAAATCATGTTCAGATATTTCAGATATGCAGTATTATTGGCATTTCATTACAAACAATACATTTTTAATTTATGATATGTACATACATACACATACTATATATATATATATATATATATACACATATATATATATAAATATATATATATATATATATATATATATATATATATGTGTGTGTGTGTGTGTGTGTGAACATATAAATACACATCTACATTAATATGTAGGTTTGAAAAATTAAATTATATATCTTAATTACTTTGTCTATGTATTTCATTTCATTACTTTTTTTGAGAAATCTGTTAAAAACACATAACAATGTTAAAAAGTTATTTGAATTACAAGTTTCAAAAAAGTTTCTGGATTTTTTATATTTGTATTCTCTATTGATTTTTTACAAAAAAAATTGCTAAATATTAATGTACTTTCTTATCTCATGATAATTTTCATGTCAAGTTAAATTCAATGACAAAAATTTCTTAAATATATGAAAATTTGTTTAGTATTAAACCTTTAAAATAATAAAAAATCATGTTAAATTAAACTAATATTTTTTTGTTAAAAAAAAATGCTTTCATTTCATATATTTTAAATTAGCACATTAGAGCAAAAATAATTATACATCCAAGATGTGTGAAATGTTCACTGTAACTTAATAAACAGTAATCTTTTAAAAATGAACCAAGAAAATCAATTTATAAAAATGAAACAATCTAACAAGTTTTCAGAAATAAAACTGTTTTATTTCACTCTTATTGACTTACTATAATAAAATTATAATTAAATGTATAAAAATGGCACTAAATATTTTTTTGTTATTGCAAATACCTACAAATTCAATTAACAAAAAAAAGAAAAGAAACTTCAATGATGTAAAAGACATCCATTGATTTTAAAAATATTAAATATATTATTTATGATGTGATTATGCTTATAAAGATAATTTTCAGAAAACATTTTGTATATAATTTTATTTAAAGACTTTAATCTTAAAAAAATATATTTAGTTAAAATTTCAAATCAGTGTAGTTTGAAATGGTAAGAATCAGAATTTTACTCATAGAAATATAATAATAAAATACTACTTATAAATTTTGCATGTCAAATTGCTGTGACATACCTTTTTAAAAAGTTACAAAAATATTTATTTAATTAAATGTGAATGTAGTATTCTTTAAAAAATTATACTAAAATACTGATTTTTTAAAAATGTGTGAATACTTCCACTCTTAAAATCCTACATTTTCAACAAAATATGCTGCAATTTATTTAATTGTTTTCGTAAACACATATTTTACATTTAAAACTATTACTTAATAAGTTAAATTGTACAAAGAAACAAAAAACTTCAGAAATAAGTATTGATTATAAAGTAATCACCTTTGATCTGCTTAATGTAGAATTTTATAATAAGGCTGTGATTGAATATTAAATAAGTCAGGAATATAAATGAACAATTATTTTTTATATATCATATGTAATGTAGACTAAAATATGGTTCACTACTTTTTTAAAAAAACTAAGACCACATTATTTGAAATTACATATATTTATATGAATATAAAAAAATAATTATATTTTATTTTAATGAAATGCCTACAAAATTAATTACACATTTTTCATACATAATTTAAATTAGTCATTGCAATGAAAATTTGAACATTTCAGACCTCTTAATTTAAATATACAAATTAATGTTTTTATGCTAAAAAATATTGTTCATTTATGTTAGTATTTCTAGAAATTAAAAAGAATATTAAAAAGTGTTAATTTTTTAAAGATTTTGTCTGAAAGACTGAATGCAAATTATTAATTGTTAAGATAGTTAAACAGATGGATATCAATTAAGTACTATTTTTATTAAAAAAATGTTTATATTTGTTAAAATACATAATTAAAATAATATCAAATATAGTTTTTAAATGTTTATTATAAAATTAAGTAGATGTTTATGTTCATTATAACAATTTATATATTTTACATTAAAGTTTATATTCAAATATAACTTGTATCTTTTTTAATATTTATTCTATTAAACACATTTCCAACTAAAATTCATATTACTCTGCTTTAGTTATTTTATATTTTTTTTCTATTTATTTAGTTTCAATTTAAGAATAAACAAAATTTCAATTCACAAATTCTTTCTTGAATTATAAATATTTTTGAACTTAATATTTTCACAAATTAAATGACTCGTAAAAATATTAAAATTTCAAAAGTTAAAATTTAATTTATGTTTTTAAAATACGAATGAAATATTTTCATACTTCTCAATTAATAGGTAATCTAATTGTAGATCTATAAATGATTTAATAATTTATTTTAACCTAATTACACTTTCCAAATCTTAAAAAATAAAAACTACTGCACTAAAATGAAAATTTCTTGTTACTAATTTTACTTCAATCAATAAAAAATAAAACTCAAAAATAATAACATATTCCATTTCATTGATGATTACAACCACTTGAAACACAAATTTACATTACTTTCATAATTTTAAAATATCAATTGCAATCTCTTTTCAAAATTCTGAAAATTAAGTTTACTTTTTCATTACAGTACGACAAATTCTAAATATATTTCACCACTATAAAACAAAAAATGTGTGCACGTAAATGTTATTCAGTGTTAATTACAACGAATTATAGAACATTTTCATTTTTTTATTTCTTTTCGTATTTTAACTACTATTGTACGTTTTTATAAACTGAAAATTCAATAATCATTTTATACTATTTACTTTAATAATACATTTCAGTATTCTTCATATCATTTTTAAACACATATTTAAAAAAATCTTACTTTCTCATTCTAAAAAATTTTAATCTGAGATTATATGAAAGATTAACTCCTACTTTATCTTTTGAAAAATATAATTTTCAACTACTATAATACTTATATTTATAATTTATTGTAAACAAATTGTGCAATTTTTATTATTAGTTTATTTTTTATTTCACTTTCCTCCTTATCAAAAATAACGAATATTCATCATACCTGATCACAAGTAAATGAAAATATTTAATGATTATTTCTTTTGGATATAAACTTAAACTTTGAATATTTCCTTTTTTAACTCTTACCTTTCTCCAATTTAATCATGAAATCTGTTTAGACAAATATTATTTAATTTATTATTATACTGATATTAAAATAAAGTACCAACAAAAACAAATATTTATATTAATTAAATGAAAAATTGCCAATTTAAATATATGTTTATATATAAAATAAAATAAAAACAAATGATATACATTTGTACATGTATATATATTTCTAGATTAACTCAAAAAGAACGTAAATTATCACAAAAATATACTTACCAAAAATTTACCTTTCATGTTAATATTACAAAAATATACATTTTGTAACACAAATATTTATGATACATGTATAAAAATGTGATGTATATGTTTGCACATTATATATATATATATATATATATATATATATATATATATATATATATATATATATATATATATATATATATATATATGAATTTAACTATAAGAGAGAAAAAGGAACTCAAGAGCATAATATATAGCATTAAAGAAGACTGAATTAAGGTAGAACAACATATAACATTTGTAGACATTAAGAAAAGAAATTTTTATAACATAAATTAAATCACTAATCAATGAAATGAAGAACATTTAGAAACTCAAAAGACTTAATTCGACCGTTGCAAACAACCAGATTAAAAATACAAGCTAACGTATTACAAGAAAATCAATCAAAAAAAAAGCAGGCAAGGGATATTTTTTATCATTATATCTCTTTTGACGTGGTTATAAAAATTCCATAACAATTAAAAAAAAGAATAAAGATAAATGGATATTAAATTCATTGCATTCAAATTTTGGCAATATAGCAATTGTGGTAGACTCAAAATAAGTGGATATACATACTACAGAAAAGAAGTAAAAAATCATTTTAATTCATTAGAAAATATAATACTTATAATTAACAAACACAAAAATATCAACATCAAAAAAATACTAAAATTTTTAATTATTTTAATGTTTGATATAAAATATTAACTTAAGAAGAGCTAAATAAGAATTGTATTTATATATTACATACAATATTCTTTTGATAAACGTTTTGAAAAAAGTACAGAATTTGTTTTCTATTTGTGGGATTCAAGAAATTCTACAAACAGAAAAAAAATCTGGAAATGTAAATAGAAAGAAACATGACAAACTGTTTCAGTTTTAAATATTTCTACAACACAAATTGGAAAAACTATAATCAAGAGAATATACATTGGGGAATTACAGTACATATATAAAGATATATATATATATATATATATATATATATATATATAATGTATATATTCACATAAAGATAGAAAAAGAACTAAGTGGATTAGAAAGATAATAAAAAGTACAGATGTTATAACAAAGTGTGAACTTGAAATAAAAATACGTAAGTTAGATAGGAAGAAGAGATAATCACTGATGAGCAAGATAAATTATTAATCAGGAACCTAAATATAAAAAAGAGCCCAAGAGACTCATGAATAAATGAAAAAAAAAACATAGGAATGGACTGAAAGAAAAAAGTATTGGATCAGTCAAAGTTTTGGGAGAGGCTTTCATTCTGCAGGTTTCATTTTTCATTTATACATATATAACAGTCAGTGATGTGGTGGTTAGTATCACCATCTATCAAATGTGATGTGAAAATGTGTTCAAACCCTGGTCGGAGGTATAGAGCAGATAGAGTTCTTTAGCCTAAGTGAAGGCAGCCTATCTAAAAAACTAAACCCTAAACAAAAACTTCTCACCAATTCGCTCAGTTACTGTGATGAGTGTAACCAAATACTAGTAATAGTCCTTTGAAGCTTTTGCCCAACAATGAACTGATATGATATGATATAGATAAATATACATATATACATTAGGTACTCAAGAAAGTTCTATTACTTTTAAAAATAAAATAATAACGCTTGTATTTTTTACTTAAAATAATAATAAAACATCCACCTTCACAATGAATTACCCCTTTCCAACAAGAAGGTAATTTTTAAATTTTATTTTTATAAGTTCAGAATTTTTATTTTCTCCTGGTTTTAACCCGTGTACTATAAAATTCTTTATCATGCGAATGGTTATTCAGAGGCAAAAATTAGTGGAAATCTGATGATATATCTGCTGAATACAGAAAATTATAAAGAATTTTCTGTCATAAAATCATTTTTTTATCTTGACATTACCACATTATCTTACAAAAATAAAACTTACTGATTTATCAATACTGATTATTTTTGTTATAATGCATTATGACTCTTTGTAGCTGTTCACTGTATTTGATCAGCTTGTAAATACTTATAATGAATAATTCTTTTTAAAATTTACCAAACACAAAGAAGAATTTTTCTTTGGAGTTAATCTTGCTTTAGGTGTTTATGATAAAAGATCATCCATTCAAATCCTGAAATGTACCAGTGATCAATGATCAAACCATTTTTCATCACAAGTCAAAATTTGATCCAAAAAGTTTTGTAATATTAGCAGTAAAATAAGAGATGCACAAATGTTAAGAAACAGTAATTTCTTGTAGGAAATTATAGTGTGTGGTACCCATTTACTTAATTTCTATCTCTTCCGTATTTTATGCAAATGATTTCGTATTATTTTGTCACTTACTTTGAACTCTTCAGCAAGTTGTTGACACATCAAATTCAAATTTGTTTCAATTTTTGACTGTAAGTCATTGATGTTTACATTTAATAGTCTACCTGATCTGACTTCATCTTCTAATGATTCATCCTACAAAGTAATTTTTTAAATCACCTCTCGATTGTTATTAATATAACTGCTCCTTCTCTAAATGTGGCACGAATTTTTCTTACAACTTCAACAGCGTTAAAACCAAGTTTAAATTTACAAATTAAATATGTACAAATTACACTAATTTCCAGACATTTTGAAAGGTTAAAATTAAATTTAAAGTAAAGTAAACATATCGATGCAGTAAATGAGTGAAACAATATATAATTTATTACTCAGTTAATGTGACAAACGTAGTCATACAATGCATAAAAAATTCTTGTAATTATGATACACGCAAAAATGGCAGAACTTTCTTGATTACCTAATACATACATACATACATACATATATATATGTATAAAAATATATATATATATATATATATATATATATATATATATATATACACACACACACACACACACATAAATGTAAAAAAAATCATCATTAACCTCTTTCTATTCACTGCTGGATGAAGGCCTCTCTCAAAACTTTCCACTATGACCAATTCAATACTTGTTTTCTCCAACCTATTCCAACGGATTTTCTCATGTCTTCATTACACAAGCACACGTGATATTTGTATGTATGTATGTATGTATATATATGTATATATATATATATATATAAAATTTATCTTATTTTCACAATTCACAATCTTAAATTACATGTAAACATTACTTAAATGTATATTGCAGATTAAATCAATTTTAATTCACAACATTTGCATATAAAATAATTCAGTTTTGTAACGACATGATTTATACTCCAAATATTAACAATTAAAACTTATATAAATTAAAAATATTTAGATAACCAGAAAAAAATTTCACTGAACAAAATTAATTAACTCTTTAAAAGAAAAAGAAAAATTTTCTATAAAAAATGAAATCAAAATTTGTTTTTAATTGTAATTTGGTTAAAAATACAATGAAATAAATTCACACATTATTACACTTTAATAGCTATTTTACAAATATGAAATTATGATTGTAGAATGTGAAATGAAAAATATAAAATAAAATTTTGTACTTATGATAATTTAATTCAATGTAAATACTTAAAATAATTACAATTGCTAAAATAATGACTTCAAATGCAATAAAGAATCAATATCTTCTTTATATTTGAAATCAGCTAGCAACGTTCTTCTGCTGCTCTTTCTTCAGCTCTTGCTTTCATCCTTGTTATGATTGCAGCAACTTTACGTTTCCGAAAATTTTCATATGGATCATTCACATTTACACCTACTCCTTTATATACGTCTTGACGATCTCTAATTTCTCCACCTGCTATAGGAGCTTCGATACCTTGACTTTTTGCACCAAGACCTGAACCCCCCCAACCCATCTTTTTAAGTAACTGATGTCCTTTATTAGTTTCATCAATTTCTTTTTCCGCTTGACTTGTCATAGACCTTCAAAACAGTTTTAAATGTGGAAAGTTATTTCATTTTATAAATGGTTCAGTTTTGTAATTGGTTGTTTTTAAAAAAATAATAAATTCAGTATATTTTCTATCAATTTAATTGGTTTTATAAAACTTGGAAAAATAAAACTTGTACATTAAATATATTCTAATAAAACTAACTTCAGTACTTTTAATAACTGTATATACTATTCACACATACAAAATCTTCAATGTAATAAAAATATTTTCGAATAACTATTATACATTAATGTTTCTTAAATGCAATAACTGATTTAGACTTAATTTCCTTCTATTTTTCAAATCATGACTAAATATATATCACTGTAAACTACAATTAAATAGAGTAAAATGTACAACTTATATTTTAAAATTAACATAATTCTTAAACATAATTATTAGGCACCTTAAACTATTAAGATCATGGGCAATATCATATGAAATTATAAAATATCATCACTATTTTGACTATAAATATATATAATTCAAATTAAATATTTAAAGTTATATACATGTATGTATAATATATATGTATGTGTGTGTATATAATATATATATATATATATATATATATATATATATATATATATATATATATATATATATATATATGTATATATATATATGTATATATATGTATATATATATATATATATATATATATATATATATATATATATATATATATATATATATATATATATATATATATATATATATATATATATATATATATATATATATATATATATATATATATATATATATATATATATATATATATTCACATATACACACACTCATTTGAAATTTTATAATACAAAAATTATTGAAAGAAAGATATTTTATACATTTAACTTACAAAAATAATGAAGAAGGAGGTGACAATGATCTATCTCTTTTTACTGGAGGAGGAGATCTCGTTCTTGACCTTGATCGTGATCTTTTACGCCTTTGTCGATCTCTGCGACTTCCAGTTCTTCTTCGAATAGGACTTCGTGGGGACGGTGATTTAGAGCTATACCTTCGTTTTTTACTATCTTGATCTTTTTCAGATTTTTTGATCACAATCGGACTTGGACTTTTTGATTTCTGTCGCAAGCCTGCAGCAATTTGTTCATCTTTTTGTTTCTTAGCCAAATTTTTTGCTCTATAATATTCATAGAGACCAAGTTTTTCCCATCCATCACTAAAATAAAATATAATTTACTACAAAAACTTTACATTTATCCACATATTACAATATATTAGGAAAATATTACCTATCTCTAGGTCTTTCATGAGTTGGTGGTCCATAAAATGCTTCTACAGCTGCTAATAATCGTTCACTGGGAGGTGCTGGTGGAGGTAATCTGATACTACTAGCATCTAATGGTTTATATGATCTATCTTCCAGCTAAATTAATCCAAATTTATTTAATTGAATTGATAATATATCATGCACATTAATAAATTATTTAATATACCTTTATTAATGGAACAATTAATCCAGCTGGTAAGTCATAATACGGCACAGAAGGAAATATTTCTTCAACAGGTGGTGGTAATTGTGGTGGTACTGGAAACCCAGGAGGTGGCTTAGAAAAATCAGGAAATATTCCAGGTGGAGGTAGAAATCCAGGAGGTGGCTGATTAAAATTCAATGCAAGTTCTGGACCATTGTTACTGATATTTATATTAGGAGGTGGTAGACTAGGATCAATAGGTAATATTCCTGATAAGCTGGCAGGATTAATTGGATTTGCTCCTGGAATATTTTGTGGAATTGTATTTGAAGGAATAGTTTGATTAACTGATGGAAATATTTGATTTACATTTTCCAAATTCCCATTTGTAGGAGTTTGATTAGATGTTGTTAAAGAGTTAAAATTATTTGAATCAGACTGATTCTGTGATGATTCTGATGGCATACTATTCTGTGATACATTACTTTGGTTTGAGTTGCCAGTATCTTCAGGAATAAAATTTGTTTGTCCTGGGAGTGGTGAAGGTTGGGGAATTTGATGCTGAGGAAAATTGGTCGATAAATTGTTCTGTTGAAAATTTGAAGGTGGAAGAAATGCATTTTGTTTTTCCAAAGTCTGTTTTTGTTGTTCTAAAACTTGTATCTGCTGAGAAGCATGTGTTACAAACGCATTATGTTGTGCTTGATAACTGAAAATAAATTGATAATTTTTAAAATTATATACTATAAATTCATAATAATTTAACATTACTCTTCAAAAGTTGTTTTCATATTGTGTGTTAGAGTTGAAATTGCAGAAGCATGTTTAGTAATGAGAGATGCTTGATATTCTTGATAACTCTCTGAAGGATTGTGGAGTTTCTGTACAGTATCTGTAGTAAAATAATTTGCTTTTGATTCCCATAAACTTAAAAGTTTATCTAATTTAGCTTTCTGATCATCTGTAACTCCAATAGTAGTACTACAAAACATTGGTACTACAACTTCTTCCAAAGCTTTCTTCAACTCATCGGCATGCTTTCGGGCACTACAAAATAAATAATTGATATAAATAAATTTACTAAAAAATACATTACTTAAGTTTTGTTTTCTTAATTAAAAATATATATAATAATTTAAATATATTTGACTTTTTTTCATAAAAACATTTGAAGTTGATACAAGCTGATATAATTTAACTATATATGTAAATAAAAGTTTTTGTTATGAAATTATGATCATATTAATAAAAAGTAAGAAAAATCAAACTCCAATAAAATAAATTAAATATTCCTTTTAACATATTTTAAATAACATAAGTAATAAAAAAAATTAATCATAATTCAATTTTATGATATGCAGAGAATTAATCCACTTATAAGCATAATTTTATACTATATTAAACCATAATTATAAAAATTATACTTACCAATGGTGTAAAACATCATTTACAAGGTAAATTATATGAAGTTTTTGTAAAAATGTACTGGTTCCATGTATAATTCTGTAAAAAATAACTTGGTATACATACTCATTTTATATAAATACACATTTGTACACACACACACATACATGCATGCATGCATATATATATATATATATATATATATATATATATATATATATATATATATATATATATATATATATATATATGTTCTTCAATTTCACTTTTTTTGAGAAAAATATAGAGATTGGTTATTTTTATTACTATAAGTAATAGCAATCTATTTTTTACACAAATGAAATATCACTCCAACACCATAAAATATACCTTGTGGTGACAGTTCATTTATGTGAAAATAAATTCACTACAGTTTCAAAACAATTAATAGTAGTAATCTAATTACTAGAATATTAAACATTAAAAGTCGTACTTTTTCATTAAATGTTTTGAAATAGCTTCACATTTATCTTGATTTGTTGCATTTTGTAAAATCCATCCTTTACCGTTACTGATACTATCTTTTGTGCATGAATCCATTATAGGCTGAAGAAGCTGATCTAAACCATCTAAATCAACTTCTGAATCAGTCGCTAATCTTTGTAAAGCATCCTCTTCAGCCCGTCTTACTGTATCATCTATTTGGGTTTGTTGCTGTTGAGTGAGAACCTATATAATCAATTTTTTTTTATAACAAAATTATGATTTAATTTTGTTCATTTCAATTTTACTTACTGCATACTGTGCATTTAAATTTTGTTCACTTTGTCTAATTTGTTCTTGGAGAATATTTTGTTGCTGACCTAATTGCTCTACTGTTAAAATACCACTAGGTGCAGGAATATTACTCCATGAAGTTACATTATTTGAAATAGAATTCTGAGCAACATTATTATTCTGTTTTGTTTTATGACCTTGTTTCAAAACTAAAATCAAATGAAAATTAAACTCAATTAATAAATCACAAATAATAGATTTACTTAATATATACAATACAATCAAATAAAAATTAAATACCATTGATTTACAAATATTTTTAATATATCAAATTCATTTAGTAATAATTATTGATATAATATATATGTATATATATACACACACACACAAACATAAGTATACATTATACTTTATTAGAAATAATAACTTAGCGTATTTATATACATGTGTGGATGCGTGTGTGGATACATGTGCGCGTTTGTGTGTGTGTAGATGCATGTGTGTAAAGTGGGAGAAACTATGTGTTTACAATCATATTTAATAAGTGAACAAAAACATTAATATTTCATTTTTATTCCATATTGTAAGTTAAATATTTTTTTTCTAAATATTATTTTTTATTATATTTATATAATTCAATACTATACATTCAATTACTATTCATCTTCTGAATTAATTTTAACTGAAGAGAAAATATACATTATTGATGATAGCATTAATATATTTGGAAATGAATTATGTGTATGTATATTTGTTATATATGTGTTTATATATATATATATATATATATATATATATATATTTATTATATGTGTGTGTGTGTGTGTGTTGTGTATACACACACACGCACACAATAAATATGCAATTGATGACATATTTTTTCAATTCTCTTACTTGCTTGTTCTGTTGTAACTTTATATTGATAATAATTAAAATGTTCTCCTCCATATAAGAACTGAAATTTTGGATTATTTTTCTGCTTTGTTTTTGTCATATGTTCAAATTCTGGCCCATTTCTGGCCACAAATTGTGCTAATTTGTCAATAATATTACGAAGTTCTATATCTACAACAAAAACTGGTTACAGTATGTTTACAACTCATAATTTAAATCAATTTATTTTTTGGTAATATTAGAATAAATTGCAACTTTAATATAAAAAACCTATATTAAAACAATAATAATTTCAAATTTCTGTTACAAATATTCCTTAAAAAAGTTAAAAATTAAATGTAATAACCTAACATATACTAGAAACATAACTATGTATAAAAAATATACTGAAATCAAAGAACTTTAATAATAATACTCATACGTATTCAAACCTTTTGGAGGTTTGGGCAAATCCATGATTTATTCAAGATTCATATATAAAATAATATACGCTAGTAAAAAAAACAGATTTAACGCCATTTGACAAAACTATAGTATTATGACTTTACCGACTCAGAAAGTTTATAAAATTGACATCGGCCATTTTTTTGTTAATTACAAAGTGAGTACGATACTAATACTTCAGTAACATATCTACTTTAATAAAGTGTAAAATTGTTAATGCACGGTATTTAGTTAAAACTATTACATATTTTTATTTCATTTAATTGTATATCGGTCATCTCTTTTGACCTTATGTTGTAATTTATTCTTTACCATGTGTTTCTTGAAAATTGTCATTAAAACTTGTTAACACCGTATTAAGTGTTCTAAACTCTATTTTAAATCTATTTGGCGATTTAAAATCTATTTATTTTAAAATTATTTGTAATTCCAAATTTGTATATTTTTTCCTAATAGAATTAGTGTAGCTTATATGAAATTCTTATCCTCTTTCCTTCTCTTTTTATACATTTTCCTTAAATCTTTCTAAGCGCACATTTAATTGTTTTTGAAAAATCTAAAATAATAATACATTAATCATCACACCATTAACGATAATAGAGTCTATTAAATATTGTTTTTTAAAAAAAGAAAAAAACTTTAAAATCAGAAATCATAGAAAATAAAATTATAAAATTAAAACAGACTTATTTTTGAGAAAATATAGTTTACATTAAATTCATAAATAACTGTAGTTTGCTTAATTAGAGTCTGTGATTCTTAAAACAACCCATATATTTCTCAGTGAATATTAATTTATTGGAAAGTCATTTGCTACTATATAGCAGAAATGAATCTCAAATTCATTAATATTTTTAACCAATATTTGTCTTATTAAAAATCTTTTATATTGTCAAAAGATTCAATTTTACTATTTCATACCAATAACATTTTACTTAATACTTTTTAATTTTTCAGATCTTTTAAAATTGATACCTAATTTTCTTTAAATTTTTTTCGAGCTCTGTCTCCATTAATATATTTCTTTTAAATTAAGAATATCCATTAAATTCATATATATTATAAAAAAGTAATCTTTACGATCTTGGAAGAATTACTATTTTTTATTGTTCAGTGTATATGCGTGTGTATTTGTATGTGTATATATATATATATATATATATATATATAATTTTACAAATTTTTCTACAGCAAAAATTCAACCCAAGTATTAAACATTTTAGTTCATAAATTATATTGTTATTGATTGTGAAATATATTTAAAAATATAGATGCCTGTCACAGATGAAGTAAAATCAAGTTGGGCAGATGAAGTTGAATTAGAAGGAGGAACTCTTCCACCATCTACTGAAACATATGAAAATGGATATAAAATAGTTACGGAATATAAATTTAATGATGAAGAGAAAAAAGTTAAAATTGTACGTACATATAAACAAGAGAAACGTATTGTTTCCAAATCAATAGCACTTCGAAAAACTTGGGCAAAATTTGGAGAATCTGCAAATGATAAACCAGGTCCTAATCCTGCTACTACTGTAGTAGGAGAAGATGTTTATATGCAATTTATAACCAATAAAGAAGAAGATAATAAACAAGAAGATGAAAGTGCCATTGATAAGTTGAAAGGTAATAATTGTAGATTTAAAAATATAAACACATTAAATTCAATTATAATTTATATAGTAAACTTAATTATATAATAAATTTTTAGGTCTTGGTGATAAAGGAGTTGTTAAATGTCGTAATTGTGGTGGTGATCACTGGACAACGAAATGTCCATGGAAAGATTCTGCATTAGCTGGAGGAAAATTGCCTGATGAGAAAAAAGGACCAACACCAGGTAAAATGCACAAAAAAATTATAAACAAATTCAGACTACTCAAATTCCTATTGAAAATACTAGAGGTTACTGTATCTTTTTTTTAATAAAAAATAGAAATAAAAATAATGTATTCTAAAAAATAAATCAAAGCTGTTACTAGTATTATTATGTTTACAATTTTATTATGATTTAGACCATTTTTTAATTGTAATTTATTAAATCACTGAGATTTTATTGATATTCAGCAACTGTATTATGATAGTTCATTAGTTAACTTATCATAGAAAGCATGTAAAATCTTTAGATATAAAAAAATATAAAATGTACTTATGCTATGAAGGCAATAGCATTGCCATTAAAATGTAGATAATAGAATGCAATAAGTAATTAATTGTAATATTTTTACTATTAACTAAAATAAATAAATATATATATATATATATATATATATATATATATATATATATATATATATATATATATATATATATATATATATATATATATATATATATATATATATATATATATATATATATATTAAGAATGGTCATTGTTAATAGAATGTTATAGTTTGAACATATTTAAGTATTAAAAAAAAATCAGCCACTTTTCACTTTGATATCATTACAAATTCATTTATATAAACAAATCATCCCAATAACACAAGATTTTATGAGTATTCAATAATCACTTGTGATAAGTAATTTTTGAATACTTTTATAAAATGTTGTGGTGTTGAGGTGAATGATTCATTTCTATTAAAAAAACTTAGGTTACATAAAAAGTAGATTGATAATAAAAAAATATTAACATTTTAAGATATTTTTCCATATTCTTAAATATAATGTACTACATTATTATGTGTATGTGTATATATATTATAATGTTCATTTTTATTTAGTTGCAACTGCATCTCAAGATCAATCTAAACCAGGTGGTAATAAGTATGTAGCTCCATCTCTACGTGATGGTGCAGGAAAACGTGATAATCCTAGTATGCCTAGGCGTGATGATACAACTGCTATTCGTATATCCAACCTTAGTGAATCTACAACTGAAGGAGATTTAGAAGATTTAGTCAAACAGTTTGGACCTGTGCATAAGCTTTATTTGGCAAAAGATAAAATTACAAATCAGTGCAAGGGATTTGCTTACATACATTTTAAGTTTCGAGTAAATGCTGCTAATGCAATTCAAGCATTAAATGGCCATGGTTATGATCATTTGATTTTAAGTGTTGATTGGTCTAAACCACCAAGTTACAATAATCAATAAAATAATTTATATTGATGGTGTGTATGAGTATATGTATGTATATATGTATGTGTATATATATATATATATATTTATTTGAAAGAGATCTATTCAATGGTATATAAAGTAAATCTTTTTTATGTTTATTTGTATAAAATTATATGAAAAATGTAATAATTTTATTGAGGGAAAAAATGTTTTATAGATACATACTGTACACAAACTACAATATTAAAATTTGTATTTTTTTCATATTAATGTTCACTGTATTCATATTACTGCAATACAACAGAATGATTCATCTGCATGTGTACCAATCACTTAAGAAAAGTTATTAAATTCATATTAATTATATAAATAACTAATGTTACTTTTCAAAATGTTAATGTCTTAAACTTCAATATGAATAAAATAAAAAAATAAACAATATATATATTTTTTTTATTATATATTAAACTGATGTAAAAATTAGACAATTCTTTTAATAATTTTACAAATTGTAAAATATTCATTAATCATATAAACAAGCATTTATACACAATATAATTCACAGCACTGAAAAATTGTTTCATGTTGCCTTAATTCTAATCACGTACATGTATATTCCATATTGATGTTCATCGTATACCCACTGTAGGTCTTGCAACTGAACTAAACATAAATTTATTAATAGTTAAATGTTCACCAAATGATTCTTTTAGAAGTTTCAATGCTTGTTCACTCATATGGCCATGTATATCCAAATAAGATAATGAAGGCATTAATTTCAATTTTCTATAAAATTTAAATACATTCAAAAATATTAATATATATAAAAATATTTTTAAACTTTCAAATAAAATTGCTTTGTATATTACTTACTTAAATGCTGAAGGAGGTATAGAATAACAATGAGATAAGGCTAAAAAATTTAAATTTTCTAGCCTTAAAATAATATCAATTGTTTCCATTGTAAGTGTTTTACAGTCAGATTTACACAAGAAAAAAAAATAGATTGTAATGCTTTATTATAAAAAAGATGTATACTGGTATGATAATGATAATCCATTTTGCTTTTATCTGTCTAAAACAAATATAATTTGATACCAATTTACTTAAAAAAAAACAATCTATATTCTATATAAATTTTGTTCACTTTGTCTAATTTGTTCTTGGAGAATATTTTGTTGCTGGCCTAATTGCTCTACTGTTAAAATACCACTAGGTGCAGGAATATTACTCCATGAAGTTACATTATTTTAAATAGAGATTCTGAGCAAAATTATTATTCTGTTTTGTTTTATGACTTTGTTTCAAAACTAAAATCAAATTAAAATTAAACTCAATTAATAAATCACAAATAATAGATTTGTTTAATATATACAATACAATCAAATAAAAATTAAATACCATTGATTTTTAAATATTTTTAATATATCAAATTCACTCATTAATAATTATTGATATAATATATACATATACTTATATATATATATATATATATATATATATATATATATATATATATATATATATATATAAACACACACACATATGTATACATTATACTCTATTAGAAATAATACTTATTATTGTGTATTTATATACATATACATGTATGGATGCATGTGTGGACACATGTGCATATTTGTGTGTGTATAGATGGATGTGTATATAAGTGGGAGAAAATGTGTTTACAAGCATATTTAATAAGTGAATAAAAACATTAATATTTCACTTTACTCCATATTATAAGTTAAATTTTTTTTTCTAAATATTATTTTTTATTATATCTATACAATTCAATACTATACATTCAATTACTATTCATCTTCTGAATTAATTTTAGCCGAAGAGAAAATATACATTATTGAGATAGCATTAATATATTTGGACATGAATTATGTGTATGTATATTTGTTATATATGTGTTTATATATATATATATATATATGTGTGTGTGTGTGTGTGTTGTGTATACACACACATGCACACAATAAATATGCAACTGATGACATATTTTTTTAATTCTCTTACTTGCTTGTTCTGTTGTAACTTTATATTGATAATAATTAAAATGTTCTCCTCCATATAAGAACTGAAATTTTGGATTATTTTTCTGCTTTGTTTTTGTCATATGTTCAAATTCTGGCCCATTTCTGGCCACAAATTGTGCTAATTTGTCAATAATATTACGAAGTTCTATATCTACAACAAAAACTGGATACAGTATGTTTACAACTCATAATTTAAATCAATTTATTTTTTGGTAATATTAGAATAAATTGCAACTTTAATATAAAAAACCTATATTAAAACAATAATAATTTCAAATTTCTGTTACAAATATTCCTTAAAAAAGTTAAAAATTAAATGTAATAACCTAACATATACTAGAAACATAACTATGTATAAAAAATATACTGAAATCAAAGAACTTTACTAATAATACTCATACGTATTCAAACCTTTTGGAGGATTGGGCAAATCCATGATTTATTCAAGATTCATATATAAAATAATATACGCTAGTAAAAAAAACAGATTTAACGCTATTTGACAAAACTATAGTATAATGACTTTACCGACTCAGAAAGTTTATAAAATTTAAAAAAAAAATTACAACATTTAAAAGAAAGCCTGCTAGCATGGATTTTTCTAGTCCAAATTTTCCATTAATATTTTTAACCAATATTTGTCTTATTTAAAAATCTTTTATATTATCAAAAGATTCAATTTTACTATTTCATACCAATAACATTTTATTTGATACTTTTTAATTTTTCAGATCTTTTAAAATTGATACCTAATTTTCTTTAAATTTTTTTCAAGCTCTGTCTCTATTAATATTTTTCTTTTAAATTAAGAATATTCATTAAATTCATATATATTATAAAAAAGTAATCTTTATGATCTTGAAAGAATTACTATTTTTTATTGTTCAGTATATATGCGTGTGTATTTGTATGTATATATATTTGAAAGAGATCTATTCAATGGTGTATAAAGTAAATCTTTTTTATGTTTATTTATATAAAATTATATGAAAAATGTAATAATTTTATTGAGGAAAAAAATGTTTTATAGATACATACTGTACACAAACTACAATATTAAAAATTTTTTTTTTCATAATAATGTTCACTGTATTCATTCAATTACTGCAATACAACAGAAAATGATTTATCTGCATGTGTACCAATCACTTAAGAAAAGTTATTAAATTCATATTATGTAAATAACTAATGTTACTTTTCGAAATGTTAATGTCTTAAACTTCAATATGAATAAAATAAAAAAATAAATAAACAATATATATATTTTTTTTATTATATATTAAACTGATGTAAAAATTAGACAATTCTTTTAATAATTTTACAAATTGTAAAATATTCATTAATCATATAAACAAGCATTTATACACAATATAATTCACAGCACTGAAAAATTGTTTCATGTTGCCTTAATTCTAATCACGTACACGTATATTCCATATTGATGTTCGTCGTATACCCACTGTAGGTCTTGCAACTGAACTAAACATAAATTTATTAATAGTTAAATGTTCACCAAATGATTCTTTTAGAAGTTTCAATGCTTGTTCACTCATATGGCCATGTATATCCAAGTAAGATAATGAAGGCATTAATTTCAATTTTCTATAAAATTTAAATACATTCAAAAATATTAATACATATAAAAATATTTTTAAACTTTCAAATAAAATTGCTTTGTATATTACTTACTTAAATGCTGAAGGAGGTATAGAATAACAACGAGATAAGGCTAAAAAATTTAAATTTTCTAGCCTTAAAATAATTTCAATTGTTTCCATTGTAAGTGTTGTACAGTCAGATAAATCAAGTTCTCTTAAATAAGGACAACAAATTACTAATCTGTTAACATCTGTAATAAATATATTTAATATAAAACAATAATACAAAAAAAAATACAAGTTGTAAAATTCAATTAACTTACTTTTATCTAGAAGAGTTTTTCTACAACCAGCCAAGTTTAATCTATTAAGTGAATTTGGTAAATTAAAGCATAAATAATTAAGGGTTTCATTATCAAGATGTGTCCAGCCTAGATTTAGTTCCTTTAATCTAAAATCAATATTCTACTTTTTTTAAAAAAAACAATCTAAATAAAGTTTTAATATACCCTTACTTTCGCAAATATCTAAGAATGTACTGCATACACGTTAATGTTAAACCTTTGACCATACACAAATTCAGTAC
Source organism: Neoneuromus ignobilis (assembly GCA_029203775.1). NCBI lineage: Eukaryota > Metazoa > Arthropoda > Insecta > Megaloptera > Corydalidae > Neoneuromus > Neoneuromus ignobilis. The sequence continues at coordinate 26,228,026 of CP092087.1, forward strand.
TTCCAAATCTTCATTTTGACTTAAATATCGGCAAACAGTTACTGTTATAGGTACATTTTCTAAACTAACTTTTTTTAATAATTTACACCTAAATTAAAATGCATACTTATAAGATAAAAAAATATAAATAATATTGTCCATTTACCTATGATTAACAAATCAGTATTTCAACATTTTGATTTAATTATATATTTTATAACTAAGAGATAACACCAAAAAAATGTTTAATTCTTAAAATATAAACAAAATTAAACTTAATGAATTTAAATTCACACACCAAACAAATATATATATATATATATATATATATATATATATATATATATATATATATATATATATATATATATAATCATTTAAATACAAAAAATTATACTGAATTAAAATATGCTAGAATACTGATATTGTAAATTTAAATGAGAAAATAAAATCCCTATAACCTTTTAAAGATCATTGCTAAAGTATCTTGTGAAATAGATACCATACTTAAATCTAAATATTGTAATTTGCTTTCAAAATTTTCACTAAATGCTTTTGTCAATGGCAATACTGAAGGTTCTTCTACCTATAAATAAATTATTATTTACATATATATTTATATACAATTATTCAAAAATATATACCTCTGTTTGTGAAAGTCTTAAAGCTATAACTTGACGACTAAGCACTTGACCAAGAGCTCCTTTATAAAGAGATCTGCAACTTAAATCTAATCTTGTCCAAAGTGATTCATCTCGGCACAACCGACAAAATCGTTTTGATACTAGAGAACATCTCATTAATGATGCTTTTGGAAGCCATTTTAGTATTTGCAATATTATTTCATCTGCTAATTTACTTATTACATCTAAAGTAAGCAAAATTATAAAAATATATTTACAAAAACTATAATTTATAATTTTCATACCAAGTCTATTCCCATCAAAAAATGGTTGTTTTTTACAAAGATAAAAATCATTTATTTCTTTACAGTCTCTCATTAATGTTCTACTACTATCAGTAGCTTTTAATACTGTAGAATCAGGACTTGTGTAAGAACAGCTAGGAATACTGTCAAGTTCAGATGTTGTACATTTATTTTCAGTAACAGGTAACATTTCTTCTGTAATTTTTACAACTGTTGCATTACTAACATTGCATTCTTCTTGACTTGATGTAGAACCAGTGCCAAAGTCTTCATTACTATCTGTATCAAAACTTATAACAGGTGATTCATTACTTAGACAAAGTTCATCTGCATCCAACATTCCCACACCCATGTCCGACATATCATCAGTTTCATCTTCGTTTCCATGATTATTCCATCGATTAACGTACGAATTACTACCTTGAGGTTTATTTTCTTCATCTTCAGATCTTTGTCTTTTACTATAAAAAATATATATAAGGCCTAAATATTTACATTTAGTGTGTAACTGTGTGTGTGCGCGTGTATATGTATGTATATATGCATATATATTTTTATGTATGTGTGTATATATGTATATATATATATATATATGCATGCATACACACACACACACACAAAACATGCATTTATATACATAAATAATATACTATTATATATATGCAAAATATATATGTAAAAATTATGAATTTTCATTATCTGATTTCAATAATTATCCTATTAATAAATTTTAAACCATCATTATTAACTAGAAAATTAAAACTACGTTCTTTAAAGATAATAACCTCAAAATATTTATTTTAAAATAATATTTTTTACATGAAATAATATTTACCTCATATCAAATACAATTTTTGTTTCTTCATTTGTATTTTTTGGTTTTAGAACATTGTCAAAACGTGAATTCATTATAATCAAAAAACGAATGTAACCAACACTTCGATTTATCATATATTCGCGCTATTTTTAATATACGTTACAAACTATAAAAAAAAAATGACTTGCGCATGCTTATCGTATGTGACTGCACATTCTTTTCGTTCTAAAACCTCAAATAATATCAATAATGGTATTGCGTAGCAAAGTATTATGTTGCAACTATATAATACTAAATAGGTAATACATAGTAATAAATATGGGCAAGGGTAGCAACGGTTACTGTTTATATTAGCCTAAAAAAGTGGTGTAAATAACGATAACATGTAATAAACAGCACAGATTTCTGAGAATAAAAATTATAGTTCATTATATAATACCTAATAAGTACCACGATATTAAAACACCGTGTCATCTAGAACAAAACAATAGATCAAGTAGAATTAACTTACATTTTTCATACTAAAAAATAATTTCAATGCAGGACATACAAATGAAAATGATGGAGGTTTAATAATAACAACTTTTGCAGTAAAAAAATCGGTCTTTATATATAAGAAATAAAGCACACTTGGTATAAAATATGCTCATATATAAACATATTTCAAAACAATATCAAAATAGCTTGAAGTAAATTGTACGTCAATTAACAATGACCAAAAAAAATCAACGGAAAAGCAATTCCTTTTTACGCATAACTTACTTCATGCAACCAGCAAAAAAAATTTATCATGTATATGTAAAAAACACTGGAAGAATAATTATACAATCAAATTAAAAATTTTAATAATGGCACCGCACAACTACTAGGTTGTGAATTTTTTTGGCATTTTTTTATTTTTTTTTTCAAAAATGATACACTTATCATTTAAGTTAAATAAAAATATGTAGACCAGTGAACAGTAAACTTTTTGTTTAATTATATATATATATATAAATAATATATATTGTGGATCAGGAACAATCTAATATTCAGAACTGTTGCTTACAAAATATTAACATTTAAATAGTAAATCAATTAATTAAAATGAAATAAATTTCATTTTATATCAAGTATAAATGATGATTTATATATGAAAAATCAATTCTATTAACTGTTCCACACATTTTCATTTTATTTAGAAAAAATATTCTCGATGATAAACAAGAATGGAATTATTAATATCTGTGCCAAATGTCACTGAATATTTTTTTTTGACTCAGGGTTATCCACATTTATTTATTTTGTCATCATTTGGAATACACATTTTTTTACATATTCAAATTTGTATAAAACTTGAGTCCAATATAAGTCAACTCATTAATAAGTAAATTTTAAAGGACTACTTCATATAAATGTAAAGTATTAGATGGATACAATTTAAATCAATTGCTAAATATAAAATTATATATAACATTTAAAAATAAATAAAAAAAAAAATGAAAATATAAGCAGACTCAAATTTTATTTCAACCCTGAGATTCAACTTATAAGTAGATTTTTAATTTGATAACAGTGAATATCAAAATGCATTTAATTTGTTTTGAATACAAACAATATATTTAATTACCATATTAATTTTAAATGCAAGTAATAACCACTATTACAAATACAGAAATCTATTTGCCCTGTAAGTTCTGGACTCTTAAATACTATATATATAGATATATATATATACTTTTTATGTAACTGAATGTGATTGATTGGAAATAGATGATTAAGCATTACAAAATTAAATTTGATACAAAAATTGATCCAAGTCTGGATGAATGAAAACTCATTTCTATTAATAATGTAGCTACTGCTTGCATTCAAACAATGCAATCTCATGTATATAAAATGAGTATCAATATGATTTGATTAATTTAATGAAATGCTGAACACAAGCAATAGAACAAAAAATATGAATGAGCCAAGTTTAATGTTTGGAATAACAAATTTCATAAACGTCTGATTCTAAAATTTATGGACAACAAATTTTATCATCAAAATATGCTTTTAAGTGAAAAACTTAATAATGCAGGTACTTTTTTATCAATCCCTAAATGGCTATGTATGCACAATACTACATACATACCACTAATCTTCCACAGAGTAATTATTATCAATACGTGTACAAAGAATTATAGTATTAAAAGTAGATACCACTGGATTAGTTTGTATTTATAATAGGTATCATTTCTTAAGGGTATGTGTGCAATATGCATGTATATTTGTATGTACATGTGTATGTGTGCATAATACGCATATGTGTATATGTTATATGTGTGTGTGTATATATATATATATATATAAATATATACACATACTCACACACACACATACATATATATATATATATAAATATAAATGCATAATGTATACACATACAACACATTTACATGCTCTTATATATATATATATATATATATATATATATATATATATATATATATATATATATATATTCACACACACATATTATGCACACACACATTCATATATATATTCATATTTATAATATATATATATTTAGTTATATAATAATTATATCACAAAATAGATTGTTTGCACTAGCAGTCAAAACAACACACAAAATTTATATACCATTACACTTTATAATAAAAAAAAATATTATCAAACTTTTAATTTACTATTAAAATATAATACTTTATAATTCAAGTTCTTGAAAAACAAATAAACTGTAAAAAGTAATAAAAAAAAAATTATTATTTTCATCAACAATGCAGAAAAACATTTACATATTAGGTCTATAAATTTAATGAATTATTTCAAATGCTAACTACTTCGAAAAATAAATGACAAACAATCTACAGACTTAATCCATGCATTTAAATTATGCATTACCGGATCTAAGTTTTGAGCCAATCAGACACCATAAATATACATGTGTCACAGCAAACCACAGTTAATTGTACTCGCACAAAAAAAAAAAAAATAGATTGTAATGCTTTATTATAAAAAATATGTATACTGGTATGATAATGATAATCCATTTTGCATTTATCTGTCTAAAACAAATATAATTTGATACCAATGAACCTAAAAAAAACAATCTATATCCTATTACATAAATGCTAAATGGTTATGATGAGTTCAAAAACTACCCATGTTCATTTGTTTTAAAAACCAGAATATAAATGATCAATGTTCTTATTTATGTATAAGCCGCCATCACTATCACACACCACACATGCATGTAAGAAAATACATATACATACATACATACATATATATAAATATATATATATATATATACATACACACACATACATACACACCTGCATATATATCTATATATACACATGCCCATACATAAACACATTTTTTTTAATACACATCAATTTTTTCCATAATACACATTAATAACTACTAAATAGAATATATAATACCAATGATACTAATGCAAAAAAATGTATGATCATTAAACCCAGTATACGTTTTAATTTACTTGAGACTCATTCTTAATATTATAGTCACAACACATACTCTATCCACTTGGACTTGCAACAGCTATAATTTGATTGGTAGCCATAATGTTTTGCTCATACTGACAAGAATTTCGAGTTTTTATTCTCCTTTGTATTAAATTACTTTCACTTGGTGGACTTAGTCCAAATATCTTGGATGGTTTATTATATTTTTTATTAGAATTTACTTCAACTGGAGAACTTTTCACATCAAGTTCAAGATTTTTCATAGTATCAATAATAGTTGATGTTTGTATTCTTGTGGAAGTACACTCGATTTTGTCATTACTTGGAGCGTATATATTAGGCCTTTCTTGGACCATATAGTCCAGATTCATACTGAAATGTTGTAACACTACTCTGTTCACAGCCATTGCAGACTCGGCAAATTGAGACAATTCTCTTGCAGAGTTATTGCTGAAACAAAATAAAATTTAATTATTTCAAATATTAAAAAGTAATAGCAATACAATTAAATATTGTAGAAAAGTTTTAGTGTAAAATAATTACCGTTTTATAACGTTGGGCGTAGTCAAAGGGCGTGTTCGATTCATATTTTCTGTATTCACAAAACCTTTTGCTTCAGTTATCTGTAACCATGGATGTGCCAATACTGCTGCTGCACTAATACGATGAGATGCTTCTTTAACTAGTAAAGAATCTATTAAATCTTTAGCTTCATCAGAAATGCCATCCCAGTCACGTTCTGGGAATTCATATCTGCCTTCTTGAATTGAAGTGAATAACGATTTCTAAAATAAATTATTTACAAAATATAAAATAAAAATCATCATTCTACATAAAATAAAGAAACACATACTTGACAAGCTTGACAATTTTCTCCACGCTCCCAACCACAATCGTTTCCACAAGTACCATAGAATGGTGGATAACCACACAATAGAATATATGTGATAACACCCAAACTCCAAAGATCACAGCGTTTATCATAATGACTTGCTTCACCTACGAAAGCATCTACTACTTCAGGAGCCATAAATTCTGCACTGCCCACCTAAAATAAATTATTATTATAATTTTTATATTATTAATTCTAATACTTTATTCTACTGAAAAATAATTGACTAAAACATATCTGATACACTAAATATTTTTTTATGCAGTCAGTTTCAAAATAATACATACTGGTGTAAGTAATTGTGGTGTAGCAATTGGACTTGAAAAACTTGAATTAAATTTGATTCCTGACCCCAAATCAAAGTCACAAATTTTAATAGGACAAAGTGTATCTTGATTCACACATAATATATTTTCTGGTTTAAGATCTCGGTGTGCAATACCCTTAGCATGAAGAAAATTTAATGCACTAGCCACTTCTTTCACAATCTGAGCTGCTTGGACTTCAGAAAAGGATACATGTTCTTGTATACGTTTTAGCAATTGTCCACCATTGATCTAGAAATTATTTAAAAAATTGTTGTTATACTGCATTTAACATTAATGGAAAGCAAATGTTTATTGTCTACAAGCAAAAATGTGCGCACGTATGTGTGCGTGTACACATACATACATACTGACACCAAAAATGTTAAGAAGTAATACCTTTTCAAATACAAGATAAAATTTTTCTTCGTCTTCAAAAAATTCTGTAAGTTGAATGATATTTGGATGTCCTTGACAGTAATGAAATGTTTCCACTTCACGGAATACCTAAACAAAATCAAATACTCTTAACTATAATAAAATAATTTCAATTATCAACAAGAAACATTTATTAAAAACAATCAATACTGAGTAGCAATACTGACTTGCAAGTAAAATAAAACAAACACAAATTCAAACTTTTCTAATATAGTCATTAGGATCCAAAATCTTATTAATATGCCAATATAGTAATTTATATTATAAATATTTTATTTATGAATATTATCATCTACAATGACACAATGATGCATAGTAAGATAAAAAAATATCTTTCCATGAATACATTAGCAAAAGCAATTGAAAACAAAGCTTTTACTTACTCTAGCACGTGCATGACCAGGTATTTTGTCAATAATTTTAACTGCATATTCCAAATCTGTATAAATATTCACACATGTCTGAACACTTGCATATGCACCCTCACCCAAAATTTCTCCAGTAAGTTTGTACAACTCTAAACAGAAATGTTATGTTTAATAATGATATAAATTATAAAAGTGAGTATAGTGAAAATACCCTGAAAACACGATGAGACAAGTGATGAACCAGTGCGCCTCTTTTTACGACGTTTTCTGCGAGCTTCTTCTTTACGGCGGGCTAATTCGCGAGCACGACTCTCTGCATCCATACATTCGCCGCTATCGGATGCACTACCGGGCTCACTGCCCCCACCAGTACCACCACTACTACCAATTCCTGCCACAATATGGCCATCACCTGCTCCACCAATATTTTCTACAAAACAATGATAAACCAATGTAAAATTGGAAGCACACTAAATTAACCCTTTGCACTCGAGAGGCGACTCTCACTCGCCAATCAATGTATTGATACAACTCGAGTGGCGACTAAGAGTCGCCATCAAGAATTACTTGGGTTCTTTTTTATTTGTCAACATAAAGTCCGCTGACAGTAAGTACTTAAATTTAGGGAAAATCCATAAAACAATATCAGAGTACAATTCCAGAAAGAAAAGGTGGCAAAACCCGCATCGTTTGAAATCTATCACGTAATCATAATCTAAATAAAGCGATCGAATGGGGATTTAGAATTTACGATATAGCCGATTCCGAAACAGGTTATATTTTTGGCATTCTTCCTTATTATGGCAGGTTAACTACAGAACAGTTGATAAAGCCCGATCTTCCTGCATCAAACAGAATAGCTTTACATTTATATAAAAAATTGTTGGATCAGCTTTCTAGTGCCCAGGGATATCATATGTTTACAGAGATATTATACAAATCTTGTATTAGCTGAGGAATTATATAATATGGAATGTCATTTACAGGGACTATTCAAACCAATAGAAAAGGATTGCCAATTGTTGTACAAAAAAATCAAAAAAAACAGAGTCGCCTCGAAAAAAGGGCATGCACTGCTGCTAGCTTGGGAAGATAAATGAGTGGTAACTATGCTGACTAACTGAAATAATGCAGGAATGAGCTCTATAAAAAGATTTTCTCGTAAAACACCTGACATTAAAAGACATGAAACTACATATTTTTGCGATACCCGCCCCGAAAAACCTAGAATGCATCTTGGCGAGTGTTTCCTGAAATATCATACGAAGGAAAATTATAGAGCTTAAGACAGATGAGTATTACATGATGTAAACAAATAATCATGTAATAAATAAATTAGGTATATTAATAAATATATTCGTGTAATACATTTCAATGTTTACTTTAAAAAACTCCTCGTCGAGCTGCTGGTTTCCCCATACTCTAAAAAGACCTCGAGTGCAAAGGATTAAAACTTAAAACATAAAATAATGTCGTTTAAAAATATACTAAAAATGCAAAACTAACATTTTAGAAACTATATAAAAATAATCTGTACCAAATATGGTGTATTTTCATTTTACTTTTTAATAAAATATAAACATTATAAAATCATTTTCACATTAAACTTTCATCACTTACTTTGAAATACAACTAAACATGTTCAGAAATGATATTTATTTCCCTCTTTAAATAATACTTTATTTTCTTTAAATAAAATCAAACTAATGTCAGCGAAGTTAGAAAACAAATAATCCAAAGTACTGCAAATTTAATTAACTTAATATTTATATTCCTTATGCGCGCGCGCACGCACGCACGCGTGCGCGAGCTCGCATACGTACACTCATACAATTTTAAAAAATATAATAGGTATTAAATTGTAAGACTTCAAATTTCGAATGATTAATTTCGAACCAAATATAATATATAATAAAATATATGATACATTAAATTAAAAATGATAAATCAATACCAAAAACTGGAATAAAAAACTCGAAATAGCTTAAGGTTTACAACAATAAACATGACAGCAGTAATCATCTATTTTTAATTCGCACCTACCTAATATATAAAATACTACTTTTTGAATACTTTCACTAATGCCAATTAATATAAAAATATATAACCTACATTCATGTATATTGTGTATATAGACGCACGCGCGCGTGTGTATTTGATGCGTGCGGCGTGTAAAAATTTTAAAATCATTTTCTTTAATTTATTATCATAGGTTAATTTTAATATAATACGCGCGCACATCAAACATACATACGTACATACAAACACACGCCACACATACACGTACATACGTACGAATGTTTGTATATATATACACACATATAATTCTGATTGTAATTTGTAAATAAATCGACAATATGGCAACTCAGACTAAAATGACGCGTTAGTTAGTTTACAAGTTGATAGAGAAGATTCGCGAGTCATGTCAAGGACACGCACTAACAAACAAGAGCACGTGCACCACAAATACGCAACATAAATATTTGCAATGAGAATAATAAAAACATCTTAAAAATAATACGCATTTATAATTTTTCCTTCTATCAAACTTCATATATTCCGTTATAAATTTTAATATCAAAATTATATTTTTTTAAATAATTGTTTTCTGTATTTTAATAAATTTATTTATTTATTTTGTAAGTTATATTTTTTTCTGAAACTACACTCAAATGTTATTATGAAAATATAAAAAAGTATTTATAATAACACATGTAAAAAATATCATTTCCGATAATGTATATAAAATTAATCAATTTTTAAATTATGAAATTTAAACAAACATGTTTCAATTACATTCACGTGAATATGGTTAGATTACAAACCAATAAAAATATATACTTTTATATAATTCAAACACTAAAACAACATATACATTAACTGAATAATAGAATTACAAATTTTCAAATGTTAAACATTATTAAATATAAAATATCGTGAGATATATTAAGAAAACGATCACAGTTATCAAATTTTAAAGAAAACTTAATATAAAAATGCGTGGCTAATACGTTAATAATTACTCATATTATTTGAACTTGGGTGTTTTGAAATACGATACTTGCATAAAGAACAGATTAATTGTTTGTAATATTATTATTAATTATATGGAAGTGTTAATACCTTGATCGCATACAATACCTTTTAAGAATGAAAAGATAAAAATCTATAATAATACTCTTAAATATTGTAACCATTACTCCAGTGTTGAAAAAAAAATGTTTAATATACGTTTTTGTCTATTCTTTAAAAAAATAAAAATTGGCCAAAAACTAAACGAGAAGTACATTGACTTCTTTTCAAATGCAGTTGTTATTTGGCACTAATTCAACTACGAATAAATAGTTATCAATATAAAACGCAATAAGAACGAGATAAGTATAAAAACATTTCTTAAAATTATTAATAAACTACCAATCTAAAGTATTTTTAACTTATCTAAATAATACATGAAAAAAACATTAACATATTTCCGCTGAATTTAAAAAATTATCTTCACAAACAATATAATAATACATTCCTTTAATGTTTTTAATATTTGTTGTTTCTTTAATAAGTTTTTAGCTAAAAGAATGAAGTATTAAGTAGAATTTTAACAATTCTAAACATTATACTTTTCAGGATAGCTCGTTAAATAAATAATCATATCAAAATGTTCACCTTATTAGATTTCTATGATTAAATTCAATTAATCAATATTGAAAATAAAACTATTTATAATAAATGTAATGCTATAATAATTCAATATAATAACAATTAAATAAAATGGCAATCCTATACAAATTTTAAGATCCAGTGAACATAGTATATTTTACATCATTTTGTATAAAATTGATAAAATATTCGCCAATGTTTTAGTGATTATTTTTCAATTGATGTACAATTAAACATTGATCACTTATTTGAAAAGTATTATTATAACATATAAAGTCAATTTGCAGTGATACAAACACTCTAAATCATATATTAATAATTTTAATCAAAACATTTTTCAAAATCAAAAAGTCAAACCCATAGTGTAATATTATAAAATAAATAGTGAACCAGTTTAGTACTTTATTAATTTATGATGTAAGATTGACTGCGAAGGACTATATGAAACAAAATAAGTTTCAATACCTTATATATTTTAGCTATAAACAAATGAAAATAAAATAGCTAAATTATCACAGAGCTCTGTCGCACAAAAGCTTCGATTTTTCAATACAGGTTCGCATTAGGTTTTTTTTTTTTGCTATATGTGTACCTAAAATAAGTATTTTTTTTACTTATATTTTTCAAATTTGAATTTTGTCTACGTATTTCATAAAAGTTTGTAAAAATAAAAGATGTTCATTTATTATTTACATTATATTCAAGGGTCATTAATAATAAAAACTCTTATTGTTATCGGTAAAATTGCTATGGTTTACAGACGCGTACGTGACACGGGTTAGTTGTATTCGAGAAATAATCACGGGGTATACATCGTATCATCTGTTTAAAGGCGTCAGTAACTAAATATTAATAAAAAAAAAATGAACAGTACGATTTAAAAATATTTTGATAATTTTATTGATTGAAAAATCAGTTCATTTTATTAACATACTTTTTTAGTTGTAAAGAACGATAATGAATGATTTATTGTTAATTATCATTCAAACATTATCACAACAAAATAAATATGCAATAATATTTTTCGACTCGAAAAAAAGTATACTAAACTATTAGGTCATGTAATATGAAATGTCGGATTTTTCATCAGTCACAAGTTGATCGTTCAAGTGATTAACTATATGTTTAAAAGTTATAAGTCTTTTTGTGCTCATTTAAAGTTCAGTTTTCATGTTACCATTATTTTTTTAAAAATTTTTGGATATTTAATTTTTGCAGAAATTTTGTATAATGGTGTCGACCAAGGAATTAAGGGTTATTTTTTGTATGAGTTCAAATTGTGTAATAGTGCAGCACATGCTGCTCGCAATATCAACATTGTGTGTTTGGCGATAGTACCGTTAATGACCGAACCGTACAGAGATGGTTCGAAAAATTCCGTTGTGGAGAAAAGGATTTAAAGAATAAACCTCGCGGAAAACCACCTATCCTTGTTGATGATGACGTTCTTCGAGCGCTTGTGGAAGCTGATCCCTCTCGAACATTGTCTTCCCTCTAAGAAGAACTTGAGATTTGTTACAACACCATTGGTAGCCATCTCAAGAACATGGGAAAGGTTAAACAGTTCGACAAATGGGTTCCACATGATTTGAATAATCAGCAAATGCAGCGAAGATTTGAAATTTGCAATTCACTTTATTTAAGGAACAATAAGACACTCTTTTTGAGAAGAATTGTAACCTGCGATAAAAAATGGATCAGCTATGACAACAGAAAGCAATTGGGACAGTGGGTTAATCGTGGTGAACCATTCAGGACACACCGAACCCATCTTTACATGACCAAAGGATTATGGAGACAGTATGATGTACTGGAATGGGTATCGTTCATTATTCATTCTTGAAATCGAGGTAAACAATAACTACTCAGTCATATTGTCTTGAAATTGGAGAAATGCATAGAAAACTTGTCCAAATGAACCCTGCATCCTCCTTCACGACAATGCAAGACCGCATGTAACGCAAATAACCTTGCAAAAGCTGAACGACTTAGGCTACGAAATCCTGCCACATCCTCCATACTCGTCTGATCTTTCACCAATAGATTACCACTTATTTCGTAGTTTGGAACACTACATATGAAATAAGACCTTTTGTAATATGAATGAGGCCGAAAGGACTTTTACAGACTGCGTCTTTTCGAAAAAGGAATTTTTTGTTGGAAACGGGTTGACAAGAGTGTATACAAGCTAATGGTGCTTATTTTGATTAATAAAATGTTTATTTGAATTAAAAAATCAATGTTTCTTTTTCTTTGAATAATCCGATGTTTCATATTACACGACCTAATATTTGTCAAAATAAATCCATTTTAGTATTAATAATAACAAACTTCCAAAATATATTACTACAGCCAATCAATAACACAACAATTTAATGAAAAATTAAGAAATTTCCCGTTCACCAAGTATTCAATTTCATCCATTTGCCTTTTATTTTCTGTTCCAATTAAAAAATCTAGTAAACTAAGTACAGAATTAAAAACCTGCATCACAATTAATTTTTGTATACATACACTATATACGCGCGAAGATCACACACACGCACACAAGCACGCACGCACATTAACAAAAACCTGTATCGATAATATAGTTAAATCAAGGTGTTTTAAGTTTTGAATGATACATAAAAATTAATATCCAGTCTTCAATGAAACAAACATTTAATTATATAGTGTATAATCTGAAATCGAGTAAGCTTTCAAGTTCGCTAAACAGTAATTGATAGAAAAAAATATTTACGTCATAGTAATAATGTATATCTAATGCCATAATGAATATGTATTTTCAGCCGAAGGTCAATAACAGACAATACAAAAACAAAATTAAAACTACATGCACGCACGCACGCACGCACGTACGCACACGCATGCACACACACACACACATATATATATATATGTATTTTTATACACACGTACGTACACCACCAATACAATATATATTGGATATAATTATATATATATATATATATATATATATATATATATATATATATATATATATATATATATATATATATATATATACAAAAACGTGTATTTAAACTTAAATAAAATTGTGTTTATTTAGTATCAGATGAATGTACATTCTACGCAGTAAATGATTTTCCTAAAACGCGAAAAGAAAAAGATGTTTAAAAAAAGTTACGAGATGATCGTGTGCAAAACCCGTTAACATTTATTTTTGTTTCATCGACCAACTGCGGAGTAAAATTCACAACGTCATAACTGATGAATGTAAAGCACACTCACTTACAGATAAATAAGGAATATTAAATTCATATTATTTCATACACTTCTCGTGTATAACATTTTACCCGAACAATAAAAAGATGCATAAAATATACGAATACTGGAGGAAACGTTAATTTCTAATCAAATCTAAGTCTCCTCTCATACTAAATATGAAAATTGTAAATATTTCTTTAAAGTGTTTACAATTACTTTCAATACAAATCATTTTTTCCATTGATATAACTCGATGTTTATATTTTTTTTCTTATTCTGTAAATCTTAAAATTAGAACCTAAAGTATTATCCCTCCCATCAATATATTTAATGTAAAAAAATATAATATATTTCCTCGAACATTTTTTTTTTAATATTGTCAAAATTCGACACAGAGTTGGCAATATTAAAAAATATATTATTCACTTCAAATAATATATTACCAAGGTATTATATTTTGATTTACAGTATCAAGCTCATGTTTTTTATTCATGCCTTGTCATGTGCCTTCAAATTACAACAACATTCAAAATTGCTTTCGGCATTAGGAATCAGCATGTATTATAGAATTTGATAAAGTATTCGTGTTTGATGCTATGCGATGATATAGTGTACATTAAAAATCACATGTGCAATTAGGAATAACGAATACCTGTCCTTGTTAATTATAACAAATTATCAAACGTATTTCAAATTTATAAATAGAAGATTTAATTCTATATAAAAACGTAAATATATTTTTTTGTTTTATCTGTTACTACCAAATTATAGAATGAAAGTAAGATAAAAAATACACTGCAGTACAATATATAAATTAAAATCGATTTTTTGAAAAATAACTAATCACAACTAATTTTTTAAGATTTAAATAAAAGTTCATTAATAATTCTAACACTGAATTTAAGTAAAAAAGTTATTTTTGTTAATGTCAAAATAATATAATGATGGCACAAATGAATCACTCCCAATACAAAATTTTACGGGTGTTCAATTATTCATTAAGGCGCATTTCGATGGCTATATCATCATTGTCAAATCGTTGCATATATGTATGTACATTTACGTATAGTGCATAAGGTGAGGTTGTTCTTAAAGATGGGTTAATAAAGTAAACTAAAAGAAATTAAACATGTCACAAAGAACAATCTAGTTTTTATAATATAGCGTTCTACAAGTACAGAAATTGAAATGTTCATTAACGAACAAACAGAAATTCAGCAATAGACACATAAATTATTATTGTGTAGGGATAAGTGATTTACGTGCATTAAAATGAATTTGTTACAGTACTAAAACCAACGGTGGCATTTTAAAATGTTGAAAATTAAAATACTCTCTGATGTTTAACTAAATAATGTTCTCATTTCTTAAATATACTGAACAACGATACATAATATAACCGCGGTTATATGCCTACACAACATCGCTAGAACGAAGTTAAGTAAAAAGTTATGAGTCTTTCTCTTCGACTATTCGCATTTTTTTAATTTATTGTGTAAGCACACAAAATATAGGGTCATCCAAATGTGACGCCTAGATTTGTGTTTTTATTAAAAAGAAACTATATACGTGTTTCTTTTTAACAAAACACTAATCTAGGCGTTACATTTGGATGATCTGTACTTTGAATGAAAAATCCATTATACAATTTTTTCATAAAAATTCAATAATGTAGATAATATGTGCTAATCCATTTAACATTTGTATTCTCATACATAAAAGAATTTATTCGAAACTACAATTACTTTAAAATTAAAACTTTTATCGGAAAGAAATAAACTTAATTTTATTAAATTGTTAATAAATGTAAATGTATATATGTGAGTATGTGTTATGCATATATATATATATATATAAGTTTTATTTAATACACCGAATGTACAATTTTTTAAAACGATATTTTTATTTTATCTATCAGCTACAGCTTTTTACAGTGTTTAACAAAATATTTGTTATTTATCGATCAGCTGCAACAGTGGCTTGAGGAGCTCTATATGTTGTTACAATATGTTGATACAATTTCTATATTAGAACTGATATTGTTATTACAACATCCATTTTAGAATTGATTTTACAAAGTGTTTTAATGAACAAAGAAACCTCTGGTTCTGGTCATTAAGATATTTTGCTTACTTTAAAAATTGATAATCGATTATGTTGCATTTTTATAGTTCTATTTACTTCTTTGTACTCACAAGAGAACTATTGTTGAATAGTTGACACGTGGTGATAATGTTTGCTGTGATTTGTGTGACTTGTTTTGAGAACTGATTATGTGTTATATATAAATTACACACTACCGTTCAAAAGTTTGGAAGCAAGTATATTATTCACTAAAAAAAAAAAAAAACACACTATATAATAAACATTTAGTGAATAATGGATGAAGATTAGTAATATTTTGTTTTCTAGCAGCATTTCTCAGAAATATTTTGTGTTAGCGATTTATGACTATGCCGGTGTTCAGTAACCATGTTGTATTCAGAAAAGAAAAACAAAGAATGCTGTAATAGGTTTCTTCTATTGCATGTTTATATTTGTTACACTCTTATCAGTTGCACTTAAGCATTTACAGCCGAAGTTCCTACTTCTTAAACCCATTGTCTACGAACATTATCCGTTGAAATGTCATTATAATATTCAGTCACAGAAAATGACTAAACGAAAGCAAATCAATGTCGAGCAACGAAGTGCTATTTGTATTCTTTGTAAAGGTTACACTGAAAGGCAAATTGCAGAAAAGCTTAGTGTTCTTTGTAAAAGAGTGCATTACACTCTTGCTCGAAATCGAAAAACAGGTCAAAATCAGAACAGAAAAAATTGCCATCGAAATACGCATCAATCATTTGTTGTTGCAAACAAAGTGAACGATAAGTAATTATTGAATTTACTAATATGTTGGTAATATTGGGGGTGATATTCATTGTGTAAAAGTGAATTCGCCACAGTTGCAAATAATACATATACACCTTCAGAAATAACCACTTAAATACTAGATAACTAAATAAGGACACGTGAAAAGATAAATTATTGTGCAGCAAATTCCTGATAATGTTTTTATATACAATGTTTACGTATTTGTATGCAAATAGTTAAACGTAACAAAAAAAGTACACTACACAAATAAATGCGATATTGAATACGGAACAAAAGACTTGTAACCTACAGCAGCTGATAACTATGGTCGTAAACAAAGAGAGGGAGAGTGCCACACCATACAGTCAAACGAAGGTCAAATGAACGCATGCGCTTTGTTGGTTGAAATATGATGACATAATAAATTTTATTTCCTAAAATTCTCGATTCACAAGGGTTACAAATTTGAATGACTTTTAATAATTTGCAATAAAAACAATACTAGAAAAATAAAACTTTACGCACTTGTAATATTAATTTGATAAAAATTACTATTTCAAACTAAAATTTATAATATATATATACATATACACAAATATATATATATATATATATATATATATATATACACACATGTATACATGTGTATGTTAAACAATATATAAGATGTAATCAAAATAAACAAATGGACAATGTCTCAAAGACAAATATTGTGATGTGTTAAAATTTCATTCATTTCAATTGCCTCTACATATATACACATTGCGCAATTCAAAACGATACGTAAAAAATAATTACAACAAGACCGATAAACACGATCAATATAATGGTACATTAAGAAACCGGTTTCATTTTAACGTCATTTAGGTGTGTGTCATGCTATTTGTATCTCCTTTAGAAAGGTACTGCGCAAAAGTCTACGAAGGTATTGGTGTGTAGTGGTGGAAACAAAGCTTTGGTTGTGTGAACGTTCTAGAAAACCAGTATCACACTATCGAATAATTCTAACAGCACGTTCGCTACAATAAACATGTGTTTTGTTTGGTTAATTCATTATCTCTGCACAGCCATGTGATGAAACTTCCGTTAATGGTCAGATAGAGTTTAACAGATCCAAATGTTTATTATTATGTAATAAATTATGTGGTTAATACTTTATTTCAATAAAATTACAAAATGTTAAAGGCTTTACTGTAAAACAAAATGTAAAAGAAATGTTCTAAAAATGTATCTTCATTGGAATAAAATATTCCATAGGTCATATTTTTTTCTTTTGTATATTTGTTGCATTAAAAAAAATATGAAAAACATTTTATTAATCAAAATTAATTTTCAATTAATACAAAGTAATAGTGATGTATCTTAACAAAATTTATTTTATAAAATAATAAATAACAAGTAAAAAAATGTATATATTAAGTCACTGGAATTCGATTCTGGCCTACTTTCCATAAAACATTCCTCGTAAACAAACATTGAGTACCTTAAAAACAACAAATTTTCACATTTTTTGTAGTAACACTTGGTTGTACTGTTCTAAAATTTAGGTGTCTTCCTCGTTTTCCTTCTAGATTGTTTGTCTTAATAGTTGTATCCCTAATAAACTTACTCGTTGATGTCTCACTAATTTTTTCAGATGAATATTCGTTATTTTTTTAGCAACGTGTCAAATATCAGTTCCATTGCCAAACGTTCATGAATTTTTGTCTTGACAATTAGAAATTTGGATTATTTGACTGGTGGGTGGGCCTTCACATTTATATGTTAGCAAAATTTAAAAGAGCTTAAAAAATCATTTAGCTATTGGTTAATGTTTCTGTAAACACTATATTCAGTACAAATGGCGTCCACCAACCAACACCAAATTTTGTGTCATTCAAAATAAAATGTAATCTTTTGGAAAGTAAACATTAATGAAGTGTGGTATATTTTTGGCTGTGGCAAATTCCTTAGGAATCTCTCCCGTATTTTAAAATAACTAAAAAGGTAGGAAATACTACACTCTCAAATAGCAAATGCTCTTATGATTCAAGACATTCGTAGAAGTCTATGAACCAAAAAGGTACAGAAAATCTCTTATCTTTAAGAGCAATAATTTCTGTAAAAACTAACGAATAAAAAGTGCAAAGCAGCCTCTCAGATTCCGCCCAACCGTCGCAAGATTAAACAATGTTTTGAACTTTTTTTAATACTATACAACTATTTCCTTAAAAAGTACGTTTATTATATTTCTAAAATAACATACATAGCATACTTATTATCAACTAGCTCTTCATATTTTTAAATTAGTAACACGCATATCTAATCATTTTTATATCGATTTTTTTTAACCGGAACATTAAAAACGCCTACAAAACCTATGTTTAGATCTATTCAGAAAAGCACTACATCTTTCTATCTTCAAAAACATAAAATACGCATCCATATTACAATCATTATTTTAATATGTTATCAGTTGTATTTAAATTCATATACATATAGTTGGTGATTATGGAAGTGGTCTCTTAGTTAAAAATCTAAAAATAAAAAATGAATTCATCGCTTATTTTGTGTTACATCGATTTACATTACAATATGGACAAAATAGTTATAAATTAAACCGTTAAATGAAGTTAGCAGTAGTGTGATTAAATAGTACTCATTTCATGTTTAGTTGAACAGTGGTTTAAGTCACTTGCTCTCTGGTAAACTTGTAATTTGTGAAAAAAGAAATATTATTTTTCTATTATATCACCAAATAGCGGTTCAGGTAAGTAAATTTTACGTAATAATATAAAAGTAATGTTAACTATCGAATATATATTTGAATTTATTTGGTTAAATATGTGCTTTACAGATATAAATTACCAGAAATTTAAGCAATACTTCGCCAGATAATGTCACCAGATAAATCAAATCGGAATATAAAATTAGCACTGGGAGCGAAAATTATTCAATCTTCGAATAATAGAAATGAAACGATCACAAATTTTTGATATCTGGCCATTCCTTTCTGTCAAACGAACATGATTTTGGATTGAAAAAGATGGAAATAAAAAATACGAATTATTTATATACCTGAAGATTATTATAAACTAATAGCAGTGTCGTAAAAGGAATCCATTTGCTGTAAAAAATGAATAATGCGCAGATTTTTTTGTAACAGAACTGAAGGAATTGGCAATAAAGTTAAAAAATAATAGTAATTTATTTGTTGGTTATAAATACAGTGGATAAGATTTTTTAAAAAATTGCCTATATAAGATGTTCTAAAGGTATCTTTAGATGATTATCCCAAATGGATGTTATAGAAAAAAAATAGCAGTTCAAAATGAAAATCGGCTAATCACATAGCAAGAAGAAAAGACCACCGATGAACAAAAAAAAATTGACTGGAACTCCAGATATATAAAAAAAAATCAGAGGAAAATAGGACATAAATATAAGAAAATTGATCGGAATGAAATAGATGAGAAAGACATCGAAAATTGGTTCGATCGGAGTGGAATATTTTGGAAAAGATCTTTATCCAACAGTAGGCAGAATAAGGCTGCCGCTGTTGTTATAAAGAATGTTTTTAGGTCAAATAGAACTTTCGATAAGGATAGCTGTCAAGTCAGTTTGAGCACTATAAATGACATTTGGATTCAGTATACTTTGGCAAATTATTATGGAATGTTTTAAACTTGAGAAACGTTTCCAAATTGTGGAAATGTATTTCAAAAATCAATGTTCTGTTCACCAAACTTATAGAGCATTCGTGAATTTGATGGTGCAAATAATCGGCCATCGCAGCAAGCTATTTGCAGAACCATCAATAGATTTCGCACAACTTATTCGCTACGTGATATAACATTAAAAAGTATAGAAAGACGCGTACTGAAGAAAATATTGTTGCTGTTAACGATAGTGTGGGTGAAGACCCACAGAATAAAGAATTTATCGATTTGTTGTCGTTCGGAGAAACTTGGGCTTTGTCCAACCACTACGTGGAAAATTTTGCGTAAAGATCTTGGTTTACACGCTTATAAGATCAAACTGGTTCGAGAATTGAAGCCACATGACCATTATTTGCGTCAACTAACCTTCTATTCTACCGCAAAATTTTGTGCAGTGATGATGCTCATTTTTGGCTTAACGGGTTTAATAAGGCAAAATTGCCCTCATTTGGAGTGAGACCATTCCTGAAGTGATCCACGAGATCCCGTTACATTCACAAAAATGCACCGTATGGTGCGGATTACACGCTGGTATGGCATCATCGAACCTTATTTCTTTCGAAATGAAGCCGGAGAGCGCGTTACTCAATAGTGTTATGTTACAGAACGACGATCAATGATTATTTGTTTCCAAATTTGCATGACATCGATCTGGAAGAGATATTCAGCAAGATGGTGCCACGTGCCATCCTTCGACCGAAGCAATAGAGTTATTGAAACAAAAATTCGATAATAACGTTTATTATCTCCAGAAATACATCTTTGAATTGGCCTCCACGATCATGTAATTTGACGTTTCTGGATTATTTTCTTTGGGGATATGTGAAGTCTCTGATTTATGCTGATAAACCAGCAACGATTGATGCATTAGAAGCACACATAACTCACGTTATTACTGACATAAGGCCCCAATTGCTTCAAAGTGACCCGCGAAATTGGACTAACAGAATGCGGTAGTCAAAGGTAACCGTGGTGCATATATGTCCGAAATCATTTTTAAATATTAATGCCATAAAATGATCTTTCAAATAATTCCAAATAAATGGTAACCGGTCAATTTAGTGTTTCATTTCAATTTAAAATTCTATAACGCTTAAAAACACCTATATATATATATATATATATATATATATATATATATATATATATATATATATATATATATATATATATATATATATATAACGCCCACATCAGATAACAATGAATGCTACCATTCATTGGTATTTGGTCATATTCACCACGCTGATCTTCATAGGCCTCAATTACTTCTTACTTTATTATTAATTACAATTATGAAATTGTTAATACTCAAATATCGTTATAATTTTATACATAATAAACAATATATTACACATTGTGCGTTACGATCCAACACACTGATGGAGATAAAATAACTAATAAAATCGAAGTTATTAACTGACCTTGAAAATAGCATATTCATGTAAATAACTAACCTTGAAAATCGTATATTCATGTAAATAAATGCGTTATATCCTGCTAAAAATACACAAAATCCAAAACAGAATTTTTTTCAAAATATAAACACCAAATACTTAACCGTTCAATGCACCTTTTTAATATAAGAGAGAAAGAGAAAAAACATAAATTCCTTGTTCAATATTAAGATATTTTCACTGCAAATTCAAAAAAGCATTTGTATACATGTTGCTTTTTTGTTCTCAATTGTTTTACACATATCTACTAAACTAACCTACTGGCAAAATTCAATTAAAATTTATTCTAAAAGTACTGATTATACAGACAAAACATTCTGATAATACAATTATTAAATCGACATTATTAATTCGATAAATATTATTTACTTTTTAAGTTACTTTGAATGTAAATAATGCTATTTAGATACTTTTTCAATAAATTAAAAACAAATTTACATAACAATTAAAAATACTCAGAATAAAATATGTTTATTACACATTTGTGTATAAGTAATAAGAAATTATATCACTTCTTAAAATCAAGTATTATAACAACAAATCACTTTGTTCACATATTTCCTTAATTTGTTACACGAATAAACCTTTAGAAGTCGACATGATTAAATTAGAGTTAAATACTTAAGTTTTTTTATTCATAAATTGTTTTAGATATAAATGCATAACACAATAACACTTGAAAAACTCATACTGCACATATTAATTTATATTAAAACATATTTGTCGAGAAATAAAAGGGTTTACTTTCGAAAACGACTAAAATTAAGTGGCAATATTCAAAACTTATTAGTTTGTAATAATGTTTAAGCCATTACTGGTCAATGAGTAATAAATTAATATATGATACAATACCTAGCAACAATAAAAATAACTAACAAAACAAAAAAATGCAAAATCGTACAAAAAACAACACGATATTATTCAAAAAATATTCTGATTTACTTCAACATACATTTGTCTTTAATGTAGATATTGTATTACACATATGAATGGATGTACATATGTGTGTGTATGTTTATACATGTGTGTATAAAACCATCCAAATGTGAAGCCTAGATTTGTGTTTTATTGAACATAATGTGTATATGGTGGTGTATACGGAAAAATGTGTATAATTCTTTTTAATAAAACACAAATCTAAGCGTCACATTTGGATGACTATTTATTTATTTGTGTGTGTGTGTATATATATAATTGTTTTTTGATATAACACACATATTTTTTCACACTTACTCATTTATCAAAAAAAAATTAAAAAATGCAAGTCATCTTAATTTTTTTAAATAAAACGATAATACCCCGAAATTAACATTTATTGCACGACAAACAGCTGAAAAGCAAAATAGTTTAAGAATATTAACTGCTTTTCCAATTTTGATTGATTTCTTTCCATAACAATATATGTATGCATATATTCTCCCATCAATTTACAATTTTAGACCTTTTTTCGCTTACAACGCAAATTTGGCCCCATATATAAAGAATGTAAACAAATAGCAAAACAGTAATTTTATTTATATATTATGTCAATAATGTTATTAATATACAAAAAAATCAAAAACATGTGCCAAGTCATGATTTTAGTTTGTTTTTGTGAAAATTTTCAAAAACATCCACGTCAAGTATCATTGAAAATTTTGAGTTTTTAAGATACTCTTGATTAAAATTATCCAAAAACAATCAGATACTGAAATGAAAACTTCCAGCGTTCTAAATAATAGTAATTAGCAGATGCTTGTACATCAAAGGTGCGCTGCCATTTGTATTAATCGATGTTGTCAACAAATCAAAATATATTGATCCTTTGATTGTTAAAAATTCATTAATTTTATATTATGGAATTTCGACTGACATTTATTGAATTCACAGCACTGTCAAAATAACTGTAATAAATATATAGAATTGCAAGTATCACTTAGATAAATTCAATAGAATTTATGAAAGTAATATTTTCATTACAAAAATTGTTTGTTTTTTTTTTTAGTAACAGCAAACTGAAAAATGTGATACTTGTCTAAACATGTCCAATCGGTTACAAAAATGATTAGAATGAAGTTAAACCAAATTTAACTTTGACACAAATCTCGCAATTCTAAAAAAACACAGACATCTTGGTTTTTATTTCGGCATATTTAAAATATGACTTGTATTGAAATGTATGTACAGATAACTATACAAGTGTTTTGTAAATTCATTTTGTCATTTATATTAAATTTTATACAACAGACTACAAATGAATGAATATTTTTTTAAAAAAAACATAGCACGAGTATATTTTAAAATAAACAACTATAAAAAATGAATATAACAGATTTCACATAGATATTACACACACAAATGTTTGATTTTATTTTGCAAGAAAATCATTTCGTTTACTCATATTTATAGTAATTTATTAACGAGAGGAAATAATTCTACTCCAATATAATAAACTAAAAATTAATTCAGTATTGTTATTAACGAAAACAATACAAAGTATTAAATGGATTAAATTGACTACTTACCTAACTCAACACAATTTTCAGATTCTTCTACAATACGTTCCACCATTGTGTTTGCCGTTTGTTTTGGTAAGAACAGATAATTCAGCAAGCACAAAAATCAATTAAGAATACAAATAACTATCGCGGCAAATAATTATTTTTATTAATAATCCGGCTCGCTTATACAGCTCCTCTCCGTCGGCCTTGAAGATGTTAAAATAACCAATCAAAAAGTGAACACTGTGCAAATGCTATCGCTCCATTTCTATACTTCTTGCCTGCACGATGGTAAAATTCCGACTGAATTGAGAGGCACGTAGACCAAACATGTTGGTCTTACTCTGCTCATGCGCGTTTACAAAAATGCTACGTGGCCTGATGCGCTATATTTTGTACACAATAAACAAATCTGATCTAAAAGATGTTTTCTTTATAGAAGTAGGATTTTATTTGACAAATATGAATGTTTATAAAATTTAACTAGCAAAATTTTCATCATGAAATTAATAAACGAAAAAAGATTTCATTAACTTAATTTAACATACACATAACCACGTAAATATGTATAGATGTTAATTATGTGTATAATAAAAGTTTTTTTTTTTGGATAAAAAATCCTATAGCACAGTATATTACTTCTTGTTAATAAAATACGTATATTTTAATATATATCAAGGGGCTCCGCCCTTTACTCATTTCGCTCGTCAATCCCCGAACTTGCTTCTATTTAATAATGTAAATAAGTTATAAAAAATAAAACGTTTAGAAAGCTATGTTAACGTTTCTGTGTAGACGATGTTTAATAAAGATTGGTGGTCTAATGTGCATTCAAATCGAATGCTAATACAATTAAAATTTGTTTGGTCCGAAAATTTGTCTAAAAAGTTTTCCTAAAATATATTTTTTCCATTTTTTGTTAACTTTAATATATAAAAAAAACTTCGGAAAGTTCAGAAACGAAATTTATCTATCTATTTGTAAAATAGTTTCATCACAAAATTAATGACATTAATACTTCCACTACTCCGAACATAAACGATTACTTCCGAAGATTAACAACTACAAAAATAGAGTGATGTAAAATTTTCAACTCACATCATTCCACAATTGCAATCGTTTTAATCTTCAAAGCTAATCATTCTCATTCGAAGTAGATTAATAACACTAATTTTACGAAACAATTTATTTTAAATTTATATATATATATATATATATATATATATATATATATATATTAAATTAGTAATAAAATTTTATATATTAAAAAAACATAATATTTAACTATAGTCAATAAATTCATTATTCGTTTATATCATTTATTTAAAAAATAAGTATTTCTGCAATTTTACAAAAAAGGAATTGCTAATGTATGCTATAAGATTTTTTTGAAAATAAATCATCGCAAATTGAAATGAAACAACAAAAAACTGAAAGAATTAGTAATAAAATTGTATGTTTACAAAAAAAGGTTACATCAAAAGTGTACAATAATATTATAAATGATCTTTTAATTGCCAGTAATTTTAATAAGATATTATTTTGATTCTTTTACACATTTGACACTTTATTTTGCACAAAAATTATTTTAGTATTGTATCAAATTCACCTAAGCACAGTGTTCAATAATTACTTATCATTCACTTTATTCACTAATGCGCAATTCAATCGTCTTATCATAGTTGTCAGAATTCTGAATTTAGCGCGATCACTTAAATGCTTATAACGAATAAAATGATTTATTTATATTAAAAACATCTAAATTATATAAACACTACACTGTTCTGGCAAACCAAACATTTTTTTTATATTGAATGTTAAGAGTTTATTAAGAGCTGATTAAGAGCTATACCAATCCAAAAGTGTCTTTCTAAATATGTACGTAGATAATTTTGCAGAAAAGCATTTTTTTAAAATCATATTATTTTACAATAACAATTTAAGTAGAATTCATTAATTGAATTCAAATATTTTTTTATTATTATAGAATAATAATAAAGAATTAACATTTCTTTTATTCAGGTTTTTTTGTATTTAAGTTTCTTTCATTAAAAGATATAATTAGTCTCCGTATTACATTTCAGAATATCTTTTTTGATTAACATAAATTATTTAGGATAAATTTACTTAATAAATTATAATGATTATTCCTACCTTTTCCAGCCAGTTTGAATATATTTTTTTAAATTTTAAAAAAGGTTTTTTTAATTCTCCTTACAATTTATTTCCATTATTTTTTTCATTGGTTTCATATAAAACAATCTATCTGATATAATTTATAAACGATTTTACATTTTTTTCTTCAGCGAAGATATTACAAGTATTTGTCTCTACATCGAAATTTATAAGAAATATATGTATTGAAAAAAAAAACATTAATTATGAAGCATTAAGGGATTATAGGAAACTTATGTAGCTTACTTACATATTTATGCAGCAATTTTCTGCAATGAACAATAAATTCTAACCCAATTGAAAGATGAAATAAATATTCAATAATGCTTGATACACTTTCTGTAATGACTAAAAGATAAACTAACGACTAGCATAAAAAAATACAAATACACTTTCGAATCGATGGTTATTTTTTATATACTTCGATTGCATTTATAAATGACTAGAAATGAATTTAATCAATTTAATATCTTCTTTGATATTCTAACAAAGGATAGTACAATTCATATTTAAAACACGAGCACAAATAATAATAATATTTTAGTAACGTACTTATAAAACAATTTCTACATTTTCCTTTAAATGTATATTGTGATTTAAACATAACATAATAGTTGTTATATAGGGTTTTCCAATAAGCGCTTCAGGAGTTTAAATAGAAATAAAACAACAATATTTAATTAATTAGATATTTATTTTTTTATTTTTAAGCATATTCTATGGCATGAATGATGGAATACAATTTCTCTTATATGACCACCAAGACTTCACTTGACATAGTGCATTCGTTTAGTTCAATTTTTAGTCACTCTTTCACATAATTGTGGTCCAATTTCAAGAATTACACGTTCAATGTTTATTTTTAATGCTTCTGTTGTTCGTGGTTTATCATCATAGACCAATGATTTCACATAACCCCATAGAAAATAATCTAATGGAGTTAGACACATAATCTTGGTGGCCAATTGATGGGTCCATTTCATAAAAAATGGACTCGGATAACTTTTGTTTCAATAAGTCTAGTGTTTCTGTAGATGTATGGTACGTAGCACCGTCCAATTGAAATCACATATCATGCAAACCATTTTCAATCATTTTTGAAAAAAATCATTAATCATGGTTCGGTAACGCACTCCATTTACTGTAACGTGATCTCCAGCTTCATTTTGAAATTTTCACTAACAGAAGCAATATTTGCCTCACTTCTTGCATTTCTTAGTTTTACAGGTACTGCTGTGTAGAGTAAAATTGTTTTTAAATTTTTTAACAATTCGATAAATGGTACGTTCGTTCACTGGACGATTGTATTGTTTCATGAAGCGTACGATAAGTTTTACGAACTGAACATTGATTTTTATAATATTTTTTTACAATTTCTAAGAGTTCTCGAAGTATTTAACGTTCCATGGTAATTTGCCAAACTATACTGAATTGAAATATCAAAATAAGCTTAAAAAAATTTCAAATATGGCTACCATCAACTGTCAAAGTTCTGACATTCTTAATGGAAAACACCATTTTATTGTTTTAAACATAATAGATTTATAAAGAGAAAAGTCTTTCATTAAAAATATTAAAATAGTAATTTAAACATAATAAAAATTACTCCAATCTGTATTTTTTCAAAAAATGTCCGTATAAATAATATCTTCAAAGATTTTGTAGAGATTCTAATTGATATATTCTATTTACTTTACATTAAGACTCTGGAAATCTTACAAAAATGTAATCCGACAAACTTACAATTGAAAACAACACAGAATTATAAAATTATTACTTCTATTTCGTGAATAATATAAATATTATATATATATATATATATATATATATATATATATATATATATATATATATATATATATATATATATATATATATATACACATACATATGAGGATCGTTTGATAATATGGTAAATTTATTTATTGTTTAATTTAATTAAATTATTCAATTTAGATTTTCTTACTTTTTTATCATACTTATCAAACGACCCTTGTATATATATATATAATAAACATACATACATATACACGTTAAAATGATTTGTATTTAATTTTTCTTTATTTTTAAAGGATTCTTTCGTCTCACTGTAACTTTACAAGGAATAAAATTATTTATAAATTAAATCAATTCTTTATCGATCGTTACTATTTCAATTTAATATGTATGTATATATAATTTATTACAATTACAATTTTTTACCAAAGAAGAACTATTACATTTAAAAAATACTTAATTAATATCTATACAAAAGATAATAACTACTAGTTGATAAATATATTTCATATGAAAAATAATTACACAATAAATTTATTCATTGCAAGTACACACAAATGATTATATGAACTTCAATGTAATACACATATTGCGGAATGTTGCATCAGCCAGTCTATAACAGTCTGGAGTTCATTTAAAATTATTTTTTTAGAATATTTTCAAATAATTTTTTAGACATATGTATATATATATATATATATATATATATATATATATATATATATATGTATGTATAAAAGTTAAGATATTATCAAACAATAAATGACAGAACGAGCTTAAAATTTTATAAACAATTAAAGAAAAAATATCATATTTTACTATATTAAGCCACATAATTATTTTACTATACATGATTCGTGAAAAATAAATGTTAAATTTTTGTCAATAATAAAATTATTGAAATATTGTATATATATATACGAGGGTCGTTTGATGAGTAGTAAAAAAGTAACAAAACTAAATTGAAAAATTTAATTAAATTAAACAATAAATAAAATTACCATACTTATCAAACGATCCTCGTATATATATATATATATATATATATACATTTGTACATATGTATATAGGATCATCCAAATGTGACGCCTAGATTTGTGTTTTATTAAAAAGGAAAATATGTATATGATGGTGAATAGGGAAACATGTGTATAATTTCTTTTGTTTTTCTTAATAAAACACAAATCTAGGCGTCACATTTGGATGACCTAATACGTACATTTGTACATATGAATAAATGAAAATCAATATTTTCATCAGTAATTATATTTTTTGAATTTTTGTAAAAGAGCAATTATAATTTGTTAAGCTGTATTTTATTCTTTTTATTATATAATATTTAATAAAAGAACCACAAATAAAAAATGAAAATAAAGTATCGTAATTAATATTTGTGAATTAAAACAAGAACAGTTTTATTATTAAACTAATGTTTTATTATATATATTGTACAAACGCGTATAGCTTACATTTATTATAAGAAAGAAAAACGCACATTTGTTTCACTTTAGTAACTATAATTTATCCTAATATCTAAAATTAAAATTTATTTTAAAACTGTGGCGAATTTACTTTTACACAACTGAATCATCACCCTAACACCACGAAAATATTTTAATAAAAATATTTCAATAATTACTTATTGTTTCTTTATAAAACAATACGATAATGCGCATTTTAATGACAGTTCCATCATCAATCCGTTTTTTTTTAATTTTTCAACGTGGCGCTTTGATAATGACGGCATTGCTATCGAAACGCGCATCAGCTTATTGTTGTTAGAAATAAACAAAGTAAACAGTACATAATTATTGAATATTTTTTAATATCTTGTGGTGTTGAAGTAATAATTCATTTGTGTGAAAATCTAAAATCAATTTTATGCTAATATAAAAACAAACAAAAAGTTACTGTTTGTTTAAAAACAAATATAAATGTTATTATTCTTTATATGCACGTATATTTTTCTTTTTTGTTTATAAATAAGAATATATTGAATCCACAATATTGCATAATACTGACAATTATCTTCTATATTATTATATACATATGAAAAGAACTTCATCTATCATCACACAGAGTAGAAATTAGTAATATTAAAAAGCACATTATCGGATACAATGATATGATAATTATAAATGAATAATACTGATACATTCTGAAGACAATTGCATAGTTGTCAATATGTGTATTAAATGAAAATGTTATTAATTTAATTAAACAAAAATAAATAATTGTTATTCATTTTTATGTGAAATCTTACAGGGTTTGGAGACTTCAAAATAAATTTTAATCTGATGGTGTCAGGTCGAGAAAATATGGCAGATGTGTCATAATTTCCCATTCAAATTGCTTCAGTTTTTAGAGCCGTGTAAAGCTGAACATTGTCATAGTTAAAAATTATACCTTTTCTTTTAGCTAATATTGACCTTTTTGTCAACAGATTGTTTTAATCGATCTAATTGTTCACCATACAATATTTTCATGATTGATTGTCTGACAGCAGCTCATAATTGATAAATCCATCTATACTCTATCAAACCAACAGCATAATCTTCCTTGGATGGAGTCCTTCTTTTGGTTGTAAAGATAATGTCTCGTTTCGATTAACCCATTGTCTTCAACATTTAATATTGTTATAAACAATCCATTTTTTATCATCAATAACAATTCGATTCAGGAATTACTCGTTTTCCATTCGTTGCTTCAGATTTAGCTCAAATAATTCGTAATGAACCTACTAACCTCACTTAGAAACTTTACCGATCGTTTTCAGATCCCAATAGACCGTTGAATCGATTGATTGAAGCTGTTCAGCTAATTCTTTCGCCGTTAAATTAGGATTGCTTTACTAGTGTACGTAATTACGGTAAGAAAATATCGCATTACTTATGAATGATCAATATATATTAAGTATATATTATTTCTGGATCAATCCTAAAAAAAATTTCCCTTTTTGTACTAATTCTATTAATCTATTTTAAAGATTTTTAGAACAAAACAATGGAAAATTAGATCGATTAAATTTTTTGTTCGAATGTGTTGAACAAATTATTGAGGAATACGCAATTCTACGAACAGAAACTTCGAAAGTTGGTCGATCAATTGAAACTGGCAAGCCTACACATCTTATCGGAAAACATTTTCCAAATTTTATACCACTTACATCATTAAAAACAAATCCAATGCAAAGATGTGCGTGTGTTTAAAAAATGAAATTCGTAAGAAGTCGCAATATTGGTGCTTAACCTGTGAAGTGCTACTTTATGTAGTATCTTGTTTTGAAAAATATCACACTAAAAGGACAGACTGAATTTCTTACGTATTTTTTATTTTCTTGTTCATGAATTTCAATATTTTTTTACAATTATAAAATTTTCAATAATAATATTTTTTTCAACAATGAATTATTTATTTTTCCAAATAAGCATGTAATCGTTCTTCATTTTGTTTTAGTTTTTTATTAAAATATATAATAGGTGCCTTTGACCTGCGTTTGACGTGTATACTCGTCATTGCTTCATTTTAATTACGCACTCACGAAAGATTCTTAAAACTACATTCCACAATTAACAGGTTAAATATAAGACATGGCTTTTCCAGTCAACAAATGTATAATACATTTTATATTATCTGTAGATAAATTCTGAAATTATTTTTTTAATTATTTTCAGAGTTTAAATACATTAAATCTGCGAAATATTATTAAAAAATATATGTATAAATCTGCTGACGTTGAATGAAATCACATTTTATTTGTTTTCCGAATTAAAATATAAAAAAATGCTTCATGAAAATTATGCTTGTTTTGAAAAATACACTCTATTCTTTGACTTTATAGTCAGCAGTATTTGAAACACGTGATATATGTATTATGATAATTCAAGTTGAGAGCATCAACCAATATTAACATAGCAAAATACCATGACGTTCCGATGTATAAGCATTTTAAAAATTAACAACACGTATACATGCATATATGTATGTATGGATGATCATACGTATTTTTTCTTCATTTGATTACACTAAATAAAACGATTTTTATGTTGTGTATATATGAATATATATATATATATATATATATATATATATATATATATATATATAAAGTGAATATCTTCAATGAATTCTTAATGAATTTTATAAATATGTAGCTACTAAATTTATTATCAAATGTGGTATGAAAATGAATGTTTTTTATACTGTGAAATTTTCCACTCGCCAGGTAGTGTGAATTGAAATTTTGGCCATAAGACAAACCGGAAACCTAGTTTAAAACATAAATAGATTAATAAATAGTAGTTGTACTACTTTGTCTCGCCAGGATTAGGAAGTCTTCTTTTTCTTTTATTCTTTATGCTACAATGAGCATAACGTTGAAATTAATCGAGACAATTGAGTCAAGGTCACAATTATAAATGTCTTGTTTGATTACATACACAATAGAAGATTGTTCGTTGTACAGAAATACATAAAAATATTAAATATTTCCTTTTAAATTTTTAAACTTTAATGGTAAATGGTAATTTATAAAAATGTTATTTTCGCAGTTAAATGCTAATTAATAATTATTTTAATAACTATGTTATTGAAGTAATTACGATTTATTTTCTTAATACCTCGAATTCTTGAACCATACAATTTTTTTAAAAAAGGTATATTTCTTTAATAAAACTATCTTTCTAATAATAACTTACATAATAAATTATATAGTCAGTATAAAAAAATTAAGAATTATAATGTATAAAAACTGTAACTTATAAGAATATTTTAAGAATATTAAATATAGGGCTGAAATTTAAATATTTAATTTTTAAAATTTTCGAAACAAATGTTATATTTTCAATTTTTCTACATAAATATTTCTGTACTAATATTTTAAAATAAAAACATTATACAATGAACAATAAACATATTTATACATTACACAATATATATATATATATATATATATATATATATATATATATATTTATATGTATATGTATACATATGTATGTATATAAATAACAACTTATAAAAAAAAAGATGATAAATAATTTTGTCGATTTACGTCAGCAAAAGAAATATTCATGAGATGGTCAACGGTATAGCATTGTTTAAGTTTAGAGCCTTTAGTTCTGAAAATATCAATGTTAAAAATAAAAGAAATATGTGTATTTTTGAAATGGAGGTCATATAGTCAGACATAATATTTAACACAAATTATTCTATTTTATATTAACAATAGTAAGACTTACATGCATGTACATACATACGTACATATGTGTATATATATATATATATATATATATATATATATATATATATATATGTGTATGTGTGTGTGTGTTATATGTATTTGTGTGTATATACATAAACATTTATTTTATTGAAAAAAGCATATATGAAAATATCACTTATAATCATTTATTTCTCTGTATTGAGTCGTAACTAATTAGGATTTTCTTATGACTCATAGATTTTGTCGTTACCATTGATTCATTTACAATTCAAAGGTAGCATGCGTTCTAACTAAAAATGAATAATGAAACTATTTATAAAAAAAGTATTTACAGTTGAGCTCTCGAATATTATCGGTATTCTTAAAGAATACACATTCAGATAACGTACATTCAACATTAATTCCTGATTATAAGTTTTATACAGATATCAATTCGGTATTAAACGAATTTACGTTCTACTATTGTTTTAGATGAGATTAAACATAATTCAAAAATTAAAAATCATACACAAGTGTATACAATACATTAAAAAATACATAGCATAAACATGTACGCAACAGACACACATACACACACATACAATCTATACCCACATATATACACATACATACATACTCGTATGTATGTATACACCACATACTCATATATGCATATATATATATATATATATATACATACATAAACACATATATATGTATATACATATGCATATATATGCATATATATATATGCATACACAGACCTGCATAACTCATCGCCATATGGGTAACATAAGCAATTTATTGATATAATTCAATGAAGTCATTAAATTAAAAAAAATATATTTAATTGGTAATAAATATAATATTCGTTATATTTATTCATTATATTTATTTTCAAATAAATATATTTTTTTTAATTTAACGACTTTATTGAATTATATCAATAAATTGTTTGTTACCTATATGACAATGACTTATGCACTTAAGTGTATATACTGTGCTGATTAGAGCATGTTTCGTGTTTCTGGTCTGTTGGTTTATTACTTTTGTTAAGTGATTTCTGCAGGTTATTAAATTGTATTATTATTTGAAAATAATATCGATTAAAATGGAGGTGCGGCGAATATAGAAATGTCTTCTGAACACCTCTTCAAACTTAATCCGTTTAAAATAAACTCCTGCAGCTAGTATTCCATGCTCCTAGAATCACTTCCGAACATGAATTCGAATGCTAGTTAGTATGGAATCCATTGACAAATTTATAACCCCAACCACTATCCGACATTCTTAACGTTAAGAGCTACAATTTTTAATCCGCTCTCTAGATTTAACTCTTCCTTCAAACTAAAGAAAGCAAAATTCGTCCTCTTCTTACATAAGATTCAATACTTTCACCTTTAATATCCTATCACACAAATGAATTATCACTTTAAACCACAATATTCAAGTCCAAGCCCTGATTTCCTTGCGTCCCCTTCTCCTTCCGTTGGTACGTCTGGTCGATCTCCAGACAGAAAGATAACAGCTTTTCTGTAAGGACTAATAGAGGTTAATGTAGTGTACGTGCTGTGTTAGTATAATGTATACAGATCAGTCTAACATAAACACAAATATGTGCAGTTAGTCATAAGTTAGTTTTTTTCCACGCGAATAAACAGCATAAACGACGCAACACTTAGCAATATTATCAAACTATAAGTTCATTATAAATGCGTGTAAACAAAATATCATACGTATATTGTAGATATCACATGTATAATTATAAAAAAAATCTCATGTATATTTTAATTTTATAATGCATAATTTAGCCATAGAAATGAATATTATATCTTAAATCTGGAATTGTATATCAAAAAGACACAGACCTTCAATTTTTGACGATACAGAAATCCAGCGTACAAATGGCTCTTTTTGTATAATCGAGTTGAATATAGTGAGAACATCCTGATATTTATAGTAAAAAATTACAATCTGTTAAAATGGTACAAGTGGTCAGACTTACTAATCATGAGTCTCTAAATATCTCTACCCATAGTTTTCTATAAACGCAATGGCATTCTTCAATATCAAAAAATTATTATCCTATGGCAATTTAGTTAATAACTATTTTCTATGATAAAAATTTATTCTCAGAATTATATTCTGTATGAAATCCAAATAAAGAAAATAATTACGGAGGCAACAGAAAAATTCGTTTGTATTTTTGACAAAAATATAGTGTCTCTAAATACAACTCGTACCAGAAGATCACCTACAGTAAATAATGATTTTATTCCAGCCAAATTGGAAACGAGTTTTTTTAAAACACAGAATTTTGTAAGGAAGTTCAGAACAACACAATCAATTATAGTAAGTCATATTCATTGGCTTATCTTTATCATGAAACTATTCAGTTGAATAATATATGATCTCATTGCTTACAATTTAGAGGACCGATTTTGTCATCACCACTTTTTTGTATGGAACTGTTTTTGGACAGATTGATAATTAGTAATGAAAAATGAATAATATACAGTAACATTACATGGAAATAAATTTATTGCTAACTCGGATAATCAGCCTCTCTTCCTTAAAATCCTCTTTCATTAGCAGAAGAAAATGCTGTGTATTCAATAAAATATTAGAAGACAACTACACAACGTGTTACTACAATATGATGAAATCATTATAACTAAAAACATTTAAGTTCACAAAAATTAAGTGAGTTAGGATGGAGAATGATGATGAACTCTCTTCAAAATTCGAATCTTTCATTGTCTGGCTATCTCTTATTCAGATCTTTGAGAGATTTGTTCAATGGAAAAAATCTGATAGAGAGGACTAAGTCGCCGTGACTCTAAAAAATAATTTGATAATAAAAGTGAGGGTCTTCTACGAGGTGGAAATTAATCAATTTCCAAATAAGTTGTCGACTATCAAATAATAATGTACAGTATATATAAAATTTATTAATAAAGCTTTCATTAAAAATATCATTTGTTTTCTTAATATAAAAACGACAGGATTTTCTAATCTTCTTAACTCGTTCGATACCAGCGTCACACATGTGTGACGACTCGATTTTCTTACCTCAGCCCAGCGTCACAAATGTATGTCGGATCTGTGACGACAAATAAGAAGGAT
Source organism: Neoneuromus ignobilis (assembly GCA_029203775.1). Classification (NCBI taxonomy): domain Eukaryota; kingdom Metazoa; phylum Arthropoda; class Insecta; order Megaloptera; family Corydalidae; genus Neoneuromus; species Neoneuromus ignobilis. Next base: position 26,264,882 of record CP092087.1, read on the forward strand.
CTGTGTCAGATAATCATTATTAGTTTATGATAACTGTTTGTATCAAATCGTACCGTGTGTTTATATTTTCATGACATTATGTATATACATTTCATTTTAAGTGGATTTATAACACTTTCATTAATAACAAATTGATCCGTTTGTTTTTGATAGTGCTATAACTCCATTTATTTATACATTGAGATATAATATTTAAAGGTTTGCGTTTGAATTACGAAAAATCGACTTTGGAATATTTTTAGTTGTATTATATAAAAATGTATAAATAAACAATTATTGTTTATTTATAAATTTTCCAAAAAATTTTTCAAAAAAAATTTCCGAAAATTTTTCAAAACAATTTTAAATTTTTTTTATATTAATAATTTTTAAATATCTCAATGTATGAATAAATGGACTTATACCACTTTCAAATATAATATTCTTACAATAAAAATGCAGAAAATTTCTTTTATTAATTTATGAGTATACTGTACACCTTTGACTGTGTTATTATAAATATAAAAAGAGTACATCTATGTCTACCTAAAACTGTCATTATTTCATTTTTTTTCTAAAAATTGAGTTATTCTACTTTTAAAAAAACGGTTAATATATACCTGCGAAGTCTACTATGTATGCCTGCGAAATCTGTAAAACAACTACATGACTACCAAATTGGACTATGTATAGACAAATACTTTAAAACATATGTGTGTCGGTTTGTAAAATTGCTAATTTCACTCATTTAGAACGTTATAAATACATCGCACAAAAATTAATGACAATTTGGTATCATATTTAAATAATAAAACGACTGGGCTGTGGTGGCGGTTTTTCTCCTGAAGCACTGGTAGCGAACGAGTTAATATATACATACATACATGTGTGTATTAGTGATGTGCCGGATATCTGTATCCGTATTCGCGGAGCTCCGCGTAAAAAAAAAGATCCGTATCCGAGATCCGAGATCCGTTTCTTTTCAGTGGATCTAAGACGGATCTTTAAAACTCATTATTAGGTCTAAAAACAACAGTAATAGAGAAAAGGAAACCAAACTTGTTATCAATAAATTATCTTTTGTTTTTAAATCAACATTGTAGTAATCACAAAAATTAAAACATATACATAAGCATTTATGGCTCGAGTAACAAACCTCTAACACAATGCAAACAAAAGAACAATTATTCAAATACTTTAATATGTATGACTTGAAACAAAAATAAGATTTTTTTATCAATAATCAAGTTAAACATTGTAATCAAAACTTAGTAGTGGTAAATTGTATTTCAGAAGCATGTCAGGTTAAAGATAGTAAAGAAATTCCTGATGTAGAATCTGACCAAATATCTGCAGTGAAGGAAACTTTCTCAAAATTCTTTAAAGTATCCTTTATTTTTGTCGCAACTTTATTGTACAGCTCGTTACAAGTTAGGTCAGTAAAATATTTTTTCCCTTTCAAAGCATAATTTAGAGCAACGCGATCTATCAACCGTCGAAAATCTAATTTTTCAACATGTTGGAAAGACAAATCACATAAAGCTAGCTAGTATTTCTGTAATTGGGTAGTCAATTTTTATGGACTTCGGATTTGTATTGTCCCACATCTTAGTTCTTTCTACATAATCATTAAAATTTGTTTGTTTGTACTCCCTTTTTCATGTTTGTAAACTAGTTCCCGGCTGAATATTTTCGATCAGAGTCTTCTTTTCACTATCCTCATTGCGAAATAATTCATATTCCTATTGATGCTTTCTTTCAAGATGATTTTTCAAGCAAGTTGTACCTTTCCTTTTCCGAGAATAATTTTGTTAGCAAACTTTATACTTAGCACATTCGTCATTGACTACCGTAAAATAATTCCATATTGCACTACTAAGCTTTTTCGTCGACACTATTATCAATTTATCTTATTATCAAAAATACTACTGTTTCCCAAGCTATCCTTTGCTACACTTAAATAAAACCAAAGACATGTAAGCTGTGCAAGTAGCAACATGCTTTTGTTTACATTAAGCACGATATGCTTAGAACTCAAACAAATTAAAAGATCCATATCCGTATCCGTATTCACGGATCTTGATTTTCTATGATCCGGAACATCACTAGTATGTACATATAATTATCGAACCACTTAACATTATAATTTTTAGTTTGAATTTTATTATAGTACATTACAAGATTTATATACATACATACATATACATATGTACATACATACACAATATATATTAAAATTAAACTGTTATTAATCATCAATAATAGAAATTTTAATATCAATGATAATATTATAATAATTATTATTTATAACACTAGTTGGTGTTTAAATGTTTATATTTCTTAAAATCGTTTCTAGAATTTAAATGATAACCTAATTATACTAAGAGACTTTCACGTCAAAGATATGTTAATCAATTGAATTTAATTTAAATGCAGCAATATTCTACATTATTAAGTAAGCCGAAATATGTTCGATAAAAACAATACCAAAGTTCTTAATAACAAAAAACTTGTATATAGGGTAAATGTCACAGATTCTGTTGCTGTAATTAATAGAAACAATTGTTTCTTTATGACAAACATTCATTATAAAAAACATTCTAACAATTTTTTACAACAAATATTCATATACAATTTTTTTTAAAATATGAAGAATAAAAGAATGATATCTATATAATTATAACCTTAAAAAAAACTTTTTTATATTTTGTAAAAAAAATCATATATTTATATATATATATATATATATATATATATATATATATATATATATATATATATATATATATATATATATATATATATATATATATATATATATATATATATATATATATAATATATATATATATATATATATATATATATATATATATATATATATATATTTCTACACCAATACATTGCTGGGCACATTGAAACAACGCATGGATAGATTTTAATAACTCTGTTTCTGGGATGGCCCCGATGACCTGTATTATAGTAGCTTGTATGACTCAACATCATCGTAAACGTTCCTTTCATCACCATTTTCATTTTTGGGAAAAGAAAATAGTCACTGATGACAAACCTGGCAAATATGTTGAATATTAAATGACGCACACTTGGTTTTTGGTCAAAAATTCGCGTACAGCAACAAGACCTTGTGAGGTGGTATATTATTGTGCAACAAATACCAGTTTCTTGGCTCTCGATATTCTAAACAATTCAAGTGTTCCTATAAATGTATTAGCAAGTTTAAAACACAACTTAATATTTGCTCGTTGTTTCATTGTGTTTCCATAACAACATAACAAATAGTACTACCACTTCAACCGCTATATTTTAGAAACCATTTGTCATATTTTGACCAAATTTCAACAGTAAGTAGAGAAATTGGTGTCATAGGTATGCCTCTATAATTACCATTCTTTATATGATATATTAAATAACGTTATAAGCTTTGGCAGGAAAATGAAAGTTCGGTTTCTTTTCCGACACATTATTTGTTCCCGTCATTCACTTCATTGCCCAATATTTAACTCTTTTAAAATGCTTTTTCGGAAGTCGTGAGTGAAGATGTTCATTTGTTTTTGTGATTCAAAACGTATCTTTCGTTATGAATTCGTTGAAACTCTTACTGGGGCGTGCTATTTAGATGTTTTGAAGTGTTTGTGATGAATAATAGTACAAATGAGATAAAAATATCGAGATTCGAAAAGCTGGTATTTATTACACAACAATGTACCATCTCACAAGGTCGTTGCTGTTCACGAATTTCTGACTAAAAACCACGTGTGTGACATCTAACATTTAGCATATTCACCAGGTTTGTCATCGTGCGACTATTTTTTCCCAAAAATGAAAATGGTGATGATGACGTAGAAGTCATATAAGCCGCCGTGATGAGGGTCATCGAACCCAGCTTAAAAACAGACTTATTAAAATCTATCCATGCGTTGTTTCAACGTGCCCAGCATTATACTAGTATTTTTTGAATAAATATGTGAATTTTTTTTACAAAATATTAAAGTTTTTTTATTCAAAAAATGTTGTTTTTTCAGATATATTGTACTGTAATCTTACTTAAATGGATTGAAAGGAATTAGTACCTCTTAGACATTTATTTCATTTACTGAAAACATACATCACTTAATTTATGTTTTATAAATAGATCATATCAATATGTTAATGTAAATATAAATTTCAAATTTGCACTTTATTATCAGGCGATATTATGTTTGATCTTCTTAATGAAAATAAATTATTTGTTATCTAATAACTGATAAATGATAACAACTAGTAACAAAATTAAATGCGTCATGTGGAAAATAAATTGTATACAATAAATAACATTTTTTTTAAAAAAAGTATTCAATAGTGATAAGCAACAATTAGTATAAAAGTAATAATAAAGAATAAAGAATCAACTACGAAAAATAAAAAGACTATTTATATTCGGCTGTTCAAAAAGCTTGTGACATTTCAAATCCAAATCAGAACGAATTTTTTTAATATTTTTATCTACCTTTATTCAATGCTATATTGTTCATTTTTTTTTTATAATCTTCATTCATCTTTCTGGTGATTTCATTATTCTATTAGCCAAAAAATTCTCGTTTTTTTGCTTCAAAACTTCTCAACGTTCTTTTTACAATGTTCTAAAGAGTGTACATTCTTTCCATTATAAGAATTCTATAGAAAAAGAAATAAATGGCAATTTTAAGGTGTAAGATGAGATGAATATGGTGGATAGGATAAAATATCCCAACCAAGTTACAACAATCTTTTCCAAGTTTGCGAAGAAATATGAGATCTGGAGTTATCGTGGTGGAACACAACAATTTTCTTTGTTTTTCAATTTTTAACATTTTTCTTTGATTGTTGTCTTCAGTTAGTCTAATAAAAAAAATACTTATCCAAATTTATCTTTTCGTTTTACGGTAAGCATTCATAATGGACGGACTTCTTTCAATCCTACCAAAGATTCCATTTGATTCAATTACTATATGGTTCACTATGTGATTCATTTGGCTTTCTCCATGATTTTTTTCATTCGATGTTGTTGTATATGTTATCACCTAGTTCAAGAGCAGGTCGTTTTCATTTCGTTTGAGCAGTAAATTAGATACTGAAATGCGACACAATATTTTTTTCCACTAAGACTATACAGAACATAAATATCGTACTGATTCACGTATCCAATCTTCAAAAGATGGAAAAATACGGTTCTAGTCGATATTTTTAATATACCTACTATCTCCTTTGTCATATAGTGCTGATTATTTTCGATCGACGTCTTAATTTGATCGTCAATAGTTGAAGGTCTGTTTGAACGTTCTCTATCTTTGAAGTTGTAATTGTCACTTTTTCGCCGACAGAACTTATAGAAATTTCGTTACTTCTATGAAATGTTTACCTTTTCGGTAATAGTAAAACATTATATATCGAAAATGCACTTTATCTTTTTCTATTTTTAAAATCACACGCAATAAATAAAATGCAATGAATATGTTCAACTTTTGTCTTAAGCAATGTATTAAGACGTCACATTTGCTTCATAATTTTATTTCACCATCTTTAAATCTCTTTCTTGGTCTTCTTTTATCTTTTGATGTTTAATCTATAATAATCTTTGCCCCTCTACTATTATATTCTTCCCTTCCTATTATATTCTCTGCTCATGTCAATTTCAGGATATGCAGTTTTACACACACACACACACACACATATATATATATATATATATATATATATATATATATATATATATATATATCATCATCATCATCATCATCATCATAAAGCCCATATCAATCCACTGGACGAAAGCCTCAATGAATGCTACCATTCACTGGTATTTGGTCAGATTCACCACGCTGACCAGGTGGATTGGTAAAGATTTTTTATTCGGGGTTTACTCCCTTAACTTTTCGACAGTTATTTTTTTACAAGATAAGGTTGTCGGCCTATTATATATATATATATATATATATATATGGGGTTTTCCAATAAAAATGTTAGAACTTTGAAAGCTGATGGCAGCCATGTTTGAATTTTTAAGCTTATTTTAACATTTGAACTCAGTATAATTTGAAAAATTATCATGGAACGTTTAACACAAAACAAACATTTTATATTATTATATGTTTAGAGAATAGATGTGAAATTATATGTAAAGTAATCTGAGCAAATTCTATTCTTAAAAAATATATCTATAAAAATCGGAATTTGCTAAAATTAAATGATTTACTCATATTTTCAACAGAATAATTTACTGTAAGACAAAGAAACTTTAACAGTATTGTTTCGTATTATTTATAAATATAATGTACACATTGTGTATAATGCAAACATAGTTTGCGCAGTTCGTGCAATGAAAGTAAATTAGTGTTATATGTGCATGTATGTTAAAAAAATTAAAACTAATATAAAGATAATTTAGTACTCTTTATTTTTTTCGTACTAGGAAATAAAAAATACGATTTTGAAAATCTGTGGCAAATATCTATTTAAAAATATTAAAAGTGGTTAAGATTAGTTGTATGCAAAAAAAAAATGTGTGACCGTTTAAAATGTTATGATTATTTATATACAATAAACAATTAAACAGTCGTTTTATTAAATTAAAGTTATGGTTAAAAAGACATTAAAATTCAAATCGAATACGAAATCTTTGATGTAGTTACAGTTCCTGTAGCATGTAAACCTGTTTAAGATACTGCGCTTTCTATTTAAATATCCAATGTAATGAAGAAATGTTTACGCTTGATAGTTTTAATCGCAATAATGATGTAGAGTTTTAAAAAATAAATTTTAAAACTATTTTCTATTTTTAAGAGCACTTTACGTCAATCTTTTGAAATAAATAGGAAAATGTATAATGTTATATAAAATCTAATTAAGAATTTTATTCTGATAAATATATTATACACACACACATACATATATATATATATATATATATAATCTAAACATATATAGATAAATAATTAAAATTTTACATCGAATAATGTATTAAAGTTATCTGTCAGTGAACTTTATGTATGTCGCGAACGTCATACGAATTGCCTTTACTGCAATGCTTACGTGCAAGGACGTAGTTATTCACAACTCGTAGGGTGATACAAATAGAATGCACTAAAATATCATTTTTCATTTTGCACAGGCGCAATTTAAACATTGCACATTTGGTGTTCGTCACATATTGTAAACAAACAACATATTTATCATCATTGACGACACTAAAGCAATTAGTTTCTATAATATAAAAAAACAATATTTAGTACATTTTAAATTCACATTAAAAAAGGAATGTCATACTATAAGAAATAATAATCATAATTTCACAACAGTATTTACATATTATATAAATACGCATATTATTTTACAATTCATAATTACTGATTTTGAAGATTAATACTGTATGCATAAATTATATCTTCCAAAAGAAAATTTAATTACAGGTAGTGAAATTTTCTTTATTTGCCTATAATTAACTTTTTTTTTATTTCCACTGTTATACCTTAAACTAGACTTGAATAAAACTATAAATATGAAAACTAGAAAATGAAAAGTTAAAGATTACAAAAATGCAAGTTTTTATTCACAAGTTGTTATGATTTCTGATTAAAGCATTTAAAATCATAAGTTTCGAATAAAAAGTGATAATTTTGTTACAACATTAAAAAGCTAATGAAAAATAAGTATTCTGATAAAATACTAGAATAAAAAATAACAGTTTTACACAATATCACAGCGTTTTTGGCTCTTAAAGATTAAATCATCAGCTTTAAACTTATCAGTTTACTATTTCATAACTATTTCTTCTAAAATAATATTTCCGTGAACAATATTTATTTTATTTGTTGCTCGTATGTTAAATTTTATACCTTTTATCATAGAAAAAAATAAGTATCCAAAATGCACTTTATTTTCTTCCATCTTCAATTCAAAACATAATTCATCTCGATCATTTTTTTAAAGATTTGTTAAAACATCATTTCTAAAAAAAAATTTACACAAATCATATTTTAAATAGCACTGACGTATTCTAATATTGATTAATAAAATTTTATTAGTACTTTTTGCATATTTAGTGTAATCTAGAAAAAAATATTTTAACAGCTGAATTTAAAAACTTAATACATTTCAATTTGAATTATTCTGTTTGCAATTTTCCAATAAAAATTATGCTTCAATCATTTTACAAAATCATATCCTTATTTAGTAGTATCTTTAAAAAAATGTTATATATATATATATATATATATATATATATTATATTAATCATTGATTAAACTATTGTCTTCTACGATATTTCTTTTATTTTTGTATAAAATAGTTATTTTGTCATATCAGTCATTCCAACCGACTAAATAAACGAACATTCATTTGTAAAACAGAAATATGAAAAATTATACAATATGTCGGTAAAATAAATTTTCTATGAAAATAAATCTATAGAAATATGTATGACATGTGCATTTTAAAAAAACTTTTAACAAATTTATCCTTGACACTGTCACACGGGTCACATTGAATAAAAAATATAATTTTACTAATCTGACAAACTACATATTTATTACATGTGCACATCGCACACGTTTGAAATATTTATGCATATAAAATATATTATTTTTACATATACTTACATATATTATATATATATATATATATATATATATATATATATATATATATACACACATTTATATATATATATATATATATATATAAAATAGAACAAAAAAATCAAAATGCAAATTTATTCAACATAGAATAAACACAACTTTTGATCGTAGAATAAAAATCCAATTTCTATTACGATATACATACATATATATGTACATATATGTGTCTATATATATATATATATATATATATATATATATATATATATATATATATATATATACATTAAAAACAAAATAAAAAATAACAATTAAATAATCAATAAATATCTTATGTAAAATAAAATTAATAATTTAAGAAAAACAAATATACTAAAGAACGATTTTTTAATCAGAATAAAATATAAAATCATAAAACCTTTAGAATTACGTAATGTATAAACTTTTAAAATATTTGTTATTGATTTTCATGATTATAATAATCCATTGGTTTTTGATATTAATTAGTTTAAAACCAAAAACTAATTAAAGTATGATATTTATATTTTCCATTTAGGATAACACAAATCTCGAAACTAATTATAGCAATATATAATACAACGTTATGAATAATTAAAAGTTTATAATCAAAAAATAATTGAACTGGTTTTTTTGAAAGTGGTATAAGTCCATTTTTTCATATATTGAGATATTTATATTTGAGTTAATATTTAATCAAATCGAGTGATGTTTTTTACACTATACACCTTTTAAATTTTATTATGAAATAATAATTACTAACATTATTTTACAAAATAAACGATTTTTAGCTCCACATGGACTTATACCACTTTCAAAAATAACATATTACAAGAAGTAAAAACAAGAGCAAATTTAAGTCCATATTTTTATAGACATAAGCTTTACTGAAATGGATTTTATGTAAAAAAGTAATAGTTATAAGACATTTAAATTAACTATTTATTAAGAGTTTATTTCAGTTATATTAAAAATATAAAAATGAAAATTACTTCGTTAAGATCTTTAAATAAAAAAAGATATTTTAAACTTAGTTTTCTTTACACTTAGCATATTGAAATATTTATGGTGAATAGGTGGTATATAAGGTAATAAACTTATCATATCGTTATATTCTCTCTAGTTATGCTCCTTGAAGATTTATAAACCGGAAACAAATAAATTTATCACAGGTTGTTTGGTATTCCCTTATTTCCAAATAAAAAAATTTTTTTATATTCTTCAATACTAATTTAAAAAAACAATTTATGAGGTTCATTCCTTTTGAACCTCAAACATATTTTAAGCCATTTACAATTTCTCCGTCCGTTTTTTTTTGTCTGTTTGATATTTCCTCGTCTTGAGTTTTGTTGGAGACATAGTCTTCTCTTTTCAGTTCATACAATGAATGAATCTGTTTTTTTTTCGGCAAGCCTTTATTGCATCATAAAGTCTTGGGCAGTGTATATAATTGATCCTTTTTCTTTAATGCTGTTTCCAAACTGCAAAATAAGAAATGAATGATAACATTTATGTTATTATCGTCTGATTGAACAATCCTTAACCACATCAGTGCGAGCTAACGATTTTGTCCGGTACAATCTATGATAATATCATAGGAAACTTATTCCACTTTCATATTTGTGCGATAGCATTGTACAGCAAAACTGTTTTTGTTTATTTTATATCAAAATAGAACTCTATTGAAATTGTGATTGTAACTATAAAGAGAAGGTGTCTATAGCTCATTAAAATTACCGTTAACTTATTTTTTTTAAAAAGTGGACTTATACCACTTTCAAAAAAACCAGTTCAATTAAATGTGACGCTTAAGTTCCATTTTATCAAGATTTTAAAAAATAATTGTCTAATAAATGTTATAGAACAATTTAATAGAAATTAATTACTCATTCCAAAACATTATTCACTTATGCTCATTTCGATATTCCCTACAATCTTCATCAGAGTTTTGTACTATAACATTTTAAATTATAGACTAAATTTCTATATTCGAGAATAGAAATATAGAAATTAAAATACATGTATCTTTATACATGAATCTCTCTAACGTTGACAGTAAGCTATTGAAATGAGCATCAGCGAATAGAAAACAATAAGTAATTATTGAAAATTTATAACATTTTGTGGTAATGATTTATTTTTATTAAAATGAAATTATCTCAGTACCAAAAAAATAGTAATTATAAAACATTTGATTTTTTCCTTTATGCAACTTTTACAGTTTTGTTTAAAATTATACGTTAGCAAATATTGTTTTTGATTTTAATCATAAAACTTGTGATTAAAACTGTTATTAATGTATTATTATAAATACTATATTAGCCTTTTAACAGCAAAACGATAAAAAAATATGTATTATCTTAACGACATTAAATAAATTTATATGCAGAATAAAATAATACCTTTAAAATATTTAGAATAAATAAATATAATAAAACAAATTCATTTAGTCATTTATTGTACATACATCAAACATGTACTGAAATGAATATAAATAATATTTTTTTTAATCAAAATTACTTATATTATCGTATATTTTTATTGACTTCAACATTTAAAATATTAACTCTTGTATGTTCAATCCTATACGAGTTAAATTCTGTTACCAGTCTAAAGTATATAGTCTATAATTATCCATAATAGATAACTTCAAGGTACAAATATATTTCTTATGAAATACAACGGATTATTGAGTCATAATTATTAATCACATAAACAAAATTCTTAAAAAAAATGGAATGATTTTATTATTATATACATACATGTATATATATATATATATATATATATGTATGTATGTGTGTGTGTGTGTGTATAAGTAATAATAATGACTATTAGCTATTTTAGTAATTTAAAAATAAGTTATACATCCTTTATTCGTAATGATCACTACAAATACATTTTTTATGACAATTATTACATATTTCGAATCATAATTTTAACGAAAGCCTTGTTGCATTTCATGAATATTTTTCTGTTATGTGCATCTAAAAACTATATATTTTTTAAATTATAAGTTGAATATCGCAGTATTTTTGATATTAAATTGACTGGATTTTTACAATAAAACATTGAAAAAAAATTCATCAATTTTATTAATGAATAATTACTTGTCATATATCATCAGCAGCAACCTCTTTCTATCCAATGCTGGATGAAGGCTTCTTCTAAAACTTTCTACTTCGAACGATTCAATACCTTTCTCTTCTAATCTATTCAAATGAATTTTCTTATATCTTTATCCATGTATATATCTCTTCCTGAACCTTTTTATCTATCTAAATTCCCGATCAATAATCTCTCTTGTCTATCGATGGTCTTCTCTTCTTACTATATGACTAATCCATTTCCATGAAAAGAATAAAAAGAATTTTGCACACGATGAATACACAGGGGATGAAATCGGATGATTTGGAAGCTTTGTTGTAGAAAGATTTCACACAATCGAATATATAATTTACAAAAATGGTAAAATTTAATAAAAATTCTAAATGAAAAGGTCCAAAGAAAATGGTAACGTGTTTCATATGAACTTTTAGTAATTACTATTACTAAATAGGTTAACACTTTCGCTTTTCATTCGACCTCAATAGGAGCTTTTTATACTGAATAGCAACCAGAGATAAAAAATGAACACATTATAACAATATTGAACGCAAAAAGTGTTGGCGAAGTCACTACTTCGTTGTCACAGTAAAATATCCATGGGTACAAAGTATTTCTGTGTATCGGATGTAATTTGCATGAAGTTTTTTACAAGCTGTTGTAACAAAGTCAGTCACTAAGAACCATTACAGTTAATAATTGAAATGACTGAATGAAGGATTGATTCAAAAAAGTATACTTTCTATGAAAAAAGTCAAATTCAAATGAAACAAAGTCATCCTCTTCCATGATAACTCTTAGACGTATATGACATTACTATCCCGGAAACCTATAACAGAGGTACAATGGAAAGTCCTGTTCCATTAGCGTACTTTTCGAGCATTGTTTCGTCTGACAGTTTACAAGTTTCGTTTAATGTAATATAAGTTTTCGGATACACGATTCAGTGATTCTGAAGAAATACAAAAATGGATTAATAATTTCATTCGTTCAAACAATAAGGACTTATTTTGATCGCGTTATCTATTTTTTAGTCGAAGCACGATAAAAGGAAACATATCCTGATTAAAAATATTGTTTCAATTTTGAAATATTAATAAAAAAAATGTTTAAAAAACGATAGAAACTTTTACATATCTCATATATACATATATATATATATATATATATATATATATATATATATATACATATATATATATATATATATATGGTCATCCAAATGTGACGCTTAGATTTGTGTTTTATTAAAAAGAAACTATACACATATTTCCCTGTACATTAACCTATACACATGTTTCTTTTTAATAAAGCACAAATCTAAGCGTTACATTTGGATGACTCTCTCTCTCATTATATATATATATATATATATATATATATATATATATATATATATATATATATATATATATATATATATATACACAAATACATATATGTATATCAGCAACCTTTGTCGTCAGAAATCAATGTTGCGGAGAATGCGCATTTTGCAGCATCCCAGAGTTCCGATCGTGCCAAATGGAAGTAGAAACGATACCTATCTCGAGTAACGTGAGGTAGACAGTACAAAAATATATCTGTTAAGCAGGTATGTTACCCCTCGTAGTTATTTCATACAGCTTGCCTATTTGACTGTAAGGGTAAATTATCCCCTGTTACGATTATAGAATAGCCCAATTTAGTAACATACCCTACCTCAACAAAACAAAAAGTACTCAATCTGACTTGAATATATAATAAAAATTAAAATTTATTAAACGATTTTTTTTAAATTCTAGTATAGTGGATTTTTTTTAATTTAGTTCTCGAATATAATATTGTTTAGCGTTAAATACGGATATAATTTTAAAAAATATTGGGTATTTTTATTTTTTTATAAGAATTTGTCAATTATGTCATTTAAATTAACCATATAAATAAATATATAATACTTTTATATTAACATTAACTTGTCTTATATAGACAATGAAATACTTCTAATTCAATTTATAATAATTATAATAATTTTTTTTCACTAATATTATATTATTCTTAAATAATTAATTTTAATCATTACACCTTCAACGACCTATCAAAAAAAAATAAAAAAGTCTATTCGAGAATAATATTGTCATAAAGATTTTCATTATCAATTCTTTCTCATTATTATATTTTTTTACAATAAAAGTGTTATTCTAAAAGAACCTTAAAATATATATAGGTGGCCCAAATGAAAATGAAGAATAGAAAAGGAATTAAGTAATAGTAGGAAGTAAATGTATTTCTAAACCCTTTAGTTTTATTTGAACTACCCTATATAAATATTTAGACATCAATCTGATTATGATTACTTAACAGTACTACTTGTAACCCCAAAGATACACAAGAGAAGTAAATAGAAAATATTTAAATTTAAATGAAGTTAATAATTTTTTTAACTTAATTGATAACAAGCACATTATCATTATATCTACGTTAAATATAAATCAAATACAGTTTACATAACTCGGTAGTAACTAAGTACATAACTCAAAAACTATTGATGTTAGAAATTTTAAAACTATCAATGATTGCGTTATTACATTTCGTGACCAGAACGCTAAATAACAGATTCAAACAATGCGTCATCCTAAAAAAAGAAATAACATATAACAAAGCATTGTTTTATTTTAGATGTTATTGCAGGTATTTAAGATAACGCATTGTTGCGACTTTTAGTTTGTTATAAGAGCTCATGGTATGAACACTAAACTTGTTTAAAATATTGTAAATTAAAAATGTTATTTATCCTTTTATCTGAAAATACCAAAAAAGAGAACTTGATAGTGCAAAACGGTTAAAAATACAGTTTTTTTAGCAAGAAAAAAACAAGTCTCAAATTGCAAAAATAGTGAAATGTCCACATAGCATTGTTATAAAAATAAACGTAAAACGTTATAAAAATATTCTATGAAAATCGCCAAAGATCAGGAAGGAAACGTGTATAAATGCTAGAGAAGGCCGTAAGTTAATGCGTGTTTCTTTGAAAAATCGAAAACGAATCTCTTCTGAGCTTTCTCTCGATTTACTAGAGGACAATGGTAGGCAAATAACTACCAAAACAACTAGGAGAAGACTCCAGAAAACCGGACTCAAAGGCTGCAAAGCAAGGATGAAGTTCTGGCTGTCGGAGAAGAATGAACAGATGCGCTTGAAGTAGATCCTAAAACACAAATATTTCACCGAGGAGGACTGGTCCAACATCGTGTAATCGAACGAGTCTAACTTTGAGGTATACATTATTTATTAGTTATATTTTTATTTAAAGTATATTACAACAACTGTGGTGATATATTTATTGTTTTATGTTTTTCAAGGGTAATTATTTTTTATCGTTTTAGGTGTTTGGTACCGCCGGTGCTACCTATGTGAGATGTAGGGTGGGCGAGGAATTCGAACCAGAGTGCGTAGTACCAACAATTAAACACGGAGGCGGTAGCATTATGGTATGGGGCTATATGTCGACGAATGGCGTAGGCGAAATTATTATGTGTGGGTCGAATGGATTCCAAGAAATAAATTCAAGTACTGGAAAAGACTCTTGAACAGTATTTTAATGAAATTTTTAATGATACGAACATGAAGGCGTTGTTTTCCAATAGGATATCACGCCGTGTTACAAATTGGCAGTGACGATGAAGTGGTTCCGGGACAATGGGGTCCAGTTCCTAGCCTAGCCTCTCAGTAGCTGGATCTCAATCCGATTAAGCATTTGTGGTCGATGCTAATGCGTAAGATCAGAGAGCATTCCATCATGTCGAAAGAAATACTCAAACGTGTTTTAATTGAAGAATGGAATGTTATTTCTACAGAAGAGTGTCGACAATTAGTTGCTTCAATTCCAAAAAGAATAGCTGTTATGGTAAAAGCAACAAAATCTTGTACAAAATATTGAATTTTAAAATAAATACTGATCTATAATTTAATTTCTCTCTTTTATTTAAACCTAACATATGGTGGTAGTCTTAATATATTGGGGTTTTAGGTGGGTGGCAAATATTTTTGGCTAAGGTTATATATATATATATATATATATATATACTGACGCGCATAAATCATGGCACACATGAGTAACAAGCAATTTATTGATATAATTCAATGAAGTCGTTAAATTTAAAAAAAATATTTAATTGAAAATAAATTTAATGAATATTATATTTATTTTCAATTAAATATATTTTTTTAATTTAACGACTTCATTGAATTATATCAATAAATTGCTTACGATACCCATGTGTGCCATGACTTATACACGTTACTGTATATACACAAAGTCGCACATAAGTCATGGCACACATGGGTAACAAGAAATTTATTGATATAATTCAATGAAGTCGTTAAATTAAAAACTTTTTTTTATTTAATTGATAATAAACAATCATTAAATAATTAAATATTAAATAATAATCATTAAAAAAAATACAAAAAACAATAATTAATTCTATTATATAGTAAAAGTTGCTAAAATAAATACAGTAGGTTACATTTTTGCTTGGCAAATATAACATCAGAAACAACAAAAAATTAATTTATTCAATGCCAAATCGTTTAAATGAAGTTGTAAAAAGAAAAGGAAACAAACGAGATATTAAACTCTTTTTTAAAAAAATTGTTGATATTTTTTGCTCTGGCTAAATGTAACCTACTGTGTTTATTTTAACAATATCTACTATACAATAGAATTAATTACTTTTTTGTATTTTTTTCTAATGAACATTAAATTTATTATCAATTAATAAACTGCTTATGTTACCCATGTGTGCCGTAACTTATGTGCGTCAGTGAATATGTATGACACAGCTTTCCGTATAAAATCCATTATTAACATTTTTAATAAACAATACAAGTTAAACATTTTGACAAATTGTCGAATATAAGATAAAAAATAATTCAATGACAGTTTTAAATATACATTTAATTATAAGCATATTTTTTCATGTAAATATATTAAACTAAATAAATATTATTAAAAAATACAACGCAATATCTAACGTACATAAGTCTAAATGTACCTTGATTATGTCACTTAAGAATGTTGACACGCGCTATGTAGTGTGTAATAATTTTTCGATAAGTTTCAAGGCTAACATTTTTTCTATCGTTTTAATCGCCTTAATATTTGATATTTGCACATTTATTTACTCTATATTTAAAAATCGCAATATAATTGTAGATAATAATATTTACAATACACAATATAGTAAACAAAGTATGTATAAAATGAAATTAAGTGTAATTTTAATGATATTGGAAATGAATGTATACATATATATATATATATATATATATATATATATATATATATATATATATATATATATATATATCATTATCATCATCATCACAAAAGCCTACATCAACCAACTGTTCATCGAGAATCATTAATTCTTATATTTTTCCCAAAATTCTTCTATTGTTTCCTGTCCGCAGCTAATCTTATCCTACCCTCAATATGCTTCACAATTTTTTTCCTCCATTTTTGACAAGATTTCTTTCTTGGTCTCTTCGTTGTCATTTATAAAGTTATTTACCTAATTATTGTTTTTTCGCCTTGCTATGTATCCTGCCCATACATATTTCATCGATTTTAATTTTTTTATATATATTAGTTAATTTTGTCTATTCTCGTATTCATTTACAGGTTTTCCGATCACTTTTAGAAATTCCTATCATTATCTTTTTTCATACGTATTTAGGGAAAAAAAAACAAATTTGAGTGAAAAAATTAATTATGAAAAATTAAATTAACTCCATGTAAATACTGCAAAAAATGTTTTCTTTCTAAATACGTATTTTTTATTTCAAAGAAAATATTTGGATGAAAAGAAACTTATGAACTCCTTTGCGACTTAATAAAAATTCAAAAAAGAATTTAATTACTATTTTTATTAGATTTTTTTTAAAAAATAATTTTTATTTTTGTAATATAGAAATAATTTTAATTTTGTAGATGCATCATTTTAATACTTACTGAAAAGTAAAAAAACACATGAATACTTCTTTAATTAATATAGGGTTTTCCAATAAGAATGTTAAAACTTTGACAGCTGGTGACAGCCATGTTTGAATATATTTCAAGCTCATTTTGATATTTCAATTTATAGTATAGTTTGGCAAATTATTATTGAACGTTTAGAACTTCAACAACACTTAGAAATTGCAAAAACTTCAATAGGCTAATTCAGCGTTTCCTAAATTGTGGTCCACGGCCCAGTACCGGCCCGAAGAAAAAAATACTTTAAATAATTCTACACTGGGCTAATTGAAACAAAAGTTTAATCAGTCCATTATTTCACGAAATGGATCAATTAATACGCCACCAAGATCATATGATCTAACTCCACTGGATTATTTTCTGTGGGGTTATGTGAAATCATTGGCTTATGTTGATAAACCACAAATAGAAGAATTAAAAACAAACATTGAACGTGTAATTCATGAAACTGGACTACAATTATGTGAAAGAGTGACTAAAAATTAAACTAAACGATTGCATTATACCAAGCGAAGTCGTGCTGGTCATATGAGTGGAATTGTATTCCATCATTAATGCCATGGAATATGCTTAAAAATAAAAACAATAAATAACTAATTAATTAAATACTTTTTGTTTTATTTTCATTTAAACTTCTGAAGCGCTTATTGGAAAACCCTATAAATGTGAACATTGTTAAAACCAATTATTTTTCATAATATAATATACTACGTTAATGGGAAAATAAATATTATTAACGTAAAAGATATCTAATAATATACACATTCATCAACTAATGTTTGTATGGTTAATATTAAAACGCAGAAAAAACACGCTGTCAATTTCAAGGTTTCAGCAAAAAAAAAAAAACATTTTTTAGTAGTTGAAATAAATTTAAATGGCCATGAAGTATTTGAAGCACATATTTATTGTAAACGTTTGATCTTTACTAATATAAATTATATGTTCATGTGACATTTTTTTCCATTTTCGTAAATTATTTAATACAGACGATTTACGTATTAAATCAGTTTGAAATCAAAATTTGTGAAGAAAAACATAAAGCAAATTTTTAATGCTTATAAAGTAAATTTTAAATTTCTCAAATTTTTAATTTAGACGTAATATTTATATATATATATATATATATATATATGAGGGTCGTTTGATAAGTATGGTAAAAAAGTAAGAAAAACTAAATCGAAAAATTATATATATATATATACAGGTTCGCCCCAAGGGAATCGGCCGCCCGTTGCGAAAATATTTCGGCCACCCCCATTCCCAAATTGCACTTTTTCTATGGTAGACTATTGAATGATATTTATTAACTTCAAGGGAAAGGATAATCGAAACGTTCAAAGAAATGTGTTAGAAATACAATGATAGTATGTGTTTGTATTCGAAAATGGTCTCTCAGTAATATTATATGTAGTTAAACTCTATAATCAAGTAACGCCGAACAAATCAAAATATTACATAAGGGCCGATGTGGCTAGACAAATTTAAAGAATGTGTTGTTTTACGTATCTAAAAATTAAAGGTAACTTAATGTTTTTCTTGGAATCGGCCGCCCCTAAAACTTGGCCGCCCGTGTGTATTGCACACATTGCACATATGGCCTGTATGTATATATATATATATATATATATATATATATATATATATATATATATATATATATATATATATATATATATATGATTTTATACACACGCAACACACACACACTACCGTTCAAAAGTATTAAGGCACTTCTCTTTCTATAAACCATTATCCTATATCTCAGGTATAAATAATTTATATATGTATATAGGATCATCTAAATATGACGCCTAGATTTGTATTTATTAAAAAGAAACGGTGATGTATAGGGAAACATGTGTATAGTTTCTTTTTAATAAAATACAAATCTAGGGGTCACATTTGGATGATCCTATATATATATATATATATATATATATATATATATATATATATATATATATATATATATATATATCTATATATATATATATATATTGTCAAGTATCTCCTTTCGCTTTTTTGCTCTTTATTCAATGCTTTATAAAAAGTGTTACAGTGATCGGATTTAGTTCAAATATGCGCCGTTTTGTTCGATAATCTGGTTCCATCTAGACGGCAACTTCATAATACCCCTCTTGTAGAACCCTCCCTCCTTATTTGCGAAGAACTCGGACAGCCACTTTTCACAAGCCTCTTTTGAGGCCAACTTTACACCACCAAGGGCGTTCGCCATGGACAGGAACAGGTGGTAATCACTTGGCGCTATGTCCGGGCTATATGGTGGATGCGATAAAACCTCCCATCCGAGCTCCCGTAGCTTCTGATGAGTCACCAAAGATGTGTGTGGCCTGGCGTTGTCCTGGTGGAACACTACACCCTTCCTCTTGGCCAATTCTGGACGCTTCTGGTCGATCGCCTGCTTCAAGCGGTCCAGTTGTTCGCAGTAGATGGTAGAATTAAGCGTCTGGCCATATGGGAGCAGCTCATAGTGGATGATTCCTTTGCAATCCCACCAAACGCACAGCAAAACCTTCCTGGCCGTCAATCCCGGCTTGGCCACTGTTTGGGACGATTCACCGGCCTTCGACCACGACCGTTTTCGCTTAATATTGTCGTATGTGATCCATTTTTCGTCGCCAGTCACCATCCGCTTCAAAAATGGGTCGAGTTCGTTCCGTTTCAGCAGCATATCGCAGACGTTGATTCGGTCCAGAAGGTTTTTTTGCGTCAAATCATGCGGCACCCAAACATCAAGCTTTTTTGTATCCAGCCTTCTGCAGATGGTTTAAAATGGTTTGGTGACTAACTGCCATCTCCTGGGCGATGTCACGAGATGTCACATGCCGGTCTAACTCGATGATTTCCATGATTTGATCGGTATTCGTCGTCACAGGTCTTCCGCCGGCTGGCTTATCCATGGTGTCGTTTTCACCGGCTCTGAATCGTCGAAACCATTCCTCCGCGGTTCGAAGTGATAGAGTACCATCCCCCAAAACACTATTAATCTCACGGAACGTTTCTCTAGCGGATTTGCCTTTAACGAAGGAAAACTTCAAAATAGCGCGAACTTCGGCGTTAGTGAACTCCATGTTTACACGTCTATAACTTTTGAACGCAGTATCCAAACTAATCATGCATAGCGTCGTTTTGTAGGTTATGTAAAGACCTTTCAAATGATGTATAGTGTTGCCCGATACGAGCTCTGTAACGCTTTGTACATAGCCGCGAAATTCAAAAGACAAAAAGGTGGAAGGGAGATATTTGACAACCTATTATATATATATATATATATATATATATATATATATATATATATATATATATATATATATATATATATATATATATATTCATATTTATATATATATTTACATATATACATTCACACATTTAACTTTTGGAGTTTCATTATGATAAACTAATATAATCAAAAACTATATATACATATTTTTATTAATACTAAAGATTTTAAAATGTTAGAGTTTTTTCAATTTTGAGTAATCATGAATCATTATATATATTTTTTAATTATTCTCATTTTTTAAAATAAGTTTTTACACTAAACGTATATTTATAAAAAGAAATACATTAAAATAACTATTTGTAAATACCTATCTGTAATTACAGATATATTTTTTAAATTGTAAACAAGTTTTTAAAATGAACATTTTAAAATACATATTTTTCAACAAAGTATCAGGTCTTTAACTATAAATTTTTATTTCATGCAATAATCTATTTCAACTTTATTATTTAAAAAAAATAAAAAATACAAACTTTATAATATTGCATAGAAATTTCCAGAAAATATTTTATGATTAAAATAACTGTTGAAATACAATGCTATAAAATAATTTTGAGACTAAAAAAAAATATTGAAATTGATACCTTATTTCTGCTAATTCACAATTAGAAAATAATTCCTTGAAATAAATCTTGAAAAATAAAATAAAAAAGTAATTACCTGAGCATAAATGATTATACTGTTAATGAAAATAGAATTTATTCATAGGTCTAAAACGGTTGTATATTTTAACACAAACGAATCACTCACCCTCAGAATCACAAGATTTATGTTGTTAATAATAATTTGTTTATTTTATTTATTAATGTATATTTTAATGACCATGCCATGATCATTAAAAACGCTGAACTATAAAATTATGATTATATAATGCTACATTCAAATGATAATTACATGACCATCAAAATGCACAACAAATAAAGTGAGCAATAACCAATTATTAAACATTTTTATAAATGTTTAAGGGGTAAGTATTTAATATATGTGAAAGTGAATTTATCACAGTGCCAAGACAAGTAGCAAATAATTATACTTTGTTTTGAGAATAATTAATGAATAACAAATACTGAAAAACAAGTCAAGGTCAGAAAGAATATTTGTTAAAAATAATTTATTCTGCATTTTATTTGAAAATATCAAACAACTGGGTATTTTGTTATTTGATATGTAGATGATTTATTTTTATTCATTCATAATATAAACATGTATCATTTAAACATTTAACTTGTAAGATGTAATTAGAATAACAGTAAATAATTGAAAGAAAACAACCATTTGAATATTATTATATATAAATAATAATAAATTTTAGAATTATTTTTCAGTGATTAATACAAATGTTTAGAAATAATTACACAACATTTTAAATAAATTCTTTAATTAATTTTAAAATTTATAAGATACCTAACTTTTTTTAAATCTACATTTAAACTTTAAAAATATTTATGTTTATATTATTTAAAAACATACAGAAAACTTTTCTAATGACAATATTTTTTTTATTCAACATTCATAATTGTTGTTTAAATTTGTTTTGTTTAAAAATAATGACGTTTAATGACCAACTTTGGATTGTTATTTTTATATATGTTACAAATTTTTATTTTAATGTTATAAAATTCTTCCTATCTATTGAAATTATCGTTTATATAAACATGGCCGCTTCATTAAACTTATTGTCAAAACACAATGATTCTTCTCTTGTCAATGACTTATAAAAACATTTAATTTTTCTTTTCAATCGTTTCTGTTTTCTTTCTTCTACTTTTTTTAATTTTTCTTTTATTAGAGTTTCTAATTTTAAATTTGTTTTAAAATTTGAACCAAATAAAGGATGCCTTGATTTTAAACCCACAGGAAACTTGACATCTTTATATTGATCAAATAATGAATTAATATGTTCAATAGTATCAATGCTATTGCCAGCACTTTCTAAAGTTGACTTTGGCTTCTTTTTCATAGATTCTCTCATAATTAATTCAGCAATAAAATGTACCTGTTTAACTCCTATATTTAAATTATTATCATTTTTTGAAGCCAACAGGCATAACTTAGATTGTTTATTGATTACATCTAACTCTAAATCTTCACTTACAAAATGAGTAAATATATCATTATTTAAATTAATCTTTTTTTTAAGTAATAATGTAGGGTCCAATAACTTTGGACACTGAAGAATAAACAACTCACTATCTTCATTTATGTCTGATAATTTTAAATTTGTAATATAATCAGTTTTTATTTGTTTATTTTTACATTGCATATAGTTTTCTAAAAAAGATATCTGTTTTGGCATTGAAAAATTATCTGATATTTCATCTTTTTTTAAAAAAAATCCATTGATATTTGAAGTCATTTTTGATGATTTCACATTATTTACAGAATTTTTATTGTCATTATCATATTTCAAATAATTTTCATTCTCTGAATCAGACATCTCATGATTAGTCTTTTTGAAATTAACATTAATGGCTTTATTTTCTTCTGAAGACAACATATTTTAACTAAAATTCTTTTCTCATATTATTTTTTAGTTCTTCTTAATACTGAAAAAAATATTTACATAATAAATTATTACAATATAATTATTCTTACAAATTTATTTTAATAACTAATTAAATAAATTTCTCTTTCAAATGGTATAATAGTACATGTGTGTGTGTGTGTGTGTACGTATGTATGTGTGTATGCATATATATATATATATATATATATATATATATATATATATATATATATATATATATATATATATATATATATATATATATATATATATATATATATATATATATATATATAAATATAAATACACATAGATACACACACACATATATATATATATATATATATATATATATATATATATATATATATATATATATATATATATATATATATATATATATGAACTAACGTTAAATAATTCATTATTATTATTCAGAACAAATATTTATGTTCATTAATAAAGTATTTTAATATTACATTACCTTTAACACGAACCTAATTTCTATTGACACTTAGAAAACTCCACAGCATGAATTACCATAGAATTCTAAATACTATTTTTTACAATGTCTCGGTTATTTTTGTTTTGTTGATCTTACAAATTGTCTAATCAAATGTTTTAATGTATCAAAAATGACTAAAACAATGCATAAACTTACGAAAAAATATTTTTATTAAAAAAGGAAACATTTTTCAATGAGTCATACAATAAATTAGTATTTATATTAAAAATTACTGATGTATCAAAATTAATGTCTATTTAAATTTCCACTTTTATATGATTGTGGACCATATAATTGAATTAAGTAATTTTGAATATAAGAAAATTTTGAAACAAGTATTGCGAATTTTTACTGATGAAATTTATTTTAAATATAAAAATGTAAACATCCCAAATAAAAATTACTATGTTACCTATTTCTGTATATAGGCATATAAAGAAATGTTTTTAAAATGTGGATTTATAAAGATAACGTTATATTCAATGAAAATATTTCTTTAATGTATAAAGTTACAAATTTAATTTCTATACAATTAAATAAAATTTATATACTTGAACCATAATTCATAAATTTTATATTGAATTGTTCATTAAAGATAAACCAAAAAAAATGTTTTCATTATTTACAAAAAAGTGCAGATTTTTTATATGCAGGGCTGTTTCGATTTTTTTTTCCCCGTAAATTGATTATATATGGTAGTAATGCAGGTTTTCGAAGATAAATTCCACGTCCTTCTGGTGTCCAAGCATTAAATTTACAAACTTGACCACATCCTGCAGTAACTGATATCCATCCTAAGAAGTTATGAATATATTTCATACAAATTATTTTTCTTAAAAATTATATAACTAATTACTAAATGTTAATTACCAGATGATGATAACAATATATCTGCAGAAGAAGTTTTAAAATCTTCTCCGATTACTTCTAATGGCTTGGCACTTTTAAGAGAAGGCCATTGTAATAATCTTTCTAAAGTACCAAATGGTACTTGAAAAAATGGAGTACCCAATAAATTACTGTATAAGTCATTTGCATCTTTTGTTTCACAAATGGTTATTGGTAAACTCAATGATGAAAATACAGTTAACCTAATAATTACAATTTATAAAAAAAATATCAATATCATTTATTAGTAAAAATGTAAATGTAATAATTTATGTTCAAGGCATAAATAAATTTGTTCATGTATATATATTAAGGTGCTTGTGTGTACATATATACTATTATACAAAACTGTAGCTATATCAAAGATCTATACTTTTAAATGTGATTTTTTTTTTATGTATAACATAAGAATTTCATTTTTTATCTTATTACTTTTAATACTATTAATGCAGCATTCACAATAAAAATATAGTTTCTAAAATAAACATTTAAATGTAAACTATAAATACTTTAAATATATATATATATATATATATATATATATATATATATATATATATATATATATATATATATATATATATATTTCAGATAAGAATGTAAGTACACAGTTCTTTGCAAATATTCCATAACTATTTATAGCATATTTGTAAAGAAATGAAAATAAAAGTGAATAAATATTTTAATGGCACGAAGTATATTAAAATAACATCCACTTATATATTTACCTAACTGAAATATCTCCATCTAAATAATCTAATCTGCTTAAACCACCAATAAATAATGTTTGGTTACTTTTCAATAAATATGTCCTAGGCTGAATTAAATTCCTTGGTAGTGTTAATAATAATTCCTCTGTTGTCAATAAATTAAGTAACTAAAATCATATACTTACATACATAATATATATATATATATTTAAAATATACTTTTCAATGAATTATAAATTATAATTTTTCTATAACTGACTGAATAAATAAACAAATACCTGATCATCCTGTACTACACCAGGTGTATCATAACACCATTTACTTTTTGAATATTTATTTGAATGTTCATCTATACCTAAGTGTTTAATATTAGTATATTTCATTGTTACTGAAAACACGTCATCATTGATAACTGGTTCTGCTGATGTAAATGTTCTTCCAAGATGACCTATGTAAACATTTTTTTAAATATTTACTTATCACTTAAATAGAATATAATTAATACCAATTAATGTTGCATGTATTGGATTTCTTGTATTTTGTAATTGTGATTTTCTTAATTCTTCTTCAGCTTGAATAGCATTTCGTTGTGAAATAAGACGGCGAGTTCTCACAAATTTTCTCCACCCTAAAAAATTACTAATGTAGACATATACAGACAGTTATGTACAGAAGGATAGTATAATAATTCAGTTTCTTAATAATTTATGAATATATTTTGTATCAAGTACCCTACAATTAAGATGTTTTGAAAATTACTAGAATCATTACATATGCTTTTTTTATTGCTAAAAAATATATTCTGAAGACAAATATTTCTACTTACTATTTGTCTTGAAATTGTGGTGAATTCATTTCACACAAATGAATTATCATCCTTAATACTACAAGATATTAAAAATTGTTCAATTATTACTTATTATTCGCTTTATTTATAATAATAAGCTAATGTTCATCCTAATGTTGATGCTATCATTGTCAGAGTGTAGGGTTATAAAATATTTGCAACAAACTGCATTGTAAAATAAAAATATTTATAATGTAACGTATAAAATATTTTATACTTTGACATCACCATTGAAATATAATTTAGCTTATTGATGTTATAAACAAAGTGAACAAAAAGTAATTACTGAACACATTCTTAATATATTGTGGTATTGGGAGCAATAATTCATTTGTCAAATATTTTTGCTCATTATTAACATTTGCAGTTTAAACTGCCATGATTGTGTTAAATATGTAAAATAACAAAAAAATATCTTTACTGTTAAATGGAAATTTATACTGCAACATTTTTCATGAATTATACATATTTCAATAGTTTTTTAAACTATGAATCAAAAAATAAGAATAACAAAAAAATTTTATGAATGTAAAAAAATATTATTTTTAACATTAATTAAAATAAAAATGGAAAATATATAACTTTACAGTATATTAATTAAATTTACAAAATATGATTTCAGTTTTTTACCATAAAAATTTTAATATATTAATAATAAAACAGTACTCTTATTTACAACAAAAAAAGGGTGCACTTTTCTTACATATGATTAGTTTTTTCATGAAATATATAATAAAATTAAAAGTATTTTTATTAGTAAATGATGATGACTATAAAATTGTAGCCCAGCTGTAATAGTAAACTTATTTCTTTAAATTTAATATGTTAAAATATGATATATATGTACTTTTTGAGTAGTTTTATTAAAAAATTCAAATTTTTAAAAAGTATGGATTTATTTAAAAAAATCTCTTTATTTTAATTCTAAAAAAATATAAATACTAGAAGTTTTTCATTACAGATTTCAAAATTCAAGTAAAAATAGACTTCTTAAATGATTAATTCATTTTTGTGAATCTAAGAAAACACCTTAATACAGATCATAATAATATAAATATATATATATATATATATATATAAAATATAAAATTATTATATAATAAAATAAATTTTACCAGACGGTCGCAAAATTGGAAACTTGAGCAAGTTTAATGTTGTTCCTGGCCACTGGCTTGTTGTAGCACGCTGAATTAAATCTACTTCCTGAACTTTACAATAATCAGATTCAAGAAGTGCATTAAACAATGTAGATTTTCCTGCATTTGCACAACCCATTAGAAACACATCACCTAAGGACAAAATATTAAAAAAATAATACAAAATATTTACAGCAATTTAAAATACCTACCTTTATAATCCCAACAATTATGTAATTTTGTAATTAACTCTTCAATACCAAAACCAGTTTTTGCAGAAATTAATGATATATGTTTAATATTTGCTTTTGATACCATACTACTGTTTATATTTGTAATTAATACATTTTTTATATGATTCAAATAACCTTTAGAATCTTTTGGTAATAAATCAACTTTGTTCCCAACAACAATAATTGGTCTTTTAACTCCAATTACATCAATAATTCCTGGCCAAATAGAACATGGAAAATCTAAAAGATCTATTATTAAAATAACTAATGCATGTTTTTCTTTAACAGTATTTAAAACTTGTATATAATTTTCAGAATTCACTTTTACTTGAAGAGCTAAATTATAATTTTTTAAAAAGTGGCATCTTTGACAAATAATTGATTTTAAGTTAGGCTCATTCTCAAAAATTTCAGATGGTAAATAACCAGGTATAGATGTATCCTACAACATTTAAAAATATATTTCATATAATTTTTAAACCAAAATATTTTTTTTAATTTACTTTACAATGTAATAAAGCACCACATCCACCACACGGTACTTTACTAACTACAGAATCTGGATTTGGTGTGCCATAATTTAATCTCCAGGATTCAGGTTCTCCAGTTATTTCCTTTTCTGAGTAAACTTCATAATCAGACATCCATTTGTTACAAATTACTTCATTAAAATTCGACTGACTATATGATTGATTTTTTTCTTGAGTTATTCTTAAATTATTATCTTTTATATATGTGTCAATAGTAGCAAATGGAAAGTGTACTGTATTTGTGCCCGAAACATTTTCAATATTTTCCTTTTCAATATTTTGATTTTCACTCTCATTTATAATATATTTCAAAGAAAGAGGTAATGGTTGATCACTTTTATTTTTAATTTCTCTAGAATACTTTTCTTGAATAATTTTATTTTTTACATACCCTAACTTGATTTTATTATTTTCTAATACAGAATTATAAATAATTTTATCTTCACATTGTTTAACCAAACAATTAAAATTACAATTTCTCCATAATTGTGAGTGAAATGTAAAAGTATTAATAATTAGTAATTTGTTTTCATGAATTTCGTTTATACAACATAAAGAACGATATTGAAATATATTAAAGCTTTTGTATGCTTGAAATAAATATTTTATGTTAACTCCTTTTAACCTCATTATAAAAATTCATTTGCCTATGTAACATATAATAAATTTAAGACTTATTCTGCGATTATTTCAAAATTCTAAGAATTCGACAATTAACTGAAATGATTATTTTGGAAAATAATTTTATTAATTATATTGCATATTTTGAAAATATTTCTAGACTTATTTCATTCATCGAATATATACATATCAACATTTGCATAATTAAAATACTACTATGTAGACATCTACTATACACACACGTAGTTCTATACATTTTGACTTTTAAATAAAACTTTGTGATTAAATGTTATTGTGCATGTTCACTCTTGAATACTTACTGTATAATGTTTTAATCTTTTAATAAATTACCAATATGAGTTGCTGTAGTTCTAAAGTGGACACAACAGAAGATGTATCAAATGAACGAAGCTGTACAGATGTACTTTGGTTATGTATTTATATTGCATTTTGTGCCTTGATGGTAAATTAAATTTAAATTAAAGAAATATTTTTGAATAAATAATCAGTACTGATTTAAAATGTATAAACCGATAGTAATTATTTCCATACTCATTGCAAAAAGAAAATAGTTTGTGTATACACAAGTAATAAATTATATTTATATTTACTTCATTTCATATATAAAACATGATAATATATAATATAACGAACAATTTATTTATAATTGTAATTTAAATTGATATTTAATTTTAAGAAAACAAAAATTAAATTTAAATATATGTATATAATTTTCTCTGCCTATCTCATTCACCCTATTTTACATACAACGTGTATGTTTTTACACATACCCACAGACATATATATATATATATATATATATATATATATATATATATATATATATATATATATATATATATATATATATATATTATTGTGATATGGCCAAGTAACAGTGAATGGTAGTTATATTCAATGACACTATCACAGAACAAAGGGTTGATTTGATAATGACGACAAATATGAATGCATATACATACACACAAACTATACTTTTTTAGATATTAATAGCAGCATTTTCATTTGTGTATGGTAGTCCATTACGTCTTATAAATGGTTATGATTCATTTGGAAATACATGCGGAACAAATAATAAACCTATCGGTAACATGGCTCTATCTGGTTTAAATATGAAAGACAGATCGTAAGTAAGAAAAAATGTTAGTTTTTTCAATAATTCAGAGAAAATATAATTTCAGATATTTGTTTTTTATGGATATTAAAGAATTAAGAAATTCTCTAAAAATATGTGTAAATAAATGCCCTACAAGAAATCTTTATGCTATTGAAGATATAAGATTATATTATAAAGAAACACAATCTAATTTATGCCAGTATGATTTTGATTTTTCATCACTTGATAAACCTTTAATTGAAAACAATATTAAATATGAGAATACACTGTGTAGTAAAATGGGACCATGTCCAACATTACCAGTTTACGATAGGTAAATTGATTATATTAGTTTTTATATTGAGTTTTTAAAATTATTTTCCTTAGTGTTCCAGTTCTAAATCGTTGTATACCTCGTCCTGTAAAAGAAATTAAAGAACAGGTGTTTCAAAATTTGTATGGCTTATTAAATAGTTGGGATACTTTGGAACAAGTATTAGGGGATTTATATAATTCTTGGAAAGAATTATTGGCATTAACATTTTTTTCTCTTAGTAAGTAATAATAGAGAAACTAAAAAGAGTAATTTTTGTTTAAATTTTTACTTTATTTTGTTTTAGTAATATCTTTACTAACAGTATCAGTTCTTCATTTATTAGCAACACTTGTTTCAATGATAATTATGATTCTTGTGAGTATAAGTAGTGTAGCCGGTACTGTTTTTTTATGGTACACCTATGTGGAAATACGAAATTCTTTGGATAAAACACCTTCAAGTATGATATTGGTAGAATCAGCTCGAAATGAAACTGCTTTTCTCTGGTATTCCATTGTAGCTACAGTTATAACGGTAAAAATAATTAATTTTTTTAAGTATTTTTTTTTATGAAAAAATCACAAAATAAGTGAATTATCAGTAATTTGTAATATTTGAATTTAAGTGTAACTATTTTTATTGTTTCTTTTTTTTTAAAAAAAACAAGTTTTAAATATGTTTTGTTGAGGTAATTTCTAAATTTTTCATTTATAGGTTATACTGCTCTTTTTAATGTTTGTAATGTGTAAAAAAGTAGATGTGTTAGCTGAATTGTTTCGTGAAACTTCTCGTTGTTTGGGTGCTGTTCCATGCCTTTTTTTCCAACCATTAATAACATTTATTATATTGTTATGTTTTTTTGCATTTTGGATTTTTGTAGTGGTGAGTATTTTCTTTTTGACAAATTTAAATTACATCATCACATTTAAACCAAATTTATCATATATATATATATATATATATATATATATATATATATATATATGCCATGTAAATAGAATTAATAGAAACATTATTTTTTTAAAAGGAAACTTAAATTATATATAGATTCTTTTTAATTAATATGTTCATTTTAATAATACTATTATCATTGGATTATAGATAAATTGAATATTTAAGGTATAAAATGTTTGTATATATTTCAGTTATGTCTTGCTACAGCAAATTATATGGATGTCAGTCCATTAATGCCTTTTAGTGACAAACATAGCATTATATCTACAAGTAAACCACTATTGCAGGATGACTTGTATAAATCAAATAATATATCAGTGGCTAATCTTAAAAGTTCGTTTATAAATATGCTTTTTATTTCATAATCTTTAAATATGTGTGTGTGTGTGTATGTGTGTGTATGTATATATATATATATATATATATATATATATATATATATATATATATATTATATTTATATATATATATATATAGGGTGGCTCAAATGAGATTGAAGGGTTTAAACATACATTTATTTGCTTACTATCATTTTTACTATATCTTAGTATTCTTTAGTCCCCCTTCTTCTCTATATATTTTGTGTTATTTAGCATTTAATGTCGTTGACTACGTTGATTCTACATGGGTAAAATATATGTGGTGGATTTATTTAATTGGATTAATTTGGACATCAGAGTTTATAATGGCATGTCAGTCCATGGTCATATCTGGAGCTGTTGCTCATTGGTTTTATAGGCAAGTGCTGTGAAATTAAAGACTATATGTATTTGTGTTTACTATTATTTTACATATTTTTCTTTTTTTTAAAAAAAAAATTGAAAAACTAATTTAATAAAGATGAGAAATTACTTATTATAAATTAATATAAAATAATTGCAGGTCACGATACAAAAGTAAAGATCATGTTACATATGCTATTTGTAAATTACTAAAATACCATTTAGGTTCTGTCGCAAAGGGATCTTTTTTAATAACATTATTTAAAGTACCACGCCTTATATTAACTTATTTATATACTAAGTAAGTATTTCCCATTTATCAAGTTCATTCAGTGAATGTTGTAATCACTACTAATCAACTTCTTTTATTTTTATAAGGTTAAAAAATAATGATACAGGCAGTGAAGTGGCAAAATGTTGTTTAAAATGTTGTATATGTTGTTTTTATTGTTTAGAAAAGTTCATTCGTTACTTAAATCATAATGCTTATACAGTAATTGCTATTGATGGTATAAATTTTTGCCCAGCAGCTGCTACGGTATGTATATTTTTTATTTGTAACTTGTAATATCTGTGAAATGTTTAAAAGTACCATATACATTTTAGGCATTTGAAGTTCTTTCTTCTCATAGTTTACAAGTAGCTACAATAAATAGCATTGGCGATTTTATATTATTTTTAGGTAAATGTTTCGTAACAGCAATAACAGGAATTGTTGGATTATATTTCTTCAAAAGAAATTCTACATTAACTTTTTACGCAGCACCTACTTTGATTACATGTGTGTTTGCTTATTTCATAGCTCACTGTATTCTATCTCTATATGAGGTAATTCTTTTTTTTCCCCTATTTAAATTTGTTGTGATACTAATTTATTTGTAGATGGTATTGGATGCTTTATATTTATGTCGCTGTCAAAATGGTGATAGTATACAAGTTGGAAATAATGGAACTAATGAAACACAAAGACAAGAAACTGAACTTCAGCCTATGAATAAATAATTTTTTTTATCTGCCTTACATTTACAATTTTTAAAAAACATTTAAAAAATTTTTGATATGTACTATTGTACATTTGATCAGTTTTATATTAATATTTTATGAATATATATATATATATATACACATACATACTTACTCATATAAATAATTGTATGTAATAAAATTTGCAACATTTTATAAACTAATATACATTGGGAACAGTTAAGTTAATCAGAAACTTTTAGTAAAATTGTTGGCATTTATAATTATCATATATAAATACTTTCAAATAATTATTAAAAATTTGTTATCTTTTGTGTAGCTATAACTAATTTTAAACAATTGTGTATATTTCAGTATTAGTTACTATTTTATTTTTGCATTTTAATATTTTTTATTACTATTTATCACAAAATTTGTATTGTAATTTCTTAAGTATTTTTTTACTGAAACCTTAATAAATATTTTTTTATATTTATTCAATAAATTTAATAAATACATTACAAATGTATAAAAACATTACAAAAATTGGTCTAACAAATTTATTATATGGATTTTTTATAACTTTTAATTTTCTTTTTTTTATTTAAGTAAATAGATCTGTCCTTTTGTACATCACTCTTAAACAGTTCTTTAGCCTTTTCTACAGGATGTCCAACAAATATATCATTTAAAGGTGTTAAATTATAACTATGTTCTGGTTTTGTTGCTAATGCATGCATTTTTTGTTCAATTCGATTAACATATTTATTTCCAGCTTGCTTTTTGATCATTTGTCTGTATTTAGCAGGAGTTACGTAATGAACATTTTCCCATAATGTATGCCCACAAAAACTTCCAGAAAATATTTTTACCTATAAATTTTTTTCTGATTTATATAAAGTATATTTTTTTATGTAATTTTACTTACAGGATTTAAAATAAATCTTGGACCAATTTCTGCTAATGCTCCATCTTCAGAAAGAATCTGAAAATTTCTAAACCATATTCTATTATCTAAGATTGAAAATGTATAAACATGATCAAAAAATGGCTGACTTTTGGGATGGTTATTTGGAATATTGAATGTTTGAGTAAACAATTCCTTTAATAAAGTATAATGTGGTTTTTGCATAAAAGTTTCATCAAATGACAATAATGGTCTAGACCCACGTAAACAATTTCCAGTAAGTTTCAATTCAGCCATTGTATGAACTAAAAATGTTTTTAGTAATTTATATACATATATATATATATATATATATATATATATAAATCATGTAATTAAAAAAAAATACTATTTTCCACTAAAAACTTTGCACTAGGACCATTTGGAACATTGGAAATCCAAAAATAAAGATCTTGCTTTTTGCGACCCTCAAACATAATAGCTTTACTACAGTTTTTTATTTCACACATTTCATTTATAACTGAGAGACTTTTTGACCGTTCCATTTTTGCTTCTGGT
This sequence comes from Neoneuromus ignobilis, assembly GCA_029203775.1. Classification (NCBI taxonomy): domain Eukaryota; kingdom Metazoa; phylum Arthropoda; class Insecta; order Megaloptera; family Corydalidae; genus Neoneuromus; species Neoneuromus ignobilis. The sequence goes on from CP092087.1 coordinate 26,299,438, forward strand.
TTGTGATGTGGCATCAATTGTTTTAAGTCTTCCATTAAATGCCTATCACGATGAGTTATTCCACGAGAAGCAAAAATTAATACACGTTGTTTGTTAATCCATTTCACCTACAAAATATTTATTTCTAAAAAATGTCTATTATGATGTAATATATTCAATAAAATTATACACACACACACATATATATATATATGTTAAATTTTATTGATCTTTCCTTATAATTAAAAATATTTCAACAATTGCAATTCACAAACTTAGTCTAAAAATTATTTTATGGTTAATTACGAATTGTAAGCTATTCATTTGGCATTGTGACAATTTATTTATAGAAATTAATTTCTCATTCCAATAACACAAAATTTAACAAATGTTTTTATACTTGTTATTCATTGTTTATTGAACACTTAAAAAAAAACTTATATTAGAGTGAGTATATATATATAGTGAATCATTTGTATAAAAAAATTATCATAATTTTAAATAAATTAAAGACTAAATTTAATATAATCATAGCAATCATAAAAAAAAATAAAGACTTAAATTAACAAAAACTTGATATATTTTATTATCTTTTTTAATCAATTATTTAATATAGATTAATATACATAGTGTTGACTGCTAAATTAATAACTTATTAAATATTTTACAATTTTTCGAATTGAAATTAAGAGTTTAACAGAAATCAAAGAAAATATATTTTAAATTCTCAATATTTTTCTTTTGCTAAAAACAAATGTATACTTTAACAGGATCATATATTAATTATAATCTAATTTCATTACTTCATTACACTAATTCAAGATGAAATTGTAATATTAATGACAATAAATAATAAAATATACTATATATATATATATATATATATATATATTTATACATACACACACACACACACACACGAGGGTCGTTTGATAAGTATGATAAAAAAGTAAGGAAAACTAAATTGAAAAATTTAATTAAATTAAACAAATAAATTTATCAAACGACCTCGTGTATATATATATATATATATATATATATATATATATATATATATATATATATATATATATATATATATATATATATATATATATATAAACAACATCCACTCAATCAAAACCTTATATTTATTTTTAAACAGTTTTAAATATTTTAATATTTATTTTTAATAAACGAATATACCTTACCTTTTTTGTATTATTTTCATTTGTTTTTTGCGATTGGTTTATAATCGATTTTTTATTTTTTTTATTCAATTTCATTTCAGAACTTTTTCTTTTCATACTGACTTAAAAGTTAAACCTATATTAAATACACTTTAGAGACGCATGTGTCAACTAACCTATAAAAATCTGTTCAATATTAGAGTACTCCGTGAAGTAAGCTCTATACTGTTTATTTTGAACTATGGTAAGTTCACTTTAACGCAAATGAGTTTTACACCTAACATAACAATATATTATAGTATTCAATAATCAATGTGTTTAAAAATAATTAGCAATTTAAAAAAAAATCATAACAAAAAGGCTCTGACAATGACGACATCGCCATTGAAATGCGCATTAGTCCATTGTTGTTATAAGCAACAAAGTGAACAATTGATTATAGAACACTATAACATAATGTGGTGTTGAGAGTAATAATTCATTTGTGCTAAAATAAGCTAAGATTCATGTATCAATAATAAATGTACATCCGTCCCTCAATTTACGCGGAGTATCCGTTCCACGTGGATTTGTTTTATGCGAATGAAAATCGCGTAAATGGAGTCTGTCAGTACAAGAGAAAAAATATTGGAAATAAAAGCTAGTAAAGTTGTAGAAACACATTTATTTCACATAGCTTAACAAAAAAATAATGACGTTTTAGAAAACAGAAGTAGATAAATTTTATTCGATGTCACTATCCCTACTGTAATTCAAAACAATCAACCTTTTATATATTTATATCGTGCTTTTATACGTTCAAGTAAGAATTTATGTCACTCTGATTTATAATAAATTTCATGAAAAAATATATAAAATGAAATCTATCTGACCGTGTATAAAAAGTGCCGCGTAAAAAAAGTCCCGCGTAAACAGAGGTATAATTTTCCGCGTAAAAAAAGTCCCGCGTAAATTGAGGGACGGGTGTATATACATATTTTGTGTATGCACGTACGTACGTGTGTATGTATGTATATATGCATATGGATCATAGACTTGAAATTACTAAGGTAAGATGAGAGACAACGAAATATATTTTAAAAGATTCTGGAATATTTTTGTACCAGTGGATGACATGAAGGAAAAGATAAAACTGCATTTTACAACCAGATTATTATTACCAACCATTTTTGAACCAGATATAATCAGATATATAAATATAAAAAGGCGAGAATGAGCTGAATGCATAGTATTTGTATGCACAAATAGCAATTAAATCTTTATATTTAAAAAAGAATGATGCTCTGTCTCCGGAGTAATGCAAAAATATCGTTTTTGAAATTTTCCTAGAATTACCGAAGTAGAAATAATAAAATTAATAAAAAATGGAAAAAGATAGATTTTCAGGATTACTTTTCGGCCAGATTTCCAGATAAAACAAATTTAAATTGTACTGGCGTATTATTTGAATGCCCATTAGACCACAAATCCATAATAAATATTGTCTACACAGAAGCATTAACGTGGCTTTTTAAACGTTTTATTGTTCATAACTTTCATTGTTAAATAGAAGCAAGTTCGGGGGTCAAAGAACGAAGCGAGTAGAGGCCGGAATCTCGTGGTGATTAAAAAAGTTTTTAATACCAATCTGGAAGGAATTAGAAAAGGTGGAGAATACATTGGTATTTTATTTAGCTTTTCATACAAGTACCTTACATATTAGCATATTAGACGACGACAAAAACAACTTGATTTTACAGGCGGTTCATTTAGAGTACGTAAATAATTTCGAAATATAAACGTTAAATGGTATGAAATTTAAATTCAATTTCAATATTTAAGTAAACTGCAATATTTCGGAAATATGATTCCAGTTTATGGTATGGGCAGGCCCGCCCCAAGGGAATCGGCCGCCCTCATTCCCAAATTGCACTTTTATCATGACAGACTATTGAATGATATTTATGAACTTCAAGGGAAAGGATAATCGAAATTTTCAGTGAAGTGTGTTAGAAATACAATGATATAGTATGTGTTTGTGTTCGAAAATGGTCTCTTAGTAATATGTAGTTAAACGCTATAATCAAGAACGCCGAATAGGTCAAAATATTACATAAGGACTGATGTGGATAGACAAATTTAAAGAATATGTTGTTTCACATATCTAAAAATTAAAGGTAACCGAGTGTTTTTCTTGGAATCGGTCGTCCTTAAATCTCGGCTGCCCATGTGCATTGCACACAGTATTACACATATGGAATGGGCGGGCCTGGGTATGGGGTCATTATTTTACAGAAAATAAATCAAAATATCAATAGTAAAATCCTTATAGAACAATTTTAAACTAGATTAGCTATTTGGGACGTTATCAAAGTGGTATGGAAATAACATTTTGAAGAGAAAAAGTTTAAAAAAATTAGCGTATTTATTTGCCTCAAGTCAAGAATTTGATGCATTTATATTTTATGCAAGACTAATACATTCGCATTCTTTTTTTGTTTTAATTGAAAGTATAATAAAGTTAAAATAATTATAAATTTTTCATCTAAATACATTAATTCTTGATAGAACTCAAAAAACGAATTAACAGTACTATTATCCACCGACCTACAAGAAACCGTTTCATTTGAACTGGCAAAGTCTGTCTCCTACTCGGTAGCTGTTCGACGAAAATCGGCTTGTGTGTTTTTAGCCAACATTCATAAATAAAATAAACAAACAAAAAAGATATTCATGTTCTTTGTCTTTCAAAAGAAAATTATTGAAATATAATTCTAACCTAATATTTTGAGCACATGGTTTATACAAATACTGTTCTAATTTAATATGTATATGGAAAAAGACAGTTAATTTTTTAATTTAAAAACTACCATCATGGTAAGATTTTTATTCTACTAATGTGTGTGTGCATATATATATATATATATATATAAATAAATAAATAAATAAAATCATGTTTTTGTTTATATTTTGCAGGATAAATTATTTGTGCTGTTTGAGCATGCTGCTGGATATTCATTATTTGGAATAAAAGAGTTTGAAGAAGTGGGTGTGTTTTTGCCACAATTGGAGTCTTCAATAAATGATTTTGGTCGTTTTAATTCTGTTGTTAAACTAATTGGCTTTAGTCCATTTAAAACAGCATTGTCTGCTTTGGAGAATATAAATGCTATATCAGAAGGAATAGTATCTGAAGATCTTAAGCTGTTTTTGGATTCTATGTTACCAAAATCAAGTAAAAAAGATAAAATTAAAATAGGTGTAAGTGATCCAAAATTAGCAGCAGGTATATCTGAAACTTTAGAATTAAAATGTATTCATACAGGAGTGGTTCCTGAATTAATTAGAGGTATTAGACAACATTTTCATAACTTGGTGAAAGGTTTTACTTTGACTAGCTCGGGAATAGCACAGTTAGGATTGGGTCATTCGTATTCACGTGCTAAAGTTAAATTTAATGTCCACAGAGCTGATAATATGATTATACAATCAATTGCTTTACTTGATCAACTAGATAAAGATATTAATACGTTTTCGATGCGGATTCGTGAATGGTATTCATATCATTTTCCAGAACTTGTGAAAATTATTCCTGAAAATTATATGTATGCAAAGGTTGCAAAATATATAAAAAATAGAAAAGAACTTTCTGAAGAATCTTTAGAAGGTCTTGAAGAAATTGTAATGGACAGTGTAAAAGCCCAAGCTATACTTGATGCTTCTAAATCAAGTATGGGTATGGATATTAGTGTAGTAGATTTATTGAACATTGAAATGTTTGCAAGTAGAGTAGTAGCTCTTGCAGATTACAGAAAACAATTAGCAGAATATTTGCAATCAAAAATGCAAGCCGTTGCACCTAATTTAGCAACATTGATTGGTGATCAAGTAGGGGCAAGGTTAATATCTCATGCTGGTTCTTTGACAAATTTAGCAAAATATCCTGCTTCTACTGTTCAGATTCTAGGAGCTGAAAAAGCATTATTTAGAGCTCTAAAAACAAGAGGAAATACACCTAAATACGGTTTATTGTATCATTCTACTTTTATTGGTCGTGCTGGTGCCAAAAATAAAGGAAGAATTTCTAGATATTTAGCTAACAAGTGTTCAATAGCATCTCGAATAGATTGTTTTGCAGAAATTCAATCAAATATATTTGGTGAAAAGTTAAAACAGCAAGTAGAAGATCGTCTTAAATTTTATGAAACAGGTGAAATTCCAAAAAAGAATATTGATGTAATGAAGGAAGCTATTGAAGAAGCTTCTGTTGTATTGAATGAAAAATCAAAAAAGAAGAAAAAGAAAAGAAAATCAGATAACATTGAAAGTCAGACTAATGGAAATGAAGTTTCAGTAGAAGAGAATTCAGTTAGTCCAAAAAAAAAGAAAAAAAAAGGAATTAAATAAGTAGCATCATCTATTAAGTGTTTTGTTTAGTTAACTTGCACTTCATTTTTGTGTTAATTATTGTTTCAGTAGCTTTTTATAAAAACATAAATTTTTATAACAAGTTAATTGATAATCGACATTTTTTTTAAAATATAACTTCTATATTGTAATTTTTATTTTTTATTTTACCTTAATAATGTATTATTAAAAGAAATTAAATCAAAATAATATTTGTGTAATTAATCCTAAATAAGAAAATTAGTTTTAATTAAATATTTAAGTATTTGAAAAGCTTAAAATAGTAATTTATTTAAATTTTATAATTTATAACTGTACTATACATGATTTGACTATTTTTTAAAACTGACAAATTCATTTTCACATAAATGAATTATCACTCCTTAATATTACAAGATATAGTGTAATAATCATTTACTGTCTACTTTGTTGTTTATAACAATAGGTTAATGTGCAATTTTAATTGGTGATGCCATCATTGTAATAGCAATTTTATTACTATGCTATGATAACAGTATCACTGCACATTAGCCTATTATTGTTATAAACAAAATAAGCAATAAATGAACATTGTGCATTTTATAATATTTTGTAGTATTTGGAGTTAATAATTTATTTATGTCGGAGTAAATAATTTAAATTTCATATTAGGACAAAATATATATTTGTGTATGAATTGTGTATAAAAAATAAATATATTAAAAAAAAACTTGCAAGAAAATTTTCTAAAATTGTAATCTAAAAGTTTTATTTTAGATTTTAAAAAAGAACATTTAATCAGTTTTACATTTATTTTACATTAACAAACCATATTTAAAATTATATTTGGAATGCTGTATAGAACCCATGAGACTATCCTATTCTACAAACCCCATTTTGAAATATGTATTTAAGGCACAATACTTATAAATTAAATTGAATAAAATATTCTAACACATGTGAAATGGAATTCTACTAATGAGTGAATAAAAATATATGTTTCTTGGCACTAATTACATATGTATGTATGAGTGCAATACACACTCATGCATACTTACATTCATATATTATTCATTTTTAGTAGTTTTACATCGTGAATACTTTAATGTGTTGAATGCTTTTAGAACATATTATTTTCAAGTACTTTAATATTTATATACAAATGTGTATACCAATTTGCAATAGAATACATTAATAATTAAAATTAAAGAGAATGGCTAACATTAATACACTGGTATGAAAACAAATAATTATAATTTAAGACTTCTATTAATGTAGTTGTTAATATTTAAAATTAATTTTCAAGTTCACATACATCTATTGTAATAAATGATATCTTTATTAGAATAATAAAACGATCAGATAATATTTAGTTTTACATACTCATTCATTATACATACATATATATACATATATATATATATATATATATATATATATATATATATATATATATATATATATATATATATATATATATACACACATATATATAATTACATTTACACACACATAATTACCTACATTTACAATTTGAAATATTTTACATGTAATTTTTGAAAGAAAATTCACAGAAAGTATAGATGTGTAAAATATACATTTTATTTTATACACACACACACACACACATACATATATATATATATATATATATGAGGAGAAATTAATGAATTAGAAAAAACAAAAGTTATGGATGTTATTGCAAAAATGAAAAGTTTGAAATGGGTGAGTGATATAACAAGAGGGAATCATTGATAGTCAAGAGAAGTTATTGATTTGAAGCCTAGATACATAAAAAGGACCAGGAAAAGACCCATAGATGAAAGGGACAAAGAATTCGTTGGAGTGGACTAGAAGAGGAAAGCATTGGATTGCTCGAAGTGGAAAGTTTTAGGGAGGCCTTCATCTAACAACAGATCGAGGGGCTGATGATATATATATATACCCACACACACAATACATTATCTATCATTCATACAACTCGTAATTTCTTTTGATTCAGTGTACACAATTAAATATTTTTGTAGACTTAACAAATGAAATGTAAACACAAGCTTTATATATATATGTATATATATATATATATATATATATATATATATATATATATATATATATATATATATATATATATATATATACACCACATACACACACACACAAATTATTATTTTCATACATAAGCAAGTTAGGCCAAAATATATTAATTTATATTGATGTCAAATATGTTTACTGAAGTTATCTAATTACTGTAAATATTGAAACTATTTTTTTAATGTTTACTAAAGAACTTTAAAAAAAAATAAATTTAAGTCAATCTAGTTTTATAATTCATTTTACTCTACAAAAAAAAAAAAAAAATAGAAATATACAATAATAAAAAATGTTAGCAATATAATGAATATATATTAAAAACATACATACAAAGAAAAAAAAGAATTTTATATAAATACATTCACTACACACCAATTTCTTATAATTTAAAATAAAATTTAACATGAATAAAATCTTTTAAAACTACAAAATTTTTAATTATGTGAATTTTACATATTTAATAACTGTATAAAAATTAGAAAATATTAAAGTATTTTAATTAAAATGAAAATTTTGTTTCATACAAAACTGAAATAAAAAAAAATATAGAAAACAATTATTTTATAATATAACTAGTATAAGTAAACCCAGCACCATTGAGCATTACCTGTTAAAATTATGAAATACAACAAATGAATGACGATTAAAATATATTTAAAACTGCGCCTGCGCATAATTTAAGTTATAACAGAAATCTCGAGTTGAGCAGTGCTTTTATTATAAAAATCTATTTTATATGACAAAAAGATTATCTCTTATACAATATTACAATACTAATTAATATGTTATGTATGTCAGACTGATTACCGAATACATTAATGTAAACACTATTACTACATATATTTACATTACATTATTGTGTGTACATCACAAATTTATTTTCCACAAATAATTTTTTTACATATTGGCTATATCAATTTAAATTCCTTATATATATATATATATATATATACATACTCACATACACAAACACACACTTACATACATATACACAAACACACATATTTATCTCAATAACATATATTTTAAATATACAATAATTTAATGGATTAATAAAAAATCAAGCCATTAAATTGAGACATAAAGAGTGTGATCGTGTTGAATTCATACGAAAAGCAAGAGCATTGAATTAATATGGGTTGAAGATACATACATATGCTGAATTAATGTATGTTTATACATCTAGTACATACAATCATCTACATATTTCGCACGTGTGTGTTTTTTTCAATATATATATATATATATATATATATATATATATATATATATATATATATATATATATATATAAAACTGATAATTTTTTTACATTTAGTATGTGTTTATATATCATTTAAATGCTGGAAAATGTATTTGCTTAGGCTGAGGATGGACAGGTATTGTGTTATTTACCATTTGTTGTTGAAATCCACCCATTGTTTTAAAATTTAACTGAGTTGGATTTGAAAAAACAGTTTGTTGTAAAGATCTAGGTTGATTAATTGGTGATGTAGGATTGCTGGCTAACTGATTCATACTGGGGGCATTAGTTGAAGATTTTATTTTATTTCCAGTTAATGATAAATTATCAATATTTATATTGAGATCCTTCCATGTTGCCCCAATTGAAGAAGTACTTGATGTAATTGATTTGTTGGATGAATTATTCGTAACTGAAGATTGTTGGGAAGACAGAGGTTGTAAAGGCTGCATACTTGTTGGTTGAAGAACTGTTCCTACACATTTATGAATTAAAATTACTTTTTAATAATAATATTAGTAGTTGTACATAAAAAGTGAGAAGAAATTAATATTATTTGCAAAAATAATAATTTTCACTTATCATATTTGACTGATATAATTTAATTATTTCAATTGTAACTCCTTTTTTTATTATAATTATATATGATGAAGTTTCAATTGATTAAAAAAACAATACACATATACATTTATTCTGGAAATTTTATTGAAAATATATTTTTTTAATGAAATTATATGATTCAAATTTTTACTATATATTCATTTCATATAATTACATTATTTTCTTACTTTCATTGAGCAAATTAGATTCAATAAAATTATTTTTATTGCAAATATGAATATATTGATGTGTACACAAACAGACAATCGTTTTCTTTTTTCATATTTATGAAATATTCAAATACATTTTACAGATAGAGTGGTTATAATCTTGTATAATTAAATTAATTTGGCACTCAGAAAGCTAACAAGGATTTTGTATGGAAGTAAGTGGACATAATAACAATTTGAATTTATAAAAACTTAAGAAAAATTAATATCAATGCAAGTCAAAATATTCTGTAAGAAATAATAAAACAGTCATTTTATATAATACTTTTTTATATGAACAAGAAATTATGATTTAGTTTTAGAGAAATAAATAATTTTAATGAAATATTTACATTAGATATAATTTTATTACAAAAAAAATGTTTTTTAAAGAACATAAAAGAAAAATCATAGTAAGAGTTATAATAAATTTTGTTACTTAAATTATCTTAAATCATTATTGGTGTATGAACAACTATATGAGAATATCAAACTTCAATAAACACACTTGGAAAATTTACATAACGCTTTGTTTAAATCATTCAATCACAATGCATATGCTGTGTATGGCTAATCTATAACAATTGTTGCTATGTATGAAGAACTTAGTACATTATTAACGCATTATACAAAACCCATAATTGTCTTTACAAATTATAAAAATAATATAATACTTTTATTATGAATAAAAAATTCTATTATTGACGAATATTTATTAAGTACAGTTCCAACAATGTGAGTTATAAAGGTTATTTCTATATCATTAATACTAGCAAAAACCGAACACCATAAGACATATGGTGAACAAATGAATTTCATCTAGCATCTATACTATAGGACTTGCGTTTTTATTGAGAACTTAATAGTATTCAAAAGGTTAAAAAAACTGATATACAATTAATCTTTTATTGTTATCAAAACCAAATAATAGAAAAAATATGAGAAAATTTGTATATTAATTTTTTAAATATGTACTAAATTATAAAATAAATATTAATGTAGTTGTAATTTACTCGAAAAAAATGATTTTTTTTTTGTAATTTGTCTTATTTGCATATGTATGTGTAGAAGTATTAATATAATTAAATACGAAAACACTATATTACACCAGAAAAATAGTAATAATACGAATTTTTAAAAATCATAATTACATTTTAATTATGAAATAAAAAAATTAATACCAACTAATTCATAATACCGTACATTATAAAAAAATTTGTGTGTGTGTGTATATATCCATACATACACACGCACGTGCGCGTAATTACACAAAAATATTTAATTTAAACAATTATTTACTAAATGGATCTTTAAAGAGATCATTAAACAGATTATTTACTAAATAAATGATATTGATAGCCAAAGATCTACAATCCGTATCTGGATCACCTTTTTGTATATTAACATTAATGATTTTTTCTAACCATGATTTTATTTCTAATAACTCATTTAAATATTCATCAAGTAAAATATTTTTTGGAACAGTTAAGAGAACTGATGCAATTAATCCCATTACTGCAAATCTAACTTTTGCCTCTTGATGAAATCTAATAACCCATGTAAATTTAAATATTTCACAAGTCATTTTAGAAACAGCAAGGCAATTTTCTGATGCAAGCATAACAGTAGTTAATGTTTTTAATAAATGGATTAATAAAATATAATCGGAATCGTAACGAGGTGACTGTGTTAGAATAATAAATTGACCGTTATTGAAACCATAAAGAAGAGGAAAGAAGAAATATTCTACTACATTAGAGAATACATTAACTTTTGTATGAATAGGCAATTTTATGGAAGTAATATACCTTGACTTTCCTATTATTTTTTGTTTTACATTCTGAACAGTTTTTTTTATATAATCATTTTTATATTTAATGTCAACTTTTTTTTTATTTCCTTTATTATATAAACTAGATAAAATGTTTGCACTTTCTGCAATTATATCAAGCATAAATATTTTCTGAGACACTGAATATCGTCCCATTTCTGCATGAAATTCAGAAACTAAATATAGAACACTGTCTTTTGGATATGTGCAAACAATTGCAATTGCAGCTTGAAACGTAAAAGAATCAAATGAATCAATAGGAAATTTTGATTCTAAAGTAGTAAATATTTGCAATAACTCGATTCCTAAAGAAACATCCTCTTTACAAAGATCTGCTGTTATGAGAGTTTCAGCATTTTTTAAATTAATTTCAAAAACTTCTGGGTCATTAGTTTCAATTAATTGATCACGCAAATCACGTAAATATACTGCTGGTTTAGATTTAAGAACTTTAACATCATTGGACATATCATATGATTCCAATTCATCATCTGAATCTAATTCTAAATTAGAATTATCAACTATATTCAATATGCTGCTTTTAAGACTCTCAGAAACTAAAATATTATCATGTGATTTTTTTTCTGGACATGAATAATAATTTTTAGGTACAATATTTGTATGTTTATAATTGATATTTTTAATTTTCAATCCAACTTCACTTTCTGAATATAAGGTTTCTATAATTTCATTTAAACTAGGATTAATTATTTGTGATATACAAGTATTTTTTAATAAATCTTTAAACCACAAAACTAAATCATGAGCTTTTTGAGGAAGATTTGAATATTCAAATTTTAATTCAGGAATATTATGCATACCACTATCACGCATAAATTTAGTAAAAAATTCTGCACAAATCATACCACATATTCTTACTTCAACAGATGTTGATTCTATATGAACTGGTACTCCCGAAAACAATATTTGCTTAATAATATTTGTATCAGTAATTATTTCTCTATCATGTTTTAATAAATGAAAAAAACACAAAATAATTTCTGTAGTTAAAAAAATGTGGTGTTCAATACTTGTGTGATTTATTGAAGATTTTTTGCTCCAAATTTTTAATAAACGTATAAGAAGGTTCATTATTAAATCATTATCATTAGTGGAAATTACATTCAAATAAAAAAATAAATTTTGTAAAATGTTTACTTCTTTGTAATTATAATATGATAATAAAGGAATTTTAGTGCAAAGGATATAATTCCAATCTTCAGATGAGAGAATACATTTTCCTAATATCTGCTGAACATTAACAGAATTAACATTTCGAAATAAATTAATCACAAATATTTCAATAGCTGATCGATTTAAATGTAAACATATTTCTTGAATTGAATGTTTACGAAAATTTAATAATTCATGATTATCAGTAGTCCATACAGCAATGATTTGAATAAATTTTATCAATGAATTTAACTGTGCTGATCGATGAAAATGTATTAATATCTTACTTAATAATTGGGAAATAAAAATAAAATTAGGTTTAATATTCATTTTATAAATAGTCATATTTAAAAATTCTATTGCTTTTATGACATTAATATATAAAATAGATACAAATACTTCAATAGAAAAGCAATTTGAAATTTGTTGTTTTTGTTGATTTGCTACTCTGTCTGGAATAGAAACTAAAATTTGGAGAAATTCATTCCATTTTTCCAACTTAAAGTTATTCAAGTCATTATTTTCATTTAAACAAAAAAAAGTAAGGGCAGAAAATATAGCATCACTTTTTATTAATTTTTCTAACAGAATTAAAATAGCAGGTAATTTATAACCAACATTATGACTTTTTAAATGTTTTGTAAGAATATAAAACGATTCATGAATAAAATTGAAATGACTATCAATTATAAAAAAATATTCAATTAATTCATCTAAATGGTTATTACAATAAGGCCAATTCTGATCAAACACAGTAATAAGTTGATCTAGTAGGTAATTATACTTATTATCACAAAATTCATCTAAATTTAAATCAGTATCTATTCCCAAACATTTTTGTACTGTAAGAGGACCTGGTAAAAAACATATTAATTTACTGATGTGTAACCTTATTACATTAATATCATCATAAGATGATATTTTATTAATTTTTTCTAATATATTCTTTAAGTTGGATGCAGCGATATTTAATGCTGATCTTGATGTTAGTTTCTTTACTGACTTGCTAATTGAAGTTTTGTTCTTGGAGACTACTGAAAGGGGAAATCTCAAATGAGTTTCCCGTTTCATTTTTTAACGAGAATAACAATAGTAAGCATTTTAACAATTTGTATAAATACACTGAGCTAATAAATGTTATTAACTTACCTTCTGGAAATCCATCAAATAGGTCACTGGGCGAATTAATTTGATTTGTAGAAGGGGATCCAATTGACAATGAACTCAAAGCTGATGCATCAGAAAGTAAATCCATGTTATTATTTACAGAACTAGTTCTTGCACATGGACTGTTAAAAGGAAGTTGTGAAACTATGCCAGATGATTCATTTTGATTTAGCCCAAAAACAGGTGTGGTTAACACATTGTTTGTATCAAATTGTGAAGATAAATTACTTAAATTCTGTTGTGAATTGTTGATATCTGATTTTGGTGAAAAAATTAGCTGCGTTTGTTCAACAGTGGAAATATTTGTTTGGCATGCTGGTTCAGTATTAAATACACTACTGAAATCAGCAAATCCTTCAGTCTTTTTTGCCTTAGATACTGTTTCACTTCCAAATGCAGTTTCAAAATCCCCAAAATCACAAACAGGCTGACATTCTACCTGATCATTACTTCTAGGATTAAAATCATCATTCTGATGAGATGATTTTAAAAAGTCATCTAAATTATTACTATTATTTTTGAATGATTGTGAATTTGGTAAGGGACTTTGACTACTATCCCGACCAAAATTAGCAGCTGCTCCAAGATCAATTTTTTTTGACGATTTATTCATATTTTTTGTTGGTGATCGTGTAACATTAGAATTGAATGTGATATTTACTTTTTTTTCTGTCGAATTTACAATTTCAGTATCTCTGTATTTCTTAACATTATTTTGCTGTGATTCAACATCAGAATCCTCTTTTTCACCATCATAGTCATCTTCATAAGTATGTTCCTTATTGCGATAATTTCCTCCATTCTGATCCCAATCTCTATCAGCATATTCATGCTGATTCCAAGAAGAACGAGAAGTTTCTTCCCAACCGGAATTACCAAATCGCATACCAACTGCTTCAGAGCTCATTCCTATATATTTATCTTTATTTTTTTTGGCCTTTTTTCTTTCTTCCCTTAATTTTTCATCATCTTGAATAAAATCTATCAGATCTTTAACTTTATGTCTGATATTTATACCTTGATCTTTACCATAATCATCAACAAATGTATAATTTTCAAGGGTTCTTAAATCATATATATGTTCACGAGATGAAGTTACTACTCTTTCTGATCCGTTACGAACAAGATAACTCAAAAGTAGTAAACTCTGAAAATGATTAAAAAATGAAAATATTTTAAATATATACGAGGGTCGTTTGATAAATATGGTAAAAAAAGTAAGAAAAACTAAATTGAAAAAATTAATTAAATTAAACAATAAGTAAATTTACCATACTTATCAAACGGCCGTCATATATATATATATATGGGTGGGGGGAAGTAACTACTCATCAAAAGTTGTTACAAATTAATATGAGTTAGTAACTTTCGAGTCACTGTATATATGTAAATATAAATGTACCTTATATGTTCTTCGCCATTGTTGTTTATTATCTTGTAACATTCGTTTCCAAAGCATAGACATTACTTCTGGAAATTGTTCATAAGTAAAGGTGGCATGAGCTAATTCTTGCATTTGTTGTCCTGTTGGACCCCATGCTTCATCATTCGTCGCTTCTCTAACTTTCGCTTCTATTTCAGTATAATTCATAACAACATTTGTACTGGAATAAAAAATAAAATTTTATTTTATCAAATATATTTTTTTACAAATACATAAAGATTTAAATTGATATTTTTTTAAACTTAACAATAAATTACATATATTCATGTATGCATTAATGTATGCATATGTAATATGATTAAAATCTCCTACATAATAAACTGTTACTAAACAGGTTAATAAATAATTTTTTGAAATAAACTAAAATTTATTTATTAAATTATAAAAATATTTTACTTGATAATATTTCAAGATAACTGTTCATAAAACTAACTTTTCAATTTTATTTTTATGAAACTTGGAATATTTAACTGAAAAAGAAAAAACAAACATTTACTTCATTGTATACTTCACAATATTCTCATTTAGATTTTTAATTTTGGTTATATAACTTAATATACTAATTTCTAGTAAATTACATAACAAATTAAAATGCTTCGCAAAATTATATATGTACTTTTTTGTATTGTTAATATACAAATAACTTCACAGTAATGTGACTAAATTATACGAATTTCTAAACAGCATTATTGTTTTTTTAATTTGAAGTAATTTCATTAATTTTTGATAATTTCACATAATTTCAAAATATATTTTTGATATAAATTTGGCTTTGCAACTGAGAAAAATATTTATTTAAAATGTAATAAAATATTATTATTATATTGTTTTATTAATAATAAATGTAAAATGTATTTTAATTTTATTAAACACATAAAAAGGAATTTAGTTTCTCACTAAAAAAAGAGTATTACTTTGTATACATTGCATATACAGAATTTATTAAATGTAATTAATACAATATTTTTTCATAGAAAACTTGTTTTCTGTACATATTATAAATCAGACTTTAATCATCAGTTTTAAACATTCATTGTATTTAGTTTTATAAATCAATTATTGTAAAATTTTTGAATTTAAAATTCTGAAGAAACTTTAAAAATAATGCAATACACATATTTTTAATCAAACTTGCCATTCAACTTTTCAAAAAATATGCTCAATATTCTTAGATTTAATATTTTATCAACTCATATGAAAATATTTTGAAATCCTATAGTATGTATAAATGTTTGTCATTTACTATTTACGGACGTCACTTTTTAAACACATTAACTTCTAATTACTGAATCTATTTATATTTGTATGTGGATACATACACACACACACACTCGCATACACACATAAACAATATAATATACTTTCAATATATTTTATGTGTGTATTTACTTAACAGCATTTATTAGTAATTAATTGCATAGAGTATCATATAACAGCAATAATCAAATGAAAAAATTAACTAGTAAGACAAAATTAACTTACCATGTTAAAATATACAGATTATTATAAACAATTAAATAAAAATAATATTTGGTTAAATAAGCATAAAAAAGCATAAGCGTAAAATTTTGATTTTTATTATTAATGTAAAACTTATTTTTAAAAAATATACCTGGGGGTCAAAAAAAGAACTTTTTATTAGCAGTTTTATACGTCATAGTATTAGAGGAAATATATATAAACTATGTACGTATATTACAAATTACAATATCTTTATTGTATTTGTCATACAAATTATTCCATCTGGAAAATTATACTTCAACCACCATGACAACTATATAGCCTTCAAAATTACTTACACTTTATCAGCTAATTCTCGTACTTTCCACATATTAAATATGTTATCCATTTTGTAATACGTTAACTAAAAAATTATCACAAATGAACTAAATTTAAAAACATTCAAAAATCAATTAACAAATACATTTAAAAAAACTTGCAAGTTAACTAGCTTATTGCTGATTTGGCTCGACATGCCATTAACAATAGTCAGAAAAACATATTGCCACACTAAGAAAATTAAAATTAAAAAATAAAAACAAATATGTTTAAAGGAGTAATTAGAATTAATTAAATTATTCGAATACATTGAATCATGTTATATATTTTTTTATTAAATTAAAACAAACAAAAATATTTATATATATATATATATATATATATATATATTTATAGACAGAAAGGACCATAGGTAGGGAGAGAGAGAGATATATATTGCTATATCAAGTGTAATGTACTAAATCTTGATTTATGAAAATGCAGTTTTAACAACTTTTTTTTTAAATATTGCTATTTGTTTTAAAACTGAATAAAATTGTATTTTTTTACATTTGTATTATTTATGTTCGTTTTTAATGACAGACAATGTTTGTTAAATTTATATTATTTACGTATGAAAATTAAACAAAATTCACTAGTGTACTAATGTATACAATAATTATTATTAATTTTATGTAAAATAAAAAAAAAACATTTTACAATCATTAGATTCAACAAATTTAGCACGTTTTTACATAAATAAAAAAATATATGAAAAAATGTGCTATTAAAAAATTATTTAAAATTTTTTGACAGTTAAAGGCATAATTGATATATATACATATATATATATATATATATATATATATATATATATATATATATATATATATATATATATATATTTGCTCATATTTATGTATGTATGTATAAATACTAGGGTTTACATAGTTCTAGAAAGAACTTTCCTTATGTACCTATGTGCAAATGTACTTATAAAATATGATATAATTTGTTATATTGGTACTTCTCAAAATTGATGTTTGTTGATTTGTCAAGTTGACATCTATAAAGTGTATTAAAAAATTGTTTTATTTTGTTTAAATTGTATCTGGATTATATTGTATTGAAATAGTAGACATTTAATATGAAACCTACTAAAGTAATTTTACTAGCTTGTGGTTCATTTAATCCACCTACTAATATGCACCTTCGAATGTTCGGTAATTATTGATCATATTTGTCATCATAAATGGTCGTATTAATGTGAATGTTATTTTATTTATTCATTTTTTAGAAAGTAGTTTATTAATTTATTTCAAAAGTATTTAAAATGTATGTTTAAAAAGTTTGCTATTTAAGTGTAAACAATTCATCACTGATTTTTATGTAAAAAAAAACAAATATTTAACATATTAGTAAACATAAAAATAATGTAATTTCAGTCCTTTTTTCAAAAATATTTTTAATAATATTAAAAAAAGAAGTGAACATTATTACAATAAAATTAATAAAAACATATTTTTTGTTTATAAAATGAGAAACTTTAATATATTAATGGATTAAGTGAAGTCTATATATTTTAATTTATATCTAAATAAATCAAACACATAATATACACAATGGAATTGTTCATTATTGCTTATTTCTTTAAAAAAATATAAATTTTTAAACTTCCCTGAGATATTAATTATATATAAAATATATAAGAACATATGAGTTTATATTTTATATAGGGTCATTCAAATGTGATGCCTAGATTTGTGTTTTATTAAAAGGAAACAAAAGAAACTATACACATGTTTCTTTTTAATAAAACACAAATCTAGGTGTCACATTTAGGTGACCTATATAATTATAAAGATATACATCATATTAAATATTCATTGTGTGTGTGTGTTTGTATATATATATATATATATATATATATATATATATATATATATATATATATATATATATATATATATATATTTATACACATACCTAGTTAAGATTTTTTTGAGATTATGTTCACATTTACAATTTTAGAAATTGCTCGAGACCATCTACATAAATTTGGTGAATATATTGTTATTGGTGGAATTGTATCACCTGTACATGATGCATATGGAAAAAATGACTTAACATCAGCAACTCATAGATGTATGATGTTAAATTTAGCACTGCAAAATTGTGATTGGGTAAAAATTTCTGATTGGGAATGTAAACAAGAAAATTGGTTAAGAACAAGAAATATACTGGAATATCATCAGGTGATATTAATCTTAAAAAAATATGTTTTATTCTTGCAAGTAAAATTCATTAATATACATATATATATATATATATATATATTTATTTATTTATTTATATTTATTTATTTATTTATATATATATATATATATACATTTATGATGTTTTTAGAATTGTTTGAATTCAATAATAAATAATTGTAACAATGATATATTTGATCAATCATGGGTGCCTGAAAATGTTAAAAATGATTGTCAAGGACCAATTCAAGTTAAACTTTTATGTGGTGCAGATCTTCTTGAATCTTTTGGAACACCAGGTTTATGGAGTAATGAAGATGTAAGAAGTATAGATATTTTTTTAATGTTTTTTTTGTAACATTATTATTTTAATGTGACTTTAGATTGATGCCATCGTGGGACAACATGGATTGATTGTAATAACAAGAGAGGGCACTAATCCAATGAGATTTATATACGAATCTGACATTCTTACTAAATATATGGTATATATATATATATTTATTTATGGACATCAGTATATACAAATATGCATATGCTAATATTAAAATATAAATATTTAGATACATGTGCATATAAGTACATATATTATATATATATATATATATATATATATATATATATATATATATATATATATATATATGTATGTGTATATATATATGAACTTTATATTGTAGTGCTTTTTTATGTAAATATTTTTTTAACTATTTAATAAAAATAATATGGAAATCCATGTTAATTGTGAAATAATGTATTTTTTAATTGTAGGCAAATATAATAATTGTTACTGAATGGATAAAAAATGAAGTGAGTTCAACAAAAATAAGAAGAGCACTACGTCGTTCAGAGTCTATTAAATACTTAATTCCCGATTCAGTTATAAACTATATTTATCAACATAAATTATATGGTTCAAAAGTGTATGTATTAATTTTTAATTGTACAGTCAAGTTCATGAGTTTATAGTTTATTTGACTAATATTTACTATTATTAATTATGCATTCCTGATGAAACAACAGTAAGTGTTTAGCCGTTACAAACTACATCGATAATATATTCTTAACACCTTCTCCATCTGATATTATAATAATGAATGACACAAGCCCAAATAATAATAATAAACAGTTTTCTGAAAGTTATTTGCAATTAAAACAAGATTATTTACAAAAAACAAATGTTGATATTATGAATAATATCAATAAAGCTAATAGTGTTGCTCATCCTGGTCAAGCTGTTAAAGTAATTACTAATTCTGCAGGAGAGCATAAAATTATTAAAGATGAGGTAGGTAATAATCAACAAACATTGGACAAACTTAAATATGCAAAGAGTTGTCATAATTTTGTTAAACACTGTAATGAAAAAATATGTGATTTTAAAAGTAGTCAATCTTCTAGAGAAATAAATGAGAAAACAGATGAAAATTTAATAAAATTTATTTTTACCAAACATGGTATACAAGTAATAAGTGATATAGAAACAGTTGTTTAAGACATAAAGCAGTATTATATTTATTGTAATTTCTGGTTTACTGAAAATTAATTAGTATTTTAAATTTAAGTATAAATAACTGAAATTTAAATTGTAATCTAATATTAAGAATATTGTCAATATTGAATTAATGGTTTTCTTAATATAACATTGGTACTTATATTGATAAATTATAAAAAAATATATATATAAATGTGACTGGATTTGTTTCATATTTCAATATGTAGCAGTTATATTTAAGTTTGCTTTAATATTTAATGTGACATCAACAAATGATACACATACTCGTATATTATAGTTTTTGTAATAATTTATGTTGAGAAATTAGTATAAGGTTAAAAATTGCAATTGTTTGTTAAAATTTATTGTAAATTAGATATTGTTTTTTTTCTCTCTCTGTGTGTATGTATGTATATTTGAATGTGTGTGTGTGTATATATATATTTATATATACTTTATTTACATTTAATTTTTATACTTTATTAATTTTAATGATAAATTTCAATATTTCTGAATTCTTTAATATAGCTGTGAATGTATGTGTGTGTATATATATCTATATGTATACAACATTTTCTTTAAATTTTTTGAGAAATACTGAATGATTATTATTGTCAGGATATTGTATATACAAGATTTTATAATATATTTAATAAGTATATAATATCTTAATACTTTAATCAATGACACACATTCAAAAATATATGTATGTATGAGTATATGTAGATTTTTTGTTAATATCTATTCATAGTTATTTAGATTAAACATGATTGCAATTTCTGCAGTATGTTTTTATTAACTTGTTTATAGATAATGTTTCATATTGTATATATTGTAATATATTTATATATATATATATATATATATATATATATATATATATATATATATATAAAATATTATATTAACAATTTATTTTTCATTACTAAAGACATTTTCTTAATTTTTTCAATTTTAATATATTCAATATATCTACTTCAGTGTGTTTCCAAAAGCAGATAGTATATATATATATATATATATATATATATATATATATATATATATATATATGTATGTATGTATGTGTGTGTGTGTGTGTATATGTATATGTATGGAATAGTCTTTAATTTCCAATTTTAAATAATTTTAAAATGTTTTTTCCATTATTAATGTTTAAGTGCACATTATACTAGAATTTTACTTTAATTATTATTTAAAATAAGTAGATATGTTGCATGAATATTGTTTGTTTCAGGCATCTCTAACGCGTCCTGCATGCCTTCTGTAGCTGATTTCATCTTGTTTCTAGGGCATTGCTCTCGCCCTTTAAGAGAAAATGCCCAAACTGACCAAAATAAAAACTATGCCATTTAATTGTTTTTATCAGTGCTTATAGGATTATCTATTAAGAATTTATTAATTTTAAGTAAAAACTATTATTTTAGATTCACTGTTTAGATTGTTTGGGTATTTCCTCATTTCTTTATTCATTAGAAGTGTATCATTTCATTTTTTTATGTTATTTATAATCTTTTTTTAAATTTATATAAGTTAATATTTATAAACAGTAATATTTATTAATTTATTTATTTTCTACATGCAAATGATACATTTATATAACTATTATACATTGATTGTAAATGTAAATACAAAAAAAATATTTTTTTTACTATTGTTACTTAATTGTAAACGATTATTATTTAAATAAAATAGATAAATTGTCTATTATTTTTCAAATTTTATGTTTTTTTTTCTATATTTTCACAGTCACACCAAGGAGTACTATTTTTATCACAAAACAACTGTATATTAAGTAATACTATGTGAGTTTTATCAATTGTCATATTTTTTACTGCAGTGATTTGATATAGTACATTATTTAAACCAGTTTGACGATCACGTTTTCTAGTAACTTCTCTTTGATTAAAACATTTTGTTATATCTCTTTTCCTGTTTTTATCATGTATGTGTCTGAAAAAATACATGTAATTTAAATAAAACTGCTTATAATTTTACATTTTTGTTAAATACATAAACTGATTGTAATAAAGTAATGTCACAATTACAGTAACAACTGAAAATGAAAAAAGTTTAAACTTACTTAAAAGTATTACTGGTTCCTGTTTTTATTCCTCTAGGTCTAGTGATATTTAAACCAGCATCTTTTAATCTAACATAAAATTCATCGTCTTCCAATCCCCATCCCCAATATTTATTTGACATACCATTTACTAACGCAAACTGTTCCCTATATAAAAAAAATTTTTTTTTATAATATATATATATATATACACACACAATTTTACCTGTTAATTAATAGAATTCCCCCAACAAATGTTGGATAATGATACTTAGGATGTAACTCTGATGAAGAAACATGAAATGGCTGTTTTTCAGGATAAGCATAACTCAAGTTAGGATTTAACGGTAATAGATCCACATCATGTATTGCTATATAATCAAAACTATCTTTAACAAATCTATATCCTACATTTATTAAAGAAGCACGATTAAATCTAAAATAATCTATCTGATTAAGTATAAAAATTTGATGATTAATATGTTGATTTGATAAAAAATTATGTAAATATGGGGCAAACTCCAATAATTCTTCAAATCTATTACGGTATGGAACTAAAACAGCTAACTTATGTTTGTTAGTACCAAAAACTTTATTTATATTTCGTTCTTCATATATACTATGCATTAATTCACATTTACAATAACCTAAAATAAATATATTTAAAATTAGTATTTATATTTCATTATAGAATTAAAAAGTTAAATATTCTCATTTTAAGTTTTTATTGTTTATCCATTAAGTTTTTTTTTTTTTTATATATATATATATATATATATATATATATATTTGTGAAATTCATATATAAATTTAATAATATAATAAAAGAAATACCATTTGACATTGGAAAATATGCTAATAGTAGTGTAATGCAGAAAGTGAAACAAATACAAATAACAAGAAAATGTGTAACTTTAATCCGTAAACAAATGTAATTCGTATTTAGCATTGCAAATAATGTTTACACATATTTACTTTTCTTTATGACTTAAATTCACAACCGATAATAAATGTATAGGTAACCTATAACTTTGCAAACGTCAAAATATAATTATATATATATATATATATATATATATATATATATATATATATATATATATATATATATATATATATATTTATATATATCCCCTCCTAATAAATTGTAATCTAACCTAAGAACCATCCATATGAAATTTCTACGAATAATCTATCACTAAACATTCATTACGTTTTTACAATTTGCAAAGCATGTGGCAAGGTTTTTAGTTATTAATCTATTCTAAAGGAGTTAATAAATTAGCGTCCGTATTATATAATTTTGAATTTAATAATAATTCAAATGACAGTAAATTTTTAGAATTTAATATTTAGGAATCTCTGTAAACCTGTTGATTTAAAAGTTAGTGTTTTTAAGACTTTCGCTAACACACATAATTTAATACTTTAACTTATTGTTAATATTATATCATAGTAAAGTTTGATTTATTAATTTTTTTATTTAATGTTACAAGTTAGTTTCGAAATCATTTTTTATATTTTAATGCGACGATGTGATTGTGTTGATAGTTTATTTCTTTTAACATTTAATTTTTTGGTAAGTATTAATGTATAATGTGAATTTTTAATTTTATAACTTTTTTTTCCATGCCCGTAAGGATTTTTAGGATTTTTGGTATAATTTTATTCTGTTTACACATTATAATTCGTAATTAATGTTTGTTATATTTAAAGTGCTTATAGGCTATATAGAGCTTTGACATAAATTTTCATTTGAAGAGCAACAAAGAATATATATATATATATATATATATATATATATATATATATATATATATATATATATATATATATATATATATAAAACATCCCCTTAATCTACTGCTGGATGAAAGTCTCTCCAAAATTTTTTCTTGTACCGATTCAATGCCTTTCTCTTCCAGTCCATTTCGACGAATTCTTATTTCTCTATCCTATTTACCCATGGGGTTCTTCCTAGATTTTCTTATACATCTAGGTTTCCAATCAATAACCTACTTTGTCTATCGATGGTCCCCACTGCTTGCTATATAACTGATCTATTTCCATTTCAAAATTTTCATTTTTGCCTTAACATCCATAACTTTCCTTTCTGATTTACTCTTTTCTTATATTTTCATGTTATATACACATGCTTGAAATTGTCTGCATATACTTATCAATATGGATATATTTCTCAATAAAAGAAATTTATTATTGTAAATTTGAAAACAAATATATTTTTTATTAATTCTATAAACTACTAATTATTTATACATGACAATTCAAAACATTTTAAATTTATAACAAATCAACTAAAAAATAAAAAACACAAGAGTTCATACAAATTGAGCAAAAAAAAGTCTGCGTACAGCAAATGAAAATCAAAAATAATATAAAGTAAAATAAACTTTTCAAGTGAATTAGTAACTGGTTGGATAGCCTCTTCTTGTAAGAACCTCCTATAATCATTTTTGCATGATATGGTTCAATTTTTGTGGTTTCTTTAACACTAATCTTATTCCACTCTTTTTCTATAACGTTCTTCATCATTTCCTTTGCAGTTATGCCATGTTAGCGAATTTACGTTCGAGAAAATGCCACATATGTTTTATAAGGTTTTTGTCTAGAGATTGGAGAGGTGCACGCAACTGTTTTGGAACGTTATATAATATCTATAGCTTAACAACTTCTGCCGTGTGCTTCGGATCATTGTCATGCAAAAAATTATAATCTGGACCTAGACTTAATTTTTCAGCACTTTGTTTTATATTTCGTTTTAAAATATTTAAGTAAGCATTTTTATCCATCGTGGATTCTAAAAACTCCATTTGCCCAATGCCCTTACTTGTTATACATCCCTATACTATTACTCTACTACCACCGAATTTCACAGTAAGAACAATAATTTTTTTATTCAGTGATGTACATAAAATTTTGAGTCATATTATTCCAAAAATGCAATATTGATCTCGGCTGAGAAAATCATGTTTTCCCAAAACTGGATTAGTTTATTAATGTGTTCATTTGCATATGCAATCTGTTTTTATCTATTGATACGTGAAATAAATGATTTCTTACGCGCAACACATTCATGATACCCACCCTTTTTTATTATTTTTCGTACAGTATCAGCACAGATTTATTTTTTAAATAGTACTTTAATATCTTGCAATTTGCAGTGCAGTTATTCGGGGATTTTCTTTCACTGAGGCCACTATCTTACGCTTTTATCTAAATGTCAATTTTGACAGTTGGCCAGAAAGCGGCTTCAAATGCGGATTTAAAATTTATTACTACTCTTTGAACGAAAGAATGTTGTCTTCCAACACCCTTTCCTATTTCACGAAAACTTTTTCCTTCTTTTTCTAACTTTAAAATAATTTTACACTCACTAACAGAAATTTCCTTTTTGTTGAATTCCATATTATTTATTTTTTGCAAAAACTTTACATTTAGTTACTAAAAATAATATTTTAGCCTTTCAATTGCATTATACGAACTGGGACATAAAACTGTGATAATTTTAAAACAGTAATAAGTGTAAACATTGCAAAAAAATCGACGATTTACCGTTTAATAAAATATGTACGCAGACTTTTTCTGCTCAATTTGTATGAATTTTTGTGTGTTTTATTTTTTTTGTTATAAATTTAAAATGTTTTGAATTACCACGTGTAAAGAATTAGTACTTTATAGAAGTATTAAAAAATGTTTGTTTTTAAATTTACATTAATAAGGTTGTTTTATTGAGAAATATATCCATATTGATAATTGTATGCAGACATTTTCGAGCATATGTACATGTTTCAATGCTTCACTGTGATGTCCAAAGCCCCTAATTACTTTAGCATTTAAGACCCATGTTTTACATACACACATACTTAAGAGAGGTAAATAATATTCATTGTTAATGTGTTTTATTATTTAATCAGGTTAGTTATGAATGAAATTTCTTACATACATACATATTATTGGAATATTTTGTTACATATTTATATATTTTTCCTAAATAGTACTCGAAAAAAAGTTATTAACATTTTATTGCACAGTTAAAATATTTTTATTTTCTAACAGTTCATAGAAAATTATAATTTTATTAAAAATAATATATATAAAATAATCTTTATTTTTAAACCGAAATTATATCAGTTTTTAAACCTTAAATAATATTTTTTATGTATAATATATTGTTTTAATTATCGTAAATACAGAGCTTATATTGATTTACAAGTATTGTTTAAAATGACATTTATACATGTTATGTCTATTGAGTTAAGACAACACTTTTTTAATATTGAAGTAAATTACAAGTCAGTTAAAAAATAATTTTACGTCATAATAATGAAATGTTGTTTGATTCGTATATATTTTATATGCCTTAAATATGTTTTAATGTATATATGATATTTTTTGATGTTTATATCTAAGAAATTTGTATTGATTTCATGATGCTAATAAAAGACAAAACTTCAGCTATTATTTAATATGTTATTTCATAAATATTTCTGTATTTTGTCAGTTTTACAAATTACAATATATATTTAAAAAAAATATATTTTGTATTGGAATAAGCTCGTGTAATTAAAAAAAATACAGTAAAAGTTTAATTAAAATAAAACTTCAATTTTGGACTGTGAATTTTGAGAAGTCGGATAATAAAGAGACACAACTAGTATTCGTTTTGATGCTATGACAAATATACTTTAACATAAATGAATTATTCATTTCAATACTATAAGATATTGTGTTGAATAATCATTTTTGTTCACTTTATTTGCTAATCGGCATTTCGATGCCGTGCTATAAATATAATAATGTTGTACTATAAATTGGATTTTATAATGTAATTTTTTTCCTATTGTTGGCATAGTTATTGAAATGCGTATCAGTGAATAAACCAAATAAAATAAAATATTTAATACATTTATAAAATTTTATGGTGTTGAGGTAAGTTATTATTTTGTCTTAAAATAATAAGAAATATACACAAATTCAACATTTTGTTTAAAATATGATCATATATATATATATATATATATATATATATATATATATATATATATATATATATATATATATATATATATAGTGGCTCAAATGATACTGAAGAAAACTAAAGAATATTAAATTACATTAAACGTGTAAATGTGTCTCTAAACCCTTGAGTTTTATTTGAGCCATCATATATATATAAATAATATATATACATATATATCGTGTAATATGACATGTCGGATTATTCAAAGAGAAACTGATGAGAAATTCGATATTTCATATTATACGACCTAATAAATAAATAAATCCAAAATTAAAGAAAATATTAAAGGGCTATTTTAATTAATCTTATAACATAATTAAAAATATAATTTTTATTTTTATTTTGTAATTGAAAAAATGTCTGTTGCTTCGAATTATTTAAGATATTGTTTATTTAGTTTTTGTTTTATGTTAAATTTTTGGATTTATTAATTTTGATCCTTATAATTCATCACATAGTTAATAAATTTTTGTGTTAGTAAGTAACTAATGTTATTGTTTGTTTTGGAACTGTGGCGAATTCTCTTTAGCAAAAATAAATTTTTATCTCCAACGCCACAATATGTTATACAGTGTTTAACAATCACTTATTGTTCACTTTTTTGTTTATAACAATAGTCGGCTGATACGCATTTCGATAGTGATGCCATCATCGTCAGAGCCTTTTTGCTGTTAAACGATGATGGCATCGTCATTGAAATGCGCATCAGCCGACTATTGTCATAAACAAAAAAGTGAACATTAAGTGAGTGTTGAATACTTTATAACCTATTGTGGTATTGGAGGTAAAAATTCATTTTTGTTAAACTAATATTATATTATGGTTACCTTCTACCATTATTACATCATTTTCATTTTCAGATTCATTTGATACTTCTTATTATATTTTTAAAATAATATAAGTTACATTCATTCTTTGAAAATCTTTTTTGATATTTGTTATAATTGAGTCATGTATTTCTATTCGAAATAGTTACATTATCAATTCATTGATGTGTTTTAAAGTTTAAATTATATTTATGCTATTTGCTTGTAAGTTTATTTGTTGATACCATTTTAATATCAAGACATTTTTTTTCTATGAATTAACAAGGCTAATCAATATAATATGAATATTTTTTTTATTTTGTCCATAAATTGTATCCAATATATATATATATTTACAAATAAATGAAAAATATTCATATTTAATAACTAAAATAACCGTTAATGAAAGAGAAAGTAGCTGTAATGTAAATGGAACTTTTAATACTTATCTGTTAGATGCAATAGTGTTTGAAATTAGTATTTTATTCAAACTTACACATTTTAAATAAGAATAAATAAAAAAACAAATGGACTTGAAAAAATACTAAAAGAACAAAGATAAAAAATTGCAGCGAATAAGATTTGTAAAGGGGATTTTTTTTAGGTTAGATAGAACTTTCGATAGTGATAGCTGTCAAGTCAGTTGTCAGTTAGCGCGCTATAAATGACATTTTGATTCAGTATACTTTGGCAAATCATTATGGAACGTTTTACATTTGAGCAACATTTCCGAATTGTGGAAATTTATTTTAAAAATCAGTGTTCTGTTCGCCAAATTTATAGAGCATAAAATTTTGTTCAATGATTAGGCTTATTTTTGGCTTTATGGGTACGTTAATAAACAAAATTGCCGCATTTGGAGTAAGACCAATCCTGAAGTGATTCACGAGAGCCCGTTACATTCAGAAAAATGCACCGTATGGTGCGAATTGCACGCTGGTGTGGCATCATCGGACCTTATTTCTTTCGAAATGAAGCCGGAGAGCGCGTTACTGTCGATGGTATACGTCACAGAACGTTTATCAATGATTATTTGTTTCCAAATTTGCATGACATCGATTTAAAAGAGATATGGTTTCAGTGGATGGTGCCACGTCTTATACTTTGACCGAAACAATCGAGTTATTGAAATAAAAATTCGACGATAACGTTATTTCCAGAAATGGACCGGTGAATTGGCCTTCATCATCGTGTGATTTGACGTTTCTGGATTATTTTCTTTGGGGATATGCGAAGTCTCTGGTTTATGCTGATAAACCAGTAATGATTAAGGCATTAGAAACTAACATATCTCGTGTTATTGCGGACATATAGCCCCAATTGCTTGAAAAAGTGACCTGAAATTGGACTGACAGAATACGGTTTGTCAAAAGTAGCCGTGATGCACATATTCCCGAAATCATTTTTAAATGTTAATGCCATAAAATGACCTTTCGAATAATACCAAATAAATGGTCATCTGATCAATTAGTATGGGTTTTATTTCAATTTAAAGTTTTATCACTTTTAATAAACACCATTTAGTAGGCATGTATATACAATACATGATTTGTCCCAAATCATTATCAAATTTCTCACGAAAGAAAAGATGAAACATTTTGAAATTTTGTCCAGACTTCAAGCACGAGGGAATGCATATTTGTGACAAGCAAGAGTATACAATTGGACAAAATTATTTCAAAAAACAGCTATCGTGTAGAAAATATATTTCACGCTCGGCAACCAACGGCAAAGAACTTCTAATAAAAAAGTGAAGTAAGCAATGTGTGCTCTAAACGAAGAAAAATGAAAGATTCAGTTTGTTTTTTAGGACAATGTTTGTTCTCATATTGCTGATTTAAAGATGACAACTCTCTTTCAGTTCAAGTAGGATGTTTTGCCTTGCTCACCAAACAGCCCTGATTCGACTTCTTCCGATTACCATTTCTTTGGACCTCTGATGTAATTTTTAGGAAGCAAAAAATTCCACAGTAATGACAAAATCATTGAAGTTGTGTAGAACTGATTTGACAAGCAACCAAAAACTTATTTGAAATAGCACAACAGCGGAACAAATTTATTACCGTTGAGAGGGACTATATTGAAAAGTAGTATGTGAAACATTTCCATTGTGTTATGAATAAACTTTATAGAAACAAATTCTCGTTTATATTTGAATCACTCTCGTATTAAATATAAAAAATAACGTAGCAATAAAACAGCTATCACGGTATTTACACAATATTTTGTTATTAAATTATTTTTTGAAGTGAAACTTCTTTAGCGGCATTGGGGTGAAATTTTTATATGCAACAGAAGTTATGAACCGAAATTCAGCAGAAAAAATGGCGAGAAATCTAGTATACATAGAGCATAGGGGAGAGGGGTAGTGAGGCCCATCACGCATGCGCGCCGTGTTAAGATAAGATTAGTATTGCAAAACAAATAAGCAGCACGTTGTATTTGTTATTTAATTGTTGCAACGACAAGATATGATATAGTAATGTCTTCCTTTCTTTTCTCCTTATCATTAATTAGTCAAGATATGCCGGGTTTTTTGAAACTTTTCCCGTCCGATAACAATAGTCAGTAAATCCTACTACTAAACTTATTCAAAATTCAAGCCAAGAAACACGGGTTAAGGGATCTCTTCCCAGACAGAGTGTAGTACTTATCCAATATGCATATCTTACATATACTCGTATTATTCAGTGCCATATCAGCTTCACGTAGGTAAACTTCCGAAAAAATGATATGACATTACAATTGATGCCGTATTCACGAAGTATTTAGAAAATGTGACGACAAAGGCATTCATATCTTACTTTACTTATCATAAACCAATTGTACTATTTTTACCTACTCAATCACCACAATGGAAAACAAATAAATTTTCATAATTTTTTATTACTTTACGGTAAAGAAGTTTCACTTCTGGCGTGCGTACATAAGTACACACACCCTTTTATATATTTTTTTAAGGTTTATATATTAAGTTTAATATTATAAGATAATTTTCTAATAAATATATTAAAAAAATGTATAATGCAATGGGTAATAAGATTTGATTATTTTATTTTTGTAATTTTTGAATTTTAAAGTTTGTCAAGGGAAACGCTACTTATTTAATATTCGAAGGATGTTCAAAAATTTCCCGGAAAGTGTTTATTATTCGTAAACTGAATACTATATTTATAATTAGTTGATGCGAGCGTAAACCTGTTTAGACTTGTGTTATCAGGTATTCGCGACAGTGCTGTACGATATTTATACGTGGTGTTAAGTCAGTTTGAAATTACCCTTGCATCTGCGAACATGGGTTCAGTTAAAATTGAAGTGCGTGTTAATATTAAATTCTCACTTAAATTAGGTTGGAAAAAGCCGGCTCACTCTACAAGTTCTACCAAGTGCGTGAATATCAATAGGAGATTTTACCGCATCCTTCATATAGTCCAGATTTAGCCCCATCAGACTTTTTATTTCCAAATTTTAAAAAAGGCATTAGAAGCGTTCTCTAGAAGTCAATAGATGAAGGGAAACGTTTTGAAGGGTAGTGGCTAGAATCAAACAGTACTATATAGATTACTATTAGATTTCTACCGGAAGGGCTTAGAAGTATAGTGATACCGTATGGAAAAATGTTTTAATTTAAATGGAACATATGTTGAAAAATAAAGCTCTTAATTCAATTTGTTGTGTTTTTATTTACATTTTTCGGGAACTTTTTGAACGTTTCTCTTATATTAACTAACGATTAAAACATCTGCATTTTCCAATAGCTGTAACTGATACATAATATATAATTTGACTTAAAAGAAACTTGTAATATTAGTAGTAGAGAATCGACCTCATTTTCGTTTGATATATGACAGACCAATGATAGCATGTTGGTATATAAGCTAACATTGACATACTTTTACCTTAGGAATATTATTGCTTTAGTTATTACAACGCAGAAAAAAAGAAAAGCATTTGATAAATTCATTCAATAATATTTTTTATGTTTTGAAAATAAAAAATAGTTTGATGTATTTAATATAGGTAATATGGAAATATTGAAATATTCTACAATATACGATATTGTACGCATTTGTATTTTTCTGGTTTTTGTTTAATATTAAATTGTTATTATGTGTAACTTGTTATGATTACAATTAGAATTTATGATTCAGTGTTTATTTATTTTTTTTAAAAAAGACTAATCTTTTTTGTATTTGCGGAAATATGGAAGGTAGATGTGCCATTACTTTTTTCGAAAAAATGATAAATTTATTCGTTAGTAAAATATATACTCGATTCTGCAAAAATTTCTCACTGAAATACAATTTTATTTTTGCTTAAAAGTGTATATTTGTTTCGTAATTATTTATACGTATCATTGGTTTGTTTAAGTTTATACGTAATAGAGTATAATAATATATAACAACTCTTTGTACTGGCTAATATTTTAGTTTTAAATTAACTTTTACTGTTCCGAACATTTAACAGCGCTAATGTCATTAATAAACAGATATAAAGATTACAAATGTAAATATACTGAACGAGGTAACTATGCAGATTTTTTATGTAATATTTTGTTAAACTAGATAAATCTAGTAGAGAAATTAGTTTTAAGTAAATCATATACATACATGAATATGATAAAAAGTGTTTTCTAAGTAGATTATAAAATATTAAAATATATAATAAAACAAATATTAATTAACTGGAGTTTTTTTTTTACACAATGACGTTTATTATCGTTGTCTTTATTTTAAATAAAATTTTGTTTTTACATAAAAAATGCGTATTATATATTTATACACACACACGCGCACACATACACACACACGCACACACTCATATATATATATATATATATATATATATACATGTACGTATGTTGAATGTATGTGTATATTAAAAGAATGAAAAGGGAGAGATAATTAGTCATCTACGATTTTCTGACATTATTATTTTCTTAGATGATGAATTGTAATAAAATAGAAGTAATATTTTATAATTTCATAGGTCCAAAGAAAATTGAATTAAAAGGAATAGAAATCGTCGAAATTACGAACTGCTTATATTTGTAACTACAGCTTATTGTTTATAAATAAAATGCCTACATTATAAAGTCAAATATTCCTTTCTCGTCGTTTTTGATTAGTGAATCCTATTTATTTATACTTACGAGGGTCGTTTGATAAGTATGGTCAATTTATTTATTGTTTAATTTAATTAATTAATTAATTTAATTAAATTTTTCATTTTTTTTTCTTACTTTTTTACCATACTTATCAAACGACCCTTGTATACTAACGAAACGCGAGTATTAAAGATCAGAATAATGAACGACTTTAAACAACACTGAAGAGCTTATAATAATGTATGTTAGGAATATTTAATAGAAATAAAAAAAAAACACGTGAATATGAAAGCAAGGAAAAGTTTTGGATATTATAACAAGAATAAAAAATATAAGATAGAAATGAGTCAGTAATATATTAATCTAAAAGATGTTTTATTTTATATATATATATATATATATATATATATATATATAAATAATTGATTACAAATTGATAGAAACTATTGTATAACTCTTATAAACATACACACACACTTGTGTGTGTGTGTATATATATATACATATATACTCGTGTTGGAAAAGATACCGAAATTTCATTTTTCCGCCAAAACTTACACCTCCATTTTAAATCTAACGAGTGATTTTTACGCTACCTATTTCTTCTACCAACTATTCAAATTTTGTCAAAATACAACAATTGAAATAATACTATTTGTTACGTTTTCACAAAAACAAGATGGAATAACAATTAAAGTTGTGTTTTAAACTTTAGTAAAACATTCACAATAATACTTGCACTGATGCATCAAGTTCATGTATTCGGCGATGATTGTTTGTCACGTATATTAATTTACGTATGGTGTGGCCTTTTTAAAGATTACAAAGAAGATATCAATGACGGCTCAAGATCAAAACCGCGACCATCAAAGAACTCATTGAAAAAAATGTACGTAATTATTGCCGTTAATTCGAATGTGATGTGTAGAATACTTTCCGAAGAATTTAGTATGTCCGAGGATTCAATTTATGAGATATTAATAAAGAAAAAATTAATAAAAGAAAGGTTTGCGCTCCATTTGTGTCACGTAAACTAATGAAAGACCAAGAGAAGATACTCGTTGACATTGTTAAAACGACCAAAAAAATCACACATTCTTGAATCCTATCGTTACGGGGAATGAGTGTTGCTTTAAGTATGATCTGGAAATTAAACGCCAGAGTGCATCAAGGAAGTCACCAGGTTCGCCGAAAATGAGAAAATTGCGTTCTCAGAAGTCGCGAATAAAGACAATGTTCATTTATTTTGATGATTCAAAAGGCAACATTCATCGCAAAATCGGTCCATAAGGTGAAACACTGGCGAATACTATTTAGGTGTTATGGAGCGTTTGTGACGGAGGAGAGTAAGATTTAAATTATAATATCGAGAGCCGGGAAACTGGAACTTGTTGCATGACAATGAATCATTTCATAAAACCATTGTTGTATACGAATTTTTGATCAAAAAACAAGTGTACATCATCCAATGTTCAGCATATGAACCAAATTTGTCATCGCGTGACTCTGTGCTTTCCTCTACAATGAAAAGGAACGTTGTACAATAATGTTGAAGTCATATAGTTGCTATGACGAGAGTCATCGAAACCACCCTAAAACAAATTTATTAAAATCTACCCATACGTTGTTTCAGCGTGCCTAGCATATTTATGCAGAATATATTTTGAATAAATATTGAAATTTTTGGTAAAATATACGTTTTTTTTTATTCAAAAAATTCTGTTCATTTCGACATATATATATATATATATATATATTTATATGTATGTATGTGTGTGTGTGTGTGTGACTTACAGATATATATATATATATATATATATATATATATATATATATATATATATATATATATATATATATATCAAATAAGCAATTGAAGTTACTAGAATTACAGAAATCTTATAATTGATATAAAAATTATTAGATCAAGTTAAGAAAATTAAAGGTAATTTGAAAAATGTTATAAGAATGGCAGCTAGTAAATTTACATGAATAATATTATCTTTTAGGATTAAAAATATTAAAGAATAAAAATGATGTTGGTTCAATGGAATAGATATCGAAATAAACTAGCTGTTTTTATATCGTCAGTAATTTTTAAGTTTAATGTATAAACATGTTTTTAAGTTAAAAATTAAGTTTAGTTTTGCTATAATAAAAATTTTAAAAATAAGTTCACTCTTTCTTAACTATTTTATCAATAGAGTCGAAGATTTGTTAATTCAGGTATGTCAGTCACATAAAATAATTAATCCTTATATATTTGTATCATATTTTAATTAAATTAATTAACAGTTGGTTCATTTTTCGTATAAATTAATTACAATATTGATATAATAAGCGAAGAAAAAAAATGTATTCCATTTTAAATTTTAATCATTGTTAATATTAGAACGTATATTATTTATTTATTGTTTTTTAAAATTTAATTTATTTTATGTAATTTTTGTTTACAGATTTTTTTTTTTTTAAATCAGTTAACCCAACTTATATTTAAGTATTCAACATGTAGAAAAATTCTAATGTTTCTATCATTTAGAAGATCTAAATTTTTCCACCTTTGCATTATCATCAGGTGTACTCTTATTGTGCATACATAGCATGCAGTCAGGTGTGCGTACATATTTATATGGTCTATAGATATGACACACATTTTCAAACACGTTCATACATATGTGTATATATATATATACACATACATATACATGTATACATACAGGAGACAGACATACAGACTGCTTTTTATGTAAAGAATTTTTTAATTAAAATGTTACATTCTCTGATTTTATACATAAATAGGATTAACTTACGTTGAAATATAAACTCAGTTATAAATTGTAATATAAGTTTTATTGAGATTACGCTCTATAAATTATATCATTATTTATTTATATATATATATATATATATATATACACGAGGGTCGTTTGATAAGTGTGGTAAATTTATTGATTGATTGATTAATTAATTAAATTAAATTTTTCAATTTAGTTTTGCTTACTTTTTTACCATGCTTATCAAACGACCCTCGTATATTCAACATGACTGAAATTTCGATTGTAATAGAAGTAAATAAAAGATTTTTATGAGCGTATTTTATTTAAAAGGTCATATAGTCAAATATAAAGAATTATTTATTATTTAAAAGAAATGTTATATAATGTAGGAAAATATTTCAGATGTCATAAATTATTGATTAATCTTCTAATTTAGTTTAAGTACAAAATTTAACGACGCTAATTCAAGTGAATTTTCGATCAAATATTTATTTGTGCATTTTTATTATTATAATAATGCGCATCATAAAACATCTATCAATTCGTCACAGAACAAATGTCGTTCTTAAAATGATTATTTTTGTCATATTTTAGTGTTGAATCAATGCCATTCAGTTATGTAATCGTTGTAATAAAATGTAATTTAAGATAATATTAACCCTTTTCGGCCCATTGATTTTATTAGAGTGGTGGTAGCCAGGTCCGAGGTAATTTTGAGAATGAAATAAATAAATTTGAATAAATGGAAAAAGAAGTCCAATCGCAAAACTAAACTGATGATAAAAAGTGAGTTCAAAATGCGCCCTCGATTATAGATAAACTATTAAATATAACTGTTAAACGAGTAGGCTTTCATTTCTTCGTTTATATTGATATGTATATTCCTATCTATTTAAAAACAAAGAAATGGATCAATTTTTTTCGATTCAAATTTTTAACTATAAATATAAGTATGAAATAAAAAAATATATTGACCAAAGTATAATTTATATTATTATTATATATACTACCCTTTAAACGATTTTTTTTTTTTTTGGAAGATAAACCCCTATAAATATGGCAATGAAATCTGTCCAGTGGAACTAGACAGTGGACCTGTTCAACCGAAATGCGATGTTCAGTAGTACTGGACAGTGGACCGAAAAGGGTTAAATTAACATGACACCAAAAATATATTTATTTACTTCGTATTATTAATGTTATTACAAACATTTTTAAAAAAGATATAAACTTGAATTCGATAATTTACTGCGATTTTTCATGAACATTGACTATTGTAATATTAGGTTGGCAAGTATCTCCCTTCCGCTTTTTTTTTATTATTTTTTATTTTTTTATTTATTTTTTTTTTGTACATAGCTGCGAAATTCAAAAGACCAGAAGGCGGAAGGGAGATATTTGCCAACCTAATACATCGGTCATTTTTATATATGTAGAGACATTAAAAATAATTATCTACCCTAAACGGAATTGTATATATATATATGTATGTATGTATGTGTGTGTATGTGTGTGTATGTATATATAAGTATGTAAATAAAGACAGATAAAAAACTGACTAAACTAGAATACATACATTGACGCACCGTATAGGTAACATAAGCAATTTATTGATATAATTCAATAGTCGTTAAATTAAAAAAAAATATATTTAATTAATAAATATACTATTTATTAGAAAAAATATGGTGGTAATATGGTCTGTCGAATTTTTCTCTCTAATAAATCCCAAAAATGTTCTATGGAATTTAGATTGGGAAATTGTGGTGGTGTTTTTAGTGTATGGGGAGTATTGTAGAGAACCCAAAACTTCACTATATGAGCAGTATGCTTTGGGTTGTTATCATGTTGGAAGTAATATTCATCATTCAAACACAATTTTCTAGCATTTTCTTTTAAAATATTCAAATATTGGAACTTATTCATGGTTTCGTCGATAAAAACTAGGTTGCCAACTCCAGATGCGGCCATATAACCCTATCACCATCATGTTTAACAATTTTATGTATATGATTTTCTTGCAGTTCTATATTTTTCTTTCTCCGTGCCAAAATTTGGGAGTCAGAGCGATAAATACGGAATTTACTTTCAACCTTGGTCCAAACCTCCTCATTATATTTATTTTTATAATCATTTGCAAATTGAAACCTTTTGATCTGGTTCACTTTACTTATAGCTGATTTTTTTCTGCAGACGCGGTCGTTGTAACCAGCCGTTTTAGGGTTTCTCCGTACTGTACAAGGATGTAGTTTTTTCCAATATATTTTTCTAACTGTGCTGCGACACAGGACGAGCTTGTTTTAAGCTCTTTCTTAATAATATTGATTATATTACGTTGTTTATGTACTGTAAATTTAGATGGCCGACCAGTTCTTTGGCAATTTTCTTAGCTTCCAGTATCATTAAAGCGTTTTATTATATCACGGATAGTACGAGTAGTACGACTCTAGGATACTATTTCTGAAATGTCCTTATATGATTTTTTTTTTTGGTGTAAATTTATAATTATTTTTCTCTCGGATATACAAAATTCTTTTTATTTGCGTCCTATTTTTGAAATATCTTCGTAAAACTCACTAAATGATGAAAACTGTCAACGTTTACTGAATGGGGAATCCCCGGAAAATATAAATATTTAGTTATACTGTAATGCTGTCACATTTATTTAACAAAAACTTTGATATTGTATGCCATTATCAATAATTGGCGAATACTTTTGTTGAGCCTAAATGTAACCAACTGTCTTTATTTTAGCAATTTCTACTATATAATAAAATTAATTTCCGTTTTTTGTATTTTTTTTTCTAGTGAATATTATATTTAATATCAATTAAATATATCTTTTTTTAATTTAACGACTTTATTGAATTATGTCAATAAATTGTATGTTACTCATTCGGCGAATACTTATGTGCGTCAGTGTATATGTATTTTAAGTTTGATTTTAAAATTATTATAACATTAATTTTTTTATTAATTCATTTGTTTGTAAAACTGACAGTTGCTTTAAAAAATATTTTCAGTATTTATTTTTAAGTGAAGTTGTTATGAATTGATTTTATTAAATAAAGTATAATTGATTTATTACTGATATTTGTGATTTTTTTGGTCCTTGAATTGAAAATGGAGGCAAAATATATGACCTCAAATAATTGTTGAATATACTTTTTAAATACTTTGTATTTTTCAAAGCTTACATTATTTTTAGTGTTAATATATATATATATATATATATATATATATATATGTATATAAAATTAATTTGTTTCATTTTAACAGAATTTTTTCTGGTTAACTAATTGGATTTATACATCGTGACTACCATACGGCATAACGGAATAATTAGTCTATGGGCATTTCATACACAAAAAAAACGCGCGGGGGCAAAGTCCGGGCCCCCGGCTGCAATGCGTCATACCGGCTTTGGGAAAATTAGTGGTTTTATTAATAACGCTGTTAATACATCCAAGAGACAACAAAGTAAGCAAAAATATATATTTTTTTTAAATAACATTTAAATATAAAATAGAATGATTACGATTTTGAATAAATAATGTCAGTCGGCATGAGTAGAAAACTACCTTACCATCCAAATTTCTCCGAGGAAATTTGTGTAATAATGCTAAACTCGTGGGTTCCGCCATTGAATCTGACGTCCGTGTTAAACATGTGAAATAATTGAAACTGTTTTCTTTATCTAATATAAATCGTATTAACTTTATTTTATCCGAGTTGAACATTTTGTTCAAATTATTTATTATAACGCGCTTTACTGGTCTAATATGGCCGGTAAGTGGCGTTTGGTGTAAGCTTGTCATCCCTGACCTCGATTGCCGATTATGATATTGGTTTAGCTCGAGATTCACTGTTTTTAGCAAAATAATGGAAGGTAAATTTTATTACTTTACCTGAATGTATTAGTAATTTAATTCTAGTGGAGTATCAGTTTATTATATTATTTTGAGTAAATATTTATTTTAGAAGTAGCAATAAACTTACAGTGATGTCTTCATTTCATTTTTTTTCATTTTTTTTCTTTTTTTTTTTTAAGTGAAAGATTTAAATGTGTTTCTCGCATGTGACAGATAAAATGAACGTTACTTTTACATTGATAAAATTATGTTTGTGTACATAATATTTTCGTTATATTTTTCAGTGAAACCTAATAGTGTAGTGTTAAAATTTAATTGAAATTATAATAATATTTTAGGTAATGGAGATGTACAGTGGTGCTTCTGTCAAGTTAAAGGTACACTTGATGATAATGTGACTGAAGCTGACATAATTTCATGTGTGGAATTTAATCATGATGGGGAACTTTTGGCAACTGGGGATAAGGGTGGCCGAGTGGTTATATTTCAGCGTGATCCTGTTTCAAAAGTCGCAATTCCTCGCCGTGGAGAGTATAATGTTTATTCAACATTTCAATCACATGAACCTGAGTTTGACTACCTCAAAAGTTTAGAAATCGAAGAAAAAATTAATAAAATTAGATGGTTAAAACGAAAAAATCAAGCACATTTTTTGTTGTCTACCAATGATAAAACGATAAAATTATGGAAAGTCACCGAAAGAGATAAGAGAGTCGAAGGTTATAATACAAAAGAAGAAAACGGTACGATTCGAGATCCTTCTTGTATTACAGCATTAAAGGTTCCTACTATTAAACCAATGGAATTAATGGTCGAAGCATCTCCTCGGCGTATATTTGCCAATGCACATACTTATCACATAAATTCTATATCTGTAAATTCTGATCAAGAAACTTATTTGTCAGCTGATGATTTAAGAATTAATCTTTGGAATTTAGAAATTACTGATCAAAGCTTCAATATTGTGGATATTAAACCTACAAACATGGAAGAACTTACAGAAGTTATTACTGCTGCTGAATTCCACCCAATCGAATGCAATTTGTTTGTATATTCTAGTAGTAAAGGTAATGAAAAGTCAAATAATTAATTAAATTTATTTTAATGAATTTATAATTTTATACTAGGTACTATAAGATTATGTGATATGCGAGCAGCTGCACTTTGTGACCAGCACTCAAAATTATTTGAGGAACCTGAAGATCCTACCAATCGTAGTTTTTTTTCTGAAATCATTTCAAGTATTTCAGATGTTAAATTATCAAATTCTGGTAGATACATGATTTCCAGAGATTACTTATCTGTTAAAGTATGGGATTTACATATGGAAACAAAACCTATTGAGACTTATTTAGTTAGTTGTTTTCGTTTTATTGATTCCTGATAAGTTCAAGTAGTAATTAATTATTTGTTTTTGCAGGTTCATGAATATTTGCGTTCGAAATTGTGCTCATTGTATGAAAACGATTGTATTTTTGATAAGTTTGAGTGTTGTTGGAATGGAAACGATACTGCCATTATGACCGGTTCTTATAATAATTTCTTCCGAATGTTTGATAGAACTACGAAACGTGAAGTAACATTAGAAGCGGCTCGTGATATTGCAAAACCAAAAACCGTTTTAAAACCACGGAAGGTGTATACTGGTGGAAAAAGGAAAAAAGATGAAATTAGTGTGGACTGTTTAGATTTCAATAAAAAAATTCTTCATACGGCATGGCATCCGACTGAAAATATTATAGCAGTAGCAGCCACCAATAACCTATTCTTATTCCAGGATAAGTTTTAGCAAAATACAATAAGATTAGGTTAAGATAGAATTAAGTTAATAATAAGTTATTAAATATTATGCTGATTTTAAACCAGTAAAGATGGTTTTATCAGTCAACCAACACAAATAGTAACTGAAACAATGAAGTAGCAGTACACTTGTATGCCTTACAGTGCCATGTCAGTGTGAATTTTGGAATTTCCATTATGTTTCTTACAATATCGCTTTTATTTAAATACAGCGTGCATGTGACGTAATGAATCTGAGCAAACTTGGTATTGTGGCAAGACTCTGCTTGACGTTGTAAAATAAAAAATATAAACAGTAAAAACTTGAGAGAATATTAGATAGGTATAAAAAATTAGCCTTTTTGGGTTATTTTAGCTGAACTACTGTTATGGTTCATTTGGTAGCATGAACCTTCCATTAGCTTTATTTTTTATAAATTAGCTAATTGAAATATGTAAATAAAATGTTACATTCCGCCACAATAAAATTAAATCTTTTTGAAGAACATATTTGTAAGATATTTTCAATACTGTAGCTCATACATCATGTTGTATTATATAAATATTTTTTTGTTTTGTCTTAGTATGTTTTCCTGCAATATTTTTAATGAACTGATTTTACTTCTGTCTAAAAACCAATCGTGTCTGTGAATGTGTATATATATATATTTATATACCTGTGTGTGTGTGTGTGTGTGTGTGTCACACATGTATGTATACACTCATTCATTCACATCATCTTTTTTAGTTATACAAAAATATTGTTAATGATAATTTGACAAAATGAATTTCAGTGAAATACATTTATATGTTGTGTAAATATTTTTTACTAATTTGTGTGCAAAAATAAAATTATTGTGAATATAATACATTTTTTTCTAGAACTACATGCTAATAAAAAGGTGAAATACACTTTATCAATTATAGTGAAATAAAATTTCAAATGTTAATTAAAATTTGATTATTAATTCAGTTAAAATTTAAAACATTGAATTTTTTATGTATTATAATTAATTTTTCATTGTGGAAAAAAAATTCTAGTAAAATTGGTCTACAAAATATGATTTTAATTAAATAATTTTATGTGTGTATGTATGTATATGTATATGTATATATATATATATATATATATATATATATATATATATATATATATATATATATATATATATATACACATACATACATACACACACACATATACACACACACACATATATGTACATACATACATATACACACACACACATATATACATATATGTGTTTATATGTGAGCATACATACGTACATATACATGCACGCACACATACATTCATATACACATACACTTTGTATGGTATGTTAATAGTTTATTTTTTGTTATAAAATCATTTTAATATGATAATTTATTTAAACAAAAAGCTAAATTAATGAAATAAAAATATGAAATTAACTTGAAATATATGTTTTTGGGTGATTAGCATGAAAATTTTGTTAATAAAGGAAAAAAATTGTAACAACTTGCTAAATTAATTATACCTCACAAAAATCCTCACGAAGTATTGAAAATAAACAGGAAATTTTATGTTGACTATATGTAGTCATTTGCTAAATATATTGAAAATATTTATATATTTAATTATGCATATACATATATCTTCATAAATATACGTATGTGATTTTATGTATATATATATATATATATAAAGCTCATAATGATTAACTGCTAAGTGAAAGTTTTTTATGTATAATTCAGTGCTGCTTTTTAACATATTAATAAATTTTCTAATGTTTTTATTATACTTGTTAATTATATCCTTTTGGAACTGTTGTTACATGAATGCTATTAAAAAATCTCATTAAGTCTATAATTTTGTTAAATATTTATAAAATGAAAAGTAAACTTTTATATATGTGCATACAAATCTAAGTGCGTTCGCACGCACGCATACAAACAACCAATCAGTAATACAAGAACTTGTGTCATCACCTATCATATAAGACATAGAGAAAGTGGAGCATTTTAACCCATTTGCATTCGCGAGCGATGACTGTCCGATATCACCAAGCGCGGAATAG
Organism: Neoneuromus ignobilis; assembly: GCA_029203775.1. Classification (NCBI taxonomy): domain Eukaryota; kingdom Metazoa; phylum Arthropoda; class Insecta; order Megaloptera; family Corydalidae; genus Neoneuromus; species Neoneuromus ignobilis. Next base: position 26,343,724 of record CP092087.1, read on the forward strand.
TCCGCGCACAACTGTCACTTATCACCGGCCGGCTGTATAACGCTAGTAGGGACTTTAGACCTGTGATGCAAATGGGTTAAGGAGTAAATTCAGAATGAGAAATCTTCATTAACTCACTTGGTTAGCATGGTTTGTTCAAATATGAATGAATGATATTCAATGAGGCTTGGCTCCAGTAATAAACTGATATAAGCTGATTATAAATATATGTAAAGAAAAGTTAATGTACATAACATGGTCATAGGTTTTTTATAGATTGTAACATTTTACTAATATGCAAATCTTTAATCAGTAACTATATTTGTATATAATATAAAACATTAAAAAATTATCATTTTTAGATGTATATTGATAACTTGTCAACTTGTACAAAAATTAATCCTAAAAAACTTTAAGTTATCTACTGTTATTATTTTAACTTAAAATTTATGTAGTGCATATGGTTATAATTCATAATAGAAAATTAAATGACTAATTGTCTTCATTAACTGTTAGTAAGTAAGTTTAATCAGACAAAATTTAAATTACTTTATGAAAAAATTACATTTCATTATAAAAATATAAATAGTTCAAATTAGAATAAATTACTTAAAATATTTTTATGCCTCTGCAACTGTTTTGTTTTTTGCTTGTATTGGTAAAAATAACTTAAATTCTGCTGGCAATTCATCTTCAGAATAAAGGCGATCCGAAAAATATACTCTACGAACCCGGCAGCTTGCATGTATTTGAACTCTTAGTGTTTCTACATAATTTGTTCCATATGCTCTTCGTGTAAAATCTGCCAGATTAAATTGTATTTGATTCCATCCTTCATCAAGTCTCATAGGCATTGTGCAAATAAAAGGTTTCACACGTGTAGTTGACTGATAATTACTAGCACGAAATCGTCGTCGAACATTTTTATCATCCAAAATTTGAACTTCAAATGTGAAATACCTTTTTAAATTCTTTATAATCATAACTAAAAACGGTAACTTTATCCCTAATGTTTTCTTCGGATCATTTGGGCATGATATGTAAGTTGTGCTTACATTTGAACCAACGATTTCAAGTACTAACGACTGTATATCTTCATCAGATATTCTTTTAATATGTCCATTTCTTACTTTTTTATCCCATATTTGCAAAGGTTTACTTCCAATACTATAAAGAATTGATAAAAATCCACTTTGAAATGTATTTTTAAACATTTTTTAAACTGAACGTTTCCTCAATTATTCATCACTATTATAATATGTCAAATATGATTTATTCCAAATTTTAGGTTAGCTTCTCTAAATTATTATTTATTTATATTTTATTATTCTCTTATTTAACTATTTTAGTGTTATGATTTAGACAGATTATTGTTTTTTTTTTAATAATTATAAATATATATATATATATATATATATATATATATATATATATAATATTTAAGAAATCAGTACAATTAGTGATTTATAATAAAAAATATCAAACTGTAACGTTTGTTTCAAGTGAGAAAGTTCTTTATTGAAAATCTTACTGTTTTAATATGAGTAATAATTATTTATTTCTTAAAAATTTGAATAATATTTGTAGAACTTGTTTAAATGCAAGAAGAAGAAATGAATTACATTCATTATTTAACGAATGTTTATATGAAATGATTATGGAGTTTGCTTCAATCAAGGTAAATTCTATTATAAAAAATAAAATATTAAAAAATTATTGATGACAAGTTAGTCACTTATTACAGGTAAAAGTATTTTTTTATATATAAGCGATTGATGACAAATTAATCTTAATTTGCCTGATATTAATAAAGTAACAATTTTATAAAACAATGTAAAATAATAGGTGCAATATAAAATGAATGAGCCATCAAATAAAATAACTTGCACTTAATAAAATAACAAAAGCACAAATTTATAAAAATTACACACGCACGCAGGCTGGCTCAAATGAAACAGAAGGATATAATCTTTAGTCTCGTTTGGGCTACCTGTGTGTATGGTGTGTGAGTGTGTGTGTGTGTGTGTTTATGTATTTCACACTTATAAATGTATTTACTTTTAGGTATCTAAGGATGATGGTTTGCCATGTTTCATGTGTATGCAATGTATTTTACAAGTTATGCTTGCATATTCTTTTAAAAAACAGTGCGAGAAAGCAGATTTTTATTTAAGAAATATATTAAATACTAAAAATGAAAAGGGAGATGTAACTGACAAATTATTTGAAAATTATTCTATATTTTCTTTGCCTCAAAAAAGTAATCTAAGGAAAATAAAATCAGAAAATGATTTAAATTTAATTGATAAATTTAATAAGTGCACAAAAATTAATATTGAACATTTTTTAAATGAAAACAATAGTAATATATTAAGATTAAATCATATAGCTAATGATAAAAATAGAATTAGTGCAAAAAAACATTCTGTAGTTAAAAATAATATTCTAATAAAAAGTCCGTGTACAAAAATTAATGTGAGTATTTTATATTCTTTAAATATATTTCAATGAAAGTATTTTTGATTTTTTAAATAGATTTTTAATTTCTGTTTATTTTTAAATGTGAGATTTTTATAATAATAAATATAATAATTAATTTCATTGTATATATGCTAAAGATAAACATATACATAAACTAGGTACATATATACTTTTTTGAAATTCTATTATTTATAGTAAATTTATTTAATATTAATTTTATAGAAATCTGCCTTAAATATTGAGGAAAATATAGCAAATTATCCATCTGATTTGAATATTTTTAAAAAAGAAAATGTGTCTTGTTTAGAAGAAAACATGATTTTCAAAGGAGAATATAATATTAGAAAACAAATTATTGGGTTGAATGAAATATCAAGTTTACAGATATCAAGAAATTTAGAGAAAATAAAGAGTAGTATTAATTCAAATACTGTATCTTCAGGAGAATCTGAAATTTTAGATGTTTTTGTTAATCCAGTGTTGATTGATGAGCCTTTAAAAAATACTGATGATAATGATAAATGTGTTCTCAAAACTTTAACTAAAAAAAAAATTTATAAATGCAAAGAATGTAATAGAAAATTTTCATTACCTGGTGGTCTTAAGGTTCATTTATCCAAGCATGGTAAAAAACATAAATGTAAAGTTTGTAAAATGGAATTTACATGTAAGTATTTTTAATAATAAATTATACTGAAGTATATGATGTATATATTTATCGTTATTATTTTTTTGTTTATGTTCGGACTATAATGTAAATTTTGTACAAATTACTTATTCTTATTACATAATTTATATATATCTTTAAGGTATTTGGTTTTGAAATAATGTAATTCTAATTTGTTCTAATTTGTTATTTATAGAAGTGATTTTTCATAAAAAGGAACTGTTACAATATTTATTATCATAAATTGAGTTATTTAAAACCATTACAAGATCCTTTTAATTGTTCTATATTGGAAATTGTAAAATATTTCTATTTGATTAATTTTTAAGATAGTGTTACTTATTTCTTAAAAATTATACTAAAAGTAATTGAATTAAATGCTAATTATATTTGTATTTTATTTTTTTATATTCATTTTTGATTTTTTAAAATTTTTATTTTTTTATATGTTTAAAAATAACTATAATTTACATATTGATACATAATTACAGTTTCTAAACAGTGGAAAGAACATATGAAATCACATCCTGATTATCGTCCTTATATTTGTAAAATATGCAAAAAAAAATTTAATTTAACCGGAAGTCTTACTAAACATATGCGAACTCATGGTGGAGAAAGGAAACATTTATGTAATAAATGTGGCAAAAGATTCTATGAACCTGGTCATTTAATAGTACATATGCGTACTCATACAGGTGAAAAACCTATTGTTTGTGCAATTTGTGGAAAACGATTTTCTGATCCCCACGGGCTTGCTGCACATAACAAAATGCATACAGGTATTTATTGTGTTTTTGTTTTTTTATAAACTCATATATTGTGTTATTTATATATATATATATATATATATATATATTAATAAAGAATATGGTATATAAAGGTGATCTTACTTTTATTTATTTATATTTTATAAATATTAATTATAGGGGAAAAAAACCATGAATGTAATGTCTGCCAAAAACGTTTTGCTCATTCATTTGTTTTGAAAGCTCATTTGCGTGTTCATACTGGAGAAAAACCTTTTGTTTGCTCAGTATGTGAAGCTGCTTTTGGTAGTTCATCTTATTTGACCATTCACATGAGATCTCATACACAGGAGCGACCTTATAAATGCACAGCTTGTCCTAAGGTATGAAGTAATAAATTTAATTTTTATCAATGAAATAGATATTAAAGCATAATTATCTTTGAAAAAGTAATTCACTTATACTATTTTCTTAATGTGTTATAAGAATATTGTAATAAATAGATATATTTTTGTTTAACGTAAAAAAATGTTGTTACATTATTCCATTATCAGTTCAATTTAATAATAGTAATGTTTTATGCATATAATTCAAATAAAAATGTGTTTAAATAATTTAAAATTTGATCACCATAAATTTGAAGTTTAGAGAAAATTTTAATTTCTTTTTTCGTTTTCTGATATCCATGATATAAAAAATCGATTCTTTATTTTTGATTTTACTATTTAGCTTTTTAAAAAATATTTTTTTTTATTTACTTAAAAATATAATATCTAATGAAACTGTTACTCCAGTTATTAAATAAATATACTAAAGTAATATTTATTAGTATATAAAAACGTAATTTATAGTATTAATAATAATATGGATTATAATATATAGCTGTGCAGGATTTAGTTATTGTAAAATTATGTAAGGATTTAGTTCTATTAGTAATTATGAAAATAATTTACTTCTAACTTTTTGTGTAATATTTCTATAAATTTTTAACATAACATTTTATTTATATTTAAAAATATAGTACATGCATATTTAATTTATATATATGTACATAAATACATTATATTAAAAGTGTTGATAAGAGACCACGGGCTTTATGACATTTTAAAACCAAGATATCAATTAGAATTATAAAGCGAGAGTTATAACTTTTGGGTAAACATTTTAGCCCTGCTGGTCTTCATTGGAGCCACAGTATTATATGGCAACAGCCTAGTGCCATTTATGATGGTGATGTCTTGAAATAATAAGTAAGAAATTTTATGGTTGGTTAATTATAAATTATTATTTATGATTAAAACATATGGTACTAAATAGAATTTTAAAATATAAAAGTGTAGTTTTATTTATTTAGGTACTGTAACAGATTCATTTTAAAACAAATAAATTTCTACTCCAATACCATAAACTTTTATTTATATTTAACTTTTATATATATATTTTTTTTATAAAATTGTATAATAATTATTTGTTGTTCACTTTAATTACTCGCATGAATTTCAACAGTAATGCCGTAATCATTAAAATATAAAATCTATAAACAGTAAGTGATTAATGAAAGATTTTTAAAAATGTTATGGTATTGAGGTGAGTGATTCATTCGTGTTAATGTGTAATTCTATGTTTTTTAAATAGGTTTTCAAGAGATTTTAAGGTTTTAAACAATTATTCTTTTTCATTAGTAGAATTTATGAAACAATTTAATTTTTATTGTGATTAAAAAGGTATATAAACCCCTTGTTTCATAATATTGTATGATATGTTTTACGGGCCAAATATAAAAAATACAAGTCAGACTCGTGGTACGTATTCATGTGATCAGCACAAAATCGAATGTATGGCTCGACTGTGTGTCAACATGAAAGTGACTTTATCACTAAGTATGGCACGTTCCATTATGAATTAAATCATAATGCAAGGGGTTAATAAAAAACAGTCGTTATTTATTAAAATAAAAAAAAAATTGAAGTGTAATACATAGTATGTTATGAATTACAGTCGTTTACAAGTAAAGGAGCATTAACAGCACATACAATGACTCATACTGGAGAAAAGCGTTTCCAATGTAGTATATGTGGTAAACGAGCAGCAAGAGCAGCTGATCTTACTACTCATATGCGATCACACACTGGAGAAAAGCCTTATGCATGTGATCAGTGTCCAAAAAGATATCACACATCTAGTAATTTAGCAGCTCATAAACGGAGTCATTCTGGTACACGTAATTATGTGTGTACTGAATGTGGTAAAGCATTTATAGACTCGAGAACTTTACAGTGTCACATTCGAACCCATACAGGTAAACATTTTGATATTTTTTTATATATTTGTTTACTTCTTTAATTCCTTTGTATCGAATTGGCAGTTTTATATTGTTTACATTTTTTAAAATATACTTTCAGGAGAAAGACCATATGTTTGTCAATATTGTGGAAATCGTTTTACTCAATCAGGACAATTAGCAGCACATAGAAAAACACATATATATAATATTTCAACCTCATCTATTACACCTTTAATTCCTCAGTTATAATAGAAAATGAGTATATTACATACATACATTGGTATTAATGAGTGGGGTGACTGTATGTACATATGTATTTATGTATACACACACAGTATTATCAACCTCTCTATTCAATTTTAGACAAATAAAGGCTATTCTTAAAACATTCCATTTACAGTGATACAATACATTTCTCTCCCATTCCACATAAACAATTATTCTTGTTTCTATTCACTTTAACTAAGAGCCTTTTCTTGGATATTTTCAATAATTTTGGTTATCCATTGGTAGTCTTCTTTTCTTGCAGTATAATTGGCTTATTTTTATTTAAAAAAAAATTACTCATGTTTTTAAATCTGTAGTTTTTGTTTTCTTTTGAATATGTATTTCTTCTTATCTATTTATCTATCTATCTATCTATGTATATATATATATATATATATATATTTATATATTGTTATTAACATAAATGCTAATATCTAATGTTCTACAGACAAATATAAAAAATTCTCAAATTATTTCTAATAACCATTTTGGTATTTTTATTCAACTTCTTCATTTGTCTTTTACTGAGGTTCTTTTATTTTTTTATAGTTCTAGTCATTAAGTCCTGTATCTATAATTGCCTTTTTACTGCATTTATATAAAAAGTGTATTATATAATATTTTTATTTTTTACTAACTTGAAAATAATTTATCTGTGTGTATAAATATGTGTGTTTTTATATGTAAAATACATAATTAAAACATTTTTATATAAATATAAAAATTAATACTGTATTATTGATCAAACTGGAAATAAAATAAATGATTTTATTAAATCTTTAACTGTTTTATTTTTCAGTGTATAAAATTATTTTTTCAATATGTATGCATGTTTATTTTTTGTATATTTATACTGATTATATATATATATATATATATATATATATATATATATATATATATATATATATATATATATATATATATATATTTACATACATATTATAATCATTAGCCTCTCTATTCAATGCGAATAGAGAGTATTTGTCAGAACTTTCCACTTTTAGTGATCTAATGCCCTTTATTCTCCACTAAATATTTATACAGTTCTCTCCAAAAGTTAGTTGAAATAAAAAAAAAATAACAAAAAATTAAAAATTGTATGAATAAATAAAAATATCTACAAATGAAACATTGTTTATTAAACCTTTATTATTAAGAGGTATTTTGATAAAGAATTACCAATTATGCTTCAAACAAATCCATAAATTACACAAAATCTACTTTTAGGTTTAGTGCCAAAAGTTTGTTGAAAATTACAAAGAAAATGCTGTAAAAAATTAAAATGCTTTTTTAAAATTTTTCATATTTTGTATAATCACCATTGTTTCACAGAACAACGTTGTGTCTTCTAGGCATTGATTCTATCAGGTTTTGTAAAGCATTGAGAGACAAATTAGACGTTTACAAAATGTTGTCTTTAAATTAAGTATTGTTGTGTCTTGAAGATGTGTGGATCCTGCGGTCCAATTCGTCTTACAAATATTTAATAGAATTAAAATCGGCCGATATCGATGACCATTCAAGTACATTTACTTTATTGTTTGTGGAAATTTTTTTATTTATTGTAGCGGTATGCTTCAGGCTGTTGTCCTGCTGAAAAATAAAAGCCCAACCCAATCCCATTGTTTTAGCAGATTAATGTAAATTTTCTTGTAAATTATTACAGTATGTTTGCAGTCATTTTCTAATAACTTATGATTGGGAGTGATAATTAATTTATATGAAAGTACTTCATGCTAAACTTTTCATACATTAATATTTTAACTGTTATCAATAATACGATTATAAGTTTTAAGTAACAATATAAATTTTCCTTAATAAAAAACTGGAAAAGCAGTTAAATTTTTTACATAAAAATAGTGAATTTTGGTACTTACAAATGATAACAATTTTAGTTAAGTACTAAAAGATAAATTGGGTTTGTAAGTAGTTTTACTGGTTAAAATAAGAGCAAATATTTATGAATTTTAGTTACATAAAAATGTTGTTTTAAAATTATTGCTTTTAATTAATATTTTCAATATCATCAGTCATCAATAATTATTTGAAACAGAAAAAAAAATGTCGAGAAAGAAAAATTTGGAAGTGTATATACTTTATTTATATATGCATAAATTTTTGTTAAATATCCATAAATATTTTTTTCGTTTCATATAAATTTATATATTAAAAATATATATTAATTTTCAATAAAAACATTTTATTAAATAAGTATTTTTGTCATACAATAAAATATAAATAATTATTTTAAAATTTCTACATAAATATGAAGGATTGTAAATTGTATAAAAGAATGGTTGAGCATAAAAAAACATATTAATAATATTAAGAGTATTTATACAGACGTACATATACGAACTCACAACATATGTACATACACATGCTTCTATTTTTTTTAATGTTTGTAATTAAATTATTGACTTAAAAATAAAACCTATATGTATTTTTTGCAGAAAACTATCACAAATTTATTTATTTAATACAGAGAAATATTTTGTTGTAATTTATATATATTTTTACATTATTTTTAAAATGAGATGAATTATTTTCTGAAATAAAATTCACAAATTACATTTAACAGACATAAATATTATGTTTACAGTAATGAAATTTATATTACTGTATTCTGTTAATATAAAAAAAATCTCTAATACAAATATTCTCATATACACACCCACAAATACCTTTACAGATACATATATGAATATATTTTTGAAATTAATAAAGAATATATATTTATTATAAAAGAATAATAAATATATTGTCATAATAAATGGTTTAAATATATTTTTGTTCGCTTAAAATAAATTGATAATTTAAATTAGTAAAAATTCAAAAACAAAAATATAAGATGAATAAAAAAAATATATTAAAAACTATCACAGTTGTGGGATACTCACTCTTGATTATATCATATGGTACACAAAAAAATTATACAATAAAATTTGTGCACTTTCTATTAAATTAGTGTTGTAGCTATTCTATTTAATTTACATTTTAATTTTGAAATAGATACTTATTAAAAATTAACAAATATAACTTTAATTAAAGGCAAGAATTAATTATTAATATTATTCTTCTTGAGGTATTGATATACCCAATCTCTGTAAATCTTCTAACGGTTTTAATGGTCGTTTTGACCAAGTTTTTTGTGCTTTTAGTGCAATCGAATCATTTCGTAATTTATCTAATTGTTTCACATAAGGATATATTCGTTGTTCAACCCATTCAGCAATAGTGTACTCATCAAAAACATCATTCATAGCATCACTGGCTGATCTTCCTAAAGAAATCATTGTATGATAAATTCTAGCAAAGTCCGACATTAGTTCATCAACTCGTAGAGGTAAACTATAATTATGACGAATATTATAATCAGTCATCCAACCTACAAAAGAAAAATCATTATTTACTTTGATCTTGTAACAAATTCATTTTAACACAAATTATCACTTCAATACCACAAGATATTATAAAATTGAACAATAATTACTTATTGTTCAATTTATTTGTTTAGGAGCTAATGCATATTTCAATGACTATGGCATCATTGACAGAACACAGTATTATAAAATTTAAGATTCTAGATTTCATAATGCAGTGTTCTGATGATAATGATATAGTCATTTAAATACACATCAGGTTTTAAATAAATAAAATACTAAATGATTATATTGAATACTTTTATATCTTTTGGTGTTGGATTGATAATTAATTTGTGATGAAATTATTATTTATTTTTATATACTGTTATTTTATTACACCTTTATTAACGAGCACTGATTCAATGTATTCTTTAAATTCAATTTCAGCTGAATTAAAACGATATGTAAGTTTAAAAAATGGGCTTCCTGGAAACATACATCGACCAAATTTATCCCACAAAAAAGGGTCACTTTCTAATGAAATAAATGAATTGGTATTAGATGATGTAGTATACTGTAAATTAAAAAATATATTTATTTGGAACATAATTATTGATTAAAATTGTAAAATAAGTTTTTATATAAATATACCTGAGGACAACTTAATGCTGAAAGTAACGGAACTCGCATTGATGCATTAAAATATCCATTTGAAGTGGCTAATAAGCAAATAGAAAGAGATGGTATTGCTGCAGGTAATAATTCACAAAGTACAGCAAAATGATCATATCTATAATAAAAAAAATATTTGAAGAAAAAAATAATATATATTTTTCTAAGATACTTCACATACCTTTGCCAACCAGTAATAACGATTCCAGAAAATCCATTTTTAAAATTTGGGGACTGTTGAGACATTACTTCCAACCATCGAAGATTATTTTCTAAGTGGCGTTTGGCATTTGGCACATACAATGTTTCACCAAATGCTCCTTTAAATGCAGAAGCTGCCCATACAGTATCAAATACAGCTTCATATTTATCCCACACCTGATATATTTTAAAAGAAAAAAAATGAGCAATAAAAAATTATTTCTTTATTATTACATTATCTTTTACCTGACTCTGAACAAAACGATAAACATCTTCAGCATATACCCAAACCATTGGCTGTACAAGTTTACCAATGGACATTTCTTCCAGCATTTGTTGACTAATATGTCTTAACATATCATCCCAAATAATGATTTTCATTTCTGGCCATTTCTCATGAATGATGTCTGTAATATGCTTAACATGTTGTAGAAATAAAATTTCTTTCATCACACCACGACAGCGTTCACACTCACCCATTTGAAATACTTCATCACAACCTATATGAATGTATCTAAAATAATCATAGATTCATGTATATGCACATGTATATAAATAGTTACATATGTATGTAAAAACAAACACACACATACATACATATATATAATGTATATGTGTATATATATATATAAATATACACACACACACACACACATAAATGTTTGGCTTAACATTTTTTCCATATTTTTAAATACATTTATTTATTTTTAATTAATTAAGAATAATTAATAACAAAAAAAGTCTTACTTTATTCATTGACAATTCTATACTTTTACCTTCCAATATATATTAGAGTACCTGTTATTGATAAGATAATATACATGTATCAATGAAAATTCTATTGTATATAAATTATTTTACACACATATATATGTACATACAATAAATATGTGTGTGTACATATATAAATATATATATATATATACACACACACACACATATATACATACACACACACTCTCAACTGATTATTTTTTTGGAATTGAAAAGAATTTGGAATATAAAATAAAATACTGACTTACTGAACACCTTGATGTAATTCCATAATTTGATTTATCATTTCACGTACTAATTCCAAAGATTGATTTCGACTTGGACATAAAGCTTGCGGACTATCAGGTACTTCTCGAATGTAAACAAATTTTTCATGTTTTAATGCAAATTCCATGTGACCGAAAGTTTGAATTAAAGGAATTATTTGAAGGTTTGAATCTTTAGCTGCTTGTAAAATCTCTAATACTGCTTTTTTAGTATATGCATTCTTAGCAGCCAAGTCTTTTAAAGTTTTACTGAAGGGAAACATATCTTCATATTCAATTAAAATTCCAGTAGCTCCTAAATTTTTAAGCAATGGAAATAATCGTTTGAAATAACTAACTCTTGGCGGTGCACCTTTTAAATCAAAATGTATTAAACGTTGGGGAGGTACATATGGTTTTTTAGAATCTATATTAGTATACGGTATACCCATTTGTTCATTATCATTTTCTAATATCGGATCATTTTGATCTTGTATGGATATCGACATTCTTCTAGCTATAATTTCATTTCTATTAGGCGATTCTAATTTTGCTATTGTTTCCGCATCAAACATTGGTATCTTAGCACCGATATCTTTATGAACTGAGTTACGTTTAGAAAAATCAATTGATTTATCAACAAATTTCACATTATCTAAATTTTTTTCAGAATTTGAAATAACAATTAAAGGTGCTGCATTACTTCTTATTTCTGGCAATGAATTAGAATTGTCAGTATTTTCTAAAGTACGATTATACTGAAGTCCAAAGCCTAAAATCATAAGTAAGACTGCAGCAATAAGAACAGTGGTTTTTCGACGCCATGCTGTCAATCCTAATCGATTTGCATAAGAACAAGCCATCATATAAAACCTGTAATTATTGAAAAATTACTTTGATTTATATGTTTTTGAAGAAAAATTAGTAACAACACATAAAACTGCAAAAAAAATGTTCTTAAATACCTTCTTAAATTGGACTTGGTGGAAAATATATAGTTTGGGCCATTTTGTTCTTAATTCATTTTAAACATGCTAATTGTTTTTAAAATAAATGTTGATTATATATTTTTGCATTCATGCATAAAGATTATTAATTTCATTGATTATCTAGACAATGACTGTTTGGAGATTTCACAAATATTTACACTTAAATATTTTATTAAAAAAGTATAAAACAACAAAAAATAACTATGTATATTTATAAATACATATACATATATAAATAATATCCACTAAAACACAAACTAAGTGTTTATTCCCTGATGTACTTAATTTAATGTTTTCTCAGTGTCGCCATATGTTTTTAAACAGTGTAACAAACCAGTAACGTTGCTACTAGGTTATATACTAATTATATATTTTGATTGATAGGTAGCAGTAGTGAGTTTTTTTTTAATAAGTAGTATAATTATTTTAACACATGAATTATCCCCCCACCATACACACTAATAATATGTTATAATTTGACGATGATGACATTGCCGTCGAAATGCACATTAATCTATTGTTGTTTAAAGAACAAAGTGAACAATAAGTGATTATTGAAGATTTTATAACATATTGTGATGCTGGGGATGATAATTCATTCATGCTCAAGTTAATTTATCAGTTTCAAAATAGACGGTAATATAATTGCATAAAAATATAATTGTAGTTTTTAGATTAATTTTTTATTATTTTATAAAAGTTATTTGTTAAATACATATTTTATGTTAGATATTTCTTATGGACAAATATAAAAACATCAGTAACTCTAATAATATTTAAAAATAATATTCTTATAATGTTATAACTATTTAAAGTAATTACAGGTATTATTGCAAGAAATTATTGTTAAAAATCTACAGTTTTCTTTTTTCTGAAAGGAAGAAGATATATTATCAATTAATCACTGCACACATTAAAATATTTAATAAATGGAAATAAAATTTTAGTATTTGATATAGACAAATTATTATTTTTGATTTTTTTATCCCAAAGTTTACAAATTTGTTAGCTGTACTTTTATTATAATTAATAGCGACATTTAATTAACTATCATTATAAATTATTAAATCAAACTGAAGAACTTAAGATTAGTTCAGATTGAATAAGTAATTTAATTTTGATACAGTGTTTATAAATAATATATATATATATATATATTATATATATATACATACATACACACACAGAGAGAGAGGACCGCCCTAAACGGATCGGTCGCCCGTATGCGAAAATATTTCGGCCGCCCCCATTCTCAAATTGCACTTTTTCCATGGCAGACTATTGAATGATATTTATTAACTTCAAAGGAAAGGATAATCGAAATGTTCAGAGAAATGTGTTAAAAATACAATGATAGTATGTTTGCATTAGAAAATAGCCTCCCAGTAATATATAGTTAAACGCTATAATCAAGTAACGCCGAACAGGTCAAAATATTACATAAGGGCTGATGTGGATAGACACTCCTAAAGAATGTGTTGTTTCACATATCTAAAAATTAAAGGTAACCGAGTGTTTTTTTTTTTAATCGGCCGCCCATGTACATTGCACATATGGAAGGGGCGGGCTTATGTATGTGTATATACATATATATATATATATGCTTTAGAGGTAAAATATTTCATACAAAATATAAAAATACTATTTAATTTTTCAATTAATAGTAAATATATAATAAGAGTTACATTTATATTTTTTAGTGAGTTACTAAAATTTTATTAAGATTATATAGTAACTTTGATTAATTTAAAAGTGACATGAAAACTAGATAAAACTATATTTTAGTTCGACATATATTACTAATAATTGTTTATGTATTCATTGTATGTATATATATATATATATATATATATACATACACACACACACACACACAAAAAGTATTGTTCTATTTGATCTTTGTAGATATATTAATACTATTCCCTGTAACTTAATTTTTAAAAAGCAAATTTGAAATAATAGTATTATTAAAAGTATATACTTCATAATTTTGTAGTATTTCTTTTAAAAAAAATTACAATTTAAATGAAATATATGTAAGATAGTTGCAAATATTTTATTTTAATTATTTGTTTTTACATATATATATATATATATATATATATATATATATATATATATATATATATATATATATTGGGTTGTCAGAAAAGTCATGTTGAATTTTGCAATAGATGTCGTTAGTCTATTTTTTATAGTAGAAGTGCAATGTTTTATAGTAAAAACATCATTCGCTTCTATATAATTGTTGTCGTTTGACAGCTGACACTTTTACCTTCATTTAGATAACAAATTTGAGCGATTTGATCGAGTTTTATAATAAGTTAAAGATGGAAGATTAAACTGTGCACTTTCACCATATTTTACTGTTTTATTTCCATAAAGGAAAAAACGCACAGCAAACTTGTGATAAGTTGCGTAAAGTTTACTGTGACCATGTCCTACAAAAAATCTGTGCCAATGATGGTTCACGAAATTCCATGCTGATTTTGATGTTAACGATGCTCCTCGCTCAGGAAAACCAATCGAGGTTGATGACGACAAAATAAAGGCATTGATCGAGTTAAACCCGCATTATACGTCACGCGAGATTGCACTAACATTAAATATTGGAGTTCATCACCTCAACTCAAGTAATTCTCTGAGTGAATACCAAATGCAATCTTCCACATAATAAGTAGTAAAGCGTAAATAACCATTATATTTCTATAATGAAAAAAAAAAAAATATTTACTTTTACAGCAGAAAATTTATTTTATATATTAAAACATTTATTTAATTATTAAATTAATAAGATTTTTAAAGTAATAAATATATTAGTATATCAATTAAATGATATCAAAGTTTTAATGTATACTGCACAGAAATAACCTACATGATATTAAAATTATTCAAATATTTAATTATATTTAATAATATATTTCATACATGTATAGAATTTTTTCACAGTAACTTCAAATTAAAAATTATTTTGAAAAAATAAACTCAGTTTTCAGTAACCATTAACATATTCAATTCAAACATTAAGCCATTTTATTAGTTACTGCTAAATGTAAGGAACTTAATTGATTTGTCCATTTATCTAAAGCTACATATCTTGCTGCACAGACTGATTTTTTATCAAGTTCTAGAAGTTGATTGACTTGATCAATTCGACCTCTTATAGTATTGTCTAAAATGCAAGAAACAAGAAGGCTTTCTACTTCTCCAGCATCTATATTTAGTTCTTTTGAAATAAATGGTATATGAATTCGAGTATATGGTTTAATAAGTTTTATAAGTACTTGTGTTCTAATATTTCGCAAAAGATCTTCAATATGTTCTCTAATAAAAGGATCGTCCATTATATTTTTTCTATTTTGTTTAAGAATTTTTTCAAACTCATTAATGTCATTATTCTGATATGACATAACTAGATTAGTCATTGCTAATATTTCTGGATCATTTTTATATGGTTTAGCTTCTTGTGAATCAAATGGATTTATACCAGATTTCATAAGCATATTGGCAAGAACAAGATATTTTAAGCAAGTAGTACGTCTAGGACTTCCAGACTCATCATAATTCTTGAATGCTTCAAAAAAATCTGTATGTGCTTTTTCAAATTCTCCTTCTCTAAGATGCATTTTTCCTCCACATTCTCGTATAACTCCCATAATCAGTGGATGTGGAATAGCTGATTTTATATGAAGTGATTGTTCATATAATGTTTTTAATTTTTTATTATTTTTCTGAGCTGTATACATTTGTATTTCTAATGCATATATTTCTAATAACTGTGTGCCTTTTTTCAAATCGTCTTCTCCTTCATCTGTTTGACATGACTGATGCAATTGTTTTAGAATCTTGGCTAATTTATTGTAATCTGCCCTATCAAAATATAATTTTCCTAATTTAGTATTTGTCTTAAACCATAAGCGATCATTTTTAGCATCTTTTAAAGCTTCTAGTGTTGTTTCATAAAAATCTTGTAACAATTCCATATTTTTTGAAGTTGAAATGTAATCTAATATCGAGTTAATAGATTTTTCACTATGATTTCTAGTAACGGCACTTTTAATATACGTCAAAAGTTGTTTATAACGGGTCATCATTTCTTGATAATTAGTAAGTTTGAAATTAATTTTTATCATTTGTTTGAGAGCTTTAAATCCCCATTCACCCTTATCACCGCCTTCTAAATCTAAAACTTTCTGAAATGAAAGTAATGCTGATTTAGGGTCATCTTCTTTTAATGCTTTACTGTTATAATACTGATTTTCTAAATCTACGTCTGGTTCCGAATTACTATCTTCTGAATATTCTAAGCCATAATCCTCTTCTTCGTCACACATAAAATCGTCGATATCAGACATTTCAAAAATATATTTTTTAAAAAATGATACTCTAATAGATTGATAGATGACAGTTTGTTCGAATAAACCTGAAATTCAATTTATTTTATAAATAGGGATTTTATTTTTGATTTTTAAATGTATCTAATTTCAATTGAATAGGTATAAGTGTGTGTGCGTATGCTCATGTGTTATATATATATATATATTTATATATATATATATATATATATATATATATATATATATATATATATATATATATATATATATATATATATATTTATATATGATGTATGAATCATGTATATTTGATGTGTGTATGTGCATGCTGCATGTGTGTGTATGATGAATGTATATAAATATGTGTGTGTATATGTACACATATTATATATATATATATATATATATATATATATATATATATATATATATATATATATATATATATATATATATATATATATAATGGTAACATTTATGTATGAATGTATTGTGTAAACATGTGTGAGTACACTTAATAAATAGAAAATACACACTCACGTAACGACTATATGTGCATTCAAATATGTAATAACAAACATAGATAGTGGTGTTTCGTTTGAATTCGTGTAAAATCGTTTACTTTCAACGAATGCAGGTATTGTATCACCTGTATTTTTCTTACCTATTTTTGTTCTTTGTTGTGAACAGGTGTGTGATTCGTTGTGAGATTTATATCAATGTAACGTTTCGATACAAAATGTCTTCCTCACCTGTGACGTGTGACTATTTATATATTTAAATATTTTTAATCGAAGCAATTTATGTGGTAATGTCTGAATTATTGTAAATGCCGCCTCAGTCAATAATGAACGTGAACTGTACGAAGCAACCATTACTTAAACAGCAACAAGCAATTATTTTTAAATCACGAAAAGCGAAAACAAAGGGTCAGAAACCTGCAAACAAACAATTAAAATGTGTGTTGGTTGGTGATGGAGCCGTGGGGAAGACATCATTGATAGTTTCTTATTGTATGGATTCGTTTCCAAAGGAATATATTCCGACAGCATTTGACAATTATATTGGTAAATAATCATTTTATTTTTGATTTTATGTAAATATAATTAACTGATTACCAATTATTAATACAATTATAGTAACTGTAGAAGTTGACGGTCAACCTATAGAAGTTCAACTTTGTGATACAGCAGGACAGGTAATAAATTTATATATATATATATATATATATAAATTTATATATATATATATATAAATATATATATATATATATATATATATATATATATATAATTTTAGTATGTATAATTATAATTTAATAACTGATCATAATTAAATTTTGCATAGACTGAGCTGAATTCATTGCGAGGTCTTTGTTATCCAGAAACAGATGTATTTATGCTATGCTTTTCTGTTATACAACGTTCGAGTTTTGAATCAGCGCATACTAGATGGGTGACAGAATTAAGTAGTATGGGAGTACCAGTAATATTAATAGGTACACAATCTGATCTCAGAAATTCAAGTTCTGTTATGCATAATTTGCTTCAGTGTAGTCAAAGTTCTGTTACGGTATCAGAAGCATGCAGATTTGCTGAAAGTTTAGGGGCACCATATATTGAAACTTCAGCATTAACTTGTGATAATTTGAAAGACGCTTTCGACCATGCTATTTTAGCAGCTTTAAAACGACGTAAAATGTTACGGAAACCACTTTGGAAAAGACTTTGTTGTATATAGTATAAATGAATATGTATACATGAAAATATGTATTTTTTTTGTACGTAATTGATTCTCGTGTTACATATTTTTAGTTTATCTATTATTGTGGAAAAAATAATCAATAGTATCCAAAATTTTTTGATATAGAAAATGCTCTTTTAGTATTAAAAATGAATAGTTATAAGGTATCTGGTTTTTAATCATTATTCATTAATTGCATTATCTACAAATTACAATTTTTTTTCATAGTTTATAAAGTAATATATTTTTATAAAGTTTTTATAGTAGTTTACATGAAAATAGTGAAAAATAATTTATTTTATTTTGTAAAAAGGTATTTCTTTTAAATACTTAATGTTTTCAAAAAAAGTCACCTTTGATTAATTAATAACATTTATTTCATTAAAATAAATAATTTCTCCTTAGTTAGTTATCAGTCTATAAAGTTATTTATATATTATTCAAGAGTTTTTCATTAATATGAACATAAATATTTTTTTATTAACCCTTTGAATACTACTGACACTTGTATCAATGCTGTAAACGATCAATAAAAATACCATTTACTATAAACAATTTTCAATACTTGATTTTTGTTTTGTAATTAGATTTGGAAATGAATTTAGTAACTTGTTGGAAGTGTTTATTTTATAAATGTTTGTCAAATATTGCACTTTACATTCATGACAATTAGAAGTATTATATTTTTTATAATTCATAAATGTCATAATGATTTTTTATATAATGCAGAAACAATCTTTGTAAGTACTCCATAAACAGTGATGACTACTATTCTAGCTTGTGTGTGCTTTACTTCCAAAGGGTTAAAGTTTGCAATTCAATTATATTTACATGTAATATTATTGAAATTATTAAATACTAAAACTGTAATAGTATAATTAATTAGTTAATACTTCAAATTATGTTCAAGTAATATTTCAGTCTTTATTATATAATTACTATCAAATTTTACATATGCCGACAGATTTGAACTATTTTTTATATTTACTTTCAATATAATAATAATACTCATAAATTTAGATAATTTTTTGTCTGGATTCTATAGTAATAAGAAATATTACAATTAAAATTTGTATAATTTACATATGATGAGCATATGATTTAAGAACTAAATGTGATGAATTTTGTATTTTAATATTAAATATTTTAACTTTAATGAAAAATGTGCTTATTCACATATATATATATATATATATATATATATATATATATATATATATATTTAAATTCTTACGCATCTACATATAAATGATTATTATTACAGATTAATAAAGATGTAATTATTTGTTCATGTTTTAGATAAAACATCTAATTAAAGATAATAACAGTTATAAGAATGTGTATTGTTTGTATTATTTAATTGGCATAGAAGAATCCATGATTTTTTTAACATTTGTTACAGAATAAGAGAAAATATGCTTAATATTTTGATCTCAAAAGTTTTTATTAGAGATAGACAAAAAATAATAATTTTGTCATGAAAAAACTTGATGTAATTAGAGAAGATTATGATATTATACAAAACTTGATTCTTCAAGTATGATAAATATATTTTTTATTTTATATTATTTCTGGTTTGAGTAACTAGTTCATGGAGATATATTCATTAATATTAAGTATATAGTGAAATAATTTAAAATAATACAATAGTAACGGTTTGGATACGATTGATTATAATGTAATAACTTTATTTGAATATATTCTTGTGATGTACATATGAGTGTATGTGCATATATATATATATATATATATATATATATATATATATATATATATATAAATATGTGTGTGTGTGTGTGTGTTCACTTTTGGGTGGTAAAATGTAAGCATATCATATATAAATGATTGTTATTATCCACTTACCCATCTTTTAATTTTATGCGATTATTAGTAACATGTTATCTACAAAATTTTATTACGCCTATTAATTCATTGATTTAAAAATTATATATAAAAAAAAATTCATAAAAAATCACACTCTTATTTAGTATATCAGAAAATACTTTTAATAATTGTGTTTAATAATAAAATCAGTAATTCTTATTGATGTCAAGTTAAAGAAAACATTTTATTTAAGAAGTTTAATTATTAATATAGTTAATATATGGATAACTGATGTGGTGACCATAACATTTTATGTGTTGTATATTCAAATGATATATTTTTTTTTATTACTCTAAAGTATATGTGTGTGTATATATTAATATGTAAAATTAGACACACATATAATCATGATAAAACATTTTATAAAAATTTAAATGAAGTCATGTAACACAGTATTTAAGAATAATGAAAATTATCTATAAGAAAATATTTATTATTATAGAAATGTTATTACACTTGTTAGGTTTGTAATTTACAAAGTTGTATATTGATTACTTATAGTAAAGATTTTTAGATGCCAAAATAAAATTTAGTTTTTTAGCATCGTGTTTTTATTTAATTTCTCTTTTAATGTGTTTGAAACGATTTTTATATCTTATTAAATTAGATATAATTTAAAATAAAAATTATTTTATTTATTTTTTAAGTTAGTCTTGTATATTTTTATTATGAAGAATTTTAAAATTGGTTTAATAATAACTAAAATTTATTCTTTATAAAAATGTCATTACATTTCATAAGTTTTGAATGAAAAAATATATTAAAGAATGTATAAAATGACATGTAATTAATATTAACACATATTTTTTTAGTTATAAGTTGAAACTTTTGGTATTGTAATTTGCTATTAAAGAATTAAAATGTGCTTTTTCATTTATTTTTAAAATAAATGGTGAATTTGGCTCTTGTATTTTATAATATAGACTGTTCTATTTTTCTGTCCATGAAATGTTTATATAATGTGTGTGTGTGTATCAAATGAATGCTTTATGTGTATTTGTTAATTATATGATGCAAATTGATATTTTTTAAAGTCTGACATATTTCATCACCATGATAATCATGTTTATAATGTATTTTATTTGTAATTAAATAAAAATCTTTTTTTGAAGTATTTTCCTGAAAATATTTCATTACTAAAATATGAAATGTTTGTTACTAAAGTATAAATGTGATAAGTTTATGTATGTATTTTTAATATAGGGTTTGAAAATGTTTGCATTTACTGATTATGTATAGATTAATTTAAGAAATTTAATTTACTGTTATTTTTTTATATCTCAGAACAGCTAAAATACATTGATTTTTAATTGATCATAAAAAATAATGGAATAATTTTGAATAATTTTTAATCAATAATTCTTTTAATAGCATTGATAAATAAATCACAATATCATATTTTTCTATTAGAGAAATCATCTTTCCAAATAATATATTATTTGTAACCTTATCACTATTATTAAAAGTAGACTTTTATTTCACAAGTAATAATTTTGTTCAGAATCTAAAATTTAATTTCTTTTTTATATTATACATATCTTTTTTAAATGTAATATAATTATTTCTCTTTGTAAACAAATATTTGTTTTATACATCAACATTATGTAGTTTTAAAGAAATATTTTTCTTGTTTATAAATGATTTATTTAAATTGACAAATTTTAGTTCTGATATCATAATTAAATATCAAGTATAAAAATAAAGACAAGAGTATGGTTTTCAATTAAAATTAATTTATTGAGGCAAATAAATATTAGCGTTTTTAAAAGTTGCCAAAAAATATTACAGAAATATAAAAATAATTGCTACAATTTGTTACAACTGACAACTTTATTACCTTGATAAAAAACTATTGATTATATTTTAAATAACATATATTCAGAAATAAATTTGAAATATTTTTTAATATCAAAATTTATTTTATATATTTTGATAGATAAAATATTTCGTATTTTTATGTACACACACACAACACACAAATTCTTGAAAAATGTATTTCTTTTTTATTATGTCGAATGTCACTATAAATAAAGATTCATATTGTATCATAGTTTATAATGAAAGTGATTGTATTGATATAAATGAAAAGAAATACACTTAAAAAAACTATTGTATAAGTACTTAGTGGAAAAATGTTGTAAATAAAATATTTTTTTTGTAGTCAGTTTTTATTTGCAAATACAAAAAAAAATGTAATTATAAGTAAGTAGTAATTGAAAAAAATGTTATTTTTTGTTGTAAATTTAGGAAGAATATTTTGTATATTTTTCTATAATTCGTAATTGTATTATGTATTCATTTTTGATATAAAACTAATTAAGTACATAATTGGTTCATCAATATTTGAACCTAATATTTTGTTAAAAAAAGTGTCAAAATTATAACATTGGACACTATATGAAATTCAAAAAAGATATGATTCCATTATAAGAGTGTTAATCAGTATTTTAATGTGATTATTTCATTATACTCATTTATTTTGTATGACGTTTTTGAATAAAACATCATTTATTAATATTTTATTTTATTTAGAAAAATAATAAATGAAATTTATTTTAGAAATATTTTATAGAAGTATTTTTTTAATATTTAGTTTTATTTTTGTTAAAGGGTTATGTATTGTTCCATAATACATAGTAAAAAAAGTAATAAATAAATAAATTGAGCTATTTAGTAATATAACAATCATTAATTTGTCAGTATTATTTTCACATGCAATTTTTGATATTTTACTTAAATAAAATATTTTTAGTCATAAGTAAAATTTGCTTTTTTTTAATTTAAAATTACATTTTTGATAATTGTTTACTATAAACTATATTTTAATTACAGATAGTTTGTATTTCATAGTTACATGGTATTCATAAGTGTAATCAATATATATTATTATGTTATGAGAATAAAATATTTCTAATCATTTTATTTATTTAAATAATTTTTATTTTTATATAGTATTTTCTGTTCATTCTCATATAGTTATCAGTTATTTAGAATTCAAATATAATTTTTAAAATGTCTTATTAAATTATTTAAAAATATAAAAAAATACGCATAGCATGTATATATATATATATATATATATATATATATATATATATATGTATGTATGTATATATATATATATATATATATATATATATATATATATATATATATATATATAAAAGTGTGTATGTGTGTGTGTGTATGTGAGAGAAAGAGATAAAGAGTTGTATACATAATTCCAATATATACATAATTCCAAGTTTGGATAATATTGTATATTAAATATATTTGAAAATTATATTTTTTGGAAACATAAATTATATACAAAAAAAGTAATAAAACACACGAGTTTTTTAGAACAATATCATAAAAATTTAATTATATTTTAAAAAATTCAATCTTTTGTATTTATTCTTGTTTATATATAGAAGTAAAAATTGCAGTTTCATTGTACATATAGTTTGTTTTAGATCATTGTACACATAGTTTGTTATAGTTTCTTACAAATTAGAAATAACTATTAATTTGTATTCTTGTTTTAATGTTCTTCATTAGTTGCGTATGTTAATTATTTTTGAATCAATATTTAAAAAAAGTGTATTTATGAATAACTTATAGATGTTAAATATATAATTGTTTAATAAAATATTTTTAGAATAAATGTTACTGATGACATGATTTATTTTGTATATATTTATTTATAAAATTTTATATTTTTTTAAAAATTTATAATAAAAATGTATTTAATGTCAATGAATAATACTGAGAATATATGAGAGAGTATATACAATATTAAATGAAAGCAATAGTTATATTTATTGTCATAGTAAAATTCCAAATAATTTTTTAAAGAATTATTTTTATTTCAAGTAATTAAATATGTAAGTGATATTACATAACATCTTTTTTCATGTATTTAAAATTTTATTAAAATATATATTTTTTTTAATTTCTAGGAAAAAGCAGGAAAAATTAACTTCGACAGTTATGTAAGGTTGATTCTCTTTAAATATTTTTAGAAATCAAACAAATGATAGTTCATTAATACCAATATGTTAGAATACACATATATATATATATATATATATATATATATATATATATATATATATATATATATATATACATATATATATATATATATATATATATATATATATATATATATATATATATATATATACACGAGTATATATAAAGTATAAAAATAACAAATGTAAATATATGGTGGATGTGGTGCTTTTTTTCTTAAATTCATTAAGTTTTTGTTGAATACATAATGAAATGTGTAAATGAGTATATTGTGATGGAAGATTACGTCTTTGTTGATAGGTATATTTTTTTTATAAATAAATCGTTATTCCAAATGTAATCAAAGTATACAATACATCTGAATCAATTGGTGGTATATATTAAACGATTTGAATTAGAAAAAGTTAATATTTTATTTTTATTTACGATTCGTTATTGAGGAGAAACAAACTACACAGCAAATAGAAGTTAATGACGGAAAATACATCGTTTGGAATATTACAAAGAATAAACCAATCTTAGTGCAAATAAAATAAATCGCCTTAAAATATCACACTGCATTCATTTTAGGCTATGCACTGGGTTTAAATAGGGTTGGAATAAAATTTTAAAACAAAAAAAACTTTAAGCAGATGAATTTTTAATTACACGATAGTAAGCGAGAAGAACCATTAAAATGGAGCTTACACATCTATTGTTAATGAATTTGCATTGTTGAACAATGATTTAATCTGTGGGTTATATTAGGTTGGCAAATATCTCCCTTCCGCCTTCTGGTCTTTTGAATTTCGCAGCTATGTACAAAAAAAAAAAAAAGCGGAAGGGAGATACTTGCCAACATAATATTTTAAAAATAAATTATTTTTTGTTATAGCTTAATACATATTTTAAACATATTTAACTGAAATATTATAAATGATACATAAAAATATTAAATTAAGTAATATACAATTATGTAAAGAAACAACAAATGATCAACATATTGTTATTACATATTATTACATTTATATACATTCTCAATCGAACTGATTTTCGATGACGTTCACGCAGCATGTGTGGCATAGGTCCCACGTTGTCGAGAATGTTTTTATTTGAACATATATCTCATAGTACTTATAAGACTGCAATTATTGTTTCTAATTATTAACAAAAAGGTTTCACGTACAAAATATGCTATAAAATAAAGCAACATTTTTTTGTTTTTAATAAGTTATTGTATTTACATTGTTGCTATTCAAGTATAGCCTGTAAATCAAAGAAACGAATGTTATCTGATTAAATTTAAATAACTTTATTTTTAATATTGTTAATATTAATATTTTTATTGTACATTTGTTTGTGTTTTCGCTGAAATATTTATAACTATAAATGAATATTTGTCATATATATATCTATATATCTGTATATATATATATATATATATATATATATATATATATATATATATATATTTCCCGTGGTTAACGTGGATGTCCAGTCTGTCAGAAAGTTTTGTCCGTTTTTGAATTAAAAAAGTCGGCTGAATAATACATTTTCAATATATTTATTAATATTTACTGAACAATAAAATTTTTCCTTCGTTACTAATGACCTCTTCCCAGCGTGATGGCAATTTGTGAATTCCATTTTTGTAGAATGATTCATCTTTGAAACTCGAGATGACATTATCGGAAAGAACTTTTGGCAGTAGACTCTAATATAGGACGTGGTTGGATATATATATATATATATATATATATATATATCCATTAATATATATATATATGTTGGGATATTGCAGATGACTACGGCATTTATTTCCCGTGGTTAACGTGGATGTCCAGATGGTTTCTTGTTGGGCTAGAGACTTGGGTCTCTGCTTGCCTGACTCCTTTGTGTTGTGAGCTCAGTGTTCCGGCTCGGTTGAGCTGGGTGGAACACTGGCTGTTGAGTCTGCCGGTCGCACGGTTTTTATGCAGATTTTCTGCTGAGTATATATATATATATTGGGTGAAGTCAGCGTGTGCGGCTGACTGTATATATATATATATATATATATATATTGTCCGTAATATATATTTTCATATATTTATATATATATATACTAATGACCTATAATTCCATTTTTGTAGAATGATTCATCTTTGAAACTCGAGATGACATTATCGGAAAGAACTTTCCGGTAGATAATATATATATATATATATATATATATATATATATATATATATATATATATATATATATATATATATATATATATATATATATATATATACGAGTATATATATATGCTAACTGATGGCGTAGTGGCATATATCACCGCCGGTCATAAGAAAAATTGCGTTTGATCTCCGGGTCTCAGTCAGAGCTTTTAGCCAGGGTGAATGTAACCTTTTTAAGAGATAAACTCATGAATGAAAAATTTTCACCATCCTCTAACCTATCTAGTCAGCTTAGTGAGTATGATAAAGTAATAATGAATGGTAACATTCAATGAGATTTCGCTCAATAGTAAGTTGATACAAGCTGATATATAGATGAATATATATATATATATCTATATATATATATATATATATATATATATATATATATATATATATATATAGAAGGGTTGATTGATAAATAGTTAAAAGAGCATCGTGGAGCGAATAGTGAGGACAGAAGCAAATTCTAACCTAAATTAATAAATAATTATAAAAATATCTATTCATATAACAATAAAGTTTCTTGAAAATAAACTAAAAAATAAAGCAACAATAAAAATGACAATTTAAATTTGTGAAGAAATATAATACCCATGGCGAGTTCAGTGTTGAAAAAAATTCTCTAGTATTTTGTGGAAAATCCTATAATATTCTTAATATATTTGAGCCTATTTGATATCGATTTAACAATTTTTTCACAATAATTATAATACTTTCTTTTCAGAGCATTTGTTTCATTTGTTATTTGCTGGTTATTGTGCAGTCTTAAAGTTGTTCCCAATAAATTTTAAATATTTTCAACGAAATTTATGCTCAAAAATTGTTATAATGTTTCAATTATTTTTGGATAATTGTAGAGAAACCAAGACACATTATGAGTATTATGTTTCGGATCATTATCTTGAAAAAACTGAAATGTTTCAAATATGCTTAAATCCTCAGAACTTATTCCATTTTAAAATATTCAAATAAATCATTTCATTCATGATGCCATTATTGAACATTAATTTCTCTACTCTATTTGCAGAAAAGCAATTCTATATGACCACCGATCCATTTGCATGTTTTATTGTATATGCAGTATTTTTTTTATCAAAATTAGCATTTAGTGTTCTTTAAACTTTCGTACGTTAAAAATAAAGATGTTTGAAAACATTTCAGCTTTATTTACGAGAGCAAATGTTAGTTGTTACAAATGTTTTTTGTTATTAAATGTTAATCTTTTAATACGATTGATTTTACTGGTATACGGTGTTTTTCTTTTTTTTTTGTAGAGCAGCCATTAAATTCTACTTGTTTATAGTTTCGAGATGTTTAATTACTTAAGCTTATTCCTTACTCAGTTAAAAGTTGAGAACAAGATTTGAGAGTATTATTTTTTACTTGAAACAAAAGTGAGTCGTAATTGATTTTAATTAAAATTATTTTTCTATCAATTCCTGCATACAGATCGATTCATTTTTTATTTATTTTTTATTACATATCTAATATTGTTTCTGGGTACTTGCAACAATTTAAATTTTTTTCGTAGTTTTTTAATATTAATGTTGATAATTTCTTAATTGATGTTGGTCAAATTAAATTCGTTATATTTCTTCATATTTCTCAAAACTTTTGAATATAAACTTTTAAAAAAAATACTTAATGATACAAGAAGTTACCCAATATAATATTCATGGCATTTTATACACTAAATAGTAAAGTGTACATATTCGTTCTAAGTTACAAATAGAACTAAGACTTTAATTCATCTTTAATTGTGTATTTATGTTTTAGACATATTTTTGTTCTTTAATTTTTTCATAGTCAGAATAAAATTCCAAAATATTTGTGTTTATTCATCGCTGACTCGTACTCATCTATTCTAAAGAACAAGAAAAGAAAACAAATAAAAGCAATTTAATTTGTTTTGCTCATTTTATTTTTTATTGACTGTATATAAATCAATATTGAACATTGCCAAAAAACTAGAATTATGAACTAGAAAATTTATAACTATTGTATATTAAATTCTTAAAAATATATTTTTAATAGTAAATAATTGCTACTTGTATGAATACTTTTGTAACATGCATGTCGTTTTTTATACATTATTACTATAAATTATTTACGAGAGTGTAATTCAAAGAATAGTTATAATTTTATTTAAATTTATTAGATAAACATTGTTTTCATAGATTATATTAAAAAACAATTAAGTAAATATTGCATGCTTTGTAATAAAACGATGGCCAATTATTGTTCAATTATAGAATTATCTACATCGGATTTTTTAACATGCAATGGTTTATTCTGTCCTTTGCATATATATATATATATATATATATATATATATATATATATATATATATATTTATATGTGTGTATATATATGTGTGTGAGTGAATATATATATGATCTGATATCTAATATTTTTTCTTTTTCTCGAACATGTCCGTATTTAAATTTTTTTTACCATCTACAGTAAGATTAATTATTTTGTGTCATTTAGTTTTACAAGTGGAAAGTAATTACGAAATAGTCCAAAAGGTAGTTGATGTATATTATAGATATTCGCAAATTACATATTTTTATTGTGAACCTAATGGTGAGTAGTATGTATAATTATATATATGTGAAAAAAATTATGTATTGACATATATAAAAACAATATATATATATATATATATATATATATATATATATATATATATAATACATGTCGTATGTCGTATGGGCGTTTGTAAATGTATGTGTGTGTGTGTATCTGAGTTATTATATATTTTTTGCGATGTATTTTTAATTAATTTTCTTGATGCTGTATAGATACATTATTTACATATTAAAGTGTACACGTTGACGATATTTGGATTTTTTGGGTCAATAGTATTTTATATTCAAAAATAGCTTTTTTTTCGAAAAAATAATAATATTGTTGTCTTACTTTTAGTCTCAAAATAATTGTTTATTAGTATTTAAGGGGGTATTCTAGTCTAGACGCACGAATTTTAGGTGTTTTTTCGGGCGCTATAAAAAAAACAACATTTTTTTTACTATCCATTTTTTATCAGTTATTTATTGACATTTTAAGAGTATAGAAAAGAATTATTAAAAACAAAAAATTCAAAATTGAAAAAGGTACAGGCTGGCAAAGTGGGGACTCGAAAAAAAAGGTGTCTCCTGGTTGACGTGGTTCAAACTCTTCCGGTCATTTGAAACAAAAAAAGTTTTAAAATTATTGAAAAAGAAGGTTGTAGTAGTATCCCCGCCTAGGGAAATTTAAAAAAAATTTTTTCGCAAAATGGCGGCAGTGTGAAAAAACAGTCATTTTTTGCCTTATTTTTTCAACTTTCAGAATTTTTTAAAAATAGTAAAAAACAAAATTTTCAAAAAATCCTAAGCGGGAGCAATCACTATTATATTGAGAAGCTCTGTACCAAATTTCAAGTAAATCGGCCCATTAGAACTTGAGATATCACGTCAACCGTGTCGAAAAAAGTAGAAAAACGCGTTTAAAGTTGATTAGTTCCGGCCAGACCGGATTGGTTGGCGCGTCACAAAAATAGCTATAACTCCGAAAATAATTCGAATTTCGAAAAATCCTCTTAAGGACATATTCTTAAAGGTCTAAACTTTGAAAATATGCAAAAAATCGATTTTTTCGAAATTCTAGACTAGAATACTCCCTTAAACAAAATGTTTGACTATCTTTTCTAGATATTTTGGTATTGATTTGGTTTTCTGGTAGTGAACTAACATTAATATGAGGAAAAGGTTATTTAAGAAATGTCTCTCCAATTGAAGTAGCGATTTTTTTTTCATATCTGTTTTGTATTGATTTAATTTCAGAGTGCTGAACAAAGTGTACAAGTCCTGTGATTTTTAAGTTAATTATAGACCATATCAAAACATTCATTGGACAGTTAACAATTTCTTGAATCTAATTTGAATAAAATTTCTCATTATTTATGTTTTTTATAAACATTGATCTGTTTCTGAGATTTTGAATTCCAATTTTACCAGAAAATCAACTTGCAAAACAATATAAAAATAAATTCTTAACATCTCCAAATTTACGTATTTATAATTTTTAACATTTACTTGACTATGGTTTTTGTCTATTACAGGGGCTTAATTTTGTTAGAATTCATAATGGATTTATATGAATGATTCGTTCGATCAAATATTGTCTGAATTTGTAGTGATAAATATGTATTATTAAAAAGTGTAGAAATATTATTGACTTTTGGAAACGAATGATGTTTTTTCTTTTATTGTTTTAGATATATATCCCTTTTTATTTGTCTCGCATTCAAATATATTGCTTTTGTTGTCATTCGGTAGCATTCACATTTGTTAATTTATTTAATCCTTAAACACATGTTATCGTTTAAATTAATAAGTTGTTTATGTAGAAATGTAACTAATTTATTGTTTATAAAAATAGTTTAAGATGATTATTTATAAATATTTTAATAAAATATAAATGAATTATTGATACTTTTTATTTTTTTATATTAGATGCAATTGCTGTAATGAAAATATTTTTACGAAATGGATATTTTATTGGAGTCTCCAAAATTAACTCTAAAGCATTACCTTCTTCTGTATCTTCTGAAAAACTAGTTTTTATTGTTGATCTTAACTGTGAAAATGTTTCCCAATTAATAATTAATGTAAGTTTGAAATATTTTTTTTCTTTTTCATGCATGTTTAAAACTTGTTTTATAGGGTTCACATTTTTTAACAGGAAATTTTCAGAATTGTTATTATTTTTATAAATAATAGTTGTTTATTAAAAAACTACATATTTTTAAAAAAATTGTAATTAATGATATATATGCATATACAGAAAAAATAGTTATATAATTATTAGTGGATAAAAACAGTATTTTTAATATTTAATTATAAATGTACAAATTATATAAAAATTTAAAATAATGTTTTAAATGATTATATAAAAATAATTATGCTGTAAGAAAAATATTATTACTTTTTTTTGTATATAGAATTATGTAATTATAATTATTAGACATAATCATTTATAATTGCTGATTTATATATTTACAGGCGAATAAGAAAGCTTTATTCAATTTCTCATATCGTTGGATATTCTTTAATAGTAAAATAGAAAATTATGATAATGTACCGTTTAGTTCTACTGAAAATCTATTTCAAAATGTTAGTATATTACTTGATAGTGAAGTAATACTATTTGAAATAAAATCGAAAGATATTTTTGACATTGTAATGATTTATAAACGAAGAATAAATCATAATATAATTAGAGAAAAAATTGCAACGTGGGATAAAATATATGGTTTAAATGTAACAAATTCTGTTATAGTAGCTAAACGTCGAAAAAATTTAATGAAAACTGAACTAAGAAATTCAATAATAGTTACAAATAACGACACATTATTACATCTCGGAGATTACAGGTTTGTGTATACTTTAAATAATTCTTTAAAATAATATTTATTACATTTTTATTTTTTTATTGTAAATTAAAGTTGTTTGTACGAAAAATAGTTTTTTTTGAATATATTTTTCTTTTTATTATTTCAATTCATTTTTATTATATTAGGTTGGCAAGTATCTCCCTTCCTTTTTTTTTTTTTTTTTTTTTTTTTTTTTTGTACATAGCCGCGAAATTCAAAAGACCAGAAGGCGGAAGGGAGATATTTGCCAACCTAATATATTAAATTATCCCCTAATTAAATTCCTTTTTAAAATTATATTAAGAAATATATTTTTTTTCTTAACTATTATTTTGACTCTACTACTGGTATCGTATTACAGATCATACCTTTTATATTATTGAGGTGTTGGATTTTTATAATGATGTATTATTCAAATACCTCCGATAGTAATTATCTATAATCATTTGATTTTCGTCTATAGTTCATTTTTTTTTAGAACATTTTAATTTTTTCGATTAATTTTTCATCTTTTATAGTATTCTTCTTCTTACATTGTGCAGTGTTTCTGGATTCCTACTTTTAATCAATATTAATTGTTATATATTTTTTTTTTAATTTTTCAAGTTATTTTATATCCAACTTAGGAAAAAGACTAAAATTACATACTGAGGATATAAATTACTCAATTTTAAAAGATTTTACTGGAGAGAGAGAGAGAGAGTAAAAATTTGTACTTACGAGTATAATTTTTTTAAAACTTGCTAATTTACATATCTTTTGATACCATTAGTTTAGTTTTAATATCTTTTAAATGAGAATATTTATTTATTCATTTCACTTGACGAATAACCTGCTACCCTTGTTATGAGTTTAGATCATTTTCTTTTTAGTCTACCTGAATTGTTTCTACCTCTAAGGTGATAGTGAAAGACTTCTTTTAGAATTCTGTTGTTGTTCATTTATAACATTTTATTTTTTTTCTTTATTCATCCAAATTTTATCTGATTATAAATGCATGTTCGGCTATCTTGAGAAATTTACCTGTGTTTTTGACTCTTTAAAATTTATCTGGATCTAATATCGGGAGTAGATCAAACAAATAATTGAGAAAGAAAACACTGAAGACAAATATCGGTGAAAGGTCAATATCGGTAGGTCCCAGGAACAATAATACAACAGAACGAATGACTAAACTAGATCAATTACAATATTCAAAAATTCAACTAAAAAAGATTAGCTGTTTTTTATGTATATGTCTTTTTTATAAATCTTTGTATATACTTTTAGTTATTTTAAGATGCTTCTATTTGTTTTTGGTAGGTTACTTTATTAATCCAAGTCTCTCTATCATATATAATAATAGAAACAGT
Organism: Neoneuromus ignobilis; assembly: GCA_029203775.1. NCBI lineage: Eukaryota > Metazoa > Arthropoda > Insecta > Megaloptera > Corydalidae > Neoneuromus > Neoneuromus ignobilis. The sequence goes on from CP092087.1 coordinate 26,377,342, forward strand.
CGTAGTTTTATAAAATTTTATTTGAGTCTCTTTTGCTCTATTTCTCAGTGTTTATCTAATTGTATCATACATATGCTATAAATTATGTGTTTTTTTTTTATTATTATTATTATTATCATTAAATAATATTTCACAACCAAAATAAGTAAATCTTCAGACTTGGTCAATAGGCTGGTTTTCTATTACTATTTTTGTTCTAAATGGGTATTTCCTAGGTAACAATATTTTATAACAATATATTATATTAATGTAATCATATAAGAATTATTGTTTAGTATTTGATATTTTATATTCGCGTTGATAAAACAATGATTATTTTTTATTTATAGAATTTATAGAATATTAAAATATGTTATTAAATATATATAGCATATATATATATATATATATATATATATATATATATATATATAAACTTGTAAGAGAAAGGAAAGATGTACTTAATTAATCCTTATTATTTTTAATGAAAAACACGTTAAAATTGACATTTCTTGAATACTTTTTGTAAACTCGTTCTAATGTAATCATTCTTCTATTAAGACCTTACTGTGTACTTATTTGTATTAAAAGACCATTCATACAGAGTGACTTAAATATCTTAATGAAGGAATTATCGAAAAATATATAATTTTTTTTATTTCAGGAATCTTCATGTGTTGATTCAATTACAAAAGCAAACTATTTTTTAATGTTACATTTGAGTGATATATTAAATGCAACATTAAATTATTTTATTGATACAGAATGGGGTTATTTTAACAAAAAAAAATCTCAATGGAGTGGTTTAATGAAACGTCTACAAGAAAATGAAGTAGATATTGGAGGAACACCTCTGTTTATTACAGATGATCGTTTAGCAGTGATAAATTATATAGCACTTACTTCTCCTTCGCAATCAAAATTTGTATTTAGACAACCAAAATTAAGTTATGTTACAAACGTTTATAGTCTACCTTTTGATTGGGGTGTATGGGCATCGACGGGAGGTCTTATAGTTATTGTTGCGTGCATTTTATACATATCAATTAATTGTGAAGTGAAGAAAAGAAGACGGTCATTTGAAAAGGTAATCTATATTTTTTATATTTAAATTATAATATATTAATTTATTTCTTAATTAATTTCTAAAAATATACATTGAATAACATGCAAATGAACACATTTGCTATTAGCATACTCTATGTAAATTCAAAATATAAAACATAAAATAGGCATACTTTTCATTTTAAGTTTTCAGTAGCTTAAGTTCACCTCATAATTTATTGTTATATTAATTATATGATTAAAAATTGTGTTTACATATGATCTATTCACCATTTATCAAATTATAATGTTTATAGATTTTAATTATTGTCACAGTTTCAATGAAATTTTTATATTTCATTGAAAAATTGATTTAATTGATTTTAAAATTTTTAGTTTTCTTTTATTCTGTACGTTTTTTTGTTGATCGCTTCTCCTTAAATATTATACTATTGTATTAATATTTTTTATATTAATTGGAAAGTTGATTTCGATCAAATTATAATTCCTACAAATACTACTTTTTCATAATTTGACTGAAATTTGAAGTTTGACTGTTTTGGACTTTTCTCAGTTCGTCAAAAATCCGAAATTAAATATTTTTCGAAATCAATAAATCTAATAGTGGATTTCTATAGAGTAGTGCCGGGGTGATAACGAATGGGCGTCGGTTTCGCTCTAACTCGCATATTAGCGACGCAAAACCGTTTTAAAGTTTTACAGATTTGAAATTTTTCAAATGGCCAAAAATCCAAAATTTCAAAGTCCGTTTGCGAGCTTAATAAGCGTCGGCGCCCTTTTCTAATGCTTATACACGTACCTACGGACCATAAACAATACGAATATAACAAAAAATTAGAAAAAAAAATTTCGAAATTTTCCCGAAATTTACATAACACCCAACCCTTTGTAGTTTTTGCGTTTTTGTCCAAAACATATTTTTTCGAAATCAATAAATCTAAGAGTGGATTTCTATAGAGTAGTGCCGGGGTGATAACGAATGGGCGTCGGTTTCGCTCTAACTCGCATATTAGCGACGCAAAACCGTTTTAAAGTTTTACAGATTTGAAATTTTTCAAATGGCCAAAAACCAAAATTTCAAAGTCCGTTTGCGAGCTTAATAAGCGTCGGCGCCCTTTTCTAATGCTTATACACGTACCTACGGACCATAAACAATACGAATATAACAAAAAATTAGAAAAAAATTTCGAAATTTTCCCGAAATTTACATAACACCCCCCTTTGAAGTTTTGCGTTTTTTCCAAAAATATTTTTTCGAAATCAATAAATCTAATAGTGGATTTCTATAGAGTAGTGCCGGGGTGATAACGAATGGGCGTCGGTTTCGCTCTAACTCGCATATTAGCGACGCAAAACCGTTTTAAAGTTTTACAGATTTGAAATTTTTCAAATGGCCAAAAATCAAAATTTCAAAGTCCGTTTGCGAGCTTAATAAGCGTCGGCGCCCTTTTCTAATGCTTATACACGTACCTACGGACCATAAACAATACGAATATAACAAAAAATTAGAAAAAAATTTCGAAATTTTCCCGAAATTTACATAACACCCCCCCCTTGAAGTTTTGCGTTTTTTCCAAAAAATATTTTTCGAAATCAATAAATCTAATAGTGGATTTCTATAGAGTAGTGCCGGGGTGATAACGAATGGGCGTCGGTTTCGCTCTAACTCGCATATTAGCGACGCAAAACCGTTTTAAAGTTTTACAGATTTGAAATTTTTCAAATGGCCAAAAACCAAAATTTCAAAGTCCGTTTGCGAGCTTAATAAGCGTCGGCGCCCTTTTCTAATGCTTATACACGTACCTACGGACCATAAACAATACGAATATAACAAAAATTAGAAAAAAATTTCGAAATTTTCCCGAAATTTACATAACACCCCCCTTTGAAGTTTTGCGTTTTTTTCCAAAAATATTTTTCGAAATCAATAAATCTAATAGTGGATTTCTATAGAGTAGTGCCGGGGTGATAACGAATGGGCGTCGGTTTCGCTCTAACTCGCATATTAGCGACGCACAACAGTGTTAATGTATAACAGAAGTGAAATTTTTCAAATGGCCAGTAATCCCCAATTTCAAAGTCCGGTTGCGAGCTTAATAAGCGTCGGCGCCCTTTTCTAATGCTTATACACGTACCTACGGACCATAAACAATACGAATATAACAAAAAATTAGAAAAAAATTTCGAAATTTTCCCGAAATTTACATAACACCCCCCTTTGAAGTTTTTGCGTTTTTTTCAAAAAATATTTTTTCGAAATCAGTAACTCTTATAGTGGAGTTCTTTCGAGTTGTGGCGGGTTGATAACGAATGGGCGTCGGTTTCGCTCTAACTCGCATATTAGCGACGCAAAACCGTTTTAAAGTTTTACAGATTTGAAATTTTTCAAATGGCCAAAAATCAAAATTTCAAAGTCCGTTTGCGAGCTTAATAAGCGTCGGCGCCCTTTTCTAATGCTTATACACGTACCTACGGACCATAAACAATACGAATATAACAAAAAATTAGAAAAAAATTTCGAAATTTTCCCGAAATTTACATAACACCCCCTTTGAAGTTTTTGCGTTTTTTCCAAAAATATTTTTCGAAATCAATAAATCTAATAGTGGATTTCTATAGAGTAGTGCCGGGGTGATAACGAATGGGCGTCGGTTTCGCTCTAACTCGCATATTAGCGACGCAAAACCGTTTTAAAGTTTTACAGATTTGAAATTTTTCAAATGGCCAAAAATCAAAATTTCAAAGTCCGTTTGCGAGCTTAATAAGCGTCGGCGCCCTTTTCTAATGCTTATACACGTACCTACGGACCATAAACAATACGAATATAACAAAAAATTAGAAAAAAATTTCGAAATTTTCCCGAAATTTACATAACACCCCCTTTGAAGTTTTTGCGTTTTTTCCAAAAATATTTTTCGAAATCAATAAATCTAATAGTGGATTTCTATAGAGTAGTGCCGGGGTGATAACGAATGGGCGTCGGTTTCGCTCTAACTCGCATATTAGCGACGCAAAACCGTTTTAAAGTTTTACAGATTTGAAATTTTTCAAATGGCATTAAAATCACCATTTCAAAGTCCGTTTGCGAGCTTAATAAGCGTCGGCGCCCTTTTCTAATGCTTATACACGTACCTACGGACCATAAACAATACGAATATAACAAAAAATTAGAAAAAAATTTCGAAATTTTCCCGAAATTTACATAACACCCCCTTTGAAGTTTTTGCGTTTTTTTCCAAAAAATATTTTTTCGTAATCAATAAATCTAATAGTGGATTTCTATAGAGTAGTGCCGGGGTGATAACGAATGGGCGTCGGTTTCGCTCTAACTCGCATATTAGCGACGCAAAACCGTTTTAAAGTTTTACAGATTTGAAATTTTTCAAATGGCCAAAAATCCAAAATTTCAAAGTCCGTTTGCGAGCTTAATAAGCGTCGGCGCCCTTTTCTAATGCTTATACACGTACCTACGGACCATAAACAATACGAATATAACAAAAAATTAGAAAAAAAAATTTCGAAATTTTCTCGAAATTTACATAACACCCCCCCCTTTGAAGTTTTTGCGTTTTTTCCAAAAAATATTTTTTCGAAATCAATAAATCTAATAGTGGATTTCTATAGAGTAGTGCCGGGGTGATAACGAATGGGCGTCGGTTTCGCTCTAACTCGCATATTAGCGACGCAAAACCGTTTTAAAGTTTTACAGATTTGAAATTTTTCAAATGGCCAAATATACAAAATTTCAAAGTCCGTTTGCGAGCTTAATAAGCGTCGGCGCCCTTTTCTAATGCTTATACACGTACCTACGGACCATAAACAATACGAATATAACAAAAAATTAGAAAAAAATTTCGAAATTTTCCCGAAATTTACATAACACCCCCCTTTGAAGTTTTTGCGTTTTTTTCAAAAAATATTTTTCGAAATCAATAAATCTAATAGTGGATTTCTATAGAGTAGTGCCGGGGTGATAACGAATGGGCGTCGGTTTCGCTCTAACTCGCATATTAGCGACGCAAAACCGTTTTAAAGTTTTACAGATTTGAAATTTTTCAAATGGCCAAAAATCCAAAATTTCAAAGTCCGTTTGCGAGCTTAATAAGCGTCGGCGCCCTTTTCTAATGCTTATACACGTACCTACGGACCATAAACAATACGAATATAACAAAAAATTAGAAAAAAAAATTCGAAATTTTCCCGAAATTTACATAACACCCCCCCTTTGAAGTTTTGCGGTTTTTTTTTCAAAAAATATTTTTTCGAAATCAATAAATCTAATAGTGGATTTCTATAGAGTAGTGCCGGGGTGATAACGAATGGGCGTCGGTTTCGCTCTAACTCGCATATTAGCGACGCAAAACCGTTTTAAAGTTTTACAGATTTGAAATTTTTCAAATGGCCAAAATTCTTAAATTTCAAAGTCCGTTTGCGAGCTTAATAAGCGTCGGCGCCCTTTTCTAATGCTTATACACGTACCTACGGACCATAAACAATACGAATATAACAAAAAATTAGAAAAAAAATTCGAAATTTTCCCGAAATTTACATAACACCCCCCTTTGAAGTTTTTGCGTTTTTTCCAAAAATATTTTCGAAATCAATAAATCTAATAGTGGATTTCTATAGAGTAGTGCCGGGGTGATAACGAATGGGCGTCGGTTTCGCTCTAACTCGCATATTAGCGACGCAAAACCGTTTTAAAGTTTTACAGATTTGAAATTTTTCAAATGGCCAAAAATCAAAAATTTCAAAGTCCGTTTGCGAGCTTAATAAGCGTCGGCGCCCTTTTCTAATGCTTATACACGTACCTACGGACCATAAACAATACGAATATAACAAAAAATTAGAAAAAAATTTCGAAATTTTCCCGAAATTTACATAACACCCCCCTTTGAAGTTTTTGCGTTTTTTCCAAAAATATTTTTTCGAAATCAATTATTCTAATAGTTTAGTTCTATATAGTAGTGCCGGTGGGATAACGAATGGGCGTCGGTTTCGCTCTAACTCGCATATTAGCGACGCAAACCCGTTTTAAAGTTTTACAGATTTGAAATTTTTCAAATGGCCAAAAAAAATCAAAATTTCAAAGTCCGTTTGCGAGCTTAATAAGCGTCGGCGCCCTTTTCTAATGCTTATACACGTACCTACGGACCATAAACAATACGAATATAACAAAAAATTAGAAAAAAATTTCGAAATTTTCCCGAAATTTACATAACACCCCCTTTGAAGTTTTTGCGTTTTTTTCCAAAAAATATTTTTCGAAATCAATAAATCTAATAGTGGATTTCTATAGAGTAGTGCCGGGGTGATAACGAATGGGCGTCGGTTTCGCTCTAACTCGCATATTAGCGACGCAAAACCGTTTTAAAGTTTTACAGATTTGAAATTTTTCAAATGGCCAAAAATCAAAATTTCAAAGTCCGTTTGCGAGCTTAATAAGCGTCGGCGCCCTTTTCTAATGCTTATACACGTACCTACGGACCATAAACAATACGAATATAACAAAAAATTAGAAAAAAATTTCGAAATTTTCCCGAAATTTACATAACACCCCCCTTGAAGTTTTTGCGTTTTTCCAAAAATATTTTTCGAAATCAATAAATCTAATAGTGGATTTCTATAGAGTAGTGCCGGGGTGATAACGAATGGGCGTCGGTTTCGCTCTAACTCGCATATTAGCGACGCAAAACCGTTTTAAAGTTTTACAGATTTGAAATTTTTCAAATGGCCAAAAATCAAAAATTTCAAAGTCCGTTTGCGAGCTTAATAAGCGTCGGCGCCCTTTTCTAATGCTTATACACGTACCTACGGACCATAAACAATACGAATATAACAAAAAATTAGACAAAAAAATTTCGAAATTTTCCCGAAATTTACATAACACCCCCCTTTTGAAGTTTTTGCGTTTTTTTCAAAAAATATTTTGTCGAAATCAATTAATCTACGATTGGATTTCTATAGAGTAGTGCCGGGGTGATAACGAATGGGCGTCGGTTTCGCTCTAACTCGCATATTAGCGACGCAAAACCGTTTTAAAGTTTTACAGATTTGAAATTTTTCAAATGTCCAAAAATCAAAAATTTCAAAGTCCGTTTGCGAGCTTAATAAGCGTCGGCGCCCTTTTCTAATGCTTATACACGTACCTACGGACCATAAACAATACGAATATAACAAAAAATTAGAAAAAAATTTCGAAATTTTCCCGAAATTTACATAACACCCCCTTTGAAGTTTTTGCGTTTTTTTCCAAAAATATTTTTCGAAATCAATAAATCTAATAGTGGATTTCTATAGAGTAGTGCCGGGGTGATAACGAATGGGCGTCGGTTTCGCTCTAACTCGCATATTAGCGACGCAAAACCGTTTTAAAGTTTTACAGATTTGAAATTTTTCAAATGGCCAAAAATCCAAAATTTCAAAGTCCGTTTGCGAGCTTAATAAGCGTCGGCGCCCTTTTCTAATGCTTATACACGTACCTACGGACCATAAACAATACGAATATAACAAAAAATTAGAAAAAAATTTCGAAATTTTCCCGAAATTTACATAACACCCCCCTTTGAAGTTTTTGCGTTTTTTTCAAAAATATTTTTCGAAATCAATAAATCTAATAGTGGATTTCTATAGAGTAGTGCCGGGGTGATAACGAATGGGCGTCGGTTTCGCTCTAACTCGCATATTAGCGACGCAAAACCGTTTTAAAGTTTTACAGATTTGAAATTTTTCAAATGGCCAAAAATCAAAATTTCAAAGTCCGTTTGCGAGCTTAATAAGCGTCGGCGCCCTTTTCTAATGCTTATACACGTACCTACGGACCATAAACAATACGAATATAACAAAAAATTAGAAAAAAATTTCGAAATTTTCCCGAAATTTACATAACACCCCCTTTGAAGTTTTTGTTTTTTTCCAAAAATATTTTTTCGAAATCAATAAATCTAATAGTGGATTTCTATAGAGTAGTGCCGGGGTGATAACGAATGGGCGTCGGTTTCGCTCTAACTCGCATATTAGCGACGCAAAACCGTTTTAAAGTTTTACAGATTTGAAATTTTTCAAATGGCCAAAAATCAAAATTTCAAAGTCCGTTTGCGAGCTTAATAAGCGTCGGCGCCCTTTTCTAATGCTTATACACGTACCTACGGACCATAAACAATACGAATATAACAAAAAATTAGAAAAAAATTTCGAAATTTTCCCGAAATTTACATAACACCCCCCTTTGAAGTTTTTGCGTTTTTTCCAAAAATATTTTTTCGAAATCAATAAATCTAATAGTGGATTTCTATAGAGTAGTGCCGGGGTGATAACGAATGGGCGTCGGTTTCGCTCTAACTCGCATATTAGCGACGCAAAAAGTTTTACAGATTTGAAATTTTTCAAATGTCCAAAATTTAAAGTCCGTTTGCGAGCTTAAGCGTCGGCGCCCTTTTCTAATGCTTATACACGTACCTACGGACCATAAACAATACGAATATAACAAAAAATTAGAAAAAAATTTCGAAATTTTCCCGAAATTTACATAACACCCCCCTTTGAAGTTTTTGCGTTTTTTTCAAAAATTTTTTTCGAAATCAATAAATCTAATAGTGGATTTCTATAGAGTAGTGCCGGGGTGATAACGAATGGCGTCGGTTTCGCTCTAACTCGCATATTAGCGACGCAAAACCGTTTTAAAGTTTTACGATTTGAAATTTTTCAAATGGCCAAAATCAAAATTTCAAAGTCCGTTTGCGAGCTTAATAAGCGTCGGCGCCCTTTTCTAATGCTTATACACGTACCTACGGACCATAAACAATACGAATATAACAAAAAATTAGAAAAAAATTTCGAAATTTTCCCGAAATTTACATAACACCCCCCTTTGAAGTTTTTGCGTTTTTTCCAAAAATATTTTTTCGAAATCAATAAATCTAATAGTGGATTTCTATAGAGTAGTGCCGGGGTGATAACGAATGGGCGTCGGTTTCGCTCTAACTCGCATATTAGCGACGCAAAACCGTTTTATAGTTTTACAGATTTGAAATTTTTCAAATGGCCAAAAATCAAACTTTTCAAAGTCCGTTTGCGAGCTTAATAAGCGTCGGCGCCCTTTTCTAATGCTTATACACGTACCTACGGACCATAAACAATACGAATATAACAAAAAATTAAAAAAAAAAATTTCGAAATTTTCCCGAAATTTACATAACACCCCCCCCTTTGAGGTTTTTGCGTTTTTTTCCAAAAAATATTTTTGCGAAATAAATAAATCTAATAGTGGATTTCTATAGAGTAGTGCCGGGGTGATAACGAATGGGCGTCGGTTTCGCTCTAACTCGCATATTAGCGACGCAAAACCGTTTTAAAGTTTTACAGATTTGAAATTTTTCAAATGGCCAAAAATCCAAAATTTCAAAGTCCGTTTGCGAGCTTAATAAGCGTCGGCGCCCTTTTCTAATGCTTATACACGTACCTACGGACCATAAACAATACGAATATAACAAAAAATTAGAAATAAAAATTTCGAAATTTTCCCGAAATTTACATAACACCCCCCCCTTTGAAGTTTTGGCGTTTTTTCCAAAAATATTTTCCGAAATCAATAAATCTAATAGTGGATTTCTATAGAGTAGTGCCGGGGTGATAACGAATGGGCGTCGGTTTCGCTCTAACTCGCATATTAGCGACGCAAAACCGTTTTAAAGTTTTACAGATTTGAAATTTTTCAAATGGCCAAAAATCAAATATTTCAAAGTCCGTTTGCGAGCTTAATAAGCGTCGGCGCCCTTTTCTAATGCTTATACACGTACCTACGGACCATAAACAATACGAATATAACAAAAAATTAGAAAAAAAAAATTCGAAATTTTCCCGAAATTTACATAACACCCCCCCCTTTGAAGTTTTTGCGTTTTTTTCCAAAAAATATTTTTCGAAATCAATAAATCTAATAGTGGATTTCTATAGAGTAGTGCCGGGGTGATAACGAATGGGCGTCGGTTTCGCTCTAACTCGCATATTAGCGACGCAAAACCGTTTTAAAGTTTTACAGATTTGAAATTTTTCAAATGGCCAAAAATCAAAATTTCAAAGTCCGTTTGCGAGCTTAATAAGCGTCGGCGCCCTTTTCTAATGCTTATACACGTACCTACGGACCATAAACAATACGAATATAACAAAAAATTAGAAAAAAAATTTCGAAATTTTCCCGAAATTTACATAACACCCCCCCCCCTTTGAAGTTTTTGCGTTTTTTTCCAAAAAATATTTTTTCGAAATCAATAAATCTAATAGTGGATTTCTATAGAGTAGTGCCGGGGTGATAACGAATGGGCGTCGGTTTCGCTCTAACTCGCATATTAGCGACGCAAAACCGTTTTAAAGTTTTACAGATTTGAAATTTTTCAAATGGCCAAAAATCAAAAATTTCAAAGTCCGTTTGCGAGCTTAATAAGCGTCGGCGCCCTTTTCTAATGCTTATACACGTACCTACGGACCATAAACAATACGAATATAACAAAAAATTAGAAAAAAAAATTTCGAAATTTTCCCGAAATTTACATAACACCCCCCCTTTGAAGTTTTTGCGTTTTTTTCCAAAAAATATTTTTTCGAAATCAATAAATCTAATAGTGGATTTCTATAGAGTAGTGCCGGGGTGATAACGAATGGGCGTCGGTTTCGCTCTAACTCGCATATTAGCGACGCAAAACCGTTTTAAAGTTTTACAGATTTGAAATTTTTCAAATGGCCAAAAAAAAAAGATTTCAAAGAACGTTTGCGAGCTTAATAAGCGTCGGCGCCCTTTTCTAATGCTTATACACCTACCTACGGACCATAAACAATACGAATATAACAAAAAAATATAAAAAAAAATATCTAAATTTTCCCGATAATTTTACATAACACCCACCCATTTGAAGTTTTTGCGTTTTTTTCAAAAAAATATTTTTTCGAAATCAATAAATCTAATAGTGGATTTCTATAGAGTAGTGCCGGGGTGATAACGAATGGGCGTCGGTTTCGCTCTAACTCGCATATTAGCGACGCAAAACCGTTTTAAAGTTTTACAGATTTGAAATTTTTCAAATGGCCAAAAATCCAAAATTTCAAAGTCCGTTTGCGAGCTTAATAAGCGTCGGCGCCCTTTTCTAATGCTTATACACGTACCTACGGACCATAAACAATACGAATATAACAAAAAATTAGAAAAAAAAAATTCGAAATTTTCCCGAAATTTACATAACACCCCCCCCTTTGAAGTTTTTGCGTTTTTTTCCAAAAAATATTTTTTCGAAATCAATAAATCTAATAGTGGATTTCTATAGAGTAGTGCCGGGGTGATAACGAATGGGCGTCGGTTTCGCTCTAACTCGCATATTAGCGACGCAAAACCGTTTTAAAGTTTTACAGATTTGAAATTTTTCAAATGGCCAAAAATCCAAAATTTCAAAGTCCGTTTGCGAGCTTAATAAGCGTCGGCGCCCTTTTCTAATGCTTATACACGTACCTACGGACCATAAACAATACGAATATAACAAAAAATTAGAAAAAAAAATTTCGAAATTTTCCCGAAATTTACATAACATTCCCCCCCCCTTTGAAGTTTTTGCGTTTTTCCAAAAATATTTTTTCGAAATCAATAAATCTAATAGTGGATTTCTATAGAGTAGTGCCGGGGTGATAACGAATGGGCGTCGGTTTCGCTCTAACTCGCATATTAGCGACGCAAAACCGTTTTAAAGTTTTACAGATTTGAAATTTTTCAAATGGCCAAAAATCAAAATTTCAAAGTCCGTTTGCGAGCTTAATAAGCGTCGGCGCCCTTTTCTAATGCTATTATACACGTACCTACGGACCATAAACAATACGAATATAACAAAAAATTAGAAAAAAATTTCGAAATTTTCCCGAAATTTACATAACACCCCCTTTGAAGTTTTTGCGTTTTTTTCCAAAAATATTTTTCGAAATCAATAAATCTAATAGTGGATTTCTATAGAGTAGTGCCGGGGTGATAACGAATGGGCGTCGGTTTCGCTCTAACTCGCATATTAGCGACGCAAAACCGTTTTAAAGTTTTACAGATTTGAAATTTTTCAAATGGCCAAAAATCAAAAATTTCAAAGTCCGTTTGCGAGCTTAATAAGCGTCGGCGCCCTTTTCTAATGCTTATACACGTACCTACGGACCATAAACAATACGAATATAACAAAAAATTAGAAAAAAAAATTTCGAAATTTTCCCGAAATTTACATAACACCCCCCCCTTTGAAGTTTTTGCGTTTTTTTCCAAAAAATATTTTTCGAAATCAATAAATCTAATAGTGGATTTCTATAGAGTAGTGCCGGGGTGATAACGAATGGGCGTCGGTTTCGCTCTAACTCGCATATTAGCGACGCAAAACCGTTTTAAAGTTTTACAGATTTGAAATTTTTCAAATGGCCAAAAATCCAAATTTCAAAGTCCGTTTGCGAGCTTAATAAGCGTCGGCGCCCTTTTCTAATGCTTATACACGTACCTACGGACCATAAACAATACGAATATAACAAAAAATAGGAAAAAATTTCGAAATTTTCCCGAAATTTACACACCCCCCCCTTTGAAGATTTAGCGTCTTTGTCCAACAAATACATTTTCCAAATCAATAAATCTAATAGTGGATTTCTATAGAGTAGTGCCGGGGTGATAACGAATGGGCGTCGGTTTCGCTCTAACTCGCATATTAGCGACGCAAAACCGTTTTAAAGTTTTACAGATTTGAAATTTTTCAAATGGCCAAAAGACCAAAATTTCAAAGTCCGTTTGCGAGCTTAATAAGCGTCGGCGCCCTTTTCTAATGCTTATACACGTACCTACGGACCATAAACAATACGAATATAACAAAAAATTAGAAAAAAAAATTTTCCCGATAACACCCCCCCTTTGAAGTTTTTGCCAAAAATTTACATAACACCCCTTTGAGTTTTTGCGTTTTTTCCAAAAATATTTTTCGAAATCAATAAATCTAATAGTGGATTTCTATAGAGTAGTGCCGGGGTGATAACGAATGTGCGTCGGTTTCGCTCTAACTCGCATATTAGCGACGCAAAACCGTTTTAAAGTTTTACAGATTTGAAATTTTTCAAATGGCCAAAAATCAAAATTTCAAAGTCCGTTTGCGAGCTTAATAAGCGTCGGCGCCCTTTTCAAATCCTTATACACGTACCAACGGAACATAAAAAATCCGAAGATAACAAAAATTAGAAAAATAAATTTCGAACTTTTCCCCGAAATTTACATAACACCCCCCTTTTGAAGTTTTTGCGTTTTTTCCAAAAAATATTTTTTCGAAATCAATAAATCTAATAGTGGATTTCTATAGAGTAGTGCCGGGGTGATAACGAATGGGCGTCGGTTTCGCTCTAACTCGCATATTAGCGACGCAAAACCGTTTTTAATTTTAACAGATTCTAAATTTTTCTTATGTACAACAATCAATTATTTCAAAGTCCGTTTGCGAGCTTAATAAGCGTCGGCGCCCTTTTCTAATGCTTATACACGTACCTACGGACCATAAACAATACGAAGAAAACAAAAAAGAAGAAAAAAAAATTTCGAAATTTTCCCGAAATTTACGTACCACCCCCCTTTGAAGTTTTTTTTTGTTTTTTTCCAAAAATATTTTTTCGAAATCAATAAATCTAATAGTGGATTTCTATAGAGTAGTGCCGGGGTGATAACGAATGGGCGTCGGTTTCGCTCTAACTCGCATATTAGCGACGCAAAACCGTTTTAAAGTTTTACAGATTTGAAATTTTTCAAATGGACAACAATCTTTAATTACAATTCGCTTTTGCGATCTTAATAAGCGTCGGCGCCCTTTTCTAATGCTTATACACGTACCTACGGACCATAAACAATACGAATATAACAAAAAATTAAAAAAAAATTTCGAAATTTTCCCTAAATTTACATAACACCCCCTTTGAAGTTTTTGCGTTTTTTTCAAAAAATATTTTTCGAAATCAATAAATCTAATAGTGGATTTCTATAGAGTAGTGCCGGGGTGATAACGAATGGGCGTCGGTTTCGCTCTAACTCGCATATTAGCGACGCAAAACCGTTTTAAAGTTTTACAGATTTGAAATTTTTCAAATGGCCAAAAACCAAAATTTCAAAGTCCGTTTGCGAGCTTAATAAGCGTCGGCGCCCTTTTCTAATGCTTATACACGTACCTACGGACCATAAACAATACGAATATAACAAAAAATTAGAAAAAAAATTTCGAAATTTTCCCGAAATTTACATAACACCCCCCCCTTTGAAGTTTTTGCGTTTTTTCAAAAAAATATTTTTTCGAAATCAATAAATCTAATAGTGGATTTCTATAGAGTAGTGCCGGGGTGATAACGAATGGGCGTCGTTTTCGCTCTAACTCGCATATTAGCGACGCAAAACCGTTTTAAAGTTTTACAGATTTGAAATTTTTCAAATGGCCCAAAATCATACTTTTCAAAGTCCGTTTGCGAGCTTAATAAGCGTCGGCGCCCTTTTCTAATGCTTATACACGTACCTACGGACCATAAACAATACGAATATAACAAAAAATTAGAAAAAAATTTCGAAATTTTCCCGAAATTTACATAACACCCCCTTTGAAGTTTTTGCGTTTTTTTCAAAAAATATTTTTCGAAATCAATAAATCTAATAGTGGATTTCTATAGAGTAGTGCCGGGGTGATAACGAATGGGCGTCGGTTTCGCTCTAACTCGCATATTAGGACGCAAAACCGTTTTAAAGTTTTACAGATTTGAAATTTTTCAAATGGCCAAAAATCCAAAATTTCAAAGTCCGTTTGCGAGCTTAATAAGCGTCGGCGCCCTTTTCTAATGCTTATACACGTACCTACGGACCATAAACAATACGAATATAACAAAAAATTAGAAGAAAAAAATTTCGAAATTTTCCCGAAATTTACATAACACCCCCCTTTGAAGTTTTGCGTTTTTTTCCAAAAATATTTTTCGAAATCAATAAATCTAATAGTGGATTTCTATAGAGTAGTGCCGGGGTGATAACGAATGGGCGTCGGTTTCGCTCTAACTCGCATATTAGCGACGCAAAACCGTTTTAAAGTTTTACAGATTTGAAATTTTTCAAATGGCCAAAAACCAAAATTTCAAAGTCCGTTTGCGAGCTTAATAAGCGTCGGCGCCCTTTTCTAATGCTTATACACGTACCTACGGACCATAAACAATACGAATATAACAAAAAATTAGAAAAAAAAATTTCGAAATTTTCCCGAAATTTACATAACACCCCCCCCTTTGAAGTTTTTGCGTTTTTTTCCAAAAAATATTTTTTCGAAATCAATAAATCTAATAGTGGATTTCTATAGAGTAGTGCCGGGGTGATAACGAATGGGCGTCGGTTTCGCTCTAACTCGCATATTAGCGACGCAAAACCGTTTTAAAGTTTTACAGATTTGAAATTTTTCAAATGGCCAAAAACCAAAATTTCAAAGTCCGTTTGCGAGCTTAATAAGCGTCGGCGCCCTTTTCTAATGCTTATACACGTACCTACGGACCATAAACAATACGAATATAACAAAAAATTAGAAAAAAATTTCGAAAATTTCCCGAAATTTACATAACACACCCCCCATTGAAGTTTTTGACTTTATTTCATAAAAATTATTTTTACGAAATCAATAAATCTAATAGTGGATTTCTATAGAGTAGTGCCGGGGTGATAACGAATGGGCGTCGGTTTCGCTCTAACTCGCATATTAGCGACGCAAAACCGTTTTAAAGTTTTACAGATTTGAAATTTTTCAAATGGCCAAAAATCCAAAATTTCAAAGTCCGTTTGCGAGCTTAATAAGCGTCGGCGCCCTTTTCTAATGCTTATACACGTACCTACGGACCATAAACAATACGAATATAACAAAAAATTAGAAAAAAATTTCTAAATTTTCCCGAAATTTACATAACACCCCCCTTTGAAGTTTTTGCGTTTTTTTCAAAAAATATTTTTCGAAATCAATAAATCTAATAGTGGATTTCTATAGAGTAGTGCCGGGGTGATAACGAATGGGCGTCGGTGTCGCTCTAACTCGCATATTAGCGACGCAAAACCGTTTTACAGTATTACAGATTTGAAATTTTTCTTCTGGCCAAAAATCAAATATTTCAAAGTCCGTTTGCGAGCTTAATAAGCGTCGGCGCCCTTTTCTAATGCTTATACACGTACCTACGGACCATAAACAATACGAATATAACAAAAAATTAGAAAAAAAAATTTCGAAATTTTCCCGAAATTTACATAACACCCCCCCCTTTGAAGTTTTGCGTTTTTTTCCAAAAAATATTTTTTCGAAATCAATAAATCTAATAGTGGATTTCTATAGAGTAGTGCCGGGGTGATAACGAATGGGCGTCGGTTTCGCTCTAACTCGCATATTAGCGACGCAAAACCGTTTTAAAGTTTTACAGATTTGAAATTTTTCAAATGGCCAAAAATCAAATATTTCAAAGTCCGTTTGCGAGCTTAATAAGCGTCGGCGCCCTTTTCTAATGCTTATACACGTACCTACGGACCATAAACAATACGAATATAACAAAAAATTAGAAAAAAATTTCGAAATTTTCCCGAAATTTACATAACACCCCCCTTTGAAGTTTTGCGTTTTTTCCAAAAATATTTTTCGAAATCAATAAATCTAATAGTGGATTTCTATAGAGTAGTGCCGGGGTGATAACGAATGGGCGTCGGTTTCGCTCTAACTCGCATATTAGCGACGCAAAACCGTTTTAAAGTTTTACAGATTTGAAATTTTTCAAATGGCCAAAATTTCAAAGTCCGTTTGCGAGCTTAATAAGCGTCGGCGCCCTTTTCTAATGCTTATACACGTACCTACGGACCATAAACAATACGAATATAACAAAAAATTAGAAAAAAAAATTTCGAAATTTTCCCGAAATTTACATAACACCCCCCCCTTTGAAGTTTTTGCGTTTTTTCCAAAAAATATTTTTCGAAATCAATAAATCTAATAGTGGATTTCTATAGAGTAGTGCCGGGGTGATAACGAATGGGCGTCGGTTTCGCTCTAACTCGCATATTAGCGACGCAAAACCGTTTTAAAGTTTTACAGATTTGAAATTTTTCAAATGGCCAAAAACCAAAATTTCAAAGTCCGTTTGCGAGCTTAATAAGCGTCGGCGCCCTTTTCTAATGCTTATACACGTACCTACGGACCATAAACAATACGAATATAACAAAAAATTAGAAAAAAATTTCGAAATTTTCCCGAAATTTACATAACACCCCCCTTGAAGTTTTTGCGTTTTTTCCAAAAATATTTTTTCGAAATCAATAAATCTAATAGTGGATTTCTATAGAGTAGTGCCGGGGTGATAACGAATGGGCGTCGGTTTCGCTCTAACTCGCATATTAGCGACGCAAAACCGTTTTAAAGTTTTACAGATTTGAAATTTTTCAAATGGCCAAAAACCAAAATTTCAAAGTCCGTTTGCGAGCTTAATAAGCGTCGGCGCCCTTTTCTAATGCTTATACACGTACCTACGGACCATAAACAATACGAATATAACAAAAAATTAGAAAAAAATTTCGAAATTTTCCCGAAATTTACATAACACCCCCCCTTGAAGTTTTTGCGTTTTTTTCCAAAAATATTTTTTCGAAATCAATAAATCTAATAGTGGATTTCTATAGAGTAGTGCCGGGGTGATAACGAATGGGCGTCGGTTTCGCTCTAACTCGCATATTAGCGACGCAAAACCGTTTTAAAAAGTTTTACAGATTTGAAATTTTTCAAATGGCCAAAAATCAAAATTTCAAAGTCCGTTTGCGAGCTTAATAAGCGTCGGCGCCCTTTTCTAATGCTTATACACGTACCTACGGACCATAAACAATACGAATATAACAAAAAATTAGAAAAAAATTTCGAAATTTTCCCGAAATTTACATAACACCCCCCTTTGAAGTTTTTGCGTTTTTTTCCAAAAATATTTTTTCGAAATCAATAAATCTAATAGTGGATTTCTATAGAGTAGTGCCGGGGTGATAACGAATGGGCGTCGGTTTCGCTCTAACTCGCATATTAGCGACGCAAAACCGTTTTAAAGTTTTACAGATTTGAAATTTTTCAAATGGCCAAAAATACAAAATTTCAAAGTCCGTTTGCGAGCTTAATAAGCGTCGGCGCCCTTTTCTAATGCTTATACACGTACCTACGGACCATAAACAATACGAATATAACAAAAAATTAGAAAAAACATTTCGAAATTTTCCCGAAATTTACATAACACCCCCTTTGAAGTTTTGCGTTTTTTTTCAAAAATATTTGTTCGAAATCAATAAATGTAATAGTGGATTTCTATAGAGTAGTGCCGGGGTGATAACGAATGGGCGTCGGTTTCGCTCTAACTCGCATATTAGCGACGCAAAACCGTTTTAAAGTTTTACAGATTTGAAATTTTTCAAATGGCCAAATATACAAAATTTCAAAGTCCGTTTGCGAGCTTAATAAGCGTCGGCGCCCTTTTCTAATGCTTATACACGTACCTACGGACCATAAACAATACGAATATAACAAAAAATTAGAAAAAAAAATTTCGAAATTTTCCCGAAATTTACATAACACCCCCCCCGTTGAAGTTTTTGCGTTTTTTTCCAAAAAATATTTTTTCGAAATCAATAAATCTAATAGTGGATTTCTATAGAGTAGTGCCGGGGTGATAACGAATGGGCGTCGGTTTCGCTCTAACTCGCATATTAGCGACGCAAAACCGTTTTAAAGTTTTACAGATTTGAAATTTTTCAAATGGCCAAAAATCCAAAATTTCAAAGTCCGTTTGCGAGCTTAATAAGCGTCGGCGCCCTTTTCTAATGCTTATACACGTACCTACGGACCATAAACAATACGAATATAACAAAAAATTAGAAAAAAAAATTTCGAAATTTTCCCGAAATTTACATAACACCCCAGCATTTGAAGTTTTTGCGTTGATTTCCGACAAATATTTTTTCGTAATCAATAAATCTAATAGTGGATTTCTATAGAGTAGTGCCGGGGTGATAACGAATGGGCGTCGGTTTCGCTCTAACTCGCATATTAGCGACGCAAAACCGTTTAAAAGTTTTACAGAATTGAAATTTTTCAAATGGCCAAAAATCATTAATTTCAAAGTCCGTTTGCGAGCTTAATAAGCGTCGGCGCCCTTTTCTAATGCTTATACACGTACCTACGGACCATAAACAATACGAATATAACAAAAAATTAGAAAAAAATTTCGAAATTTTCCCGAAATTTACATAACACCCCCCTTTGAAGTTTTTGCGTTTTTTCCAAAAATATTTTTCGAAATCAATAAATCTAATAGTGGATTTCTATAGAGTAGTGCCGGGGTGATAACGAATGGGCGTCGGTTTCGCTCTAACTCGCATATTAGCGACGCAAAACCGTTTTAAAGTTTTACAGATTTGAAATTTTTCAAATGGCCAAAAACCAAAATTTCAAAGTCCGTTTGCGAGCTTAATAAGCGTCGGCGCCCTTTTCTAATGCTTATACACGTACCTACGGACCATAAACAATACGAATATAACAAAAAATTAGAAAAAAATTTCGAAATTTTCCCGAAATTTACATAACACCCCCCCTTTGAAGTTTTGCGTTTTTTTCCAAAAATATTTTTCGAAATCAATAAATCTAATAGTGGATTTCTATAGAGTAGTGCCGGGGTGATAACGAATGGGCGTCGGTTTCGCTCTAACTCGCATATTAGCGACGCAAAACCGTTTTAAAGTTTTACAGATTTGAAATTTTTCAAAAATGGCCAAAAATCAAAATTTCAAAGTCCGTTTGCGAGCTTAATAAGCGTCGGCGCCCTTTTCTAATGCTTATACACGTACCTACGGACCATAAACAATACGAATATAACAAAAAATTAGAAAAAAATTTCGAAATTTTCCCGAAATTTACATAACACCCCCCCCTTGAAGTTTTTGCGTTTTTTCCAAAAATATTTTTTCGAAATCAATAAATCTAATAGTGGATTTCTATAGAGTAGTGCCGGGGTGATAACGAATGGGCGTCGGTTTCGCTCTAACTCGCATATTAGCGACGCAAAACCGTTTTAAAGTTTTACAGATTTGAAATTTTTCAAATGGCCAAAAAACCAAAATTACAAAGTCCGTTTGCGAGCTTAATAAGCGTCGGCGCCCTTTTCTAATGCTTATACACGTACCTACGGACCATAAACAATACGAATATAACAAAAAATTAGAAAAAAAAGTTTCGAAATTTTCCCGAAATTTACATAACACCCCCTTGAAGTGTTTGCGTTTTTTTCCAAAATATATTTTTTCGACCTCAATAAATCTACATAGTGGATTTCTATAGAGTAGTGCCGGGGTGATAACGAATGGGCGTCGGTTTCGCTCTAACTCGCATATTAGCGACGCAAAACCGTTTTAAAGTTTTACAGATTTGAAATTTTTCAAATGGCCTACAATCCTTAATTTCAAAGTCCGCTTGCGAGCTTAATAAGCGTCGGCGCCCTTTTCTAATGCTTATACACGTACCTACGGACCATAAACAATACGAATATAACAAAAAATTAGAAAAAAACTTCGAAATTTTCCCGAAATTTACATAACACCCCCCCTTGAAGTTTTGCGTTTTTTTCCAAAAATATTTTTTCGAAATCAATAAATCTAATAGTGGATTTCTATAGAGTAGTGCCGGGGTGATAACGAATGGGCGTCGGTTTCGCTCTAACTCGCATATTAGAGACGCAAAACCGTTTTAAATTTTTACAGATTTGAAATTTTTAAAAAGGCCAAAAATCAAAAATTTAAAATTACGTTTGCGAGCTTAATAAGCGTCGGCGCCCTTTTCTAATGCTTATACACTTACCTACGGACCATAAACAATACGAATGTATCGAATAATTAGAAAAAAATTTCGAAATTTTCCCGAAATTTACATAACACCCCCCCTTGAAGTTTTTGCGTTTTTTCCAAAAATATTTTTTCGAAATCAATAAATCTAATAGTGGATTTCTATAGAGTAGTGCCGGGGTGATAACGAATGGGCGTCGGTTTCGCTCTAACTCGCATATTAGCGACGCAAAACCGTTTTAAAGTTTTACAGATTTGAAATTTTTCAAATGGCCAAAAATCCAAAATTTCAAAGTCCGTTTGCGAGCTTAATAAGCGTCGGCGCCCTTTTCTAATGCTTATACACGTACCTACGGACCATAAACAATACGAATATAACAAAAAATTAGAAAAAAAAATTTCGAAATTTTCCCGAAATTTACATAACACCCCCCCCTTGAAGTTTTTGCGTTTTTTTCCAAAAAATATTTTTTCGAAATCAATAAATCTAATAGTGGATTTCTATAGAGTAGTGCCGGGGTGATAACGAATGGGCGTCGGTTTCGCTCTAACTCGCATATTAGCGACGCAAAACCGTTTTAAAGTTTTACAGATTTGAAATTTTTCAAATGGCCAAAAATCCAAAATTTCAAAGTCCGTTTGCGAGCTTAATAAGCGTCGGCGCCCTTTTCTAATGCTTATACACGTACCTACGGACCATAAACAATACGAATATAACAAAAAATTAGAAAAAAATTTCGAAATTTTCCCGAAATTTACATAACACCCCCCCTTTGAAGTTTTTGCGTTTTTTTCCAAAAAATATTTTTTCGAAATCAATAAATCTAATAGTGGATTTCTATAGAGTAGTGCCGGGGTGATAACGAATGGGCGTCGGTTTCGCTCTAACTCGCATATTAGCGACGCAAAACCGTTTTAAAGTTTTACAGATTTGAAATTTTTCAAATGGCCAAAAATCCAAAATTTCAAAGTCCGTTTGCGAGCTTAATAAGCGTCGGCGCCCTTTTCTAATGCTTATACACGTACCTACGGACCATAAACAATACGAATATAACAAAAAATTAGAAAAAAAAATTTCGAAATTTTCCCGAAATTTACATAACACCCCCCCCCCTTGAAGTTTTTGCGTTTTTTTGCCAAAAATATTTTTTCGAAATCAATAAATCTAATAGTGGATTTCTATAGAGTAGTGCCGGGGTGATAACGAATGGGCGTCGGTTTCGCTCTAACTCGCATATTAGCGACGCAAAACCGTTTTAAAGTTTTACAGATTTGAAATTTTTCAAATGGCCTCATCTGAATTTTTTCAATGTGGGTTTGCGAGCTTAATAAGCGTCGGCGCCCTTTTCTAATGCTTATACACGTACCTACGGACCATAAACAATACGAATATAACAAAAAATTAGAAAAAAATTTCGAAATTTTCCCGAAATTTACATAACACCCCCCTTTGAAGTTTTTGCGTTTTTTCCAAAAATATTTTTTCGAAATCAATAAATCTAATAGTGGATTTCTATAGAGTAGTGCCGGGGTGATAACGAATGGGCGTCGGTTTCGCTCTAACTCGCATATTAGCGACGCAAAACCGTTTTAAAGTTTTACAGATTTGAAATTTTTCAAATGGCCAAAAATCAAAATTTCAAAGTCCGTTTGCGAGCTTAATAAGCGTCGGCGCCCTTTTCTAATGCTTATACACGTACCTACGGACCATAAACAATACGAATATAAGAAATAATTAGAGGAAAAAATTCGCAAGTTTAGGGAAATTTACATAACACCCCCCCCTTTGAAGTTTTTGCGTTTTTTTCAAAAAATATTTTTCGAAATCAATAAATCTAATAGTGGATTTCTATAGAGTAGTGCCGGGGTGATAACGAATGGGCGTCGGTTTCGCTCTAACTCGCATATTAGCGACGCAAAACCGTTTTAAAGTTTTACAGATTTGAAATTTTTCAAATGGCCAGAAATCCAAAATTTCAAAGTCCGTTTGCGAGCTTAATAAGCGTCGGCGCCCTTTTCTAATGCTTATACACGTACCTACGGACCATAAACAATACGAATATAACAAAAAATTAGATAAAAATTTCGAAATTTTCCCGAAATTTACATAACACCCCCCTTTGAAGTTTTTGCGTTTTTTCCAAAAAATATTTTTTCGAAAATCAATAAATCTAATAGTGGATTTCTATAGAGTAGTGCCGGGGTGATAACGAATGGGCGCCGGTTTCGCTCTAACTCGCATATTAGCGACGCAAAACCGTTTTAAACATTTACAGACTCTAATTATATCAACGCGCCAATAATGATAAATTTCAAAGTCCGTTTGCGAGCTTAATAAGCGTCGGCGCCCTTTTCTAATGCTTATACACGTACCTACGGACCATAAACAATACGAATATAACAAAAAATTAGAAAAAAATTTCGAAATTTTCCCGAAATTTACATAACACCCCCCCTTTGAAGTTTTTGCGTTTTCCAAAAATATTTTTCGAAATCAATAAATCTAATAGTGGATTTCTATAGAGTAGTGCCGGGGTGATAATGAATGGGCGTCGGTTTCGCTCTAACTCGCATATTAGCGACGCAAAACCGTTTTAAAGTTTTACAGATTTGAAATTTTTCAAATGGCCAAAAATCAAAATTTCAAAGTCCGTTTGCGAGCTTAATAAGCGTCGGCGCCCTTTTCTAATGCTTATACACGTACCTACGGACCATAAACAATACGAATATAACAAAAAATTAAAAAAAAAAATTTCGAAATTTTCCCGAAATTTACATAACAACACCACCCCCTTTGAAGTATTTGATTTTTTATCAAAAAAATATTTTTTCGAAATCAATAAATCTAATAGTGGATTTCTATAGAGTAGTGCCGGGGTGATAACGAATGGGCGTCGGTTTCGCTCTAACTCGCATATTAGCGACGCAAAACCGTTTTAAAGTTTTACAGATTTGAAATTTTTCAAATAGCCAAAAATCCAAAATTTCAAAGTCCGTTTGCGAGCTTAATAAGCGTCGGCGCCCTTTTCTAATGCTTATACACGTACCTACGGACCATAAACAATACGAATATAACAAAAAATTAGAAAAAAATTTCGAAATTTTCCCGAAATTTACATAACACCCCCTTTGAAGTTTTTTTTGTTTTTTTCCAAAAATATTTTTCGAAATCAATAAATCTAATAGTGGATTTCTATAGAGTAGTGCCGGGGTGATAACGAATGGGCGTCGGTTTCGCTCTAACTCGCATATTAGCGACGCAAAACCGTTTTAAAGTTTTACAGATTTGAAATTTTTCAAATGGCCAAAAATCAAAATTTCAAAGTCCGTTTGCGAGCTTAATAAGCGTCGGCGCCCTTTTCTAATGCTTATACACGTACCTACGGACCATAAACAATACGAATATAACAAAAAATTAGAAAAAAATTTCGAAATTTTCCCGAAATTTACATAACACCCCCCTTTGAAGTTTTTGCGTTTTTTTCCAAAAATATTTTTTCGAAATCAATAAATCTAATAGTGGATTTCTATAGAGTAGTGCCGGGGTGATAACGAATGGGCGTCGGTTTCGCTCTAACTCGCATATTAGCGACGCAAAACCGTTTTAAAGTTTTACAGATTTGAAATTTTTCAAATGGCCAAAAACCAAAATTTCAAAGTCCGTTTGCGAGCTTAACAAGCGTCGGCGCCCTTTTCTAATGCTTATACACGTACCTACGTACCAGATACAATACGAATATAACTAAAAATTAGAAAAAAATTTCGAGATTTTCCCGAAATTTACATAACTCCCCCCCCTGGGAAGTTTTTGGGTGTTTTCCAAAAAAAATATTTTCGAAATCAATAAATCTAATAGTGGATTTCTATAGAGTAGTGCCGGGGTGATAACGAATGGGCGTCGGTTTCGCTCTAACTCGCATATTAGCGACGCAAAACCGTTTTAAAGTTTTACAGATTTGAAATTTTTCAAATGGCCAAAAATCAAAAATTTCAAAGTCCGTTTGCGAGCTTAATAAGCGTCGGCGCCCTTTTCTAATGCTTATACACGTACCTACGGACCATAAACAATACGAATATAACAAAAAATTAGAAAAAAAAATTTCGAAATTTTCCCGAAATTTACATAACACCCCCCCCCTTGAAGTTTTTGCGTTTTTGTCCAAATATTTTTTTTTCGAAATCAATAAATCTAATAGTGGATTTCTATAGAGTAGTGCCGGGGTGATAACGAATGGGCGTCGGTTTCGCTCTAACTCGCATATTAGCGACGCAAAACCGTTTTAAAGTTTTACAGATTTGAAATTTTTCAAATGGCCAAAAATCAAAATTTCAAAGTCCGTTTGCGAGCTTAATAAGCGTCGGCGCCCTTTTCTAATGCTTATACACGTACCTACGGACCATAAACAATACGAATATAACAAAAAATTAGAAAAAAACATTTCGAAATTTTCCCGAAATTTACATAACACCCCCTTTGAAGTTTTTGCGTTTTTTTTTTCCAAAAATATTTTTCGAAATCAATAAATCTAATAGTGGATTTCTATAGAGTAGTGCCGGGGTGATAACGAATGGGCGTCGGTTTCGCTCTAACTCGCATATTAGCGACGCAAAACCGTTTTAAAGTTTTACAGATTTGAAATTTTTCAAATGGCCAAAAATCAAAATTTCAAAGTCCGTTTGCGAGCTTAATAAGCGTCGGCGCCCTTTTCTAATGCTTATACACGTACCTACGGACCATAAACAATACGAATATAACAAAAAATTAGAAAAAAATTTCGAAATTTTCCCGAAATTTACATAACACCCCCCTTTGAAGTTTTTGCGTTTTTTTCAAAAAATATTTTTCGAAATCAATAAATCTAATAGTGGATTTCTATAGAGTAGTGCCGGGGTGATAACGAATGGGCGTCGGTTTCGCTCTAACTCGCATATTAGCGACGCAAAACCGTTTTAAAGTTTTACAGATTTGAAATTTTTCAAATGGCCAAAAATCAAAATTTCAAAAAGTCCGTTTGCGAGCTTAATAAGCGTCGGCGCCCTTTTCTAATGCTTATACACGTACCTACGGACCATAAACAATACGAATGTTAGTCGAAATTAGAAAAAATGTTTTCGAATTTGTCCCGAAATTTACATCACACTCCCCCCTTTGAAGTGTTTGCGTTTTTTTCCAAAAAATATTTTTCGAAATCAATAAATCTAATAGTGGATTTCTATAGAGTAGTGCCGGGGTGATAACGAATGGGCGTCGGCTCCGCTCGAACCCGCATATTAGCGACGCAAAACCGTTTTAAAGTTTTACAGATTTGAACTTTTTCCACTGGGCATTCTGTGAATTTTTCTAAGTCCTTTTGCGTGCCTAATTAGCGTCGGCGCCCTTTTCTAATGCTTATACACGTACCTACGGACCATAAACAATACGAATATAACAAAAAATTAGAAAAAAATTTCGAAATTTTCCCGACATTTACATAACACCCCCCTTTGAAGTTTTTGCGTTTTTTTCCAAAAATATTTTTCGAAATCAATAAATCTAATAGTGGATTTCTATAGAGTAGTGCCGGGGTGATAACGAATGGGCGTCGGTTTCGCTCTAACTCGCATATTAGCGACGCAAAACCGTTTTAAAGTTTTACAGATTTGAAATTTTTCAATGGCCAAAAATCCAAAATTTCAAAGTCCGTTTGCGAGCTTAATAAGCGTCGGCGCCCTTTTCTAATGCTTATACACGTACCTACGGACCATAAACAATACGAATATAACAAAAAATTAGAAAAAAAAATTTCGAAATTTTCCCGAAATTTACATAACACCCCCACTTTGAAGTTTTTGCGTTTTTTTCCAAAAATATTTTTCGAAATCAATAAATCTAATAGTGGATTTCTATAGAGTAGTGCCGGGGTGATAACGAATGGGCGTCGGTTTCGCTCTAACTCGCATATTAGCGACGCAAAACCGTTTTAAAGTTTTACAGATTTGAAATTTTCAAATGGCCAAAAATCAAAATTTCAAAGTCCGTTTGCGAGCTTAATAAGCATCGGCGCCCTTTTCTAATGCTTATACACGTACCTACGGACCATAAACAAAGAGACTATAACAAAAAATTAGAAAAAAATATTTCGAAATGTTCCCGAAATTTACATAACACCCCCCCTTTGAAGTTTTTGCGTTTTTTTCCAAAAATATTTTTTCGAAATCAATAAATCTAATAGTGGATTTCTATAGAGTAGTGCCGGGGTGATAACGAATGGGCGTCGGTTTCGCTCTAACTCGCATATTAGCGACGCAAAACCGTTTTAAAGTTTTACAGATTTGAAATTTTTCAAATGGCCAAACAACCAAACTTTAAAAGTCAGAATGCGAGCGTAATCATCGTCGGCGCCCTTTTCTAATGCTTATACACGTACCTACGGACCATAAACAATACGAATATAACAAAAAATTAGAAAAAAATTTCGAAATTTTCCCGAAATTTACATAACACCCCCCTTTGAAGTTTTTGCGTTTTTTTCCAAAAATATTTTTTCGAAATCAATAAATCTAATAGTGGATTTCTATAGAGTAGTGCCGGGGTGATAACGAATGGGCGTCGGTTTCGCTCTAACTCGCATATTAGCGACGCAAAACCGTTTTAAAGTTTTACAGATTTGAAATTTTTCAAATGGCCAAAAATCAAAATTTCAAAGTCCGTTTGCGAGCTTAATAAGCGTCGGCGCCCTTTTCTAATGCTTATACACGTACCTACGGACCATAAACAATAAGAATATAACAAAAAATTAGAAAAAGAAATTACGAAATTTTCCCGAAAATTACAGAACACCCCCCTTTGAAGTTTTTGCGTTTTTTCCAAAAATATTTTTTTCGAAATCAATAAATCTAATAGTGGATTTCTATAGAGTAGTGCCGGGGTGATAACGAATGGGCGTCGGTTTCGCTCTAACTCGCATATTAGCGACGCAAAACCGTTTTAAAGTTTTACAGATTTGAAATTTTTCAAATGGCCAAAAATCAAAATTTCAAAGTCCGTTTGCGAGCTTAATAAGCGTCGGCGCCCTTTTCTAATGCTTATACACGTACCTACGGACCATAAACAATATGAATATAACAAAAAATTAGAAAAAAATTTCGAAATTTTCCCGAAATTTACATAACACCCCCTTTGAAGTTTTTGCGTTTTTTTCCAAAAAATATTTTTCGAAATCAATAAATCTAATAGTGGATTTCTATAGAGTAGTGCCGGGGTGATAACGAATGGGCGTCGGTTTCGCTCTAACTCGCATATTAGCGACGCAAAACCGTTTTAAAGTTTTACAGATTTGAAATTTTTCAAATGGCCAAAAATCAAAATTTCAAAGTCCGTTTGCGAGCTTAATAAGCGTCGGCGCCCTTTTCTAATGCTTATACACGTACCTACGGACCATAAACAATACGAATATAACAAAAAATTAGAAAAAAATTTCGAAATTTTCCCGAAATTTACATAACACCCCCCTTTGAAGTTTTTGCGTTTTTTTCAAAAAATATTTTTCGAAATCAATAAATCTCTAATAGTGGATTTCTATAGAGTAGTGCCGGGGTGATAACGAATGGGCGTCGGTTTCGCTCTAACTCGCATATTAGCGACGCAAAACCGTTTTAAAGTTTTACAGATTTGAAATTTTTCAAATGGCCAAAAATCAAAATTTCAAAGTCCGTTTGCGAGCTTAATAAGCGTCGGCGCCCTTTTCTAATGCTTATACACGTACCTACGGACCATAAACAATACGAATATAACAAAAAATTAGAAAAAAATTTCGAAATTTTCCCGAAATTTACATAACACCCCCCTTTGAAGTTTTTGCGTTTTTTTCCAAAAAATATTTTCCGAAATCAATAAATCTAATAGTGGATTTCTATAGAGTAGTGCCGGGGTGATAACGAATGGGCGTCGGTTTCGCTCTAACTCGCATATTAGCGACGCAAAACCTTTTAAAGTTTTACAGAATACACATTTTTCAAATGTCCAAAAATCAATATTTACATAGTCGTTTTGCGAGCTTAATAAGCGTCGGCGCCCTTTTCTAATGCTTATACACGTACCTACGGACCATAAACAATACGAATATAACAAAAAATTAGAAAAAAATTTCGAAATTTTCCCGAAATTTACATAACACCCCCCTTTGAAGTTTTTGCGTTTTTTTCAAAAAATATTTTTCGAAATCAATAAATCTAATAGTGGATTTCTATAGAGTAGTGCCGGGGTGATAACGAATGGGCGTCGGTTTCGCTCTAACTCGCATATTAGCGACGCAAAACCGTTTTAAAGTTTTACAGATTTGAAATTTTTCAAATGGCCAAAAATCAAAATTTCAAAGTCCGTTTGCGAGCTTAATAAGCGTCGGCGCCCTTTTCTAATGCTTATACACGTACCTACGGACCATAAACAATACGAATATAACAAAAAATTAGAAAAAAATTTCGAAATTTTCCCGAAATTTACATAACACCCCCCTTTGAAGTTTTTGCGTTTTTTCCAAAAATATTTTTCGAAATCAATAAATCTAATAGTGGATTTCTATAGAGTAGTGCCGGGGTGATAACGAATGGGCGTCGGTTTCGCTCTAACTCGCATATTAGCGACGCAAAACCGTTTTAAAGTTTTACAGATTTGAAATTTTTCAAATGGCCAAAAATCAAAATTTCAAAGTCCGTTTGCGAGCTTAATAAGCGTCGGCGCCCTTTTCTAATGCTTATACACGTACCTACGGACCATAAACAATACGAATATAACAAAAAATTAGAAAAAAATTTCGAAATTTTCCCGAAATTTACATAACACCCCCCTTTGAAGTTTTTGCGTTTTTTTCCAAAAAATATTTTTCGAAATCAATAAATCTAATAGTGGATTTCTATAGAGTAGTGCCGGGGTGATAACGAATGGGCGTCGGTTTCGCTCTAACTCGCATATTAGCGACGCAAAACCGTTTTAAAGTTTTACAGATTTGAAATTTTTCAAATGGCCAAAAATCAAAATTTCAAAGTCCGTTTGCGAGCTTAATAAGCGTCGGCGCCCTTTTCTAATGCTTATACACGTACCTACGGACCATAAACAATACGAATATAACAAAAAATTAGAAAAAAATTTCGAAATTTTCCCGAAATTTACATAACACCCCCCTTTGAAGTTTTTGCGTTTTTTTCCAAAAATATTTTTTCGAAATCAATAAATCTAATAGTGGATTTCTATAGAGTAGTGCCGGGGTGATAACGAATGGGCGTCGGTTTCGCTCTAACTCGCATATTAGCGACGCAAAACCGTTTTAAAGTTTTACAGATTTGAAATTTTTCAAATGGCCAGAAATCAAAATTTCAAAGTCCGTTTGCGAGCTTAATAAGCGTCGGCGCCCTTTTCTAATGCTTATACACGTACCTACGGACCATAAACAATACGAATATAACAAAAAATTAGAAAAAAATTTCGAAATTTTCCCGAAATTTACATAACACCCCCCTTTGAAGTTTTTGCGTTTTTTTCCAAAAATATTTTTCGAAATCAATAAATCTAATAGTGGATTTCTATAGAGTAGTGCCGGGGTGATAACGAATGGGCATCGGTTTCGCTCTAACTCGCATATTAGCGACGCAAAACCGTTTTAAAGTTTTACAGATTTGAAATTTTTCAAATGGCCAAAAATCAAAATTTCAAAGTCCGTTTGCGAGCTTAATAAGCGTCGGCGCCCTTTTCTAATGCTTATACACGTACCTACGGACCATAAACAATACGAATATAACAAAAAATTAGAAAAAAATTTCGAAATTTTCCCGAAATTTACATAACACCCCCCTTTGAAGTTTTTGCGTTTTTTTCCAAAAATATTTTTTCGAATTCAATAAATCTAATAGTGGATTTCTATAGAGTAGTGCCGGGGTGATAACGAATGGGCGTCGGTTTCGCTCTAACTCGCATATTAGCGACGCAAAACCGTTTTAAAGTTTTACAGATTTGAAATTTTTCAAATGGCCAAAAATCAAAATTTCAAAGTCCGTTTGCGAGCTTAATAAGCGTCGGCGCCCTTTTCTAATGCTTATACACGTACCTACGGACCATAAACAATACGAATATAACAAAAAATTAGAAAAAAATTTCGAAATTTTCCCGAAATTTACATAACACCCCCTTTGAAGTTTTTGCGTTTTTTCCAAAAAATATTTTTCGAAATCAATAAATCTACTATTTGACTTCTATAGTGTTGTGCCGGTGTTATAACGAATGATCGTCGTTTTCGCTCTAACTCGCATATTAGCGACGCAAAACCGTTTTAAAGTTTTACAGATTTGAAATTTTTCAAATGGCCAAAAATCAAAATAATCAAAGTCCGTTTGCGAGCTTAATAAGCGTCGGCGCCCTTTTCTAATGCTTATACACGTACCTACGGACCATAAACAATACGGAACTAACAAAAAATAAGAAAAAATATTTCGAAATTTTCACGAAGTTTACATCACACCCCCTTTGAAGTTTTTGCGTTTTTTCCAAAAAATATTTTTCGAAATCAATAAATCTAATAGTAGTGGATTTCTATAGAGTAGTGCCGGGGTGATAACGAATGGGCGTCTGTTTCGCTCTAACTCGCATATTAGCGACGCAAAACCGTTTTAAAGTTTTACAGATTTGAAATTTTTCAAATGGCCAAAAATCAAAATTTCAAAGTCCGTTTGCGAGCTTAATAAGCGTCGGCGCCCTTTTCTAATGCTTATACACGTACCTACGGACCATAAACAATACGAATATAACAAAAAATTAGAAAAAAATTTCGAAATTTTCCCGAAATTTACATAACACCCCCCTTTGAAGTTTTTGCGTTTTTTTCAAAAAATATTTTTCGAAATCAATAAATCTAATAGTGGATTTCTATAGAGTAGTGCCGGGGTGATAACGAATGGGCGTCGGTTTCGCTCTAACTCGCATATTAGCGACGCAAAACCGTTTTAAAGTTTTACAGATTTGAAATTTTTCAAATGGCCAAAAATCAAAATTTCAAAGTCCGTTTGCGAGCTTAATAAGCGTCGGCGCCTTTTCTAATGCTTATACACGTACCTACGGACCATAAACAATACGAATATAACAAAAAATTAGAAAAAAATTTCGAAATTTTCCCGAAATTTACATAACACCCCCCTTTGAAGTTTTTGCGTTTTTTCCAAAAAATATTTTTCGAAAAATCAATAAATCTAATAGTGGATTTCTATAGAGTAGTGCCGGGGTGATAGCGAATGGGCGTCGGTTTCGCTCTAACTCGCATATTAGCGACGCAAAACCGTTTTAAAGTTTTACAGATTTGAAATTTTTCAAATGGCCAAAAATCAAAATTTCAAAGTCCGTTTGCGAGCTTAATAAGCGTCGGCGCCCTTTTCTAATGCTTATACACGTACCTACGGACCATAAACAAAACGAATAAAACAAAATAAAAAAAAAAATAATTTCGAAATTTTCCCGAAATTTACATAACACAACACCTTTGAAGTTTTTGCGTTTTTTTCCAAAAATATTTTTTCGAAATCAATAAATCTAATAGTGGATTTCTATAGAGTAGTGCCGGGGTGATAACGAATGGGCGTCGGTTTCGCTCTAACTCGCATATTAGCGACGCAAAACCGTTTTAAAGTTTTACAGATTTGAAATTTTTCAAATGGCCAAAAACCAAAATTTCAAAGTCCGTTTGCGAGCTTAATAAGCGTCGGCGCCCTTTTCTAATGCTTATACACGTACCTACGGACCATAAACAATACGAATATAACAAAAAATTAGAAAAAAAAATTTCGAAATTTTCCCGAAATTTACATAACACCCCCCTTTGAAGTTTTTGCGTTTTTTTCCAAAAAATATTTTTTCGAAATCAATAAATCTAATAGTGGATTTCTATAGAGTAGTGCCGGGGTGATAACGAATGGGCGTCGGTTTCGCTCTAACTCGCATATTAGCGACGCAAAACCGTTTTAAAGTTTTACAGATTTGAAATTTTTCAAATGGCCAAAAATCCAAAATTTCAAAGTCCGTTTGCGAGCTTAATAAGCGTCGGCGCCCTTTCTAATGCTTATACACGTACCTACGGACCATAAACAATACGAATATAACAAAAAATTAGAAAAAAAAATTTCGAAATTTTCCCGAAATTTACATAACACCCCCCCCTTTGAAGTTTTTGCGTTTTTTCAAAAAAATATTTTTTCGAAATCAATAAATCTAATAGTGGATTTCTATAGAGTAGTGCCGGGGTGATAACGAATGGGCGTCGTTTTCGCTCTAACTCGCATATTAGCGACGCAAAACCGTTTTAAAGTTTTACAGATTTGAAATTTTTCAAATGGCCAAAAATCCAAAATTTCAAAGTCCGTTTGCGAGCTTAATAAGCGTCGGCGCCCTTTTCTAATGCTTATACACGTACCTACGGACCATAAACAATACGAATATAACAAAAAATTAGAAAAAAAAATTTCGAAATTTTCCCGAAATTTACATAACACCCCCCCCTTTGAAGTTTTTGCGTTTTTTCCAAAAAATATTTTTCGAAATCAATAAATCTAATAGTGGATTTCTATAGAAGTAGTGCCGGGGTGATAACGAATGGGCGTCGGTTTCGCTCTAACTCGCATATTAGCGACGCAAAACCGTTTTAAAGTTTTACAGATTTGAAATTTTTCAAATGGCCAAAAATCCAAAATTTCAAAGTCCGTTTGCGAGCTTAATAAGCGTCGGCGCCCTTTTCTAATGCTTATACACGTACCTACGGACCATAAACAATACGAATATAACAAAAAATTAGAAAAAAAAATTTCGAAATTTTCCCGAAATTTACATAACACCCCCCCCCCTTTGAAGTTTTTGCGTTTTTTTCCAAAAAATATTTTTTCGAAATCAATAAATCTAATAGTGGATTTCTATAGAGTAGTGCCGGGGTGATAACGAATGGGCGTCGGTTTCGCTCTAACTCGCATATTAGCGACGCAAAACCGTTTTAAAGTTTTACAGATTTGAAATTTTTCAAATGGCCAAAAATCCAAAATTTCAAAGTCCGTTTGCGAGCTTAATAAGCGTCGGCGCCCTTTTCTAATGCTTATACACGTACCTACGGACCATAAACAATACGAATATAACAAAAAATTAGAAAAAAAAATTTCGAAATTTTCCCGAAATTTACATAACACCCCCCCCTTTGAAGTTTTTGCGTTTTTTTCAAATAATTATTTTTTCGAAATCAATAAATCTAAGAGTGGATTTCTAGAGTAGTGCCGGGGTGATAACGAATGGGCGTCGGTTTCGCTCTAACTCGCATATTAGCGACGCAAAACCGTTTTAAAGTTTTACAGATTTGAAATTTTTCAAATGTCCAAAAATCAAACATTTCAATTTCCGTTTGCGAGCTTAATAAGCGTCGGCGCCCTTTTCTAATGCTTATACACGTACCTACGGACCATAAACAATACGAATATAAAAAAAATTAGAAAAAAATTTCGAAATTTTCCCGAAATTTACATAACACCCCCTTTGAAGTTTTTGCGTTTTTTTCAAAAATATTTTTCGAAATCAATAACTCTAATAGTGGGTTTCTATAGAGTAGTGCCGGGGTGATAACGAATGGGCGTCGGTTTCGCTCTAACTCGCATATTAGCGCCGCAAAACTGTTTTAAAGTTTTACAGATTTGAAATTTTTCAAATGGCCAAAAATCAAAATTTCAAAGTCCGTTTGCGAGCTTAATAAGCGTCGGCGCCCTTTTCTAATGCTTATACACGTACCTACGGACCATAAACAATACGACTTAACAAAAAATTAGAAAAAAATTTCGAAATTTTCCCGAAATTTACATAAAACCCCCCTTTGAAGTTTTGCGTTTTTTTCCAAAAAATATTTTTCGAAATCAATAAATCTAATAGTGGATTTCTATAGAGTAGTGCCGGGGTGATAACGAATGGGCGTCGGTTTCGCTCTAACTCGCATATTAGCGACGCAAAACCGTTTTAAAGTTTTACAGATTTGAAATTTTTCAAATGGCCAAAAATCAAAAATTTCAAAGTCCGTTTGCGAGCTTAATAAGCGTCGGCGCCCTTTTCTAATGCTTATACACGTACCTACGGACCATAAACAATACGAATATAACAAAAATTAGAAAAAAATTCGAAAAATTTTCCCGAAATTTACATAACACCCCCCTTTGAAGTTTTTGCGTTTTTTTCAAAAAATTTTTCGAAATCAATAAATCTAATAGTGGATTTCTATAGAGTAGGCCCGGGGTGATAACGAATGGGCGTCGGTTTCGCTCTAACTCGCATATTAGCGACGCAAAACCGTTTTAAAGTTTTACAGATTTGAAATTTTTCAAATGGCCAAAAATCAAAATTTCAAAGTCCGTTTGCGAGCTTAATAAGCGTCGGCGCCCTTTTCTAATGCTTATACACGTACCTACGGACCCACAACAATACGTATATAACAAACAATTAGACAAAAAAATTTCGATTTTCCCGAAATTTACATAACACCCCCCTTTGAAGTTTTTGCGTTTTTTTCCAAAAATATTTTTTCGAAATCAATAAATCTAATAGTGGATTTCTATAGAGTAGTGCCGGGGTGATAACGAATGGGCGTCGGTTTCGCTCTAAAACTCGCATAATAGCGACGCAAAACCGTTTTAAAGTTTTACAGATTTGAAATTTTTCAAATGGCCAAAAATCAAAATTTCAAAGTCCGTTTGCGAGCTTAATAAGCGTCGGCGCCCTTTTCTAATGCTTATACACGTACCTACGGACCATAAACAATACGAATATAACAAAAAATTAGAAAAAAAATTCGAAATTTTCCCGAAATTTACATAACACCCCCCCCCCTGTGAAGTGTTGGCGTTTTTTTCCCAGAAATATTTTTTCGAAATCAATAAATCTAATAGTGGATTTCTATAGAGTAGTGCCGGGGTGATAACGAATGGGCGTCGGTTTCGCTCTAACTCGCATATTAGCGACGCAAAACCGTTTTAAAGTTTTACAGATTTGAAATTTTTCAAATGGCCAAAAATCCAAAATTTCAAAGTCCGTTTGCGAGCTTAATAAGCGTCGGCGCCCTTTTCTAATGCTTATACACGTACCTACGGACCATAAAAACAACAAAACGACGAATATAACAAAAAATAGAAAAAAATTTCGAAATTTTCCCGAAATTTACATAACACCCCCCTTTGAAGTTTTTGCGTTTTTTTCCAAAAATATTTTTTCGAAATCAATAAATCTAATAGTGGATTTCTATAGAGTAGTGCCGGGGTGATAACGAATGGGCGTCGGTTTCGCTCTAACTCGCATATTAGCGACGCAAAACCGTTTTAAAGTTTTACAGATTTGAAATTTTTCAAATGGCCAAAATCCAAAATTTCAAAGTCCGTTTGCGAGCTTAATAAGCGTCGGCGCCCTTTTCTAATGCTTATACACGTACCTACGGACCATAAACAATACGAATATAACAAAAAATTAGAAAAAAAAATTTCGAAATTTTCCCGAAATTTACATAACACCCCCCTTTGAAGTTTTTGCGTTTTTTTCCAAAAATATTTTTTCGAAATCAATAAATCTAATAGTGGATTTCTATAGAGTAGTGCCGGGGTGATAACGAATGGGCGTCGGTTTCGCTCTAACTCGCATATTAGCGACGCAAAACCGTTTTAAAGTTTTACAGATTTGAAATTTTTCAAATGGCCAAAAATCAAAATTTCAAAGTCCGTTACCGAGCTTAATTTCCGTCGGCGCCCTTTTCTAATGCTTATACACGTACCTACGGACCATAAACAATACGAATATAACAAAAAATTAGAAAAAAATTTCGAAATTTTCCCGAAATTTACATAACACCCCCCTTGAAGTTTTTGCGTTTTTTCCAAAAATATTTTTTCGAAATCAATAAATCTAATAGTGGATTTCTATAGAGTAGTGCCGGGGTGATAACGAATGGGCGTCGGTTTCGCTCTAACTCGAATATTAGCGACGCAAAACCGTTTTAAAGTTTTACAGATTTCAAAATTTGAAAATTGACAAATAAACAAAATTTCAAAGTCCTATTTAGAGCTTAATAAGCGTCGGCGCCCTTTTCTATTGCTTATACACGTACCTACGGACCATAAACAATACGAATATAACAAAAAATTAGAAAAAAATTTCGAAATTTTCCCGAAATTTACATAACACCCCCCCTTTGAAGTTTTGCGTTTTTTCCAAAAATATTTTTCGATATCAATAAATCTAATAGTGGATTTCTATAGAGTAGTGCCGGGGTGATAACGAATGGGCGTCGGTTTCGCTCTAACTCGCATATTAGCGACGCAAAACCGTTTTAAAGTTTTACAGATTTGAAATTTTTCAAATGGCCAAAAATCAAAATTTCAAAGTCCGTTTGCGAGCTTAATAAGCGTCGGCGCCCTTTTCTAATGCTTATACACGTACCTACGGACCATAAACAATACGAATATAACAAAAAATTAGAAAAAAATTTCGAAATTTTCCCGAAATTTACATAACACCCCCCTTTGAAGTTTTTGCGTTTTTTTCAAAAAATATTTTTCGAAATCAATAAATCTAATAGTGGATTTCTATAGAGTAGTGCCGGGGTGATGATAACGAATGGGCGTCGGTTTCGCTCTAACTCGCATATTAGCGACGCAAAACCGTTTTAAAGTTTTACAGATTTGAAATTTTTCAAATGGCCAAAAATCAAAATTTCAAAGTCCGTTTGCGAGCTTAATAAGCGTCGGCGCCCTTTTCTAATGCTTATACACGTACCTACGGACCATAAACAATACGAATATAACAAAAAATTAGAAAAAAATTTCGAAATTTTCCCGAAATTTACATAACACCCCCTTTGAAGTTTTTGCGTTTTTTCCAAAAAATATTTTTTCGAAATCAATAAATCTAATAGTGGATTTCTATAGAGTAGTGCCGGGGTGATAACGAATGGGCGTCGGTTTCGCTCTAACTCGCATATTAGCGACGCAAAACCGTTTTAAAGTTTTACAGATTTGAAATTTTTCAAATGGCCAAAAATCCAAAATTTCAAAGTCCGTTTGCGAGCTTAATAAGCGTCGGCGCCCTTTTCTAATGCTTATACACGTACCTACGGACCATAAACAATACGAATATAACAAAAAATTAGAAAAAAAATTTCGAAATTTTCCCGAAATTTACATAACACCCCCCTTTGAAGTTTTTGCGGTTTTTTTTTCAAAAAATATTTTTTCGAAATCAATAAATCTAATAGTGGATTTCTATAGAGTAGTGCCGGGGTGATAACGAATGGGCGTCGGTTTCGCTCTAACTCGCATATTAGCGACGCAAAACCGTTTTAAAGTTTTACAGATTTGAAATTTTTCAAATGGCCAAAAATCCAAAATTTCAAAGTCCGTTTGCGAGCTTAATAAGCGTCGGCGCCCTTTTCTAATGCTTATACACGTACCTACGGACCATAAACAATACGAATATAACAAAAAATTAGAAAAAAAAATTTAGAAATTTTCCCGAAATTTACCTAACACCCCCCTTTGAAGTTTTTGCGTTTTTTCCAAAAATATTTTTTCGAAATCAATAAATCTAATAGTGGATTTCTATAGAGTAGTGCCGGGGTGATAACGAATGGGCGTCGGTTTCGCTCTAACTCGCATATTAGCGACGCAAAACCGTTTTAAAGTTTTACAGATTTGAAATTTTTCAAATGGCCATATTTCAATGTCCGTTTGCGAGCTTAATAAGCGTCGGCGCCCTTTTCGCATATTACACGACGCAAAACAATACGAATTAAAAAAAAAACAGAAAAATTTGAAATTTTTCAAATGGCCAAAAATCCAAAATTTCAAAGTCCGTTTGCGAAAAATTAATAAGCGTCGGCGCCCTTTTCTAATGCTTATAAAAGAACCTACGGACCATAAACAAAACGAATATAACAAAAAATAACAAAAAAAAATTTCGAAATTTTCCCGAACTTTACATAACACCCCCCTTTGAAATTTTTGCGTTTTTTCCAAAAATATAAAATTTCGAAATCAATAAATCTAATAGTGGATTTCTATAGAGTAGTGCCGGGGTGATAACGAATGGGCGTCGGTTTCGCTCTAACTCGCATATTAGCGACGCAAAACCGTTTTAAAGTTTTACAGATTTGAAATTTTTCAAATGGCCAAAAATCCAAAATTTCAAAGTCCGTTTGCGAGCTTAATAAGCGTCGGCGCCCTTTTCTAATGCTTATACACGTACCTACGGACCATAAACAATACGAATATAACAAAAAAGAAAAAAAAAAAAATTTCGAAATTTTCCCGAAATTTACATAACACCCCCTTGAAGTTTTGCGTTTTTTTCAAAAAATATTTTTTCGAAATCAATAAATCTAATAGTGGATTTCTATAGAGTAGAGCCGGGGTGATAACGAATGGGCGTCGGTTTCGCTCTAACTCGCATATTAGCGACGCAAAACCGTTTTAAAGTTTTACAGATTTGAAATTTTTCAAATGGCCAAAAATCCAAAATTTCAAAGTCCGTTTGCGAGCTTAATAAGCGTCGGCGCCCTTTTCTAATGCTTATACACGTACCTACGGACCATAAACAATACGAAAATAACAAAACAATACAAAAAAAAATTTCGAAATTTTCCCGAAATTTACATAACACCCCCTTTGAAGTTTTTGCGTTTTTTTCAAAAAATATTTTTTTTCGAAATCAATAAATCTAATAGTGGATTTCTATAGAGTAGTGCCGGGGTGATAACGAATGGGAATGGGCGTCGGTCTCGCTCTAACCCGCATATTAGCGACGCAAAACCGTTGTCAAGTTTTACAGATTTTAAATTTTTCAAATGGCCAAAATTCAAAATTTCAAAGTCCGTTTGCGAGCTTAATAAGCGTCGGCGCCCTTTTCTAATGCTTATACACGTACCTACGGACCATAATCAATACGAATATAACAAAAAATTAGAAAAAAATTTCGAAATTTCCCGAAATTTACATAACACCCCCTTTGAAGTTTTGCGTTTTTTCCAAAAATATTTTTTCGAAATCAATAAATCTAATAGTGGATTTCTATAGAGTAGTGCCGGGGTGATAACGAATGGGCGTCGGTTTCGCTCTAACTCGCATATTAGCGACGCAAAACCGTTTTAAAGTTTTACAGATTTGAAATTTTTCAAATGGCCAAAAATCA
The DNA here is from genome assembly GCA_029203775.1 of Neoneuromus ignobilis. Taxonomy (NCBI): domain Eukaryota; kingdom Metazoa; phylum Arthropoda; class Insecta; order Megaloptera; family Corydalidae; genus Neoneuromus; species Neoneuromus ignobilis. The sequence continues at coordinate 26,417,487 of CP092087.1, forward strand.
AAAATTTCAAAGTCCGTTTGCGAGCTTAATAAGCGTCGGCGCCCTTTTCTAATGCTTATACACGTACCTACGGACCATAAACAATACGAATATAACAAAAAATTAGAAAAAAAAATTTCGAAATTTTCCCGAAATTTACATAACACCCCCCTTTGAAGTTTTTGCGTTTTTTTTCCAAAAAATATTTTTTCGAAATCAATAAATCTAATAGTGGATTTCTATAGAGTAGTGCCGGGGTGATAACGAATGGGCGTCGGTTTCGCTCTAACTCGCATATTAGCGACGCAAAACCGTTTTAAAGTTTTACAGATTTGAAATTTTTCAAATGGCCAAAAATCAAAAATTTCAAAGTCCGTTTGCGAGCTTAATAAGCGTCGGCGCCCTTTTCTAATGCTTATACACGTACCTACGGACCATAAACAATACGAATATAACAAAAAATTAGAAAAAAAAAATTCGAAATTTTCCCGAAATTTACATAACAACCCCTTTTGAAGTTTTTGCGTTTTTTCCAAAAAATATTTTTACGAAATCAATAAATCTAATAGTGGATTTCTATAGATTAGTGCCGGGGTGATAACGAATGGTCGTCGGTTTCGCTCTAACTCGCATATTAGCGACGCAAAACCGTTTTAAAGTTTTACAGATTTGATATTTTTCACATGGCCTTCTTTGAAATTTTTAAATTTGCGTTTGCGAGCTTAATAAGCGTCGGCGCCCTTTTCTAATGCTTATACACGTACCTACGGACCATAAACAATACGAATATAACAAAAAATTAGAAAAAAAAATTTCGAAATTTTCCCGAAATTTACATAACACCCCCCCCGTGGAGGTTTTTGCGTTTTTTTCCAAAAAATATTTTTTCGAAAGCAATAAATCGAATAGGGGATTACTATAGAGTAGTGCCGGGGTGATAACGAATGGGCGTCGGTTTCGCTCTAACTCGCATATTAGCGACGCAAAACCGTTTTAAAGTTTTACAGATTTGAAATTTTTCAAATGGCCAAAAATCCAAAATTTCAAAGTCCGTTTGCGAGCTTAATAAGCGTCGGCGCCCTTTTCTAATGCTTATACACGTACCTACGGACCATAAACAATACGAATATAACAAAAAATTAGAAAAAAAAATTTCGAAATTTTCCCGAAATTTACATAACACCCCCCCTTTGAAGTTTTTGCGTTTTTTTCAAAAAAATATTTTTTCGAAATCAATAAATCTAATAGTGGATTTCTATAGAGCAGTGCCGGGGTGATAACGAATGGGCGTCGGTTTCGCTCTAACTCGCATATTAGCGACGCAAAACCGTTTTAAAGTTTTACAGATTTGAAATTTTTCAAATGGCCAATAATCCAAAATTTCAAAGTCCGTTTGCGAGCTTAATAAGCGTCGGCGCCCTTTTCTAATGCTTATACACGTACCTACGGACCATAAACAATACGAATATAACAAAAAATTAGAAAAAAAAATTTCGAAATTTTCCCGAAATTTACATAACACCCCCCCCTTGAAGTTTTTGCGTTGTTTTCCAAAAATATTTTTCGAAATCAATAAATCTAATAGTGGATTTCTATAGAGTAGTGCCGGGGTGATAAACACGAATGGGGCGTCGGTTTCGCTCTAACTCGCATATTAGCGACGCAAAACCGTTTTAAAGTTTTACAGATTTGAAATTTTTCAAATGGCCAAAAATCAAAATTTCAAAGTCCGTTTGCGAGCTTAATAAGCGTCGGCGCCCTTTTCTAATGCTTATACACGTACCTACGGACCATAAACAATACGAATATAACAAAAAATTAGAAAAAAATTTCGAAATTTTCCCGAAATTTACATAACACCCCCATTTGAATTTTTTGCGTTTTTTTCCAAAAAATATTTTTTCGAAATCAATAAATCTAATAGTGTATTTCTATAGAGTAGTGCCGGGGTGATAACGAATGGGCGTCGGTTTCGCTCTAACTCGCATATTAGCGACGCAAAACCGTTTTAAAGTTTTACAGATTTGAAATTTTTCAAATGGCCAAAAATCCAAAATTCAAAGTCCGTTTGCGAGCTTAATAAGCGTCGGCGCCCTTTTCTAATGCTTATACACGTACCTACGGACCATAAACAATACGAATATAACAAAAAATTAGAAAAAAATTTCGAAATTTTCCCGAAATTTACATAACACCCCCCTTTGAAGTTTTGCGTTTTTTTCAAAAATATTTTTTCGATATCAATAAATCTAATAGTGGATTTCTATAGAGTAGTGCCGGGGTGATAACGAATGGGCGTCGGTTTCGCTCTAACTCGCATATTAGCGACGCAAAACCGTTTTAAAGTTTTACAGATTTGAAATTTTTCAAATGGCCAAAAATCAAAATTTCAAAGTCCGTTTGCGAGCTTAATAAGCGTCGGCGCCCTTTTCTAATGCTTATACACGTACCTACGGACCATAAACAATACGAATATAACAAAAAATTAGAAAAAAATTTCGAAATTTTCCCGAAATTTACATAACACCCCCCTTTGAAGTTTTTGCGTTTTTTCCAAAAATATTTTTTCGAAATCAATAAATCTAATAGTGGATTTCTATAGAGTAGTGCCGGGGTGATAACGAATGGGCGTCGGTTTCGCTCTAACTCGCATATTAGCGACGCAAAACCGTTTTAAAGTTTTACAGATTTGAAATTTTTCAAATGGCCAAAAAAATCAAAATTTCAAAGTCCGTTTGCGAGCTTAATAAGCGTCGGCGCCCTTTTCTAATGCTTATACACGTACCTACGGACCATAAACAATACGAATATAACAAAAAATTAGAAAAAAATTTCGAAATTTTCCCGAAATTTACATAACACCCCCCTTTGAAGTTTTTGCGTTTTTTCAAAAAATATTTTTCGAAATCAATAAATCTAATAGTGGATTTCTATAGAGTAGTGCCGGGGTGATAACGAATGGGCGTCGGTTTCGCTCTAAATCGCATATTAGCGACGCAAAACCGTTTTAAAGTTTTACAGATTTGAAATTTTTCAAATGGCCAAAAATCAAAATTTCAAAGTCCGTTTGCGAGCTTAATAAGCGTCGGCGCCCTTTTCTAATGCTTATACACGTACCTACGGACCATAAACAATACGAATATAACAAAAAATTAGAAAAAAATTTCGAAATTTTCCCGAAATTTACATAACACCCCCTTTGAAGTTTTTGCGTTTTTTCCAAAAATATTTTTCGAAATCAATAAATCTAATAGTGGATTTCTATAGAGTAGTGCCGGGGTGATAACGAATGGGCGTCGGTTTCGCTCTAACTCGCATATTAGCGACGCAAAACCGTTTTAAAGTTTTACAGATTTGAAATTTTTCAAATGGCCAAAAATCAAAAATTTCAAAGTCCGTTTGCGAGCTTAATAAGCGTCGGCGCCCTTTTCTAATGCTTATACACGTACCTACGGACCATAAACAATACGAATATAACAAAAAATTAGAAAAAAATTTCGAAATTTTCCCGAAATTTACATAACACCCCCCTTTGAAGTTTTTGCGTTTTTTCCAAAAATATTTTTTCGAAATCAATAAATCTAATAGTGGATTTCTATAGAGTAGTGCCGGGGTGATAACGAATGGGCGTCGGTTTCGCTCTAACTCGCATATTAGCGACGCAAAACCGTTTTAAAGTTTTACAGATTTGAAATTTTTCAAATGGCCAAAAATCAAAATTTCAAAGTCCGTTTGCGAGCTTAATAAGCGTCGGCGCCCTTTTCTAATGCTTATACACGTACCTACGGACCATAAACAATACGAATATAACAAAAATTAGAAAAAAATTTCGAAAATTTTCCCGAAATTTACATAACACCCCCCTTTTGAAGTTTTTGCGTTTTTTCCAAAAATATTTTTTCGAAATCAATAAATCTAATAGTGGATTTCTATAGAGTAGTGCCGGGGTGATAACGAATGGGCGTCGGTTTCGCTCTAACTCGCATATTAGCGACGCAAAACCGTTTTAAAGTTTTACAGATTTGAAATTTTTCATATCGGCAAAGATACAAATTTCAAAGTCCGTTTGCGAGCTTAATAAGCGTCGGCGCCCTTTTCTAATGCTTATACACGTACCTACGGACCATAAACAATAAGAATATAACAAAAAATTAGAAAAAAATTTCGAAATTTTCCCGAAATTTACATAACACCCCCTTTGAAGTTTTTTTGCGTTTTTTCCAAAAAATATTTTTTCGAAATCAATAAATCTAATAGTGGATTTCTATAGAGTAGTGCCGGGGTGATAACGAATGGGCGTCGGTTTCGCTCTAACTCGCATATTAGCGACGCAAAACCGTTTTAAAGTTTTACAGATTTGAAATTTTTCAAGTGGCCAAGAGTACAAAATTTCAAAGTCCGTTTGCGAGCTTAATAAGCGTCGGCGCCCTTTTCTAATGCTTATACACGTACCTACGGACCATAAACAATACGAATATAACAAAAATTAAAAAAAAATTTCGAAATTTTCCCGAAATTTACATAACGCCCCCCTTTGAAGTTTTTGCGTTTTTTTCCAAAAATATTTTTCGAAATCAATAAATCTAATAGTGGATTTCTATAGAGTAGTGCCGGGGTGATAACGAATGGGCGTCGGTTTCGCTCTAACTCGCATATTAGCGACGCAAAACCGTTTTAAAGTTTTACAGATTTGAAATTTTTCAAATGGCCAAAAATTCAAAATTTCAAAGTCCGTTTGCGAGCTTAATAAGCGTCGGCGCCCTTTTCTAATGCTTATACACGTACCTACGGACCATAAACAATACGAATATAACAAAAAATTAGAAAAAAAAATTTCGAAATTTTCCCGAAATTTACATAACACCCCCCCCCTTTGAAGTTTTTGCGTTTTTTTCCAAAAAAATATTTTTTCGAAATCAATAAATCTAATAGTGGATTTCTATAGAGTAGTGCCGGGGTGATAACGAATGGGCGTCGGTTTCGCTCTAACTCGCATATTAGCGACGCAAAACCGTTTTAAAGTTTTACAGATTTGAAATTTTTCAAATGGCCAAAAGTCCAAAATTTCAAAGTCCGTTTGCGAGCTTAATAAGCGTCGGCGCCCTTTTCTAATGCTTATACACGTACCTACGGACCATAAACAATACGAAAAATACAAAAAAATAGAAAAAAAAAAATAGAAATAATCCCGAAATTTAAATAACACACCCCCCTTTGAAGTGTGTGCGTTTTTTCCAAAAAATATTTTTCGAAATCAATAAATCTAATAGTGGATTTCTATAGAGTAGTGCCGGGGAGATAACGAATGGGCGTCGGTTTCGCTCTAACTCGCATATTCGCGACCCAAAACCGATTTAAATTTTTACAGATTTGAATTTTTTCAACTGGGCATTATTTGAATTTTTCTAAGTCGTTTTGTGTGCTTAATAAGCGTCGGCGCCCTTTTCTAATGCTTATACACGTACCTACGGACCATAAACAATACGAATATAACAAAAAATTAGAAAAAAAAATTTCGAAATTTTCCCGAAATTTACATAACACCCCCCCTTTGAAGTTTTTGCGTTTTTTTCCAAAAAATATTTTTTCGAAATCAATAAATCTAATAGTGGATTTCTATAGAGTAGTGCCGGGGTGATAACGAATGGGCGTCGGTTTCGCTCTAACTCGCATATTAGCGACGCAAAACCGTTTTAAAGTTTTACAGATTTGAAATTTTTCAAATGGCCAAAAATCCAAATTTCAAAGTCCGTTTGCGAGCTTAATAAGCGTCGGCGCCCTTTTCTAATGCTTATACACGTACCTACGGACCATAAACAATACGAATATAACAAAAAATTAGAAAAAAAAATTTCGAAATTTTCCCGAAATTTACATAACACCCCCCCCTTTGAAGTTTTTGCGCCTACTTCAATATATTAATTTCTCGAAATCAATAAATCTAATAGTGGATTTCTATAGAGTAGTGCCGGGGTGATAACGAATGGGCGTCGGTTTCGCTCTAACTCGCATATTAGCGACGCAAAACCGTTTTAAAGTTTTACAGATTTGAAATTTTTCAAATGGCCAAAAACCAAAATTTCAAAGTCCGTTTGCGAGCTTAATAAGCGTCGGCGCCCTTTTCTAATGCTTATACACGTACCTACGGACCATAAACAATACGAATATAACAAAATTAGAAAAAAATTTCGAAATTTTCCCGAAATTTACATAACACCCCCTTTGAAGTTTTTGCGTTTTTTTCCAAAAATATTTTTCGAAATCAATAACTCTAATAGTGGATTTCTATAGAGTAGTGCCGGGGTGATAACGAATGGGCGTCGGTTTCGCTCTAACTCGCATATTAGCGACGCAAAACCGTTTTAAAGTTTTACAGATTTGAAATTTTTCAAATGGCCAAAAACCAAAATTTCAAAGTCCGTTTGCGAGCTTAATAAGCGTCGGCGCCCTTTTCTAATGCTTATACACGTACCTACGGACCATAAACAATACGAATATAACAAAAAATTAGAAAAAAATTTCGAAATTGTGCCGAAATTTACATAACGCCCCCCCTTTGAAGTTTTTGCGTTTTTCCAAAATATTTTTTCGAAATCAATAAATCTAATAGTGGGATTTCTATAGAGTAGTGGCGGGGTGATAACGAATGGGCGGTTTCGCTCTAACTCGCATATTAGCGACGCAAAACCGTTTTAAAGTTTTACAGATTTGAAATTTTTCAAATGGCCAAAAATCAAAATTTCAAAGTCCGTTTGCGAGCTTAATAGCGTCGGCGCCCTTTTCTAATGCTTATACACGTACCTACGGACCATAAACAATACGAATATAACAAAAAATTAGAAAAAAATTTTCGAAATTTTCCCGAAATTTACATAACACCCCCCTTTGAAGTTTTGCGTTTTTTCCAAAAATATTTTTCGAAATCAATAAATCTAATAGTGGATTTCTATAGAGTAGTGCCGGGGTGATAACGAATGGGCGTCGGTTTCGCTCTAACTCGCATATTAGCGACGCAAAACCGTTTTAAAGTTTTACAGATTTGAAATTTTTCAAATGGCCAAAAATCCAAAATTTCAAAGTCCGTTTGCGAGCTTAATAAGCGTCGGCGCCCTTTTCTAATGCTTATACACGTACCTACGGACCATAAACAATACGAATATAACAAAAAATTAGAAAAAAAAATTTCGAAATTTTCCCGAAATTTATAACACCCCCCCTTTGAAGTTTTTGCGTTTTTTCCAAAAATAAAAAATAAATAAAATAAAAATTTTCCCGAAATTTACATAACACCCCGAATGAAGTTTTCTAACTCGTTTTTAGCGACGCAAAACCGTTTTAAAATCAATAAATCTAATAGTGGATTTCTATAATTTCAAAGTCCGTTTGCGGATAACGAATGGGCGTCGGTTTTTCGCTCTAACTCGCATATTAGCGACGCAAAACCGTTTAAAAAAAATTACAGATTTGAAATTTTCCAAAATTTAAAATCAAAATTTCAAAAAATCCGTTTGCGAGCTTAAATCTAGCGTCGGCGCCCTGCCTAATGATAACGAATGGGCACGGTTTCGCTCTAACTCGCATATTAATACGAATATAACAAAACATTAGAAAAAAATGGCCAAAAATCAATTTCAAAGTCCGTTTGCGATTTTAATAACACGGCCCCTTTTGAAGTTTTGCGTTTTACGGACCATAAACAAAAATAAATAAAAAATGAAATCAATAAATCTAAATAGTCCCGAAATTTACATATAGTCCCCCCTTTGAAGTTTTGATAACGAATATTTTTCGAAATCAATTTCGCTAGTGGACTATAGAGTAGTTAGCCGGTGATAACGAAAACCGTTTCGCTCTAACTCGCATCAAATTTTTAAAGTTTTACAGATTTGAAATTTTTCAAATGGCCAAAAATCAAAATTTCAAAGTCCGTTTGCGAGCTTAATAAGCGTCGGCGCCCTTTTCTAATGCTTATACACGTACCTACGGACCATAAACAATACGAATATAACAAAAAATTAGAAAAAAAATTTCGAAATTTTCCCGAAATTTACATAACACCCCCCTTTGAAGTTTTTGCGTTTTTTCAAAAATATTTTTCGAAATCAATAAATCTAATAGTGGATTTCTATAGAGTAGTGCCGGGGTGATAACGAATGGGCGTCGGTTTCGCTCTAACTCGCATATTACCGAAGAAAAAACGTGTTAAATAAATACACATAAGAAAATATTCAAATGGCAAAAAATCCAAAATTTCAAAGTCCGTTTTCGAGCTTAATAAGCGTCGGCGCCCTTTTCTAATGCTTATACACGTACCTACGGACCATAAACAATACGAATATAACAAAAAATTAAAAAACAAATTCTAAATTTTCCTGAAATTTACATAACCACCCCCCCCATGAAGTTTTTGCGTTTTTTCAAAAAATATTTTTCGAAATCAATAAATCTAATAGTGGATTTCTATAGAGTAGTGCCGGGGTGATAACGAATGGGCGTCGGTTTCGCTCTAACTCGCATATTAGCGACGCAAAACCGTTTTAAAGTTTTACAGATTTGAAATTTTTCAAATGGCCAAAAATCTAAAATTTCAAAGTCCGTTTGCGAGCTTAATAAGCGTCGGCGCCCTTTTCTAATGCTTATACACGTACCTACGGACCATAAACAATACGAATATAACAAAAAATTAGAAAAAAATTTCGAAATTTTCCCGAAATTTACATAACACCCCCCTTTGAAGTTTTGCGTAAGATTTGAAATTTTTCAAATGGCCAAAATCAAAATTTCAAAGTCCGGGTGGTTTTTCCAAGGCTAAAAGGGTCAAAAGAGGGCTAAAGAAGTAAAGGGGTGATAAAGAGAAAGGGGACCATAAACAATACGCTAAGAGAAATAACAAAAAGGAGCAAAAGGGGCAAAAAGGGGGGGAAGGGGAGGGCAAAAGGCTTCCAGAAGTTTTTTGAGCAAAAAAATATTTTCGCAAATCAATAGAGGCTAGTTTTTCTAAAGAGCAGTGCCGGGGCTAAAAATGGGCGTCGGTTTCGCTCTAACTCGCAAAGCGAAAGGAGGGTTTTAAAGGGGGCAAATTTGAAATTTTTCAAAGGGCTAAAAAGAGAAAAGGGGGCAAAAAATAAATAAAAGGGAGCAAAAAGAGGGCAAAAAGGGGGAAAGGGGCTAAGGGGAAAATAAAGAGGCAAAGGGGGGGGGCAAAAAGGGGAGCTAAAAGGGAGGCAAGGGGGCAAAAGGGGGGCTAAAAGGGGGCAAAAGGGTGGCAAAAAAAAGGGGGCAAAGAGGAAAGGCAAAAGGAGGGGGAAAGGGGGCTAAAAGGGGGCTAAAGGGAGAGCAAAAAGAGGGCTAAAGGGGGGCAAAAAAAAAGAGCTAAAGGGGAGCAAAAGGGGGAGGCAAAGGGGGGGGGCTAAAGGGGGGGAGCTAAAAGGGCAAAAGGGGGGCTAAAGAGGGGGCTAAAGGGGAAAAAGGGGCTAAAGAGGCTGAGGGGGGCAAAGGGGGGGGGGCAAATGTGGGGCAAATTGGGGGGCAAATTGGGTGGCAAATTGGGCGGCAAATTGGGGGGCAAAAGGGGGGCAAAATGGAATGCGAAAAAAAGGGTGCAAAAGGGGGGCAAAATGGAATGCGAAAAAAAGGGAAAGGGGGCAAAAAGTGTCTAGACAGATGTCTAGACGGTTGTTTGGACGGATGTCTGGACGGATATCTGGACGAATGTCTGGACCGATGTCTGGACGGATGTCTGGACGGGAGTCCAGACGGTGGTCTTGAAAAGGGGGCGCTAGGGCGTCACGAGGGGCACAGTGTTGGAGGAGAAAGATAAA
>CP092087.1:26427786-26467786 GCA_029203775.1 Neoneuromus ignobilis
CATATTAGCGACGCAAAACCGTTTTAAAGTTTTACAGATTTGAAATTTTTCAAATGGCCAAAAATCCAAAATTTCAAAGTCCGTTTGCGAGCTTAATAAGCGTCGGCGCCCTTTTCTAATGCTTATACACGTACCTACGGACCATAAACAATACGAATATAACAAAAAATTAGAAAAAAATTTCGAAATTTTCCCGAAATTTACATAACACCCCCTTTGAAGTTTTTGCGTTTTTTTCCAAAAATATTTTTTCGAAATCAATAAATCTAATAGTGGATTTCTATAGAGTAGTGCCGGGGTGATAACGAATGGGCGTCGGTTTCGCTCTAACTCGCATATTAGCGACGCAAAACCGTTTTAAAGTTTTACAGATTTGAAATTTTTCAAATGGCCAAAAATCAAAAATTTCAAAGTCCGTTTGCGAGCTTAATAAGCGTCGGCGCCCTTTTCTAATGCTTATACACGTACCTACGGACCATAAACAATACGAATATAACAAAAAATTAGAAAAAAATTTCGAAAAATTTTCCCGAAATTTACATAACACCCCCTTTGAAGTTTTTGCGTTTTGTTCCAAAAAATATATTTTCGAAATCAATAAATCTAATAGTGGATTTCTATAGAGTAGTGCCGGGGTGATAACGAATGGGCGTCGGTTTCGCTCTAACTCGCATATTAGCGACGCAAAACCGTTTTAAAGTTTTACAGATTTGAAATTTTTCAAATGGCCAAAAATCAAAAAAGGGGGCAAAAAAGTCCGGAGGCAAAAGCTTAATAAGCGTCGGCGCCCTTTTAAATGCTTATAAAATGTACCTACGGACCATAAACAATAAAAGAATATAACAAAAAACAAGAAAAAAAAAAAAAAAAAGGAAAAAAATAACACCCCCTTTGAAGTTTTTGCGTTTTTTTAAAAAATATATTTAAGAAATCAATAAATCTAATAGTGGATTTCTATAGAGTAGTGCCGGGGTGATAACGAATGGGCGTCGGTTTCGCTCTAACTCGCATATTAGCGACGCAAAACCGTTTTAAAGTTTACAGAGATTGAAAATTTTTCAAATGGCAAAAAAATTTCAGTCCATTTGCGAAAAATAAGCGTCATAGCCCTTATTCTAATGAGGATAAAAAAACGGAATAAAAATAAAAAAAAATTAATAAGAAAATTTCAAAGAAATTTTAGGAGTGCAAAATACGAATAACAAAAAAAAGTTATATGCGTTTAAGGGGATATTTTTTATAAAAATTTTAAATAAAAAATATCATAATATAGAGAGAAAAAAATGAAAAAAAAAAAAAAGGGAAAAAAAATGGGCAAGGTTTCAAAAAATAGCGAAGAAAAAAAAAAAAAATTTTACAAAAATTAAAATTTCAAATGGCTAAAAAAAAAGGGGGGCAAAAGGGAGCAAAAAAGGGGCAAAAAAGCTATAAAAAAAGACCATAAAAAAGGGAAAAAGGCAAAAATAAAAAGGAAATTTTCAAAAAGGGCAAAAAAAAAAATAGAAAAAAAAAACAAAAAAAAGGGTAATAAAATAAATAAATAAAAAGAGGGGGCAAAAAGGGGCAAAAAAAAAAGAAAAGAAAGAAAAAAAAAGGCAAAAAAGCGAAAAAAAGAGGGGAGGTTTAAAGAGGGCTAGGGGGGGCAAAAGGCAAAATGGGGGGGGGGGGCAAAAATGGGGGCGAAAAACAAAAAAAAAAAGGGGGCAAAAAAAAGGGCAAAAAAAAATGGAATGCAAAATGGAATGCGAAAAAAAGGGTGCAAAATGGAATGCGAAAAAAGGGGGGAAAGGGGGCAAAAGAGTGTCTAGACAGATGTCTAGACGGTTGTTTGGACGGATGTCTGGACGGATATCTGGATCGATGTCTGGACGGATGTCTGGACGGGAGTCCAGACGGTGGTCTTGAAAGGGGGCGCTAGGGCGTCACGAGGGGGCACAGTGTTGGAGGGGAGAAAGATAAATAATTAATGAAGAGTAGATTACATAGTCAAAGAATATAGTCAGTATAATCTTAAGAATAATATTTTTTCCATTTTTGGTGAACTAAAATACTTTTTATTGACTCAAATTTTTGTTATTTTTTTATCTATTTTTCATATAATGTAATTTATGGTATATAATGGGAAGTAGAAAATATTTTAATTTCAAGTACTTTGGAAAAAAGTATTTTGAACTTTGTAATTTAATTTTTTAATAAATTTTATATTATATATATATTAAATTATATATATATATATATATATATATATATATATATATATATATATATATATATATATATATATAGATAGATAGATTTCTATAGTAGTGCCGGGGTGATAACGAATGGGCGTCGGTTTCGCTCTAACTCGCATATTAGCGACGCAAAACCGTTTTAAAGTTTTACAGATTTGAAATTTTTCAAATGGCCAAAAATCCAAAATTTCAAAGTCCGTTTGCGAGCTTAATAAGCGTCGGCGCCCTTTTCTAATGCTTATACACGTACCTACGGACCATAAACAATACGAATATAACAAAAATTAGAAAAAAATTTCGAAATTTTCCCGAAATTTACATAACACCCCCCCTTGAAGTTTTTGCGTTTTTTTCCAAAAATATTTTTCGAAATCAATAAATCTAATAGTGGATTTCTATAGAGTAGTGCCGGGGTGATAACGAATGGGCGTCGGTTTCGCTCTAACTCGCATATTAGCGACGCAAAACCGTTTTAAAGTTTTACAGATTTGAAATTTTTCAAATGGCCAAAAATCCAAAATTTCAAAGTCCGTTTGCGAGCTTAATAAGCGTCGGCGCCCTTTTCTAATGATTATACGTACCTAATACGAATATAAAAAAATTAGAAAAAAATTTCGAAATTTTCCCGAAAAAAGTTTTTGGTAATTTTAAAAATCTAATAGAAATTTCTAAAAAGTGCCGGGGTATAAACGAATGGGCGTCGGTTTCGCTCTAACTCGCATATTAGCGACGCCATACCGTTTTAAAGAAAAATTTTTTAAAAAAGGCAAAAAAAAGGGGGCTTCTAGGCGTCAGGCAAAAGGAAAAAGGGCCAAAGGGGAAAAGGGGACAAAAAGGTGATAAAAAAATAAGAAAAAAAAAAAAATTTAAACTCCATAAATTTACATAAAAGAGAATAAAGGGAAGTTTTAAAGAAAAAAAAATGAAAAAGGGCAAAATCAAAAAAAGAGAATCTAATAAAAAAAGAGTAGTGCCGGGGTGATAACGAAAAGGCGTCGGTTTCGCTAAAAGCAAATTAAATGTGACGCAAAAAAAAAGGGGAGGGGGAAAATTTGAAATAAAAGGGCAAAAGGGGGAAAAGGGAAAAAAAAAGGGCAAAAAAAAAAAAAAAAAAAAAAAAGGAGCAAAAGGGGGGGGAGTACAAAAAAAGGGGGGGCTAAAGGGGCAAAAAAACTAAAAAAAAAGGAAGGAAAGAAAAAAGGGGGGGGGGGGCAAAAAGGGCAAAAAAAAGGGCTAAAGGGGCAAACGGGGGATAAAGGGGCAAAAAAGGGCAAATGGGGGCAAATGGGGCAAAAAGGGGGGGAGGGCAAAAAAGGGCAAAAGGAATGCAAAAAATGGAATGCAAAAAAGGGGGCAAAAATGAAAAAAAAGCGAAAAAAAAAAAAGGGGAAAGGGGGCAAAAGAGTGTCTAGACAGATGTCTAGACGGTTGTTTGGACGGATGTCTGGACGGATATCTGGACGAATGTCTGGACCGATGTCTGGACGGATGTCTGGACGGGAGTCCAGACGGTGGTCTTGAAAGGGGGCGCTAGGGCGTCACGAGGGGGCACAGTGTTGGAGGGGAGAAAGATAAATAATTAATGAAGAGTAGATTACATAGTCAAAGAATATAGTCAGTATAATCTTAAGAATAATATTTTTTCCATTTTTGGTGAACTAAAATACTTTTTATTGACTCAAATTTTTGTTTTTTTTTTTTTTTTTTTCATATAATGTAATTTATGGTATATAATGGGAAGTAGAAAATATTTTAATTTCAAGTACTTTGGAAAAAAGTATTTTGAACTTTGTAATTTAATTTTTTTAATAAATTTTATATTATATATATATTAAATTATATATATATATATATCGATATATATATATATATATATATATATATATATAGATAGATAGATTTCTATAGAGTAGTGCCGGGGTGATAACGAATGGGCGTCGGTTTCGCTCTAACTCGCATATTAGCGACGCAAAACCGTTTTAAAGTTTTACAGATTTGAAATTTTTCAAATGGCCAAAAATCCAAAATTTCAAAGTCCGTTTGCGAGCTTAATAAGCGTCGGCGCCCTTTTCTAATGCTTATACACGTACCTACGGACCATAAACAATACGAATATAACAAAAAGTAGAAAAAAATTTCGAAATTTTCCCGAAATTTACATAACACCCCCTTTGAAGTTTTTGCGTTTTTTTCCAAAAATATTTTTTCGAAATCAATAAATCTAATAGTGGATTTCTATAGAGTAGTGCCGGGGTGATAACGAATAACGAATGGCGTCGGTTTCGCTCTAACTCGCATATTAGCGACGCAAAACCGTTTTAAAGTTTTACAGATTTGAAATTTTTCAAATGGCCAAAAAAACAAGAGTTCGATGTCCGGATGCGCGCTTAATAAGCGTCGGCGCGCTTTTCTAATGCGGGTACACGTTCCTACGGACCATAAACAATACGAATATAACAAAAAAATAGAAAAAAAATTTCGAAATTTTCCCGAAATTTACATAACGCCCCCTTTGAAGTTTTTGCGTTTTTTTCCAAAAATATTTTTTTTTCGAAATCAATAAATCTAATAGTGGATTTCTATAGAGTAGTGCCGGGGTGATAACGAATGGGCGTCGGTTTCGCTCTAACTCGCATATTAGCGACGCAAAACCGTTTTAAAGTTTTACAGATTTGAAATTTTTCAAATGGCCAAAAATCCAAAATTTCAAAGTCCGTTTGCGAGCTTAATAAGCGTCGGCGCCCTTTTCTAATGCTTATACACGTACCTACGGACCATAAACAATACGAATATAACAAAAAATTAGAAAAAAAATTTCGAAATTTTCCCGAAATTTACATAACACCCCCCCCCCTTTGAAGTTTTTGCGTTTTTTTTCCAAAAAATATTTTTTCGAAATCAATAAATCTAATAGTGGATTTCTATAGAGTAGTGCCGGGGTGATAACGAATGGGCGTCGGTTTCGCTCTAACTCGCATATTAGCGACGCAAAACCGTTTTAAAGTTTTACAGATTTGAAATTTTTCAAATGGCCAAAAATCAAAAAAAGTCCGTTTGCGAAAAAGGGGCGCCCTTTTCTAAAGGGGACCTACGGAAGTAAACAATACAAAAAAAAAATTAGAAAAAATTCGAAGGGAACCCGAAATTTACATAAACAAAGAAAGTTTTTGCGTTTTTTTCCAAAAAAATATTTTCTAAATCAAAAATAAAGTGGATTTCAAAGAATATAAAATGGGCGTCAAAACAAAAAAATTAAAGAAACCGTTTTAAAGTTTTACAGATTTTAAAAAAAATAAAAATAAAAAAAAAAAAAAAAAAAAAAAAAGCAAAAAAAAAAAGAATAAAACAAAAAAATGGGCAAAAAATTAAAGTAAAAAAAAAAAAGAAATAAAAAAAGAAAGAAAAAGGGGAAAAAATAAAAAAAAAAAAAGGGCAAAAAGAGAAAAAAAAGAAAAAAAAAAGGGCAAAAAAGGGCAAAAAAAAAAGGGGGCAAAAGGAGAAAAGAAAGGGGGGAAGCAAAAAGGGCAACAAAAAAGGGGCACAAAAGGGGAGCAAAAGGGAAAAAGAAAAAAGAAAAGGGGGCAAAAAGGCAAAAAGGGGGCAGGGAAAAATAGGCAAAGGGGCAAAGAGGCAGGGGGGCAAAAGAAAAAAAAGGAAAGGGGCTAAAGGGGGAATAAAAGGAGGCTAAAGGAAAAAAGCAAAAAGGGAAAAAAAAAACAAAAAGGGGGCAAAAAAAAAGGGGCAAAATGGGGGGGGGGCAAAAAAAGGCAAAAAAGGGGCAAATGGAATGCAAAAAAAAAAAAAGGGGGGCAAAGGGGGCAAAATGGAAAAAAAAAAAAAAAGGGAAAAAGGGCAAAAAATGGAAAATGAAAAAGGTGGAAAGGGAAAAAAAGAGTGTCTAGACAGATGTCTAGACGGTTGTTTGGACGGATGTCTGGACGGATATCTGGACGAATGTCTGGACCGATGTCTGGACGGATGTCTGGACGGGAGTCCAGACGGTGGTCTTGAAAGGGGGCGCTAGGGCGTCACGAGGGGGCACAGTGTTGGAGGGGAGAAAGATAAATAATTAATGAAGAGTAGATTACATAGTCAAAGAATATAGTCAGTATAATCTAAGAATCTTAAGAATAATTTTTTTTCCATTTTTGGTGAACTAAAATACTTTTTATTGACTCAAATTTTTGTTATTTTTTTATCTATTTTTCATATAATGTAATTTATGGTATATAATGGGAAGTAGAAAATATTTTAATTTCAAGTACTTTGGAAAAAGTATTTTGAACTTTGTAATTTAATTTTTTAATAAATTTTATATTATATATATATTAAATTATATATATATATATATATATATATATATATATATATATATAGATATATATATATATATATAGATAGATAGATTTCTTCTATAGAGTAGTGCCGGGGTGATAACGAATGGGCGTCGGTTTCGCTCTAACTCGCATATTAGCGACGCAAAACCGTTTTAAAGTTTTACAGATTTGAAATTTTTCAAATGGCCAAAAATCCAAAATTTCAAAGTCCGTTTGCGAGCTTAATAAGCGTCGGCGCCCTTTTCTAATGCTTATACACGTACATACGGACCATAAACAATACGAATATAACAAAAAATTAGAAAAAAACATTTCGCAATTTTTGCGATATTTAAATAACACCAACCCTTTGAAGTTTTTGCGTTTTTTTCCAAAAAATATTTTTTCGAAATCAATAAATCTAATAGTGGATTTCTATAGAGTAGTGCCGGGGTGATAACGAATGGGCGTCGGTTTCGCTCTAACTCGCATATTAGCGACGCAAAACCGTTTTAAAGTTTTACAGATTTGAAATTTTTCAAATGGCCAAAAATCCAAAATTTCAAAGTCCGTTTGCGAGCTTAATAAGCGTCGGCGCCCTTTTCTAATGCTTATACACGTACCTACGGACCATAAACAATACGAATATATAAAAAAAAAAAAAAAATTTCGAAATTTTCCCGAAATTTACATAACACCCCCTTTGAAGTTTTTGCGTTTTTTTCCAAAAATATTTTTTCGAAATCAATAAATCTAATAGTGGATTTCTATAGAGTAGTGCCGGGGTGATAACGAATGGGCGTCGGTTTCGCTCTAACTCGCATATTAGCGACGTTTTAAAACCGTTTTGGCCAAAGTTTTACAGATTTGAAATTTTTCAAATGGCCAAAAATAAAATATCAAAATAAAATAAAAAATATAACAAAAAATATAAAAAATCAAATTTTCCCGAAATTAAAAAGGGGGGCAAAGTATAATACAAAATATAAGGACCATAAACAAGCAAAAATATAAAAAAAATGGGGTGAAAACGAATGGGCGTCGGCAAAAGCGCAATTAGCGAAAAACCGAAAAATTAAAGAAAAAAAAGAAAAGAAAGTATAAAAAAAGGGAAAATAAAAAAAAGCAAAAAAAAAAAAATAAAAAGATAAAGAAAAAATCAAAAAAAAAAAACAAAAAGCGACAAAACAAAAGTGGGAAAGTAAAAAAGGGATTTAAAATTAAAAAAATGGCAAAAAAAAAAAAAAGGGCAAGAAAGTAAAGGGAGCTAAAAAGGGGAAAAAAAAGGGGGCAAAAAGCAAAAAAAATAAATTAAAGAGAAAAAAAGATTAAATAAAAAAATAAAAAAAAGGGCAAAAAAAAAAAAAGAATAGGGCAAAAAAAAAAAAAAGGGGCTAAAAAAAAAAGGGCAAAAAAGGCAAAAAAGCAGGGGCAAAGGGGCAAAAAGTAAAAAAAAAAAAGGGGAAAAAAGGGAAGGGGGCAAAAGGGGCAAAGGGGCAAAAGAGGCAAAAGGGGGGAAAGAATAAAGAGAAATAAAGAATTTAAAGGGGGCAAAAAGGGGGGCAAAATAAAAAAAAAAAGGGCAAAATGGGGGGCAAAGGGGGGGGGCAAAGAAAAAAGGGGGCAAAATGGGGGCAAAAAAAGGGGGCAAAAAGGGGGCAAAAATGGAAAAAAAAAAAAAAAAAATGGAATGCAAAAATGCGAAAAAAGAATGCGAAAAAAAGAAAGGGGCAAAAGAGTGTCTAGACAGATGTCTAGACGGTTGTTTGGACGGATGTCTGGACGGATATCTGGACGAATGTCTGGACCGATGTCTGGACGGATGTCTGGACGGGAGTCCAGACGGTGGTCTTGAAAGGGGGCGCTAGGGCGTCACGAGGGGGCACAGTGTTGGAGGGGAGAAAGATAAATAATTAATGAAGAGTAGATTACATAGTCAAAGAATATAGTCAGTATAATCTTAAGAATAATATTTTTCCATTTTTGGTGAACTAAAATACTTTTTATTGACTCAAATTTTTGTTATTTTTTTATCTATTTTTCATATAATGTAATTTATGGTATATAATGGGAAGTAGAAAATATTTTAATTTCAAGTACTTTGGAAAAAGTATTTTGAACTTTGTAATTTAATTTTTTAATAAATTTTATATTATATATATATTAAATTATATATATATATATATATATATATATATATATATATATATATATATATATATATATATAGATAGATTTCTATAGAGTAGTGCCGGGGTGATAACGAATGGGCGTCGGTTTCGCTCTAACTCGCATATTAGCGACGCAAAACCGTTTTAAAGTTTTACAGATTTGAAATTTTTCAAATGGCCAAAAATCCAAAAGGGGCAAAAAATTTCCAAGTCCGTTTGCGAGCTTAATAAGCGTCGGCGCCCTTTTCTAATGCTTATACACGTAGCTGCGGAGCATAATCAATACGAATATAACAAAAAAAGTTAGAAAAAAATTTCGAAATTTTTTTCCCGAAATTTACATAACACCCCTTTGAAGTTTTTGCGTTTTTTCCAAAAATATTTTTTCGAAATCAATAAATCTATTAGTGGATTTCTATAGAGTAGTGCCGGGGTGATAACGAATGGGCGTCGGTTTCGCTCTAACTCGCATATTAGCGACGCAAAACCGTTTTAAAGTTTTACAGATTTGAAATTTTTCAAATGGCCCAAAATCAAAAATTTCAAAGTCCGGTTGCGAAGGGGCAAAAAAGGGCGCCCTTTTAAGGGGCTTAAAAAGGGGGCAATTAGAAAAAGGGGGCAAAAAACATAAGGGGCAAAAAAAGGGGGCTAAAGGGGGGAAGAAAAAAGGAAAAAAAAAAATAGAAGGAAAAAGGGGGCAAAAAAAAACAAAAAGCTCTAACAAAAAAAGGGCAAAAAGGATAAAATAAAAGGGGCTAAAAAAGGGCTAAAAAAAGGGGCAAAAAAAAAAAAAAAATAAAGGGGGGCAAAATAGGGGCAAAAGGGGGGCAAAGGGGGGCAAAAGGGGCTAAAAAAGGGACAAAGCAAAAAGGAGGGGGGGGGCAAAGGGGGCAAAAAGGCACAGAGGGGGCAAAAGGGCAAAGAAAGGGGGCAAAGGAGGCAAAAGGGGGCAAAAATGGGGGGCAAAAAAAAAAAGGGGGCAAATGGGGGGGGCAAATGGGGGAAAAAAAAAAAGGAAAAAAAAGGGGCAAAATGGAATGCGAAAAAAGGAATGCGGGCAAAAAAGAATGGAAAAAAAGGGGAAAGGGGGCAAAAGAGTGTCTCTAGACAGATGTCTAGACGGTTGTTTGGACGGATGTCTGGACGGATATCTGGACGAATGTCTGGACCGATGTCTGGACGGATGTCTGGACGGGAGTCCAGACGGTGGTCTTGAAAGGGGGCGCTAGGGCGTCACGAGGGGGCACAGTGTTGGAGGGGAGAAAGATAAATAATTAATGAAGAGTAGATTACATAGTCAAAGAATATAGTCAGTATAATCTTAAGAATAATATTTTTTCCATTTTTGGTGAACTAAAATACTTTTTATTGACTCAAATTTTTGTTATTTTTTTATCTATTTTTCATATAATGTAATTTATGGTATATAATGGGAAGTAGAAAATATTTTAATTTCAAGTACTTTGGAAAAAAGTATTTTGAACTTTGTAATTTAATTTTTTTAATAAATTTTATATTATATATATATTAAATTATATATATATATATCGATATATATATATATATATATATATATATATATATATATATATAGATAGATAGATAGATTTCTAGAGTAGTGCCGGGGTGATAACGAATGGGCGTCGGTTTCGCTCTAACTCGCATATTAGCGACGCAAAACCGTTTTAAAGTTTTACAGATTTGAAATTTTTCAAATGGCCAAAAATCCAAAATTTCAAAGTCCGTTTGCGAGCTTAATAAGCGTCGGCGCCCTTTTCTAATGCTTATACACGTACCTACGGACCATAAACAATACGAATATAACAAAAAATTAGAAAAAAAAATTTCGAAAATTTCCCGACATTTACATAACACCCCCCCTTTGAAGTTTTTGCGATTTTTTCCAAAAAATATTTTTTCGAAATCAATAAATCTAATAGTGGATTTCTATAGAGTAGTGCCGGGGTGATAACGAATGGGCGTCGGTTTCGCTCTAACTCGCATATTAGCGACGCAAAACCGTTTTAAAGTTTTACAGATTTGAAATTTTTCAAATGGCCAAAAATCCAAAATTTCAAAGTCCATTTTAAATAAAAAAAAAAGGCGGTAAAGAAAATATAGTGACGTACAGGTGAAAAACAATTTAGTTAAATTTATTAAGAAAAATTTCGAAATTTTCCCGAAATTTACAAACACCCCCCCTTTGAAGAGGGTTTTTTTCCAAAAATATTTTTTCGAAATCAATAAATCTAATAGTGGATTTCACGAAGAAGTAGAAGGGTGAAACGAATGGGCGAGTTTCGCTCTAAAGGGCATATTAAAAAAAAGGGCAAAAAGGGATTTGAAATTTTTCAAAAAAGGGGGCAAAAAAAAAGCAAAAAAAAAAAATGCAAAAAGGGGAATAAAAGGGGAAAAAAAAAAAAAAAAAACAAAATTAAAAAAAAAGCAAAAAAAAAAAATAAAAACAAAAAAAAAAAGAAAAAGGACAAAAAAAGGAAAATAGGTGGCTCAAAAAAGGGGCAAAAAACTACAGGGGGGCAAAAAAAAAGGCAAAAAGGGTAGACTAAAGGGGCAAAGAAAAAAGGCAAAAGAAAAGGAGAAAAAAAAGAGCAAAAAACAAAAAGGCAAAAAAGGGCAAAGGGGGGGGGCTAAAGTGAAAAAAAAAGGGGCAAAAAGGGGCAAAAAGGGCAAAAGAATAAAAAGGGGCAAAAAAAAAAAAAAAATAAATAAAGGGGGGCAAAAGGGGGCAAAAAGGGGCTAAAGGGAAAAAAAAAAAATAAAAAAAGGGCTAAGGGGAAGAGAAAGGGGAAAAAAAAAGGGGCAAAAAAGGGAAAAAGCTAAAGGGGCAAAGAAAAAATAAAAGGAGGAAAAAAGGGGGCAAAAGAAAAGGGAAAAAAGGGGGCAAAAGGGGGGCAAAAGGGGGGGGCAAAGGGCAAAGGGGGAAAGGAAAAAAAGGGCAAAATGGGGGGCAAATGAGGGGCACAAAATGGGGGCAAAATGGGGCAAAAAAATGGGAAAAAAAAATGGGGGCAAAAAGGGGGCAAATGGAATGCGAAAAAAAAAGGGCAAAAAAGGGGCAAAATGGACTGCGAAAAAAGGGGGGAAAGGGGGCCAAAGAGTGTCTAGACAGATGTCTAGACGGTTGTTTGGACGGATGTCTGGACGGATATCTGGACGAATGTCTGGACCGATGTCTGGACGGATGTCTGGACGGGAGTCCAGACGGTGGTCTTGAAAGGGGGCGCTAGGGCGTCACGAGGGGGCACAGTGTTGGAGGGGAGAAAGATAAATAATTAATGAAGAGTAGATTACATAGTCAAAGAATATAGTCAGTATAATCTTAAGAATAATATTTTTCCATTTTTGGTGAACTAAAATACTTTTTATTGACTCAAATTTTTTTTATTTTTTTATCTATTTTTCATATAATGTAATTTATTGTACATAATGGGACGTAGAAATTATTTTAATTTCAAGTTATTTGTACAATAGTATTTTGTACTTTGTAATTTTAATTTTTTAATAAATTTTATATTATATATATATTAAATTATATACCTACGGAGCATAAACAATACGAATATAACAAAAAATTAGAAAAAAAAATTTCGAAATTTTCCCGAAATTTACATAACACCCCCCCCCCTTTGAAGTTTTTGCGTTTTTTGCCTAAAAATATTTTTTCGAAATCAATAAATCTAATAGTGGATATCTATAGAGTAGTGCCTGGGTGTTAGCGATTGGACACCCCGGCACTACACTATATAAATCCACTGTTAGATTTACCGATTTCGAATAAATATTTTTTGGCAAAAAACGCAAATACTGCAAATGGGGGTGTATTGTGTAAATTTCAGTAAAATTTAAAAATTTTTTTTGCAATTTTTTGTTATATTCGTATTGTTTATGGTCCGTACATACGTGTATACGCATTAGAAAAGGGCGCCGGCGCTTATTAAGCTCGCAAACGAGCATTGAAATTTTGGATTTTTGACGGTTCGAAAAAAGCTCAAAACAGCAAAACTTCAAAACGCTGCTGCGACGTCATTATGCGCATTAGAGTGAAACCGACGCCTAATCGCGAACACCCCGGACCTTCACTATAGAAATCCACTATTAGATTTTTCGATTTCGAAAAAATATTTTTTGGTAAAAAACGCAAAAACTTCAAAGGGGGGGGGGTGTTCTGAAATTTTCAAAAAATTTTGATTTTTTTGTAATATTTTGTTATATTCGTATTGTTTATGGTCCGTACGTACGTTTTTAAGCATTTGAAAAGAGCGCCGACGTTTATTAAGATCGCAAACGGGCTTTGAAATTTTGTGTTTTTGACATTTTAAATGTACAAACAAGTAAAGGAGAATATTTTTGAAATATGTGAATTTTTGCGTCACTTCTGTTCTATAAAAATAAGCTAATATTATTACAAACAAGTAATTTCCAGATTTAATTCTGTTAAAAATATACAACAACAACATAGTATTAATAAAGAAACATTTTGTATCGTTCAAAATATTGTCAATGTATTCACGAAACATGTTTTATTCAAGGTATTGTACTTCTCAACTACATATTTATAATACATACTCACGAAATCGATAACTCCTTACTGTGACGGAACAATAGTAAAACACACCCAAGTAATTTTCAAGTCACAGGTGCTGCGTTTTCTAATTTGATTTTATATATATATATATATATATATATATATATATATATATATATATATATATTATTGTCAAGGTGGAGATGAATTTAATCATCAATTGTCGATGACAATTTTATTGTTACAAATATGAGTTTTGTTACGGTAGAATACAATGTTTAATTTATACATAGAATACTGTTATGATCATTATATATATGTTTGTGTATATATATATATATATATATATATATATATATATATATATATATATAAACATTGTATTATTAAGATATTTTGTAAAATTAATAATTTTATTTATGTACAATTAGTCTTTAATTCATGAATACAATATTAATCTGCGTTTAAAAATAAAACTACTTAATAAGATATTTACTTGAATACAAAAAAAAATGAGAAGAAATTGTATTTTGTCTTTTAATGTCGGTTCTCTTGACTTTATTACTTAAATGTTCAATATATTATTAGTTAATAACAAACGATTAATTTATTATTTTATATGTATGGTTTACTATTTAATAAATATAATTTTTAATTTGCATATTGAATTTTTTAAAAAATGAACGTTTCGTTGTGAATATTTTTTATGTCGGAATTTGATAAGATTTTTTTGTATTAAATGAAAGACAGTGTACTTATTTAGAGTTGTGTGAAAAAAGGTAATTTTATATATAAATATCATGATTCACACATTTGTACACATTATCGATGAATTGTTTGATCTTATCAAGATCATCAAATAATATCATAGGTTGGAAATGTTATATAAGTGATTTCTACAGGCGTTTCCAAAAGAAATTAGCTGTTTATGTTATGAAACGTAATTTAAAAATATGTATTTCAAAATTTAACCGCATATATCTGTCTTTTTTGTAAATATAGAGAAAGTTTATTAAGCTTCTAAATACAAAATTGAAGAGTAACTTTTTATTAAAAAAAAATATTACAAAAAGAATGATATATAGTATTTGCAAATTTAAACTAATAAATAGGTTAAAAGTACTTTATACAATTTAAAAGCTCTATATTTGGATTTATTATATCAATAAAAGTAATATATCAGAAATCAGAAATCAGAAAAAAAATATTTTGTCTAATAATTACATGAAGTTTACATGATATTTTCGGGGTTACTTAGGCTGCCTATCTTATGATAATGCGCCTATGGTTGAGTATTATTTTCGATATGTGTTAGTGAGATTTTGTAACAATACAGGAAAAATGTCAAAACACCTGTTTTAATGTGAATTTTTTAACTATTTTAACTTATGCTAACTTAACTATCTTAATTAATTATACTGACTTAGTTGTAAATAGCTTTTTTTCTAACTTAACCTATTTAAAAACATTGTTTACAGCCGCTCTAGGCGCTAAGACTTTTGTCACTGAGGGGTTGTTGAAGTCTTAAAAGCCACAATTTTTTCAAACGGTATATCTCAACCGTCGCGATGGGAACCAACCCAAGGGGTCAAAAAGTTTTGCAACTTTGGATAACACAAGCCTTTTGATTCCAAACTTCAATATTCTCTTCTTTTTACTACAAACTGAAATTGAACTGTAGTTCATCATTAAACGCGTGGATCACTGATCATTCGCTGTATTGTGATTGCTTAATGGGTTACAGTTGTATAAGCTGTACCAGGTGGGTGGTCTGCCAGACAATTTTGAAAAATGCCGCAGGTTGCATCGACGTTGGGGGTGTTTGTGGTAGTTTGGGTGGGATGTGAGTTTTGTGTTGGCTGGTCGTTGGGATTTGGGGGTGTTGTGGGGTTTGTGGAGAGAGGTTGATTTGGGGAGTTAGTAGGTTGGAGTGTAGGTTTGGGAATAAGGAGGGGGTTGTGATATGGAGTCTGGTGGGGGAAGGTGACCCTTCGTGCCTGAAAAGTAATATATATATATATATATATATATATATATATATATAAAGCGTTTTTAATAATTTGGATAAAAGTGATAATTTGTGTAATGATTAAATAAATTTATATAGATTAAATTTATTTACAAAAAATGTTTTCTAATAAGAATATCAAAACTTTGACAGCTGGTGGCAGTGATGTTCCGCAAACTTCCATGCATACTAATGATCAACGCAGCGTAATAAGTATCTTGAAACGAAGGCAGTACACCTGACTTTAACAAAGTAGCCTCACTTGATACCAAGCAATGTCACATTTTTCAAACGAACCACATTTTCAACAAGTGTTGCTGAATTTTTTTTAAACTCATTTTGACATTTCAACTCAGTATAGTTTGATAAATTATCATGGAATCTTTAACACTTCAACAACGCTTGGAAATTGTATAAACTTATTATAAAAATCAATGTTCAGTTCGTAAAACTTATCGTGCACTTCGTGAAACTTATGGTCAACATTAAATAAAGAAAATTGCAGAATTTGGAGTGAAAGCAATCCACAAGTCATTGAACAAAGATCACTGTATCCACAAAAAGTAACTGTCTAGTGTGCGTTACATGCTGGTGGTATCATCGGACCATATTTCTTTCAAAATGAAGCTGGAGATCACGTTACAGGAAATGGAGTGCATTACCGAATCATGATTAATATTTTTTTCCAAAAATGATTGAAAATGGTTTGTACGATATGTGGTTTCACTACATGTCATTCATTTAAGGAAACAATAGACTTATTGAAACAAAAGTTTAATGAGTTCATTATTTCACGAAATGAACCCATTAATTGGGCACCAAGATCTTATGATCTAATTCCACTGGATTATTTTATATGGTGTTATGTGAAATCATTAATTTATACTGATAAATCATAAACAACAGAAGTATTAAAAATAAACATTGTACGTATAATTCATGAAATTGGACCACAATTATGTGAAAAAGTGATTAAAAATTGTACTAAAAGAATGCATTATGTTAAGCGAAGTCATCGTTGTCATGAGTGAAATTGTATTCCATCATTAACACTAGAACTACCGATGTTAAATATATACCTAGTTTTACCGCACTCGTCAAATTGACGTATTTTTGATCATGGCTTTCATTTTAACTTTTCACTTAGTTTATGTAAATAAAAGAATATAATTTAACAAAAACAACACTTAATATAATAATTCATTAATTATTAATACAAAAAAAAACAAACAAACAAAAACACTTTCTATTTGCATTTATATTATAGCACATTTGATATGCATGGAATAACTATGAATCACATATTTTACAAATACATGTTATCTGTGATGAACACTTGCCACAAACATATTTGTCAGTTCGTAAGCGAACACTCCTCTAGCTTTTTTTGTCGAAACGAATGAATCTCATAATTTCCGAAAATCTGTTTCTACTCATAGTTTCGGCAAAGAAAGAAGGTCCCCATTTTTTGGACTGCAAATACGATAACTTCATGTTTCTTGCTTCGTAGGCTCCTCGAGCATACAAAATGGCTATAAAAGCATATAATTCGTCCATAGTAATTTTCCAGTCGTTCTGTAAAATGTTTCTGGCCTGTAGCTCAGTGCAAGCTTTTATGTGGCTCATAATTCTATTATCAATTATGAGCCGAAATACACTACTAACATTACCGAGCATAATGTTTCGCTTCGCATAACCAGTTGGGCCCGAAGTATCCTTGAATATAGTACGTAATGGCAATCTACCAACACAGCCATTCCCTAATTCTTCCCATTCAGTACCGTCGACAGCAATGTCTTTTTGCTGTCTTGGTTCGATTTCTGTTTGGCTGTCCGATTCAGTATCTGAACATATTCGCAATCGCTTACTGCGTTTGTGGCTATTTTGGGGAATTTCATCTTCACTCCTTGAATCTTCACTTTCATATTGATCTTCTTCACTTTGTTCAATATCTCGTACTTCAATTTCATCCTCAGCTTCTTCAGAGTCTGAAAAATCAGTTTTATTTTCCACGCAAGATATGTCTAAATCATTATTACTTGAATTAGTATCCGAACTGTCTTCATTTATACCAGTGAGTTCTTTGAATTCTTCGAATAATTTTTTGCTTCCTGTAAATCGTTTCATTGTTGCCTAGGATTTACAAGAAATAAATTTGAATTTTTAATAAAAATATGTTCATATTTTTTTCCCAGATTGGACTTTTCACAGATTACACTTTGCACCAAGAACTTTATCACATTAGAAGTACAACTGATAATGATTGCAACCTTTTTTTTTATATGAAAAATGTACCAAAAATTTTTCCAGGAAATGTCTGAAAGCGATATATGTGTATGCAAGGATGGACATCAATACGTATTTACATTCACTTGAATATAAATTATTATAAATTTTGAGATTGCTAATGTCGTCAATTTGACGTGTCTTGGTATAAATAGGTATAGGTCATACTAATTATGGAAGTTAAAGTAGCTAAGTGGAAATTGAATAGGAATATTTAATTGTTCTTATACTTCATTAAAAGTCGTCATAAAATTCTAGAACAATACATAAATCATATCGAAATTTTTAAGCACGAAATTTGAAAATCGTCAAAATGACGCTCTTGGTAGTTCTAGTGTTAAACCATAGAATATGCTTAAAAATAAAAAATAACTAATTAATTAAATACTTTTTGTTTTGTTTCCATTCAAATTCCAGCAGCGCTTTTTGGAAAACCCTATATAATTAAGATTGAAAATTTTTGTATTTTTTATTTTGTTTTTGTAATTTATTTACATAGTTTATATATATATATATATATATATATATATATATATTATATATATATATACAATATATAACCATTGATCGAATGAAATGAATTTATGGATGAAATAATGAAGTTATGGATTTTAAATATTAATAATTATTTTCTATTGTTATTACGTAGATATATTCAATGAAACTTTATTATAAAAATCATTTTTCGGAAAACTAACTTCTATTGTCTATGGAACCCACAAGTTTGCATCCACAAATATTAAAGTATTTTTAAAATATTTCCTTGGTCTATATCAAAATCACAAACACGTATTCACTGGTTTATACTGAAAATATTCTTTTATAGACCTCATCGACTTATTATCTCATTTATCAAAAATTTATGATGTAATATGGATATATAATATTTGTATCATTAATTTATCAATAAATTTTATTTGAATTGTCCATAAGATGCTTATAGACAGAGTGAAAGACGTATGAAGAATGCATTATGTTAAGCGCATCGTTATGATTTATTTGATAAGTAGAGCTACCGCGCTAAGTATAGTACAGAGTGAATTTGTGAATTGTGTTTAAATAAGAGTGTTATTTAATGTAATTACATTATAATATTATAATAATTTGAATGCATAAATAATACTAATATTTTACATTGTGGTATTTAACAATTTATCAAAGATGAAAATGAGGTTATGTACATGTATACAAAACTGATATAGTATTTTATAACGTTATGTATATACATTTGATCTAATCAAATTACAATTAAAACACATGCATTTAAAAATTATCCGAAATACCTATTACAGTTTTTCGATGTTATCTATTGTTTCTCACACAGCCACTATGAATTCTCTTTGTTCACAGGTGTCAAAGATTTATTGAATTTGTTTGTGGTGTTATAAATATTATCAATTTATCTATAAATAGTATCTAAATAGATGCTCATTTGAATTTCAGGTAGATATTATTTCTTCACTTTGAGTATTTACCAATTTTCATTGTTTAATTTTTAAAACATTGATCCAATTGTATACTATATATTATACAACAGTAATATAATAGTAATTAAAAAAATGTTTTTACAGGCTTTAAAGATAAATTTGTTTTTAAAGTCTATTGTGCCCAGAAATTTTACTTATTTGCAAAACTTTATCTAATTGTATCAACTTTATACCTACTGAAAGTCACCATCGAGGGAGCAATGGAAATCGTTGAATAAATTTATTATAATTCATAATAAAAGTTTTAATTTGAAAATAATTGTAATCTTAAACATAATAAATAATGTTCTCGACGACATACTATTAAATACAGTGCAAAAGATCATCATCGAGACGTTTGTCCGTCATACGATGTTTAATATGAAATAATTGTAAAAATAAAAAATAATTTAATTAAAACATTGATCATTTTCTACTTAAATTTTTATCCCGTCTATTTATCGCTTCTTTGTATTTTACTACATTTCTGCATTTTGTTACTTGCTTTATTCTGAATAATTTGTTCATATACGAGTTTTGTAGGCATACGCTATGTCCATGTATCGAATGATTACTTTATTGATGATAATGAAGTTTCATTTCTAAATATTAATAATTATTTTCTATTGTTATTACGTAGACTATATTTTTTATATATGATTAAATAATTTATCAAAAAGTAATAATAGAATATTTGATATAAAATTATTTTAATTGTGCACATTTACGATTGATTTAAATTATGTATTAAAAATTAAATATTACATTTACGATATGTAATATTTAGTGTTAAATAATTACTTATAATTTTGTAAGTGTCTGTTTGAGCCGACATAAAAATATTTTATTATAAATTAAAGATGAAAATGTATATTATAAACAACTATTAAGGCTATTAATTAT
This sequence comes from Neoneuromus ignobilis, assembly GCA_029203775.1. NCBI lineage: Eukaryota > Metazoa > Arthropoda > Insecta > Megaloptera > Corydalidae > Neoneuromus > Neoneuromus ignobilis. Next base: position 26,447,717 of record CP092087.1, read on the forward strand.
ATTTGATATTTGTTAAATTCGGGAACCATACTGTTAATAATGAATATAAATGGAGTTAAATAATTATACTATAATTTAAGCTGCTTAAATTTTTGTTGAAAAAAAAACAAGTAATTAAATAATAAAATATTGCATAAAATGTAGAATATATTAAAATTTATGAAAATTAATTAAAAACGACAGACATAAATATGAATACATTACACGTTACCAATCACTATTTTTGTAGTTATTAATGCGGAAAGCTACAAAAAAATATTAATTTGATCGAATATTCAATTTAATGTTTATATTCTGCCAACACGCGAATGTAAAAAAATATGTGAACATTATTTTTAATGTTTCGTTGAACTAAGATTTTGGATTGTAGGAAAATAAATAATATCATAATATTAATTATATCATGAAATGTTTAAAATAATATTATGAAACTTTCTGTTATATTACATAGTTTTACTACTGAATATTCGAATGGTACAAAATATCAATAAATATTTTTTTAATCATTAAAACGACAAATGTCGTTTTTATATTGATAATTTAAATATATATATATATATATATATATATATATATATATATATATATATATAATGACAGTAGTTAGCTATAAGAAACGTAAAAATAGAAATAATCATCGTTTTAAATTGCTTAGTTGTTGAATTTTTGTTGTTAGTTTAATTTTGAGTAATAAATATATTATTTGTGATGTCAGTTTATTGAAGATTTTATGAAATAAATATCTATTTTTATATATAAATTAATGAATTAATAGTAATAATTTAATAAAAGAAAAATAAATATAAAACAATTGGAATAGAATATTATTTTTACTAAAAAATTCTTTAATTTTCGAAAAAATATATTTTTCCTCTCGTTCCTTTTATTTGTAAAGAGAGAGGAGTACATATATATGTATATAGGGAGTTTTAAAAATGAATATGAAAAGTATAAGACATAATTTTAGGAATAAAAATATTAGTGATGGGTTTTTAACATTTTCCCGAAAATGTTTAATAAAAAAAAGATAAATGAAAATGTTATAACGCTTCTAAAAGTATTGTCTAGACATCATTTACATCAGATTTTTCTATAATGATTGATGTATTTATTGTAGGTAAATGCTTTTACATTTAAATGAAAGTTATTTTTTTAAATATTTTATTTTTTACTTTGGAAGAGTAGGTTGAAATGCATCTTTGGTTAGAAGTTTGTAGAAATCTAAGTGAAACTGTTTATGTTAAGCAAAATGTCTTTGTAATAGTCATAGTTTAAAAATGTATGCTTGGTTTAGTAATAACAGGATTATGATATATACAGAATACAACCATAAAAGATCAAGGAATAAAACAAGTACAATAACAAAAAAGGAGGTTTTAAACATAGCAAAAGATTATTATTATTTTTATATCTAGAATTACATTTATAAGTTAGGAATTACTATATATATATATATATATATATATATATATATATATATATATATATATATATATATATATGGTATCATTCATTGAGGCTTTTGTCCATGGATCGATATGGGCTTAATGATGATGATGATGATATATATATATATATATATATATATATATATATATATATATATATATATACCGAGGTAGTACAGTGGTTAGCATCACCGCGTGTCATGCGGGAGATTGTTCGATTCCCAGTCGGAGAGTCCTCGTTTTCATAATGAAGGCCGACAACCTCATCTTGTATGAAAATGATGTGGCTTTCGTATATGGACTGATGTGGGCGTTATATATATATATATATATATATACGAGGTCGTTTGATAAGTCCGTGTAAATTCCGAAAGATGGCACCACTGGTGCATATCGAGGTTATTTTTAATTAGTAGCACCTCTTGGAAGAACACACATCAAGTTTCAGCCATATCGGTCTATTCCTTTGTGTTTGACAATCGTTGGAATCAAGGAAATCGAGTGATTGTCAAATAATGGACGAAAAAGAATTTCGCGTGTTGATTAAACACTACTTCATTAAAGGCAAAACGCCTCAGGAGACTAAACAGAAGCTTGATAAACATTATGGTGACTCTGCACCTTCGATTAGTGCGGTTTATAAGTGGTTTCAAAATTTTCGGAGTGGCCATATGAGCACAAGAGACGCTGAACGTTCTGGACGCCCTGTTGAGGTCACCACTCCAGAAATCATTGATAAAATCCATGATATGGTGATGGATGACAGAAGAGTGAAAGTGCGCGAGATTACTAGTGCTGTAGGCATCTCGTGTGAACGGGTACATAATATTTTGCACCAACATTTGGACATGAAAAAGCTATCCGCCAGGTGGGTGCCGCGATTGCTCACGATCGATCAAAAACGAGGTCGTGTGAAGTGTTGCAAGAACGGTTTGCAGCTGTTTCAGCGAAATCCGCAGGACTTTAAGTGTCGTTTCATCACTGTAGATGAAACATGGATACATCACTACACTCCTGAGACCAAAGAGCAGTCTAAACAATGGGTTATCAAGGGGGAATCTGCTCCGAAAAAGGCGAAGACAATTCCTTCGGCCGGGAAGGTTATGGCGACTGTCTTTTGGGATTCGCAAGGAATAATCTTTATCGACTATTTGGAAAAGGGTAAAACCATTACAGGTGCATATTATTCATTGTTATTGGATCGTTTGAAAACCGAGTTGCAAGAAAAACGTCACCGATTAGCGCACAAAAAAGTCCTCTTTCATCACGACAACGCACCAGCTCACACCTCAGCAGTTGTAGCCGCAAAACTAATGGAAATAGGGTTCCAAATCGTTTCACATCCCCCCTATTCTCCAGACTTGGCTCCATCGGACTATTATTTGTTCCCTAATATGAAGAAATGGCTCGCGGGAAAAAGATTTTATTCGAACGAGGAGGTGATTGCAGGAACGAATGACTATTTTACAGACTTGGACAAATCCTATTATTCGGAAGGGATCAACAAACTAGAGCAGCGTTGGATGAAGTGTATAAGCCTAAAAGGAGACTATGTTGAAAAATAAAAACGATTTATTCAAAAAAATGAAGCAGTTTTTATTTTTACACAGACTTATCAAACATCCGTATGTGCGTGCTGAAAATAAGGATATAAAACTAAAATGATAAAATACACAATTAATTCAAATAAAAATCGGCACGTGTCAAATGATTAAATTTAATTACTGTCAGTTTTGCGTGGGCTCTATTCAGTTGATCGTGCAAACGATTCGTCAAAGTATTAAAAAAGAAACAAACACTAGCCACAAAACAAATGAATAAATGAACAACAAATGGCGCGTGACTGATACATTCTTCGTCTGCTTTACAAAACATATAAATAGTATAATATAATCAGTACGGATCTTCGACAACAGGCTTTTTGCTAGCCGCCACAATACTATTCAAACATCGACAGTCTTCCAGTACAATAAACTTCATTTAATAATAAATTGTTTATTTTTTTTATTTTTTTTACATATCGGTCTCTTTAGTAATATCGAAAAATGATTAATGGATACATGTGATGAGATTGTGGGGTTAAAAAGAACTAATGAAGTGAATAAAAACGAAATTTTATCGTGTGTTATTGTCACTGTTATTTTGTTGATAATCTTTGAAATATGTATATTATATATATATATATATATATATATATATATATATATATATATATATATATATATATATATATATATATATATATATATATATATATATATATATATGTATATATGTATATATATATATATATATATATATATATATATATGTATGTAGTTGTGTGTTTAATTCAATAACCTCTCATTTCACTTTATATAATATTTGTTGAAAGGATTATTATAAAAATTATTAGCATACTTTCTTGAAAAAATTATAATCTTAAATATTAAACTGCAATAGAAATCTATTTTGTGACAAATTAATTTAATAATATTGATATAAACGTAATTATCAAACATATAAAATTTGAAATCAGTTCGATATTTTGATAATGATAACTTAGTATTTTTAAATGAATTTAAAATGTATTAATGTTATTTGTAATGTTATTAATAAATGATTGAAACAATAGTAATTTTGCTAATAATTTACAGTGTATGAAGAAAACTGTAAATAAGAAATTGCTTGATTCAGAGTTAAATATTAATACATTTTGACAATTTATTGCAAATGATTTCTCTTATATTAAATAATTAAAAGAAAATGTGAAATAAAAGTAACTAAACTGCAATAAACTTATAATTGATCACTTAATTATGGATGTACGCACACGTAGATATTAAAAAAAGAAATATGTAATGTCGACACCATAAAAGGCCAACAACCTCACGTGTAAGAAAAAACCTATCACGGGACAGCATGCATTCCTAAATCCATATCGTCCACATTCTTAAATCATAGCAGCACTCGACCGACTTGACAACAAGAATCAGGTTCATGGAATAAAACAAAATCAATCTAATCATCGATCTTGATCTAAAGAAGGCTCGGGGTCCCGGGCAGTGGCCGGATCCCAAGTAGCGGCCTGTTTGTACTCTTTGTCTTGATAATTATTTATAATCATATGCGCATTGTATGCTTGATGTGTAACGATTTGTGAAATAATTAACGTTTTGTGTTTGGACACAGTCGTTGATGAAATTTTTAATAAACAGGTGCTAAAATGGGCGTCAGTTTGTTTTAATCGAATTTATCGATGATTAATTCTTTTATGTAATGAAATCTTCTATTATAAAAGTTTTATCGTCGTGTAGAAATGTATTTTTATTAAAATAAGAGGTATTCTTAATGAATTATTTTGTAATTTGATCCCATTAATTTATATATATATATATATATATATATATATATATATATATATATATATAAATGAGTGTGTGTAATTTTAAAAAAAATAAAAGTAACCAAATGCTATATTTAGTACTTGAAAGTAGATTGGTAACAGAAATGATTGATTAATATTTAAAAAATATATAAAGTTTAAAAATATATCAACGAACAAGTGAATTGGAGTATTTGAAAATTTATTGCAAAAGAAAGATATTAAATTGTTTAAAGTAGAAGAGATTTTTAATATGATGCAGATTATATATATATATATATATATATATATATATAGGGTTATCCAAATGTGACGCCTAGATTTGTGTTTTATTAAAAATAAACTATACATATGTTTCCCTATACACCATCCTATGCACATGTTCTTTTTTAATAAAACACAAATCTAAGCGTCACATTTGGATCTTCTCTCTCTCTCTCTCTCTCTCTCTCTCTCTCTATATATATATATATATATATATATATATATATATATATATATATATATATATATGGATATAGTATATGTATGTATATTATTGAACACGATTGACGACAGAACACAAAATTAATCCGAGAAAGTTTACCAATATTAATAACACGAGAATATTTAATATGATGTGATTGTAACAAAGAATATAAAAAATGGGTAGAATTTCTAAACAAAACTTTCTAGAATGCAAACGTCTGCGACAATAAAATTGATGCAGAGCATTGAAATTTTCTGCAGAAGCTACGTGAATGTAAATAGTTGATACAAATATCGTATTTCACGACATAGTAGAGTATTGCTGCATGAATTATATGTTTTCTTGAACAGCACAGCAGTGGGCAGATAGCCATGTATATACAAATTATGTATTGGATGATATACCATTCTCTTAAAGATCATGTTAGAGGATTTGAAAAGTTTTATCTGCTGTCGTCACAAATCTTTTATTTATATACAGGGAATAATAATAACAAAAACTATACGGAAGTCAACGACTTAAATAATACTGTGTACGTTTTTCATAACAATCACATTATGCTATAATAGTATGCATGTTATATACATATATTTCATATTCGTTGTTTTGTATTTATGTATATTTTTAAGTTTAATTGAAAATAAATATTTTGTTATACCTCTTAATAGTAATTTTTCCATGTTAACATTCTTACAGCTATATATTTTTTTTAATTTTTAACATTTGTTTTAAATATAATATGTAGTATAGAAATATTGTCTTTGTGGACTAAAATGAAAATCAATAAAATATTTTTTTAAATATTTCAAAATGTTTATATTGAGGATATGTAATAATTGAATTTTAATTATAAAGCACATACTTTTTTATTATGAAGTACATACTTATTAAATATTAGGTAAAATTATTATTAATTTAAAAATAATTTGTAAAATATTTTTTTGTTTGCAGATTTTTAATGTGAAAAGATTATATATACATTTTTAATTATATATATATATATATATATATATATATATATATATATATATATATATAATTCTTCTTGAATATATCTTAATTCAATTCTCTCAGATAGATTTTCAAAATATATAAGTTATATATTTAATAGTATTTAAATTTATAAGTAGGATTTAATGAAAATAAATATTTAACTAATTTTTAGTGGCCTTGTTCTTCTATTTGATTTATTTTTTTATTTTTAAAGAAGTAATTTTTGAGAAGAATTAGATTAATATCCTTTTATTTTATAAAGTTATACAGTATTTATTTTCACAAATATTGTAGTTATTAGATTATTAATATTTTTATGAGTTTATATATATATATATATATATATATATATATATATGTTTATGTTATGTACTATATATGATTCATATGAAATATGTGTAAGTGCAGTATCTAAACGCTGCGTGTGGTCTCTAGTGGAAATAATCGAACTTACGAATTGTTCATATTTTACTTTTGTGTTTATTTGTTTTGCTCCTTGTAATAAATGTAAATAGATCGTGAGATAATCCTGTCATTGCAATAATTTGTGTTTATAGTGAATTGTTTTATATATATATATATATATATATATCCGACTGTTGGTGTACTAGTTACATCAACGTCTGTCATGTGGGAAAAGTGTGTTTGAACTCCAGTTGGATATATAGAGTAGGAGGGGTTATTTATCCGAGATGAAGACAATCTGTCTAAGGGAGTAAACCCTGAGTAAATAATCCTCATCAACTCATCTGGTGAGCTTGGTATATATGACAAAGTACCAGTGAATAATGGTAACATTCAATGAGGATTTCGGACAATAATAGACTGATATAGTTGATGTAATATACATATATATATATATATATATATATATAAATTCTTTATCAGAAAAAATTATGTAAAAAGTTTATAATTGAAAGCAAAAGAGAGAGTAATTCATTAGAATTCACTGTTGAAGAGTTGAAAGAAGTAAAATAGCAGACGCGATGAATTTTTTGTTAAAAAAATATTTTGGTCCGTTAATTCATTAATGTTTTAGATATTTGTTTTATACTTTACTGTAAATGAAAATTTGTATGAATGATTTGATCATATAACGTTATGTATATATATATATATATATATATATATATATATATATATATATTAGGGTGGCAAGTATCTCCCTTCCGCTTTTTTTTTTTTTTTTTGCTGCGAAATATAAAAGACCAGAAGGCGGATATATATATAACCTATATATATATATATATATATATATATATATATATATATATATATTAGGTTGTCAAATATCTCCCTTCCGCTTTTTTGTCTTTTGAATTTCGCGGCTATTTACAAAAAAAAAAAAAGCGGAAAGATAAAACAACATAACTATATATATATATATATATATATATATATTGCACGTATGAAAGTTTTAATAATTATTAATTAGAAACTAATTATATTTGAACAAATTATGTATGTACATAAATAACTTTTAAACAAAAAATCAGTACAAAAAAATACATAACGTTAAAAAATGTTTTATGTACAATTTTTAAACTTAAAAATAAGATTTGTTTTGTTTTATATTATAAATAATTTTACAATTAAAATTGAACTGCAGTCTAGGTATCTTTTTTAACTTACTGAAATTTGATTTTAACTGTATTTTTTTCATATAGCTTAAAAGTGAATATTTTATTTGTTATATATATATATATATATAATGTATGTATGAATATATATAATATTATTAATAATAATAATGATTAGAATATCGCGATTTTTAATGTCAAACTGAAAGTAACAGTTGTAAATTGAGCTATATTTGTTTTATAATTAATGATTTTTTCACAGTGCTATAATTATTATTGTTGATGATATAATAATTTTCGTTAAACATCATTTTATTTATAAATGAACTGTTGTAATTATTTTTATTATTTTTTTTTCTGATTTATTATGTTTTACATTCGAATTGACACATCGAGTGTTCATTTTGCTATAAAACCGCTAACCCCTATACTATTTTACATAAAGAACAATGTTGTAACTAAATCATTTAACGAAACGTGAAATATTTATCAATCTATCATAATTTGTGTATTCACATTTCACCCACCCACACTAATAAAACACAATATCACGAGCGACTTCGCCTCGACAATATAATACGCGTGTACCACATTCAGTTACAAATTAAGACCACCCATTTATGCGCATAAAAAATAAACAACTAATTATTAAATTTATAAAAAACTATCCAAATATTAATGTAGAAATATAACGATATGACATACCCGCAGACGACCAAATCGTTATTGATCTTCGTCCGCATGGATATGATCATTTATTGTTTGCGGTGTATAATTGTAAATTACGGCATTATCGTGACTGTGGACCATTACTTGGCGCAGTATGGTGGTCTGAGATGAATCGATATCGAATCACATTGATAATTAGCGTGTACTTTTGGATTTAAGAGAAATATCAATTGCGAACAGTAATCGAAATACCGACCTAAGTTCAACAGGTGATTTTATCTGTAATCTATTTGTGAAAGAATTGCAGGTACATGTCGCTTAGTTCTGAAATTCGTTATGTAATGTAGAAAAATTATATCGAAAATAATACATAAATGTAATCTAGAATTATCCGTTATTACTATTATTAAAATTCAAGAATTCTTTTCCTATCATTGATTGAAATAAAGATGCTGTTATGCAATTCGAAAACTAAATCAAGTATCTGTTTTGATTTCAGAGAGGAAACAAAGATTATTTCAAATAAGAACAGTAATTGTTAACTTTTTAAAACAATATTACCTATGTACATTCACTTCTACTTATAGTTATTGCAAGAAATTATTAAATTTAATTGAAATTAATTGTAATTATTAAGATAATTTTACAAGATCAAATTATTTGTTTTATTGTAGTTATTAGTTTTTGTAGTAATATTAGTATTACGTACTTAATTTGTAAAAATTGTTGATTTGTTAAACATAAATGGTACAAATAAGAATAATGACACATAAAAAATACTTTAAAATGCAATAAAAATGATACATTATAAAACAATTTACATTGAGAGATAGTTTTTAGATTATTTTTAACCCGTTCGCTCTCAGCGTCACATATATGTGACGACCCGGTTTTCTTACCTGAGCTCGGCGTCACAAATATGTGACGAATGTTCATTATCAGTTTATGATAATTCTCTGTATCAAATCGTACTGCAAATAAATGGGTTATGTTAAAAAGCAATAAAATAGATACAGTATGTTATTGGTTTACCGATAATTACATTTTTAATCATTTAAAACGTTGTAAATACATCGCAAAAATTAATGAAAATTTGGTATCATATTTAAATAATAAAACGTCGGGGCTGTGGTGGCGGTTTTTCTCCTGAGGCCCTGGTAGCGAATGGGTTAATATATTTTAAAGTAATGTTTTGTGAATAAACGTACACTTGATTGAAAGAGTAAATTCAGTGACAAAGGTATAAGGAATAGTGATTTATTTTTTGTTTATTAATTTATATTTTAAATCGATTGCTAAAGGTCTTTATGAAGTAAATCGTAATTTGAACATGCGGAAATGAATAAAATTCCAAGACCATATCTGAAGGATTCAACTTTTAGCAATCTATAATTTTAGAATTTATTTTTTATTTCATGTTGATTTTTTGAAGAAAGAAAAGCTATTCTTTGATTAAATTTTGGACATTCAATAAATAAATTAAGTATGGATACATAAATTCGATTTGGAATACTTTTTTAATATAGTGTTCAAATTAGTAATAAAGTTTAACAAATTAATTTTATGAACTTTTAATTAGAAAATAATTTCTTAATTTTAATATACATTAAAATTGAAAATCTTGTAAACGTTATTGAATTTTTTTTAGTTGTTTAAGATTATGTTTGTAGTATCTGTATAATATGATACTTATATTAGTTTGTTATCGTTTTAAAATTTATATAGCATATACTATTTTTTGTATTCATTAATTTCTAATATTTGCTGTATTATTTAGACAATGAGTTGCAGATATACAGTGAGTCAAAGTGAAACTCATACAAAGTTATGTTTCCAATAATTTTACACACATATTTTAATATAATAACAATTTTCTTTATTTTTTTGCTTAATTTATTTATTAAGGTTATTTTTATTATATTTCAAAATTTCAATCGTAAATTAATACTTCCACTCCAGAAAAAGTTACCATTTCTGAAAAATGAACAAAAAATACATCAAAATGAAATTCATATAACGAATTATTCTCGCTTGAAAACTGCTGTGTTAAGAAAGTATACTCTTCAAATATGTATTTGGTCACTTGGTTACAAAAAGAAACCTATTGTTAAGTCGTTTATAATCATTTTGTAAAAAATATAAGTTGGATTTTCACTTTGAGTAGACAAAGGGGACAATCATCGACGGACGGGCGAAAGCTAATGATTTTTCATTACAAAAATGGCAAAACTCTACGGGAAATTGGGAAAATAGTTAATAAAAGCCATGCTACAATGCAATATGCAATAAAAAGATTTTAAAACAGCCAAAATATTGACAATAAAGTTAGAAAGTGTCTCCGCAAGATTTTTAGTGACCATGACGAGCGTTAGATTCTACGAAAAATTAAAGAAAATTCGAAAATTAGTGCACCCAAATTGGCTTTAGAAGTTAAAAAGTATCTAAATAAAAAAGCAAGCCCCCAAATAATTCGCAATATACTAAATAAAAATGGGTTTCATGCTCGTATTGCCAGGAAGAAAACTTTCATAAATCTAGCTAATCGCAACAAAAGGTTAATCTTCGTTCAGGAACATGTTAATAAGAGTTTTAATTATTGGAAAGATGTTTTATTTACGGATGAAAGCAAATATAATTTATTTGGATCCAATGGGAGAATTAATGTATGGCAGAAACCAAATACAGAAATGTCTGTAAAACACTTCTGTCCTATAGTCAAACATGGGAGCGGACATGTTATGGTATGGGGGTGTATGTCTACGAAAGGGGTTGGAAATTTAATTTTATAGATGGGATTATGAATCAAAATGTTTATATTGATCTATTAAGAAAAAAATTGAAAGCCAAAGCTCAAAAATTTGTGATTTTACAAACATTTAATTTTTATCAGGACAACGACCCCAAGCATAAAGCTTATAAAACACGCAGTTGGTTGTTATATAACTGTCCCAAAGTACTGGAAACACCATCATAATCACCTGATATAAGTGTGATTGAAAATCTATGGAATCACTTAGAAGTTACCATTAGAACACACACTATTATTAATAACAATGATTTAAAAAAGCGTTATTAGAAGAATGAGGAAAAACTGATCTAGCTTATTGTGAAAAATTAGTTAAATCCATCCCGAATCGTTTAAAGGATATAAAAATTAATAAAGGCTATTCCACTAAGTACTAAAATAATTCAATCCATTGTAAATTTTAATTTAATAAATAATTTGTTAGTTGTACGAGTTGCATCTTGATGTATTTTTTGTTCATTTTTCAGAAATTGTTACTTTTTCTGATGTAAAAGTATTAATTTACGACTGAAATTTTGAAATATAATAAAAATAACCCTAATAAAGAAATTAAGCAAAAAAAATTAAGAAAATTGTTATTATATTAAAATATATGTGTAAAATTATTGGAAACATAACTTTGTATGAGTTTCACTTTGACTCCTTGTAATTTTTTTTAATTTAAATATTCAACAAGAGTTTGGAATAATAGAGAAAGAAGTATATATTAAAAATGACATTGTAATGAGATGGTTTGAAATTCATTTACTGCGAATATTTTAATATTATATATTAACCGTTATAGTGCCAAATTTTTTTTAACTATCTCTTACAAGCGCGATCGCGCTCTTTGGCACTAAAGCGGTTAAATAATCTTTTTGATATTTTATAACATGATTTCAATTTATTTTAAAATATAGAAGATGTTACTAAAGAGAATATTACAATATTAAAAATGTATAATTATGTTAAGCAGCGTTTACAGTTAAAGCCGATATGTATATTGTGAACATTACTTTCAATATGCGATGTATTGTATTTAGATTGTTTTAAATAAATAGTTTTTGTTTATGAACAAATAGGTAGTTATAAATTCCAACGAACGCATATTTTTACTTCAAACTATCTATATATCTGACTTTGAATTGTTTTTAACAACGTCGACAGTATCTAAATAACTGTATGAGATTCATTTGTCATTGGTCGTGCAGGTGACACAACATTATAGTAAGTGGTGTCGTCTAAACGTACCATCGTGTGCTTGGATTCATAAGTTCATTTTTATATAAAAATAATTACATCTTTTTATAATCTAATTTATATGTAATCAATTTATTTTGTAATTTTTTCTCAATTCGTATTGTACTCATAGAATAACATCGGCATAACTAAAAAGTAGTTTTGAAATGAAAACGTTTTAATATTTGAATTAAGGAGATTGGTCTGTTAAAAAATATGATAAGATTAGTCTAAAATTTCAATATAATGATCATAATAATGATCAAATTCTTCAGGAATTTTTTTGAAATTTTTCTCCATCCCGTTTTAGAAAAATTAAAACATGAAAATTGTGTCATATAACATGGGCTCTTATGGCGGTGTGGTATAAATTGAAACTTAAGTCATTGAAACTCCACTAAAAAATGCCGAGAATTTTTTAAAAGATGTTTTATTATAAAGCTTATATTTTTAATAGTATTATCACTCGAGTAAAACAAATCTTCACAACGCCGTTTGCAAGTTTTTAGTTGAAAAAGAATTGTAAATGAATGATTTTAAAATTACAGCCAGTACGAACTTTACTGCCAGAACGAATCACGGCGCAGCACTGTAGGCACGTGACACATACGATGCGCGTGTTAGTCGTGTTCATAACCATGTATACTATACAGAATTATTTATTTGCAGTTGGCAATCATTATTTTAGCCCATACAAAAGTGTAGACCACTACTCCTTACCCCGCGCCCCTGTAAGACTATGACCAACCACCTTAATTGTAAAATACAGTTTACTGGAATATATGAATTTTTTTCTACTGCATACCAATTTGAGAAAATATCTTAATGTTATTTTTTTAAAAAAGACTATCTTTTGTATGTGGTAGTGTCCTTAACCCTTTCGCCACTAACGGGACCTATGTGTCCCATAAAATGTTTGTTGTTACTATTGGGACAAATATGTCCAACTTAAACTACTGATGGGACATATGTGTCCGTAATTAAAATTTGAAATTTGAAAATAAAAATCAATTTTTTTGTCCAAAAATTACTTAAGTAAATCAAAAGATTATCAAACGAAACAGACGTTTTCAAACTAAAAGTATTTAATCCGCGGTGAAAGGGTTAAACTAAATTATGAAAGTTTTAAATTCCAGTAGCATTTTTAAAAACGGAGATCAATAAAGTAAAATGTAATATTTTTCTTAATAAAAGTACGATGTGTAATAAACTAGCTTATAACTTATCATTTATTATTTGTCGTCAAAAATTCATGATAAAGTAAATGTGTGATTAGTTTAAAATTATAATAACATCAACTAATATAAAAATTGAAAATATAGTCTTATATATATCATCACATCATTAAGCCCATATCAATCCACTTCTGGACGAAAGCCTCAATGAATGCTACCATTCACTGGTGTTTGGTCATATTCATCACGCTGACCAGGCGGATTGGTGAAGATTTTTTATTCGGGGTTTACTCCCTTATTTTTTTACAAGATGAGGTTGTTGGCCTTCATGTTCAATCCTCGAAAGTGAGGGACTCTCCGACTGAGAATCGAACGCAATTTCCTGCATTAAACTTGGTGATGCAAACCACTGTACTACCTAGTGAGGTTGTTGGCCTTCATGTTCAATCCTCGAAAGTGAGTGACTCTCCGACTGAGAATCGAACGCAATTTCCTGCATTAAACTTGGTGATGCAAACCACTGTACTACCTAGTCGGTATATATATATATATATATATATATATATATATATATATATATATATATATATATATATATATATATATATATATATATATATATATATATATATATATATATATATATATATATATATATATATATATATATATATATATATATATATATATATATATATATATATATATATATATATATAAGATGGTTCAAATGAGATTGAAGGACAGTAAAGAGTAGTAAATAATAACAAGCAAATAATGTATGCTTAAACCCTTCAGCCTCATTTGGCCCACTCAGTATAGTGAGTTAAAAAATATTAAAGCAGATATATGAAAAAAATATTAATTTATTTTATATTTAAAAAAATGGTTTCAAAAACTATTATTACATAAAATGAGTTTAGAGTTTATTTGACAGTAAAATTGAAATGTTATTTAATTTTTTTTCTTATAATTATACAATAAAAACTTAATTTAAATCCACTTCGATTAATACGAATAATATATATATATATATATATATATATATAAATTGATTACTATTTGTTTTATTTGGTAATATTTAACATTATTTTTAAAAAATATGATTCTTATTTATTATAATTTTTTAATTATTTTTACCTTTATTGAAAAATTTAAAATGCTATATATATATATATATATATATATATATATATATATATATATATATATATATATATATATATATTTTAATATTGTAGTAGATCTTAGTGCGATAATTTAAAATAGAAAATTTTAATTCAATGATTGAATTTTACAGTTTATATTTTACAAACAGTTCATGAAGTTATTAACATAAGAGTTTGTTAAATTTAACGCTAAGAAAATATTGCTGTATTTAATCAATAATTGCTTTTTTTAACAACTTGAAAAAAATTATACTGAATTTTTACACAATCATTTTTTTACTAAAAGCAAAATATGTTAGCATTTGAATAATTTTAAAATAAATGTTTTTAATTTCGAAATATGCAGATTACCACTTTTGTAGATTATTTCTTTGTTCATTGTAGATTTTAAATTAATGCTCCTAAATTATTTTAATTAACTGAAAGTATGAATTTAAAATTAATTTTATTTCTTTTTTTTTTTGAAGTGTTATTGAATTTTTAACATTTAAAGTTGTTTTATTTATTATAGTCTTTAAATAGGATATTCACATATGTTCAAAAATATAATCAATAAAATTTTAGTATTTGTTTTGAAATTGTGGCAAATTAACTTTCATATAAATGATTTATCATCAGATTTTATAGAACAATCTTCTGACGATGATGAAAACGCCATCCAAATGTGCATTAGCATATTATTGTTATAAACAAGAAAATGAACAATAAGTGACTATTGAACACTTTATAATATCTTGTGGTGTTGAGAGACGATAATTCATTTGTGTGAAAGCGAATAAAATAGTACTTAAATAATAAAGTACATAGATACTATATGCGTTTTTATTATTTTTTTGAAGAGTACTACGAGATAATTTTTGAACACTAATGACTATTTGGTTTAAATTTGAGTTATTTTCGTAAATCGAAATTATTTGTAAAAACTATTACACAACACATAATCCCAGCACGAGCACTGAAATCTGTATGTCGTAGTATTCAGTAGCAGTTCGGTTTCAGATTGCTTCGCGTTATCCGATTGCTATCTATACAAGTTATTAATCGCTTTAAGAAACAACGACATTTGTAATGGAGTTTACGCGGGGATAAAAGACCCTTAAAAGCGTACACTCAACTTGTAACTGTAAAAAAATGGATAATGTTTGTGATAATTCAAGTTTCGAGTAACTGTAACACGGCAATTTGCCAGTTTATCCGACAACAACGACGCATTCTTTCACTGATTGATTTTCGTACTCTTTTAAAATATATTTAGGTCGATTCTTTTATATAGCGATCGATGCGTACCGTCTATTTAAACAAAACATGAATGTAACAGTAATTACTGTTATCCGTTTATTAAATTGATAATCAAAACCTAAATACAAATTCAATTTAGATTTTCAATTAGATATTAATGTGCTAAGAAAAATAACAATGTATTGTATAACAGTTATTCAGTTTATTTATGATGAGTTGAGTTGAGATGATGAATTATTTACTTGTTTACATTACATTATCACATACACAAACATGTTAGAAATCACATAATGTGCACATATATATATATATATATATATATATATATATATATATATATATATATATATATACCGAAGTATGACATTGTTTAAAGCAAAAAACAGAGTACTCTCATGTTTTGTATTATATGTCTGATAAAAAAAAATAATATCTAATGATCATCTTGACAGTATAGTTCTGCGTAGAACAGATCGCATTTGAAATTATAAATTATGAACTTGATTTAATTTATTATTATTAATATTTATATTATTTTATACTTACATTTGATTTGTTGTTTTTTTTATTGCACTAACTTTATTTGAACGGTTGAATCGAAAATAACTGTTTTAGAAAAATTAACAAGATCTTAGAATAATCTAAATATAAAATGATAAATGTATGATTACAAATTTCAATTAACAGTATTTTTTTTATTGTCAAATAATTGTGTTTCTTTATATTTATATCTTAGATTTATTTTAATTATAGATATTATTTAAATAATAAATATTTATCTAATTTATAATATATTATAATTATTTTAAGTAATATGATACATATTTTAATATTTGAGAAAAATATGAGTACGGTTGTAATATTAGGGGTACCGGACGAAAATGTCGTTTTTTTAAATAAAAAATCAACTTAAAAAATATATATATATATATACATATTACCATATCAATGATTAATTATATATTCTCCCTCGATAGTTACAACTTTCTTTCATCTTTTTAGTAATTTTAATATGCTATTTGCATAAAAATCTTTTGATTTGGATGAAAAATAGACATCGAGACCCGTTTTCATTTCTTCAATATTCGTAAAATTTTTGTCGGATAAAAAGTGCTGCATTGATCTAAATAAATGGTAATCCGATAGAGCAAGATCTGGTGAATATGGTGGATGAATAATTACATTCCTTTCATATTCCATTAATTTATCCCGAGTAATTTTAGCTGTATGACGTCTCGCATTATCGTGTTGAAAAAATATGTTTCCTTTATTGAATATTCTAGGTCTTTTTACACGGATTGCTTCTTTTAATCGTTCCAGCTGATCACAATAGAACTGTGCCGTTATTGTTTGGCCATATTTAAGAATTTCATAATGAATAATTCCTTTACAATCCCTCCATACAGACAAAAGGACCCTTTTGACAGTTAAGTTCGGTTTCGACGTTTCCAGTGGTAGCTTCCCTTTAGAAAGCTACTGTTTTTTGCGACATTGGTTCGAGTACATAACCCACTTCTCATCTCCTGTCACAAAATGTCGAAGAAATGTCGAATTTTCCTCTAATTTTATTAATTCTTGGCAATTCTTGGCTTTCATCACTTAAATGATGCGATATCCTCACACCCTGTTTATGAATCTTGCCAATTATTTTTAAATGTTCTTGCACACTAGACCAAGAGTATCCGAGTGTATCTGCTATTTGTTAAATAGATTTGGTCGGATTTGCTTCAACTTCAATGCGTAACACCTCATTGTCCATTTTCACTACCCTCTCACTTCGAGGTTTATTTTTTAAGTCAAAATTTCCACTTCGAAATTGTTTGAACCACCTCTGACACTGCCGAATAGTCAATATGTCCCCGTAAATGTCCCAAATTTTTTTGTCGCAGTCGTTGCATTACTTTTTTGATGAAATTCGTATAACATGCAATTTCATAAAAATTGATTATCCGGTACAAATCCTTCCATTTAAAATAGGGCGCTAAAAAAAATGTAATTTCTTTTTAAAGTTGTACTTTAGATGTCCACCAATCAATAGCAAAAGAAATACTTGTTAAAAGATCGACAGTCGAAACACAACTGATCATTGAAAAGGACGATGTCAAAAAACGACATTTTCATCCGGTACTCCTATTATATTCAGAACAGAGTAAGAAGATATATTAATGTATTAGTTTAAGAGTAATGAAGATGTGTAATTGTTAATAAACAATTAAAATTATCTTGCGTATTTGAACGTTTGATGATTAATATTTGTTTTAGTTTTTGTGAAATATTCTCAAAAATTTAATTTAATAATGATATTCAAGTAATAATATTTATAATATATATACGCATATACGTATATATATATATATATATATATATATATCTATATATATATATAATTATTAAAATAGATAATTCTGATTTTTTACAACAGTAATTTTTATTATTTATGTAAAATTTTATCCCACATAATTAATGCATATGGATCTTGATTTGTGTCTTGGCTAAAAATGAAACAAATTATTAATAGATGGAAGTAGTTACTCTGTTACATATAAGTTTCTATGTGAACATGCAGATATATTATATTATTCCGAAATAGTGATAATTAATCTTGTGATGTCTTTTATAAGAACTTACATTTATTTCAGGTGTCATGAATATTTCGAAATTATCTTTTATTTTATTTTCAACAGATTCGTGTATATTCTTTTTATTAATTTCATTTTTATTGAATAGTTCTATTAATAATTTCAGTTAAAATGAAGTAATCAACAATTTTTCTATTATATGAAATAATAATAAAAATTCCATTTCAACTAATATTTATTAGATATACAATTATACAACTTCGATAAAAGCACGTAAATAGAAATCATTTATCTCAAAAATATTTTAAAAGAGTTGCTAAATGAGACTGAAGGATATAATACGTAAATGCGTGCCTAAATCTTTAGTCTCATTTGGACCACCTGTATTTTTTGTAATTTAAAATACTATTTATTAATAAATCAACTACATTAATTCCTCATAAATAATATTTCTGTTGTATTCTATTCAATATCAATTTGTATTCATATTTCTAAAACTCTCTTAGTTTCTGTTTTATTTCATATAAATTTAGAATGTCCGCAGGTTTTTCTTATATTGCTTTTTATCTTTTTAAATTACTTCACTTTTTTGAACATTGTAACATTTTATATTTCGATTTTTAGCAGCTGTTTACATGTGGTGTGAGAGATTTATTGAATGATAATATGTAAAGGATTATTTTGGATGGTCTTTATTTCCTAAATTTTAGGATCTGAAATTCATAATTAGTAAGTTATCAATTTTAAGTTATATCCTTGATTTCTATATTCACATAAAATTAATTTTATTGTTGCCTCATTGCATTTTGTTTCAATTCTATCATTATTTTCCAATTATATATATGTATGTATATATATATATATATATATATATATATATATATACACACACACACACGAGGGTCGTTTGATAAGTATGGTAAAAAAGTAAGAAAAACTAAAATGAAATATTTAATTAAATTAATTAATTAATTAAATTAAACAATAAATAAATTTACCATACTTATTAAATAAGCTTTTTATATATATATATATATATATATATATATATATATATATATCTGTGTGTGTGTGTGAAATTATGTTAAATTGATATAGTTTAATTTAATATTCATAATTAATATTTATTCCAATTTCTTAAAAGTAATTGTTGTGTTCAGAATTTTTAAACAAGGATAAGTATTTAAGAGATGTGTATTAATTTTGCCATATTTTTATGAGCTATAAAAATTAATTTTTATATCATTTTAGTGACCCTGTCATTTTATGTCACTAGCAAAGATAAAATCTACTACATAACTTTTTGAAATTAAAAATATAAATTTCATTTCAAGTACTACCTTTTCTGTTTTTATAAGATG